>CM053589.1:174337602-174362327 GCA_028646515.1 Pseudochirops corinnae | reverse complement strand
ATGATTTTCTTGCATCATTCTCATTTCTCTTCCCAATTTTTCCTCCACTTCTCTTATTTGGTTTTCAAAATCCTTCTTAAGCTGCTCTATGGCTTATAACCAGTCTACATTTTTCTTGGAAGCTTTTGGTGTGGGAGTTCTGACTGTGTTGTCTTTCTCCCATTCCATGCTTTGATCCTTTTTGTCCCCAAAAAAGGAATCTAAAGTTCGATTGCTGTTCTTACTTTGCTTCCTTTGCCTGCTCATGTTGTCAGTCAATTACTTGATGTTTTAGCTCTTTGGAACTCTGCTCCAGAGGGGAATGCTCTGTCCCAAATCACTGGGGTTTTCACAGCTGCTGGAGTTATTAGGAGACCACTCCAGCCCCTACCAGCTTTGGCTCACTAAAAACGCACCCCAGGACCACCTAAGACCACAATCCTGATTCAGGCAGCTCAAGGCAAGAGCACTTAGCCTCTGAATTATCACTTGGCCCTCCTGCAGTCTGCAGGCCAGAAGCTTCTGAAGCAGCCATGTGGAAGCGGCTACAGGGCTGCTGCTTCAGCTGCTTCCTTGTCCTGGAGGCAGTTTGACCAGACCCTCTCCCCCAAATCTAGTCAAGTTTCACTAACCTTTCGCTTAGTCCTTATTTCTTATGGTTTGGTAATTCTGAAAATCACCCCAGCTGCCACTGAAGCTCCTGGTGGCCTCAGGGCTAAGCCAGGGTTTCAGGCCGGGCTGGTTTCAGCTCCCAGCATGCTGCAATAAGCCCTTCCTGTCCTGCCTGCTGAGCTGCCTTTAGTGGGAGATGTGTTTTTCTGTAATTCTGTGAGTTCTGGAGCCCTAAAATTTGTTTAGAGTGATATTTTATGTGTATTTGAGGTGGTTATATGGGAGCTGCGAAGTTTTCCTGCTTCTATGCCACCATCTTGGCTCCGCCCCCCCCCCCCAATACCTTTAAGAATTTTTTCTAAGAAGAGAAGTGGGTAATATTTCATTAAAACATCCAAGTACATAGATTTTCATGGATATTTCTTCTTGTTGTTCAGTCAGTTTTCTTTTGTGTCCAACTTTTCATGACCCTATTTGGGATTTCCATAGTAAAGATACTGGAGTGGTTTTCCATTTCCTTCTCCAGTTCATTTTACAGATGAGGAAACTGAAGCAAACAGACTAAGCTACTGCCCAGAGTCACATAGTAAGTGCCTGAGGCCAGATTTTAAAACAAGAAGGTGAGTCTTCCTGACTCCAGGCCTGGTACCCTATCCATTACATTACCTAGTTGCCCCATAGATATTTCTGGCTCACTATAAGTATGTAAAAGTATCAAAAATGACTTCTATAACTAAAAAAAATTCTTAAAAAAAACTATAGTGATATAGACACATAAACATTTCCACAAAGAGGTTGCAACCAGAAGGAAAAGTAGTACCTCTTCTGGGACACAAAGAAAAAGTGAGAGAGGGAGGAAGGGAGGAAGGGAAGAGGGATGGAGGAAGTGGGAGAGAGAGAGAAAAGAGAAGAGAAGAGAAGAGAAGAGAAGAGAAGAGAAGAGAAGAGAAGAGAAGAGAATCAGTATTATTTCTACCCACTAGAAAAGGAACTGATGAAGTGAAACAGCAAAAATACAATATGAAATGCATTAATTCAATTCTACTATTCATGGTTTAGATCAATCACATTTAAATATACTGTTGGTTGTTAGAATTCCTAAAACTTGATGATCATTTCCCCTTGAGGGTTGGGAGCAAAATCACATCTTCTTTTTAAACTCTGATTTTGATCTGACAGTAGTTGATATTGTGGGTATGGAAGAGAAAAATTAGCACTAATTCTTTCAAAGGCATAAGTCTACAGCGGTACCTTGACATATGAGTGGCACCAACTTATGAGATTTCCAAGATACAAGTTGTCGTTTGGTCGATTTTTTGCTTTGAATTGCGAGCCAAAATTTGAGGTACAAGCAGCCGCTAGTTGGTGCAGTGAATGCCACAACCCATTGCCCACCCAGTATCCCATGCCCCACTCATTCAGTGCACGTGTTTGCCTTGCCAATGAAGAAAATTAAGTTAAGTGAAAGTAAAAAAGATATTGTAGCAATTAAGTTCAGAGATAAAGTGTAGCATTAAGAGTGTAGCAAGTAAGTGAATGAAAGTGACCAAAAGAGCACAAAACAAAACTCCTCTAACCTCTTCCATCTATCTCTTCTACCCTCTACCTCCACCAGTATCTTCTGTTAGCTCAAGTCATCTGATATCCAAGGTAAATATGCACTTTATAAAACCACTTTATTTCTTTACGTTTTCTTTTATTATGTTTTTATACAATATTTGTTATTTATAAATACTTCTTATTTAAAAACATGTAACAAAAATACTGGGGCGGCATTTTGGGGGTTGGAATAGATTAATGGCATTTCAATTAACTTCAGTGGGGAAAATTGATTTGATATATGAGCAAACTGAGTTACGAGCTCAGTACAGAATGAATTAAACTCGTAAGTCAAGGTACTGCTGTATTTTGAAGCAAAGGGATCCTATCCCATTAGCAATAGACATCTGCCTTCTTCAAATTGCATGTCAGATTGATTCCTTTGTGCCAAGGCCCTTTGTTTAGATGGAAGCTAATGGAGGGTGGGGGAACATGGCAAACATGTAAAGGTACTAAATGGCAATGACAATATTTCCAGTGATAGATAAGTTGAAATGTTATTAATGATAGTCAGCATATATGTATTATCACTTTTGTGGGATATAGAAATTTTAATGGAGAATTTTTCAGCTGCTAGCTAATGGCTTTCCATGTCATCATGTAATTCCACTCCCAAGCAACTGTTAAAGTATCACATGCTTTGGTGGATCCTAGAGCATGAGTTCTGTCATCACTGAAATTCTGCCTCTTTGCCATGTTTTAAAACAAGGTTACATTATCCAAGCTTTTACTCCTTGGCTCAGATACTATTGGAAGAATGAATTCTCTTTCTATTTATTCTCCTGGATTCACTTAGATTTCTGACATATGTATTGGGAAAGCTTGTTTACATGCCTTTTGTTGACACTGATGCCACATGAAATCAAGCCAGAATGCTTGCAGATTCAAGAACGCTGATGTTTAGTCTCAACATTTTCCTTGATACTTAGATTAGAGCACTCAAAACACAAGAAGTCAAACTTTGAAATGTTAGCCAAGACAAACTGATAGTTAATGATTTTAAGCACACTAGTTATTGATCAACTAGTCAGATTGTGTTTGCAGGATGCTTTATAAAAATGGTTCCCTGCTGCTGTCCTGCATCTTGACTTAGCAGGAAGAACACCAATGCTCCAATGGCTCTTTTTGGTGCTAGTCTTGCCTTGCTAATTTGGTTTGTTTTCCTACTCTTTGTCTCAGTATGGAAGCAGATTTACAGCAGTTGGAAACTTCCTCCAGGACCGTTTCCTCTTCCAATTGTTGGAAACTTCTTTGACGTGGATCTTAAAAATATCCCTAAATCTTTTGACAAGGTATGGGAAGCTCTGTTTTCTTCTTTTTTTAATTGCAGAATCAAGGCTAAAACATATGCTTCTTTTATTAATTAGCAGCCAAGAATAGCAGAGCTGTCAAAATGTGGAGTTGTCTTCTTCAGGAGGTAACATATTTCCTCAGCAATGGATTTCTTTAAGCAAAAGACAGTTTGTTAATTATATTGTGGAGGGGATTTATATTCAAGTATGAGTTGACCTGGATCATTCTCAAGCCCCTGATGACTGTCAGATTCCATAAATACTTGTCAAACACATGAAAGTTAGATACTGATTTTGCTGTATCTATTTGATCCTAAAACCAGTAAAGTAAAGTAAAAAACATTTAGCCAATTTAAGTGATGGGGGAAAGGCAAAGGATTGTCTTCCTAGTGTTAAACAGATGGTGGGACTGATATTATTCATGGCCTTATCTCTTCTTGTTTAGTGGCAAGATCATTACCAAAAAACTCAGAGTCAAACTTTTGGTTGAACTGGTCAAACATCTTCAGGTGAAAACAAGAGATTTTTCTGGGGTTTTAGTGATATTACCTCCGAGTATACAGACTATGGCTGAACCAAAAATCAGAGCCAGAATTATTCTACAATATCACCTTGGTTTGAGCATGAACTATTTTCACTTGATTCTTTCCCTTGAATTGGTCTGTTGCTTGACATTTTGTATCCAGACAGTCAGGTATCTAAAGATGAAAAGAATTTTGATCACCATTAGTAATAACTCACATCCATGTACTACTTTCTTCAAACAAGTCTTTGAGGCAGGAAATATAGACATTATTACTTTCACTTTACAGATGAGGAAACTGAGGGATAGAGGCATTGAATGGAATGTCCACGTGAATATAGCCAGTACACATCTGAGGCAGGACTTGAAACCAGGTTTATTGATACCAGGTCCAATGCCACATATTAAGTAGGGAATATTTTAAAAAATATCTCTAGATGAGCATTACTAGCTTGGGAAAGTACTACATTCTTCCAAGACATAAAACATACATATCATGGTAGAAGAAACATGGTCTACCAAAACCTAAAAACTGGGTTTGAGTTTTGGTCTCACCTCTTAAACTTCCATGGTCTTGGGCAAATCACTCTTTGAGCCTCCATTTTCTCTCTTACGTAAGCAGCGATCATGATCTTTGCCCTACCAACATTCCTGGGTTATCGAGGCAATCTAAGAGGATGTTAGATATAAATCACTTTTAAATAATGTTCTCTCTTCTTCTTTCTCCCTCCCCTTTTCTCTACATTTCTTTCCCCTTCTCACCCCAAAGGGATATTATGAAAACTTGGAGCTGATGGTAGGCTGAGATGGTGAGTGTTATTGTTCCATCAAGTCTGACTCTTTGTCACCCAATTTGAGGTTTTCTTGGCAAAGATGTTGGAGGGGTTTTTGCCATTTCCTTCTCCAGCTCATTTTACAGATAAGGAACTGAAGAAAACAGGGTTAAATGACTTTCCTAGTGTCACATGGCTAATAAATGTCTGAGACTAGATTTGAATTCAGAGCTATGACTCTTCCTGCCCTCCCGCCTGGCACTCTATCTACCACACAAGTTGTTGATCCAGATGGTAAGATGGGAATACAAAAGATCTAGATAACCTTGCTCAGGAAGAACATATAAGTGTCAGATTAGCAGAGAAAAATGACAACATAAAAGTTTCTGCCTGGGCGAGGTAATAGTCAGTTGATAAATATGCTTTGCCTGCTGCTGTCCTTAGTTGTACAGGTGCTAATTCTCTAAATAAGTGGTTCTCAACCTTACTAATGTCGTGACCTTTTAGTACAGTTCCTCATGTTGTGGTGACTCCCAACCATAAAATTATTTTCGTTGCTACTTCATAACTGTAATTTTGCTGCTGTTACGAATCGTAATGTAAATATCTGATAGGCAGGATGTATTTTCATTGTTACAAATTGAACATAAATCACAGGTTGAGAACCACTGCATCATTTAGAATCTTAAGGAAAGGATTTACTTGAAATTTCCTTTCATATTTTCCATTTCATTTATGACAGCTGTTTAAAGAGTCCTTACTGCTGGAGGGGAAAATGTTTAAATGAATAACTTTCTAAGCAATGATTTTCTTTTCTCTGAAAAATGGCTAGATGAGAGTGAGAAAGGGATATAAATAATGCTAGGAGGAGGTGGGCGCTATTCTCTCTACAGCTGTTTTTGAGTTTAACTGCAACTAAAGAATAGGAAAAATTACAGGGCCCTATACCTAAAGGAAGAAATTAATAAAAGTAGGACCTCAGTCATCATAGCTGACCAGTATAGGAAAATTTTGGAGATAAGAGAGTGATTTCAGTAACACTTGTACCATCTATAAGAACAGTCCTGATCTTAACCAATTACCACAGCTAATTTCAGTCAATTTACAAAAAAAATTTTTTTTTGATCAATTTGAATGATGCATTTACTCTGTTTGCCATCTATTTGGGTGATAAAATCAATTTCATGTTGGACTCAATAAAATGGTTGAACAGAAAGAGAACTAGATATTATCTTGTCTACCCCCTGATTTTAGAGAGTAGAAGACTGTGTCCTGGTTAGCAACTCCACCTGAGCAGTGTATATTTTGTTGAGGAATAAGACTTGTATATTTCCTGTAATTTTTTTTGGGGGGGGGAGAAAGAGAAGTTACAATTTCTTAAAATATAGGGGACAGATTAAGAAATGTGAAAGAGCTAATTTATCTGATCTTGATTGCCTTCCTTTCCCTTCCCTCTTGATATTTTAGATAGTAACAAACAGTAACAGATTGAGTACACATCTTTCTGATTTCAAATCTAGTGATCCTCTTTCCACATCACACTGAGAGTTTCCTTTCTGTCTACATTGCATGACTTTTCCATTTCTGTCTATATTGCATGACTTTAAAAATGAGACACAGAAAGGCTGAGCAGCAAGACACTAATTAGAGGATAGATGGAATGAAATGACTTAATTCTTAGTAATTTAAGAGAATAGATTGGGTCACTGTGACAGGGCCTGACTTATGAGGAGGCAAAGCTTGGCAGTGGCCATTTTTGTCAATGGCAATCCCCACCCAAAATAACCTCTAGCCCCTTCTTGATCCCTTACTTTTAAATCCTGTTTCAAAATAAATTTGTATTCCATGCAAGAGTGACATAATAACTCATTAGCATCCATTGTTGACAACTTTATCATGAACAAGTATTCAAGACTGATAAGGAGAAGTATTGGAGGGAAAGGGGCCCAGGGAAAGGAAATTTCTTTAGACTGGAAAGGTCTAGGAATGTGGAGTTAAAACAGCTGTAGCCTTCCTATATCTAATTCCCTTTCCTATCACAATAAAATCTCATGGTATTTATCTATGTAGGATAATTTCATATTAACGTCAGTATCCAAGACCCTGGTTCTGGACTCTCTAACCATATCCAAATTTTGTATTTTTACTGAATCTTTTTTTAATTGACTCTTTTATAAACTGTTACTTATGATTTTTATTTCTACATCATAGTCATTTATGTATAAATTCTATTTACTCCCCTGTCCTTTCTACCATGAACCTTTCTCCTATCTGACAGTCCTTTCATTGACACCTTACATTTCTAGTGATGGGCAAAACTAACTCCTAAAAGTCTTTCAATTCTTTGAAGAAAGGTGATTTTAAAAAACACCCTGCCCCCAACCAGTTTCAATATATCTTCCTACTCTTCCACATACACTGCTACCTAAAATTCATCTGGATTTTTAATTCTGCATCCAACTACTGGGAAATATACAGACAAACCTTAGACCAAGCACTATGCTATCATAAAAATTAATACCATCCATAATCCTAGATGCCCACTATGAGGTTGGCCAGTCAACTTGGTTTTAAAATGACTGGCAATAGAAGATAATCCTGAATGTAAAACAACAACAATAAATCACGTTTGTTATCAAATGTTGAAAGATTTTGGATTTTGTTTTTATGTGCCTCTGTGTGTGATCTTTTACAGCTTGCTAAAGAATATGGCCCTGTGTTCACAATATATTTTGGCCCAAGGCGTATTGTGGTGTTACATGGATACAAAGCTGTGAAGGAAGCTCTGCTCAATCGTAATAATGAGTTTGCAGGGAGAGCAGAAACACCATCATTTGAGGCCCATCAGAATTTTGGTAGGTCTCTAAGTCTTTAAAACTTAAGATTTCTAAATATGTGTTAAGCAGACGACATATTCTTAGATCATTTAATGTAATTGGAAATACTTTAGAGATATAATTCTTTCATTTTACAGTAAAAAAAAAAATTAAGGCCATGAGATTAAGGACTTGTCCAAGGTCACACAGGCAGGAAATGGTAGAGCTAGGATTTGAATGTGAATTCACTGGGCAATCCAAACCCAATTTTCATATGAATGCAGATTTAGAGATTGGAAGGAGGGACCTCAGAGGTCATTTAATATAATCCTTTCATTCTATAGATGAGAAATCTGAAGTCAAAAGGTGATGTAACATACATGAATCACAAGAGTCAGGGTATGAACATGGGTTCCCTGACTCTGAATCGGCTGTTCTTTTCACTATACGTTTTTTTTTTTTTTTTACATCATTTAATGATTGAGAGCAGTTTCTTCTTGCTTCTAGAATAAGATCACTCCGAGGCTTGGCACATAAATGCCATTCTTATATAGTGCCAACTTATCATTGTGGCCTGATTTTATATCACTGCCGCCACAAATCCTGCATTCTACCTGAATTGACCTATCTGCTATTTCCCAAACACAACCTCCCATTTTCTACCTATGTGCCTTTTGGAGTGAAAGATGAAATGACTGAGGAAACAAAGGTTAAAGCTTCTGAGCCTATCAATTTATTAAGCAATGCATGCCAATTACCCAACAAATCAAGAGCAGCAGGCTTCCTCAGCTTTGACATTAGAGTCTGAATACAGGGGGAAAACATTTTAATATATTAAAATCAATTAAACATATAAGACCAACAAATTTTTTAAAAGTTAACCAGCGTACATTATATAATGTGATTTCTAATTGGAAGAAAGATTAAGGACTTTCCAAGTTGGGAGAGGGAGAGTAAACAAGTACAATTCCTTGAAATCAAAACAAAAAGAGGTGTTCTACTCCTCATAGATATCTATGAATAATCAAAAGAACACAGAAAAAATAAGTAATTGATCATTGTGGGGTCAGTTTTCACATAAGATGTAAGAGTTGCTTGAGATGTATAATTGTGAGAAAACTCCTTGCATCCATCTTCAAATTTAACTGGGTTACTGGTCAGCATATGCTAGGTCCTTAGTTAAGGGTCTTTAAGCAATAGGTGGAAGTGGCCCAGCTTCCCAGCCATGAAGAGCTAGGTTCAAACAATGCAATAAAGTTTTCTCCCAATTCCCATGACTGAATAGTTTCCTTACAAGACAGAAATTGGACTAGACCCAGAATTGAAAAGAAAGGAAACTGAGCTATGTCCAGAATTGAGTTGCAAGATGGAATCAGTGTGGTTCACTCAGTTACCACTACCACTTGGTGGTTGAATCCCCTCAGTTCCCTCACTTTGCCCAGGTCAGTCTCCATGCATGGAATGGTCTTACTCCTCACCTTTACGTGTTTGAATCCCTAATCTCCTTCAAGGCTCAGCTTGGTTGTCAAATGCTATACCAGGCCTTTTCTAATACCTTACCCCAAGTTCATAGTGCTCCCTCCCAACTAAGATATCTGTTTACTTTACATACTTGATGTATATTTCAAATTTTTTAAAAACATTTTTAAAAATATTTATCTATGTGCATGTTTTATTCCTGAAGAGAATGTAAGCCCCTTGAAAATGGGACTGTATCCTCCTTCCCATAAACCTTTGCCTTTTCTTACATCTTATTTTCCTTAAATTGATTCTATGAAGTAATACCTAATATGCCTGTGTAATACACATATACTGATATTTCTTCCCTAGGAATTATTTTCAACAATTCAGAGACATGGAAAGATACACGTCGATTCACTCTCACAGTCCTCAGGGATTATGGAATGGGGAAGCAGAGCAATGAAGAAAGAATCCAGAGGGAATCTCAATTCCTCATTGAGGCACTCAAGAAGACAAATTGTTCGTGTTTGAGCAAACATTTATTAAATGTTCACTATATACTGAGGCCCTGGGGCAGTGGTTCTCAACCTTCCTAATGCCACGACCCTTTAATACTCATATGTGGGCATATCTGCATGTGGGCAGAGCCCCTTGAAGACAGATAGAGAAGCAGTGTCTCAGTTCCTAAGACCATCAGAAATGTGTTTTCCGATGGTCTTAGGTGACCCCTGTGAAAGCGTTGTTCAAAGGGGTCATGACCCACAGGTTGAGAACCACTGCCCTAGGGGAAGATAATGATACATAGTGGTCCTTGCCCTCAGTGAGCTTATTCTTGTGAGGGAGATGAGATGGGAGCACAAGGAATGATAATATTAGTGAGAATGTGGTAAGGGCTTAGAAGTACAAGGTGCTATATGACTTATTATTGAACTGGGAGGAGAATCAGAAGATAAACTATAATAGAATCTCAATAAGAGAGATAGACAGACAGACAGACAAAGAGACAAATAGAGAGTAACAGAGATTTTTAGCTCAATAATTAAAAAAAAATTCCTGACCACTTCATCTCTTGAAGATTTTTAGTTGAAGCAAGAAAACTACATATCTTATATACACTCTGAAAATTATTCCTGTGTCAGGAATGGGGTGAAGTAGATGATCAAGGGATTATATAAAAAGAATTGGGAGGGAATAGAGAGGTCATAGAGCTTAACCCTTTTATTTTATAGTTGAGGAAACTAAGGCTCAGAGAGATGATGTGATTTGTCCCAGGTTTCATAGGAATGAGATACAGAGCTCCAAAGTCCCTTGTGAATCACATATTTTACATGTTTAGAGCTTGGGATTTTTCAAAATCTCTTTAAATAAAGCATAAACACTCAGATAATGGTTGCTACTGCAACTCTTCTGTTTTAGGGGGGAGGAAATAATGTAATTGTTGTTATTAGTTCCTTTCCAAATGTAGAAAAGTGACCAATAACTTTTCTAGTCTAGAGAGTGGTTCATTCCTAACACAGTGAACTTTTGAAGGAAAAGTAAAGCATCTTTTGTTACTACATTAATAACCCATGCCATGCCTAGGCTAATTTACTTCTGGCATATGGTTAGGCTTGTATGTAGATTCCAAGTGTCCTGGAACAAGTCACTTAATCCTTTTGTCCTTCAGCTTCCTCTTCTGTCAAATAGAGCTAATATTTCCAATGCCCACTGGATCTATTTCACAAGGTAGTTGTACAGATCAAATGAGAGAAAGCATGTGAAAGAGATTTGTAAACCAGAAAACATAACTAAAACAGAAATTAATAATTTGTAGGCAGCATGGGATAATGACAAGAGAACTAACTCTGGATTCAGAGGAATTGGGCTCATATCTTGTTTTGGAAGCCTACTACCTATGTGACCTTAGTAGAGTAATTTTATCTCTTGGGTCTCAATTACTTTATCTGTAAAATGATGAGGTTGGACTAGTTGGCTTTTTAGGTCATTTATTGCTCTAAATTTATGATTTTGAGTAAGATCATCATGATTTTTATCTTTCAGTGATTCTATTTTTATCAGGGTATTGACTATATTGATTTGGATTGCCATTTTCAAAGATTCTAGCTTTTTAAATAATCATACCACTGAGAAAAGTGGGTAAACTAGTTTCTCTTCCTTCTCTATCCTTACTAGATTGGGAAAGAGTGGTGGGTGGGAGAAGAGTAGGTTTTCAACACTTCCTCTTCTCCTTTAAGTGTAATAAAAATACATAGAGTATGAAAAAATTACAGCCAATAAAAGATTAAATAGAGAAATTATATGTCTTTGATGTCACAAGATAGATCAACAGGGCAATTGAAGCATGTAGAAATGAGGAGAATTGGGCCCTGGTGGGAGGGATAACAAGTAAGAGCGAAACATTGGATGGAGAGGGTAGTTTGGCTCATGTGTGTACACACAATCACATGCATCTAATAAGAATGTTGTCTTTTAAATCTCCCGTCCTTTTGCTACATTCTTTTCAGCCCAGCCCTTTGATCCAACCTTCATCCTTGGTGGTGGTCCCTTAAATGTCATCCATGACATCCTTTTCCACAGCCGCCTTGACTATTCAGACAAGACATGTCAGAAGCTGTTACATATATTCAATGAAAACTTCTACCTGTTAAGTACACCCTGGCTTCAGGTGAGGTCATTTTTTTCTCTATCATGGGAAAGAGAACTTTCATTGCTAGATTAGTGTTTCAGTTGTTCTAGGGACACTGAGGTAAACATAGAGAGTCAACAAATGCAAAAAAAAGAAATAAGCTCAGTAGGTAGAAAACATAGAAAAGCAGATGTCAGATTTCTACAAAGAAAAAAACTGCCTCTAAAAAAAGCTATCCTAAAGCGGAAAGGATTGACTTGATATTTAATTCGTCTTAATAGATCAAGTGGGGGATGACTAACACTTGTCCTCAATGCTGTTGTGGAGAATCCCGCTTCAGAAAGGATTTGTACTAGAATAACCTTGAAGTCTCTTCTAAATTGAAGATTCTTTAATTTTAGATGACTATATGAAAAATCTGTTATTTTCTCTGTAAGGAGGAACTCCCTGTGCAGGAATTTCCAATACCAAAAGCATTTCCAGCTTGAGAGAAAGAGAAAGAGACAGAGAGACAGACACATAGAGAAACAAAGAAACAGAGATAGAGACAGAGATAAAGATCCAGACAGGCAGAGATATAGAGACACAGAGAGAGAGAGAGAGAGAGAGAGAGAGAGAGACATTAAATTGAGCCATACAGTGAACAATTAGCCCAGTGAACAATTTTGTTCTGCACCCAGAAAACCAAAATGTGGTGGGACAGTTGGGTGTTGCAGTGGGTAATTCAGTAGGTCCAAATTCAGGAGGATCTGAATTTAAATCCAACCTCAGACCCCTACTGAATGACCCTGTGCAAATCACTTAAACTTCTATTTGCCTCCATTTCCTCATCTATAAAATGGGAATAATAATAGTACATACCTCCCAAGGTTATTGTGAAGATCAAAGGAGATAATAATTGTAAAAATCCTTAGCATAAAATGCCTGGCACATGGTAAGCATCATATGTGTTAAGTATTATTAATATTAGTCTCTTTTTTAGATTTACAATAATATAGGATCTTTCTTACGTTACTTACCTGGAAGTCACCAGAAAATTATCAAAAATATATCAGATGTAAAACAGTATGCACGTGAAAGAATCAAAGAGCACCAAAAATTATTGGATCCCAACAACCCTCAAGATTTCACTGACTGTTTACTCGTCCAAATGGAGAAGGTATGACATAAAGTCATTTTGTCATTTGGTTCTGTTGTTTCTGTACCATTATTAGGTTTAGAGAACTCTAATAAAGCAGGTTGAAAAGTTACGCAGCAAACTCAAAACAAAATGTAGACTTTAAAAATTCGTTATACAACTAATCTCTCCGGAATGGGTTTCTACACTGTTGACATTCTGCAGATATTGCTTCCCTTTGTTTATGTAGATAGGACCTTTGAGTTTCTGCAACCTGAATAGTGTGGTGAGAACTGATAACCTTTTCAACCCAGGCTACATTTCTTATTCAGCCTGTTTCGTCAGAGGACAGTAAGATGAGCTCTGTTCAGAATCTCCTTTTTGTTTTGGTCATTTTTCTTTGGGTCAGGCTTTGAGCAGAATTTTCCAATTGCTGGTGTCTAAACTAGTGTGCAGCAATTTAAAATAAATCTTTAACACTTTGCTACTAAAAGTCCTTAATGATTACTATAAAGTAATCTTTATAGTTCAACTTGTTCTAGGCACAAAAAACTAGGAAAATGGAAATGAGTTCAAGTAAATGTTTACATTAAAACATTATAATAAAGATCAATATAAAAGACAGCATAGTCTTAAAAGAGACAGAAAATGACAGTGATAGATTACTATAAAGAAGATTTAAAGAAATAAAGTGATTAGGTAACTTGAAGTACTCAATAGAATAAAATTATTAATTCCAATAAATCCGTCTTCCTAGAGATGACATATCTTAGAACAGTGGTTCTCAACCTTCCTAACGCCTCGACCCTTTAATACTCGTCTGTGGGCATATCTGCATGTCGACAGACCCGCCTGGAGACAGATAGTGGAGTGATGTCTCAGTTCCTAAGACCATTGGAAATATGTGTTTTCCAATGGTCTTAGGCAACCCCTGGGACCTCTGTGAAAGGGTCCTTCGACCCCCAAAGGGGTCGTGACCCACAGGTTGAGAACCACTGTCTTAGAATCATAGACTGAAAGGCCCTTTTTGGTATAAGGGACAAATCACCAAAAGTAGAGTCAGGAAACCTTTTTTTAGGCCTAACTCAAGCTTCTCAGACTTCTGTGCCAAAGCCACAAAAAGGGGAAACAGATTCATCTAGACTTGTCTCCTATATGTCCCTTTGAAGTGTGGAAAGATATTCCCGTATTTAAAGATCAACTAATATTGGATAATTCCTCCATTATTCTTGATGGTTATGACAGAATTGACTGCTGTGTGGCTTGAGAGACAGCCAAAGTCCAAAGCAGTAAACATCCTATAGTCAGGGTCCGGGACGTATAATACAGGAAATGGAAGAATCTGAGGATGCCACCCCACTGCCCAGTGAGGTCAAACTCACCAAAGACTCTATGATTGATCACTTTCTGTGCAAATTCTATTGTATAGAAACTGGGATTAGCAGACAACTTGGCTTCAAGGGGTAGCCAGAAGTTCTTTGCTCATAGTTACATTTAGAAGACATGTCATATCATAGACAACTGGGCGTTATGGTGAATAAGAGAGTTGGCCTTGGAGTCAGGAAGATTTGAGTTCAAATCCACTCTCAGACACTTACTAGCTGCGTCATATTGGGCTAGTCACTTAATGCTTCTCAGTCTTGGTTTTCTCATCTTTAAAATGGGAATAATAACAGTAGCTTCTTAACACACCTATTGTAAGGATTTAATGAGAAAACATGTATAATACTTTGCATACCTAAAAGTGCTATGTGAATACTATCTATAGAATACATCTAGCGTAGGAAGAGACCTCAGAGTCTCATTTTACAAATGAGGAAATAAGGCTAAGGACCATACATTCACATGGCCAGCAAGAGCTAAAGGTGGGATTTGAATCCAGCTCTGTATTTGTTTTCTTAAGGCCCCACTCAGATTGAAGGGGAGAATGGGACAGATATCTCTGAGCCTGTGGGAAGGCATTTCTCTGTTTACTAATTCATTGCTCACATGTCTTTGTCAAATACTTCTCAGGATAAAAAAAATGAGAAAAAGGGATTTGACCTAGAAAATGTAATAGTCACCGTGGCAGATGTAATTTTTGCTGGAACAGAGACAACCAGTACCACTCTGCGATATGGACTCTTGTTCCTTCTAAAATACCCAGAAGTGGAAGGTAAGAGGAGTTAGGAACAAGTGAACAACGGGCTCTGAGAGAAAGCAGTGCTGGGCTAGTTATAGTCAGGCCATCTGGGTACTAGCTTTGGTTCTGTCTCTAATCAGATGTGTAACTTTAGGGAAGCTTCTGAACTTTTCTAATGCCTCGCTCATTACTCTGGGAGGACTTTCACTTGGATCACTAGAGCATAACTTTAAAAAATCAATTACTTACTTATTTGCAGTTTTCAACATTTACTTTTTTAAGATTTTGAGTTTTAAATTTTTCCCTCTCCCTCCATCCCCCTTCCCCAAGATGGCATGCAATCTGTTATAGGCTGTACATGTATGATCATATTAAACATAGTTCTACATTAGTCATGTGAAAGAAGAATTAGAACAAAAGGGGAAAATCATGAGAAAGAAAAAAAAATAAAAAAAACAAGAAAAGAAAGAGAAAATAGTATGCTTCGATCTCCATTCAGACTCCATAGTTCTTTCTCTGGATGTGAAGAGCATTTTCCATAGTGAGTCTTTTTGAATTGTCTTAGATAATTGCATTGCTCAGAAGATCTAAGTCTAACAAAGTTGGTTATCACATAATGTTGCTGTTACTGTGTACAATATTCTCCTGCTTCTGCTCTTGTCACTCAACATCAGTTCATGCAAGCCTTTCCAGGTTTTTCTTTTTTTTTGGAGGGGGGAAGGCAGAGCAATTGGGGTTAAGTGACTTGCCCAAGGTCACACTGCTGGTAAGTGTTAAGTGTCTGAGGTCAGATTTGAACTCAGGTCCTCCTGACTCCAGGGCTGGTGCTCTATTCAGTGAGCCACCTAGCCACCCCCTCTTCCAGGTTTTTCTGAAGTCTGCTTGGTCACCTTTTCTTACGGAGCAATAATATTCCATTACGTTCATATATCACTACTTGTTCAGCCATTCCCCAGCTGATGAACATCCCCTCAATATATGCAGGTCCTTTTTCCTGTTTTATGATCTCTTTGGGATAAAGCCATCGTAGTGGTATTATAGAGTGTAAGTTTTGAGCCACATGGGAATTTCTAGTGGTGCTTCCCATTGTTCCACAATTTCTTTCACTGTGTTAAAGGAGGGAAAGACTAGGCTTTGATAGAAACTAAAAGAGTCAAATGAATCTTCTTATTAGTGTTGAATACTACCAAAAAATTGATTAGGGAATTGAAGACCTCAGCGGATGAAAGGCATAAGAATTCCAGTTGGCAAGCATTGAGTTCAGTTTGAATCAGTGACTCTGAACAAAGATCCCTCTTTCTAACCACACTGTGTGTGGGTGAATCTAAGCCATTTCAAAATGTCAGTGGTTTGGGATTCACTTGACATAGATTTCATATTGGACTCTGTTGCTCTTTGTAATGTTAGACAAGTTACTCACCTTCCCTGAGACTCAATTTAACTACCTGCAACAAGAGTGGTTTGAACATGAGAGATCTTCTCTGTTAGCCCTAAATCTATGAACTCTGGAAGTGTCTGGACATCAAGCCTTGACAACTGAGTTTTGGAGAAAAAGGCATTCTGTGAATGGACCAATGTCTCTGAAGCACTGTATTCTAGCGAATTTGTTGCAGGTGAGGGACATAAAGAATGAGAGCCCAAAACGGAGACAGAAAGACAGTCAAAGAGAAACAAGAAATGAAGACAGAGAGACCAAGTGGGAAATAGATAAAGTGAGAGAGAGACACATACACAGAGAGACAGAGACAGAGACAAAAAGACAGAGAAAATTCAATCAAATGACCTGTACAGGTTGGTCAGATATATCAATAGATGAACTGCAGTTTTAGCTTCAGAAAGGCCTGGAGACCTCAGTGTCTCTGTTAGCAGCCTGCATTTCTGTTTTGTTAATTTATTTAAGTTCTTTGGGCATAAACTAAGTTCTTGGTGCCACTACACTCATATCTAACCTTAACATCTGATAAAATAGGAACTTCAACCCCTCTCCATTCCCTACACTGAACTGTGTAGACATGTGTGATCTGGGACTCTCTAATACCTTTCCCTCATGACAATTCAGTTCCTGGAGTCACTATGAGGTGAGACAACAGCCCTGGGTATTCTTGTCCCCCTGTGGCACTAGATCTCCACTAGATCTCTATGCTTTTTTTCTGTTACTGAAACATGAATTCGTCACAGTCCTTACTCCTTAAGAGTTTAGCCAAAAGTACCACTAAAATGCCAAATATGGCAGCTGCTTGATCCAATGGATAGAGTGTTGAACCTGGAGTCAGAAGACTCATCTTCATGAGTTCAAATCTGGCCTCAGACATTTATTACTGTGTGATTCTGATCAAGTCATTTAACCCTGTTTCCCTCAGTTTTCTCATCTGTAAAATGAACTGGAGAAGGAAATGGCAAACCACTCCAGTATCTTTGCCAAGAAAACCCCAAAAAGGGTCACAAAGAGAGACATGACAGAAACAACTGAACAACAACAAAGTCCAAGCGCCCTTCTATGTCACTCTCCTTCATACCTCTTAGAATGTATGAATAGTTTTCATAAGGTAGCAACTCAGGCCATGCCCCTAGGAGTATTAATCTCTCTATATATCTTGACAGAAAAACTTCATGAAGAAATTGATCGAGTAATTGGGCCAGAACGACTGCCTTCCATGAAGGACAAAATAAACATGCCTTACACGGAAGCTGTAGTGCACGAGATCCAGAGACTCATTAATCTTGTCCCTTCCAACCTGCCCCACGTTATGAATCAAGATGTCCAGTTCAGAGGATATTCCCTCCCCAAGGTCAGACGAATTCACGTTTCCTTCATTCCCACATGCACATGGGATTTGTCTGTCTCGTTGGCCAAATTTTCAGGTAGAGAAACATAGGTCAGAAAAATAATATTCCAGTTTCGGAAGGCTGATCAGGTTCCTGTTTGTGGATGTTTCTTATCAATGGATTGAGAATCCGTAGTCTAGAATCCAGTCTTAGCTTTTCTGCTTACTATGTATGTGACCTTGATCAAGTCACCACCTTTACTGGGCTTCCACTCAGTTTTCTCACATGTAAATTAGGTACAGCCTCCCGAGATTTATATTCTAGATTGCTATTTGCTATAATAACTCGAAAACAATATTGGTTTTAAGATCCAAACTCTGTGACATTTCTCCAAGTTAGGAACTAGTATGCTTACCTATATCTGGTCCCCACCCTTTCTATGCTATTTATCTATTTCATCAGTTTTATGATTGTTCCTCTGACCGTTTTAAAAAATCAACTCTCTTATCCTCTCTCTTCCCCAAAGCAGTTTGTCTCTCTCTTTGGAAGCTATCGTATTGACCACAGTTATCTGATGACCATTATTATACTGTAAATTCTCTCTAGAAATGTGTCTATACCTTGTTCACCTTTTTAACCCCTAATTGGCCAGCATACAACACAGGTGCTAAAAATTTCAATCAAGCTATTGGAGGTTTGTAACAAAGAACAATATGACTTTTTTATAGTATTTTCCAAGTTAGGAAACATTCTTATTAGAATATTCCCTTGAGGTAGATGTTGTTTTGAGTTCCTGGCATAACTACAGTCACTGGTACAATGATCCACATTTTAGAGGTTAGACAACTGAATAAAAGTATGGGCAAGGAATTTGCCCATAATAATATGTCTCACGTGAAATATAGGACTCTAGCCCAGGGCTTCAGAATCTATATCCAACACTATCAATACACTCTAGAATACTGCCTCGTGTAAATAAAAATTTTTCAAAATAATCAGTTGAATGAATGAATTTCCTGAGATTTAGAAAAACCCTGTGTGACTAAGAGCATTCAAATTCAAGCCACTCATTTGGCATGTTTTGTGTGGTGTTTATTTACTTTAGGGCACCACAGTGTATCCAACCCTGTCCTCTGTCCAGTTAGACAGTGAAGAATTCCCTAATCCAGAGCAGTTTGATCCTGGACACTTTCTTAATGAAGATGGAAAATTTAAGTACAGTGACTATTTCAAAGCTTTTTCTGCAGGTAAGTAAAGTTCAATTTTCATCCTTCTCCAATAATTAATTGAGTTCCCAGAATCGCTTTCTTGAAACTCTCAGTTTGTTTGTATTAGTACTTGTCAACATCCCAGAACTCAGCAAGATCCCCAGCATCTCAGAGATAAAAGGGACCCCACAAATTCCTCTCATCCCGCTTCTACCCAGGCAGAGCTCATAAAATCAGGGGCTCAGAGCTATAGAACTAGAAGGGAGGTTAGAGGCACTCAGGTCCAACTCCCTCATTTTACATATAAGACAGTGGACATGCAGAGAGGTGATCCTACATGCCCAAGGTTACAAAGGTAGTAACAGAGCTAAGTTTGAACCCAACTCCTCAGACTTCGAATATAGTGCTCTCCACACTGTCCCATACTGACTCATTGCTTGAAGGCCTTCAGTTGCGGGAAGCTCACCACCTTTATACACAGGCATCTCCTCCTACATTTCTACTCTGTTTGTTAAGAAAGTTTGCCACAAATTGAATTGACATCTGGTTTTCTGCTATGTGCATGCTGTTGTTGCTGTTCAGCTGTTTCAGTCATGTCTGACTCTTTGTGGCCCCATCTGGGGTTTTCTTGCCAAAGATACTGGGATAGTTTGGCATTTTCTGTGCAAGCACATTGTACAGATGAAGAAACTGAGACAAACGGATTAAGTGACTTGCCCAGGGTCATACAGCTAGTGTCACGTGTCTGAGGCTAGATTTGAACTCAGGTCTTCCTGACTCCAGGCCCATCACTCTATCTACTGTTCCACCTAGCTGCTACATGCGTGTACTCCTACTTCTACCCTGTAAGGATAAACAGAATCAATCTAATTTTTGAAATGTCAGCTAGCTTTCCACATTTGAAAGTTTGTTTTTTCAAGTCTTCTCTAATTCTTCTCCCCAGTTTCTTCAACTTATCATTGAATGACATGTTCTTTTTTCCCTTCATCTTCATGGTCAGTCTCCTCTCAACTCTTCCCAATTTATCAATATCCCTCCTGAAATATGACTTCTAGGACAGAAGTTTATAGTTGCGGACTGTAGGACTATCACCTCCATCACTCTGGACATTCTCTTTTCCACAAACTAAAACAACCATTTTACTACAAACTAAGACTTCATTTTTTTCCCATCCTGTCATCACCAAATCATACTGATGGAGGACTTTAGCCCAGCACTTCAGAATCTAAATTCAGCACTCAATACATTTTAGAACACTGATTCATGGAAATAAATATCTGTGGAAATGAGTTGAATGAATGAATTAGAATGAATGCAGTAGAACTGAATTTAGAAATTGTAAAATTGAATTTAGAATTTAGAATAGAATTAGAATGAAATTTAGAATACCTCTGTATCAAAACATACCAAGAGATATGCAGTATTTATCTCTTCTTCAGGATCACACTATGATTCCCATGTGTTCTTTCCTCTGAAATGAGATAAAATAAAGGGGTCAACCACCCTCATTGTGACCAACATCTACAATGTGAATCACTAAAATCTTTTATTGAATGAATTCCACAAACACCTAAAGCTGACTAAAGTGCCTCAACTTTAAAAAAAAGTCTCATTTTACTCATTTTTATGAAAACTTCCCTAAAATACATGCCATGCTTCCCTGGCCCCTGAATTAGATGGAAATCCATTTGGGTTTAACGTTTGCTTGATGACCGAGGGTCATCGTTCTAAACATCCACTATTATACTGTAGACGTGCTATCAGTAAATTTCAGAGAGATTTATCCCACCTATTACATGACCCCAGGTGGTTGCAGCTTTCTTTGGTAATGTTTTTCTTACTTTGCCCCCCACTTGCAACATGTCTTCAAATTCCTAGCTCCCTTGAAAATGCACCTCAATTGCCCTGTTACTCGAATGATAAATTCTTGTTAAATGGAAGTAAATTGTTATTTATATATTGTATTAACTGTGCTGGAGCAGTTGAACAATGTCACTGACTAATGTTACTCTTGTTCTTTTCCAGGAAAGCGTGTATGTGTTGGAGAAGGTCTAGCTCGAATGGAATTATTTTTATTCCTGATCATCATTTTACAGCATTTTAATTTGAAATCTCTTGTCCCTCCAGAAGAGATTGATACCAGCCCAATTGCTATTGGTTTTGGCACTATCCCACCAATTTACAAGCTCAGCCTTCTGCCCCGATCAGAGATTTAAGAGGGGATTGTGCCAAATATTCAATTTCTTTCTGAAATCAAGAATTTCCTTACTGGGATTGTGCTTCTTGTAAATAGAGACTCAATCTACTTTGAGATGGAACAGCACTATTTAAAAAAGAATATTCTGCTTTCTAATCTTAGCCCATGTGATCACAGTTTTGTCTCTGTGATTAATACCCACTCTTTTTGACAAATAACCTTTTCTTGCCCCTTCTTTGGAACCCCTATATCTGGAATCTTTCTTGTTGGAAACTCCCATATTCCTAGCTAACAAGCTTCTGATTGTGACACCAGAGATGGAAAATCAACCAAAACTTTAAGACTTTAGCAATCCCTATAAAATTCTTGATTTTCTTCCATATTAAGTGTAAAATCACCTGTGTGTAGGAGTTTAGGGATCTCACTTCTGAAATGGATTGTTGGTACCAGATCAAGAAGTCACCTCCACCTAGGTCACTAGGCCTAAAGATCATCACCCCAAATCTTGGACCCTGTGTATCCTATCCTTTCAGAGTTGTACTTATATTTTTGTGTCTCCAGATGACTGGCTGGATTTTTGTCCCCTTTTCCTTTGCCCGCTACCTCACATTCCCTGAACATTTAAAGTTTAATACTTTTTCCTTGGATAAGACAAAATTCACCTCCAATAAAGGCCTGGTATTTTTATTATTATTTATTCATTCATTTTTTTCTATGAATAACTCTGGAATGCTGCCCCCCCTCCAAAATAAACCACATACACAGACACAACATTATGGCTGACTGTACAACTAGGTCATGATTTAAAGAGTTTAATTCCATTGAGTCATTTAATCATTCTCAAGTACCTAACTGGGCTATGAAGACTTTCATGGGTTTAAGCCTTGTGCCAGAATTCAGAACTGATCCTGATTGGAAGATATTGTTGGACTTAAGAAAGATTTTCAGAACTTAGGGAAGCTGACAGGAGGAGGGAATCAGGGAGATGTAGGCACACTTCACATCCCCACAATGTCAAAGACCTGTTTTGAATCAATAGGAAGAACCCCAGGGTGAGTGTTGGCCAATTTGGTGGTGAGATGGCTCAGGGGAAGCTTCTGAGATAATTTCTATCTATCTATACATCTGTCTATCAATTTATCTATCTGTCTGTCTGTCTGTCTGTGTCTGTCTGTCTATCTAGTTATCTTAATGCTTCTTCAATATACCAATGGAACTATATGCTCACTGATGTAGGTAAACAGGAAAGAGAAAACATAAGGGATTCATTAAGGTTAGACTATTTACATTTCTACACAGGAAGATGATACTTGTAGCTGTTAAGAACTTGAAATTGTTAAGAACTTTTTCATTATTAGGGAAGCTGAATGAGTGTACATAGACAGAGGGCATGAGTAGAAGTTGACTCTTATGAGATAATTTTAAAAAGATAAAATGAAGGGATAAGAAAGAGGGACGTACTGGAAGAATGAGAAATAGAGAGGTAGAGTGGGATAAATTATCTCAAAGGAAAGAGGTCTGAAAGGAAGCTTTTACTCTGGAGGGAAACATGGGGGAGGCCTGGAAGACAACACTTGAGCCTTACTCTCATCAGAACTGGCTACAAAAACATAATAATATACACACTCAAGTGTAAGTAGAAAGCTATCTTACGCTATAGGAAAGTAAATGGTGAGGGGGATAAGGGAAGGCGGGCTGATAGAAGGGAGAGCAGACTGGGAAAGGCAAAGATGAAGAGCAAAGCACTTATGAGGTAGCACAGGGTGAAAAGAAAGAGGGAGAGAAAGGGATGGAGGGAGAGATGAAGAGAGGAAGAGAGAGAGAGGGGGAGAGAGAAAAGGAGGGAGAGAGGGGGAGGAAGAAAGAGGGAAGGAAGGAGGGAAAGGGAGAGAGACAGAGACAGAGAAACAGAGAGGGGGTAATAAGAGGGAGAAAAATGCACAGTTAGTAAACAAAACTGTGAATGTGAATGTGATGTAGTAACCAACAGAATGGAAGTGGATAGTGGAGTGGATTGTAAACCAGAATACTAAGCTATGTTGTTTACAAGAAATACACCTGAAACAGAGAGACACTCACAGAGCAAAGGTAAGGGACAAGAGCAGAATTTAATAAGCTTCAACTGACATTCAAAAAGCAGAGTTATCAATCATGATAGACAAAGAAAAAGTAAAAATAGATCTAATGAAATGAAGGAAGGAAACTATATCTTGCTAAAAGAAACCATAGACAATGAAGTAATATCAATACTAAACATATATGTATCAAATTATGTAGCATACAAAATTTTAAAGAAATTGGTTTTAGGAGGAAACAGACATTAAAACAATACTGGTGGGGCACTTCAACTTTCCCAACTCAGAACTAGATAACTCTAACAAAAACAAACAAGAAATAAATTGAGAAGTGAATAGAATTTTAGAAAAGTTAGGGATGATAGACCTCTGAAGAAAACAGAATGGGAATAGAAAGGAATATACATTTTTCTCAGAGACACATGGAACTCACACAAAAATTGACCATATATTATGGAATAAAAACCTCACAATAAAATGGAGAAAAGCAGAAATATTAAATGAATCCTTTTCAGAACATAATGCAATAACAATTAGATGAAAAAAGAACCATGGAAAAATAGATCAAAATTAACTGGAAATTAAATAATCTGATGCTCAAGAATGAATGGGTCAAAGAACAAATCCTAGAAAAAATCAATAATTTCATTAAGAAGACTGCAACAATGATACAATATACCAAAATTTATGGGATGTAATCAAAGCATTACTTAGGAGAAAATTTATATCTCCAAAAGATTACACCAATAACATAGTGAAACAGATCAAGAATTGGGCATGCAATTGTTAAAAAAAAAAAAAACCTAGAAAAATAACATTGAAAATCCTCATTTGGGGGGGTGGAGCCAAGATGGCGGCGTAGCAGCAGCAACATATTGCAGCTCTCACATAGCCACCCCAAAATACCCATAAAATAGGACTCTAAACCAATGCTAGAACTCCAAAACTCACACAAAGATACTTCTCACTAAAGTCAGCTCGGCTACGAGGAACCATATCAGCACTGTGGACTGAAACCAGCCTGGTCTGAAGCCATGGCTGTGCCCCGGGGGCAGCTGGACAGGAGGAGTAAAGGAGTCTCTCTGGTGAGCAGATTAGCAGCAGCTGCCAGCAGCTCAGTGGGACTTGCAAATTTGGGAGGGGAGCAGTCTGGCCGAAAGGCCTCCACAGCAGAAAAGCGAAAGGCAGAGGTTTTGCACCCGCCTCCGCGTTGCAGCTTCCCGCCCGCAGTCTGCAGACAGCAGAGGGACTAAACGATTGTTCTCAGGCAAGTGCTCTCGCGTTGAGCGGCCTGGATCCGGATCGCCATCTTGGGCCTCGGTCTTGGAGTCTTCACTATCCAGTCAGCCGGAAGTAATTAGGAAGGGTCCCAGCACCTTCCTGAGAGCTATGGCAGCCGGGAGGACTCCAGCAATTTGGGACAGAGCTTTCCCTTCTGGAAGCAGAGCCCCACAGAGATTTAAAAAAAAAAATCACAGACTGAACAACCATGAGTAAGAATAAGCATAAAAAGCAAAGTAAGAACAGCTCTCAAACCCTAGATTCCTTCTTTGGGGAAA
>CM053589.1:174322850-174337102 GCA_028646515.1 Pseudochirops corinnae | reverse complement strand
TTTCTTCAACTGATATTTTTACAGCTTGGTATTTGAGTCCCCCTTATCAATTTGACTAATCTCTCAACATATGCCAGTTTATGAATATCCATCCTTAATTGTGACACTCAGAATTGAACACACAGTAATCCAGAACAGAGTACAACAGGACAGTCACCTTCCTCATTCAGAATATTTTCTTCTATTAATGTCATCTAGTCAACTCTGATCTAAGGCACAGAATTCTGTCCCAGGAGTTAGAAAGATCTAGATTCAAATTCTACCTCTGACACTAGCTATATGGACCTGGGCAAGTGAATTAATCTCTCAGTAACCCAGGCAACTCTTTAAGACTGTAAGCTGCAGAAAAGGTACCAGTCTGTATTGGTAAGGGAAGTCTCCTTACTAGGAGTTCCTATAGCAATGAAATCCCAAGTCTTCCCCTACTCCCTTAAAAAATAACACAAATCACAAGCACAATGATCTTAATGCTTCTTCAATACGCCAATGGAACTGTGTTCTCCCTGATATAGGTATGTCCCTCAATAGTGTTTACTGCAGCCCAGAAATGTCTCCTCATTCTATGAAAACCTTGTACATGTTCTCCCATTAATCAGTCATAATGGGTTTACCCATCCTGGAGGCCTTCCTATAGGTCAGTCTTTTGACCTGTGTTCCACTGACGCCTTTGATTTCTTAAGCAGACTCAACTTAGACCAGAAAAATATTTTGATAACATATTTCAATATAAGCAGCTTGCTTTGTAATTCTGTATATTTTATTTTCACTAAGTTTGAAACATTTTCCTCAGTAAAAGATACCATAGGTCTACTTCACCAGACTGCCAACGTGGTCTGTGACACAGAGAATGTTAAGAATTGCTGCTCTCAGGCTATTTGCCTTTCTGCAGTTGTTGGTGTCCCACTTTGACTCTCTCTATTTCTTACACATAGCCCGGGCATCTTCACTATTTTCCACACCTAGAATACTCCCCTTCCTCATCTCTGCCTCGTGGCTTTCATTCAAGACCCATCTAAAATCCCATCTTATATGAGAAGCCTTTCTTGGTGCCCTCTCCCCCATTTAATGCTAGGGCCGTCTATTTATCATACCAATTTATAATACCTATACGTTTGCACGCATTGTGTGTGCATATATGTGTATGTATATATGTATGTGTATACACATATATATGTAAATACATAATACACATGCATATATATATATGTATATATATATATATCTTGTTTTCCCATAGTTATTTTCATGTTCCTTCGCCCTTGTATCAGCAAGCATCCTAGCATACCCAGGATGACAGATAACACATGTTCTTAGATCTGCTTTTCTAAAGGAAAGCAACTCAAAGTGGGTTAACAATCTTTAATCAATCAAACATATATCGTTTACCTAGTTCAGGGGAAAAAGTCAGCAGCCTGAGCTTCAAAGAATACAAACAGTTACAAGCAGAAGTTACAAGCAGACAAAGAAACAGATCAGCAGACGGGCTTCTAGTCGTCTGACCATCACATCCATACCTAGTCAGTTACCAGAGAGGGAAGCATCAACATCTGGGTTTTCAAAGTGGGGGGGTTCAACAGCTTCCCAGAGTCTCATCTGGCCAAATCACACAACTCTTTCCAAAGTGAGCCCCAAAGCAAAAACTCACATCGGGGTATATGTAGCCTCCTGGATCAGAGAATATCACAGCCCTCTTGACCAACTGCCCAATCACAAAGTAATAAGGCATGGGCATTCCTGAAGAACAAGCTACCACCACAGACTCCATGTGACCACATTCAGCCTATTAGGGGGCAGAGTATACTTTCAAATCAGGGAAGGTTCTCAGAGCCACTGAAGCCTATCAAAGGGCCTAGGGGCAGGGAAGATCTTCAGATTCCCATAACACCCCTCCATTGTACTGTGAGTTTTTTGAAAGCAAGGGCTGTCTTTTCCTTTTTTTTGAATTCCCAGCACTTACCACAGTGACTAGTACACGTTGTACAAGATGCTTAATAAATACTTATTGACTGACTTACAGACTATTAAATTCTGCATCTCACTGCCCATATGTAGGACTTCTCCAAGCTATTTATAATCATGTGATAACTCACTGGATCATACTTCCAGCCACATCTTTGGACAGTGGATATTTTATCATTCATTTAGTTTTTCTCTATGAATTATTAGACTGATATCTGGAGTATCATGTTATCACGCAGAGTTGCTTTTCTGGTGTTCTGGGTTTGATTCAATCAATGAAATGTAATTAACAAATAATAGCATTTAGGAGATATCATAATTTATAGAGAATCATTTCCATTTGAATCCAGCACAAGACTTCTGTGAAAATCCTGAACACCATCAGAGAGCACATTTCTCTGTGATTTTTAAACTTTTTGTCATGAATAATCAGAAAGTCATTGCTTTATTTGTACTTATAAATAAATTTTCTCTTCCTCCTTTCACCCTTTCCTTCCACACCACAGTTTTGCTTCTGACCACCACCTCCCCCAATCTGCCCTGCCTTCTGTCCATCCCCCCCACCTTTATTTAAGTCCCTCCCTCCTACTTTCCTGTAGGGTAATATAGATTTCTATGCCCAACTGATTGTGTATGTTATTTCCTCTTTGAATTAGTTTTGAGGACAGTAAAGTTTAAGCAATGCCCACTGCTGATTCTCCCATCTTCCCCTCCACTATAACAGGTCATTCATGCCCCTTCAAGAGAGATAATTTGCCCAGTTCTACCTCTCCATTCCTTCTGCTTGCAATGTAATCCCCTTTCTTACCCCTTAATAAATTTTTTTTTATGTCATTCACTCACATTCACCTTATACCCCCAACTTCTATATATACTTCTTCTAACTGCATTGTCCATGTTGTTAAGAATTACAAGTATCATCTTCCCATGTAGGGATATAAACAGTTTGACCTTATTTAATCCTGTTTTTCTTTTTAACCTGTTTGTGCTTTACTTGAATCTTGATACTGAAAATTAGGTTTTTTTGTTCAGTTCTGGTCTTTTCTATGGAAAGCTTGAAAACCTTTTATGTCATTAAATGACAATTTTTCTCCTTGAAAGATTATGCTCAATTTTGGCACATAACTGAATTTTTGGTTGTAGTCCTAGCTCCTGTGCCTTCTGGAATATTGTATTCCATGACCTCTGATCCTTTAATGTTGCAGCTACCAGGTTCTGTGTAATCCTGATTGTGGCTCCCCAATATTTGAATTATTTCTTTGTGGCTGCTTGCAATAATTTTTCCTTCACCTGAGAGTTCTGAAATTTGTGTATAATATTCTTGGGAGTTTTAATTTTTGGATCTGTTTCTGAAGGTGATTGGTAGATTCTTTTAAAGTCTATTTACCTTCTGGTTCTAGGATATTTGGGCAGTTTCCTTTGATAATTTCTTGAAGCATGATGCCCAGGTCCTCTTTTTGATAATGACTTTCAGGTAGTCCGATGATTCTTAAATTATCTCACCTGGATATAGTTTCCAATTCAGTTGTTTTTCCAATGAGGGACTTTACATTTTCTTCTATTTTTTTATATTCTTTTGATTTTTTTTTAATAGATTCATGATGTCTCATTGAGTCTTTAGCTTCCACTTGACCAATTCTAATTTTTAAGGAATTATTTTCTTCAGTCAGCTTTTGTACCTTCTTTTCCATTTGGCCAGTTCTACTTTTTAAGGACTTGTTTTCTTCAGTGGATTTTTGTACTTCCTTTTCCATATGCTCAGTTCTGCTTTTAAGGTGTTTTCTTTTTCCAAGCTGTTGACTTATTTTTTCGTGATTCTCTCATATCACTCATTTTTTTTCTCAATTTTTCTTCTACCTCTCATTTGATTTTTAAACTCCTTTATGAGCTCTTTCATGAGTTTCTTCTGGACTTGAGTCAAATTCTCATTTTTCTTTGGGGGCATTGCACATAGATGTTCTGACAATGTTGTCCTCTTCTGAGTTTATGTCTTGATCTTCCCTGTCACTACAATAACTTTCTATGATCAGATTCTTTTATTTCATTTTGCTCAGCCTTTTTCTTTTCTTCTAAATATGAGCTCTGCTTCTGGGATACTTTCCCAAGCTGCACTGGTGCTGCCCTGAGGCACATCAGGCACTCTTGTGCTTGGTGCTATGATGAAGGGTAGAGTGTGGTCAGGCATGGCTGGCACTGCTGTAGACTGTAGGGGTCTGGCCTTGTGCATGCTGAGGTACATGGCAGGGGCAGGGGATAGTGGCTGGCTTCCTTTCATTCAACTGGCACTATGCTGAGCCATTCTGGGGACCCCATGCTCTGCTTGGGCCAAGACGGGGAGTGTCCTTCTGCCCACCTACTGCTGCACAGAGGAGGAGGTGGGGAGGGTATTGGCTGATGCTGCATGGTATTGCAGGGGTCTGGCATCTCACCTGGTGCTACTCTGAGAAACGTGGGGTGTCCTGGTGCTGGCAACTGCCCATTTGCCCAGGGCTGAACTGAAGTATGCGGGGACAGGGATTCCCATGCTGGTGCATGCCCATTTATCGGGTGTTATGCTGAGGCATGTGGGGGGGTCCTGATTTTGGCATTTGCCTGCTTCTCTGGTGCTGCACTAGGGCTCAAGGCCTCTTGCTAGCATGCTAGGATGTCTCTTGTCCTGGAATGTGCTCTCATTTTACCCAGGTGAAACAGACCTTTACAGCAAAGCTTCCAAGTTTCTTGGGCTAGAAGAATGTTTCCCCTCATTATTTTGCTGGTTCTTCCATTACAGAATTCTTTTGGGGTGGTATTTCATAGTCTTTTGGAGATGAATGCCAGTGAGTTCAGGAGATTTTCTGCTTACTCCAGCATCTTGGCTCTCAGGAGTCTTTTCACTGGGTTACTAAAGTTATTTGTACTTCTATTTTAACTAACTTTTCCAGGAATTCTAATTGGAACAACTGAAAATTACAGATAATAATAGCAGCTCTTTACCAGGGTTGTTGTGAGGATCAAGTGAGACAATATTTGTAAAACATTTAGTACAGTGTCTGACACATAATAAGCACCATATCAATATTAGCCATTATGATTCCCATTAATGTTTCTGTAGTCGTCATCACTATTATTTTCACGGGTTCTGCCCACTTAATTTTGTATCACATATGTTTCTAGGATTTTTCACTGATTCTTAAATGATCCTGCTTATCTTCCTCCACTATTCACCTTTATGTTGTATTACCACTCACTCTGTATTTTAAACAATTATTTCCCGACCTCTCACTTTGACGAAGACATCGTGCTTATTGGCTAAGCTGGCATCTGGACTCTTTTGGCTTACTTTGGTGGATCTGTATTATATCAGTTAAACTTGCGTGAAATGGTTATATTCAAGGTTAAATCTTTACCTCTGTCCATTTCCTATTTTAATAACCTAGTTTTATCACCTTTGACATGATATTTGAAATTTTAACATGTTTTACTATTACAAGCTGTGTCTACTTATCATTATACTTCCGATTAATGTCAACCATTACTGAAATGATTTCATGGCCTTATTGCACACATATAGCTTATTCTAATATATTTCATATACTGGAAAATGGACATTTCCTATCTATTAAGATTAGTTAATACAAATGTTTTTACACAGTTCAGCATTCATTAAATCCAATGCCTTCTTACTCTCTCCTTGAACAAATTACTCATGATATATTCACATGAATAAGTCTTAACTTATGGAAAAAGTTGAAAGAATTATCTACAAAATTATATTATATCATATTGCAGATATATTATATCATATCATGTGATATATTGCCATATGCTATCATATCATGATATGTATTTATTATATCATATCGTATCGTACCATACCATATCATACCATATCATGCCATTTTTACCTGGTCAGAAGCTAGAAAGCTGTAGGGACCTGTGCTACTACCACTGAGAAAAGGAAATGGGGTCTGAAAGTTGGAGAGGAACAGAGACTCTGGGTTCTCTCCATGGCAGTGGTGGTAGGGAGCTTCTAGCTAGGAAAGGGATAAAGAAAACATTAGCTGGAAGGTCAGGATGGTGTAGGGGATGGCTTCTGCTGAGCCCTCCTAACATCACTAATTCCTTGGAGGATTCATGATTTCCTTAATGTGAGTGCTCCATCTCCTCATGTAGTTTATTAATTGTCCATATTTCCATCTTGAATGATTATCTGATAAGATTTACCATACATGGGGCGGCTAGGTGGCGCAGTAAATAGAGCACTGATCCTGGAGTCAGGAGGACCTGAGTTCAAATCTGGCCTAAGACAGTTAACACTTACTAGCTGTGTGACCTTGGGCAAGTCACTTAACCCCAACTGCCCTGGCCTCCCCCCTGAAAAAAGCAAAAAAACAATTTCCCATACATCCATCTGGTGGCACAATGGATACAGAGGTAGGCCTAGATTCATAAATACTTGTGCTTAAATCTGGCTTCAGATACTTCCTAGCTATATGACTCTGGGCAAGTCATTTAACTTCTATTTGCCTCAGTTCTTCATTGGTAAAATGGGAATAATAATAGCACCATCCTCCTAAGGTCATTGTGAAGATAAAATAGGATATTGATTATAAGGAGTTTAGCACAGTTCCTATTAACTGTTTTGGTCAATCACGCAAAAGCCCAATGCACTTGAAAGCTTTCTATTGTTATTTTATATATAAATAAAATATGTGAATTTATAATGTTAAAGAATCCAACCTTAAGAAACCACCAAATCATCCTATAATAATAATTCCAAAGAAACAAACCTAAGAGGAATCCTTGCCCTCAAAACTCCAGCATAGTTGTATAACATTTATAGCACTAACAGACCACATATGTGTAAAACTTACTTGGACAAATACAGCCATTTGCCCTGCATTTCCAAGCACATGAAGTAGAAACCCAGAAATACCCACTTTCTGATTGAGCACTGTTCCTTGAGCTGCTTCTTGTGTCTCTTTTCCCAGCTATCTGAAAAGTATGGTCCGGTGTTTACCGTCTATTTTGGGTCTCAGCCAGTGGTGATTCTAAATGGCTACAAGGCACTGAAGGAGGCTCTGATTGATCAGGGTGACATTTTTGGAGACAGGGGAAAAATACCAATATTTGATGACAATTACAAAGGATGTGGTAAGTTTCAGATACTTCAAGGAAAAATGGTACAGGTGGAAAGGTTAGAAGTAGAAGGACAAATTAATAATGATCTTTACGCTAGTTACAAACAATGATAAAGTCACAATTCTGCTTTAAGCAAAATTGTTATCCTCATGCTTGTTTTATTCTTTTCCTAGGAATTACTTTCAACCATGGAGAAAAATGGAAACAAATCCGCCGATTTTCTCTGATGACCCTGAGGAACTTTGGGTTGGGGAAAAGGAGCATTGAGGACCGTATCCAGGAGAAAGCTCAGTTCCTTTTGGAGGAACTGAGGAAAACAAAGAGTTGGTTATCATTGATTATTTTTTGGACACATGGGTCCTGTATAATAACACTTCACTAATGCTAAATCTATCTGGGTTGCGAGTCATTCTTTTTACCTCTATATCACCATGGATCAGATTTCTCTCTATTCTTCTCATGTTCCATAAGGTATTTATGTCCTAAATATAGAGAAGGGAAACAGTCCAGAAGAGATATCCCTAGATAGGGTATTTCTGAAGCCCATACTGAGCTCAGATGTGGAAAAAAGCCTTTTTCTTGCCATCCTAATTCTGTTTGATTCAAACTATTATGATTAAATTTGCTCTTTCCTTTTTGTGAATTTCTTTATAATCAGGTCAACCTTTTGACCCAACCTTCATCCTTGGATGTGCCCCTTGCAATGTTATCAGTTCTATCCTCTTCCATCAGCACTTCAACTATGACAATGAAAAATTTCTTTCTATAATGAGAAAATCAAGTGAAAATTTGAATCTTCTGAATACTCCAATGGCTCAGGTAAGGCTGAGTCTCATCATTTGGTTGTGTACTTGGTCATCACATTTTTTTCAACAAAATAGGAAAGATCCCTCATCAGCAATGACTCCTACCAGAAAACTTTCACACAAGGATAAGGTCACTATGTGAAGTCATTTTTCCTCCAACAAGGTCCTTTGTAGTTATTTTGTATTAATGGGTTCCAAAATCATCATGCTGTATATAAAATTATTAACATGTGAGGTGAAAGAAACTTTTTTTGAGGGGGAGGCAGGGCAATTGGGGTTAAGTGACTTGCCAAAGGTCATACAGCTAGTTAAGTGTCAAGTGTCTGAGGCCAGATTTGAACTCAGATCTTCCTGACTCCAGGGTCAGTGCTCTATTCACTGCATCACCCAGCTGACCCCCTGAAGGCAACTTTTAGCAAAGTTGAAAATCTCACTAGTGGTGAGGAATAACACCTTGTATGCATTTTGTACTTTAAGGGTTATATTACACATCCAATACCCTTCTATCACATGGGAGGACCCCTCCTCCCCAAATTATGCTAGTTTAAGATCCTATTTTCTCTATTTTTGTATTTACTTAAAGTCCTAATGATGGGGCACTTGGGTACCTGTGCTTGAACACCAGTTTGTAAAATCACATTTCTCCCTAGCCTCAAAACACTGTCTAAGACAGTTTCTCTCTAGCTTAAGAGCAGCATGCCCTAGCAAAATATTTATCTCTCCTCCTGTTACAGTGGCCAGCTGCACCTATAGAATTTAGTAGTAGTTTGACCCAGCTGTGTACTGGCTGAAGCGGCTGTGTACTGGGTCATACCTATCATATGTGTCCTAGACTCAATCATATGTATACTCCTTAGCTCATTATATACATCCTGAATCCCTTGTTAGCTTGGAATATATGTTCACTCCCAACATCCATCTTATCCAACAAGACATTGATGGAGACAGCCTGGGTATTTCTCAGTCAGCCCTAACCACTAGCTGACTTACTGACATTTGAAGTCTAAAACTACACCTCCATGCAGCCCCTCTCAGGCTATTTCCCAGTGAATTCTGGGCAATACACCTGCGCAGCAGATATTAAAAGTGTATGTTCTTTTAAGAACTGACCGCTCCTTAGCCACTCTCTAATCCTTCCCTGACTCACCTACTTAGCATATTTGGCACTTGTTATACTATATTCTCTCTTATAGAAACTATAAGATAACCCCTTTAAGGTTGCAGGTTCCCTAAGAACTCTTGCCTGCTGTATAGCATAACAATAAATATTTGCCACCTTGACGTAAACAATGCTTGATGGGGCAGCTAGGTGGCACATTGAACAGAGCAACTTCTCTACAATTTCTAGTAGGAGAGAACTATGTGAAGGTCACTGAGAGGTTAAGGGACATGGCCAGGGTCACACCTCCAATACAGTACAGTACAAAGACAGGAATTTAACCCAGATGTTCCTATCAGAATGGATCTCTACTAATGACTTTTTTTGCTCTGTTATGATTATTATTTACTCTTTTAATCTACCACATAAATATGTCCTGTCTCTTTTTCTTTCGTTTTCTAGCTAATATGTGCTTATAAAACCTAGCTGTCCTGACATCCCCTTCAAGGCTAGAATTCTGTTTACTACCTTCTATGCCTACATGTCCAGTGTCATAAACAGCACTGCACAGACAGATTCAAAACACTGGATTAGTGAATAGTTGCTAGTTGGGTTGAATAAAGATATTGACTACAAAGGGAAGCCCATGGCTTATCTGTGGATTATGAGGAATAGCCCTTTCCACAGAAGGTACCATTTTGTGAGACAAAGCCTGAGCCTACAGAAAAAGAGTACTTTTGTAGATGAAAACTGTAGCTATCCCTCCAGATGCAACCAGATGCCCAGGGAATGGGCTGCAGTGAGTTTCTTCCCTCCATGACTAGATCCACCTGTGGCAAAACACTATCCTGGAAATAAAATATCATGGATATAGAGCAGGATGGGGATAACTACAGAATCTATGATTTTACTAATATAGGTAACCCCCAGATGACGAAATTCATTCTACTAGTGGCAACTTTTTTTTCAGCAACTTTTCAGCAAATTGTAATCTTGGAGATATACCTAGAACAGTGGGTCAAACTAAAATAGAAATAGGCAGCCACTAATTCATTCATAAAGATCCCTGAAGGCTGCATATTGACTTAGAAAACCACAGATTAATGATATCTATGTTCTATTATATTTTAATTTATTTTAAAAAATATTTCCCAATTATATTTTAATCTCACTGGGCCACTGGTCATGTTTGATTCCTCCAACCTATAATACTGGGAGATTAAATGACTGAATGAGGTTCACACAGCTAGTATGTGTCAAAGGTTGCAATTGAACCTAGATTTCCTGGCTTTGAGGTCAACTATATAGACACTATTTCACCATACTGTCTCTAACATCATTATATGGATTTTTTTTTAAATAACTTTTTCCCTTATATGTGAACAGTTACTAAACTGAAGACTGAATAGTATCTTTCATATTTTAATACCACTAATTAAGATGTTTGTTGTCACTTGCCTAATTCACACTGTTTCCTTTTTCCTTATCTCCAATGAAAGTGCTCCTTTCTAAATATTTCTAGCTACAAGACTCACTAGCTTTCTAAGCAAGTACTATCCTAAACTACCATGTTGTTAAAGGGTACAAGCCCTTTTCCCTTCCAAAGAAACAATTATAATTTTTAAAAATTGTAAAACTGTGACTATGCAGGAGATTTTCTGAACAATAGCAAACTAATATATGATCCTCTTCTCCCCACCCCCCACCTTTTTTACAGCTCTACAATAATTTCCCTTGGCTTGTCCACTATTTTCCTGGAACTCACAAGCTATATTTTTCAAATATGAAGAAACTTAAAGAGTTTATTTTGGATAATATAAAAAAACAACAAGAGAATCTGGATCCAAATAATCTTAAGAATTACATTGAGTGCTTCCTCTACAAAATGCAGCAGGTAATGTACACGTGGGAAATAGCTTATGGAAATGGTCATTTCTGCTCTTTTAAAAATAGGTTGTATTGAAAATCTTTGTTTTTTCATCAGTTATTTCTAGAAACTCCTTTACCTCTCTAGTTAAGTTTATACATGGAAGAAAGAAAAAAAGTCAACCATATTAAGTGATCCTGCTGACAAAGTATAGCATTCTGCCCTTCATCTCTAGGAAATGATGTGGAAAATGTTTCATAAGCAATACTCAGGATGATTAGTGACTTTTCAGTTGTGCATCACTCAGTTTCTTTTTAGTGAGGTTTTCTTTTAATCTGCTGTAGGATTGTCTCTATTGTTATATTAGTTCTGCTCATTTTACTCTTTGTCAGATCATTCAAATCTTCCCAATGTTCATGGAATTCCCCCCTGTCATCATTTTATTTTTACCACTCAATAATATTCTATTACTTTTGTATACCAAAATTAATTACTTTATTCTGTCATTTCTCAATTCATGGAATTCATGTTTTTAATTCTCTGATCTCATGACATAATGGTGTAACGATTAGAGTATATAAATTGTATACACATGTATACAAATTGTATACACATGTATATAAAAACCACATAGATATACTATTGTCATATATGTATACACATGTGTATATATGCATGCATGCATGCATGCATGTATACTTACATAAATAGTCTTTTATCTCCTGGAAGTTTATGCTCAGCAGTGGAATTGCTATAATATGGGAAATGAACAATTTAGTAATTTAAATAATTTCAAATTGAATTTCAGGATGATTGTAACAATTCCTATTCACCAAAAGAGCCTAATGTTCATGTCTTTGAAGTGAGGTGGGGAACTCACCAAAGTGGTGCCATTGTAGATGAAAGAAGTAGGAATATTTGAGAAATGTTACCAAGATAAAATTGATGGACCTTGGCAAAATATTGTATATAGGGCTGGGTAAGGGAGTGTGAGATATTGAGGATACAAGCCTGGATAATTTGGAGGATGATGGTGCCATTGACAGTAATAGAGAATGAGGAGGGTGGTGAGGCAAGATAATGTATTAGTGTGAGAATGGAGGCTCAGTAGAGATTTTAGGACTAGGACAAAGAGATCTGATCCTCACCTTAGGCATGTTGATTGAATGCATGAAAGCTAATGAAATCACCAAGAGCAACAACAGAGAAAGAAGAGGAAAAGGGAGGGGGGGAGGGGACAGGGGAGAGGAGGTAGGAAAGGAAGAGAGTCCATAGCACAGCACACACATACCCAAACTTAGTCCACATAATGTGGATGAAGACGCAGCAAAGGAGTTTTACTCTCAGAAAGTAGGAGGAGAACCCAGAGAGTGTCATGAAAATCTAGGGGAAAAAAGGATCAAGGTGAAGAACATTATAAAGAGAGGTTAAGAAAGATGGAGAGAGGTTAAGAATAATGAGGTCGGAATCCTTTATATTATTTGTGTTCTCTACTCACATTGCTATTTAGTTTTTCAGTCATGTCTGACTCATTGTGATTCCTTCTGGGGTTTCTTTGACAAAGATGCTGGAGTGGTCTGCCATTTCTTTCTGAGGCAAACAGGGTTAAGTGACTTGCCTAGCTAAGTTACTACACAACTACTAAATGTCTGAGGAAAAATATGGATCCAGGTCTTCCTGACTCCCAGTCTGTAACTCTATCTACTTTGCCACACTTGGTCTCTACTCACATACATTACTGTCATTATACTCTAAGTTAAAGTCCCTCATCCCAGAGAGACATGTGCGTGTGCGTGTGTGTGTGTGTGTGTGTGTTTGTGTTTGCATGCGTGTATGAAGAGTGTCTTCCCAGTTTGGTAGTAGTGGTTGGCACACACACACATGCACACACACACAGGCACACACACACGCACACGCACACACACACACAGGCACACACACACGCACACGCACACACACACACACACACACACGCACACACACACACACACACACACACACACACACACATAATTTCACTCCTAAAGCTCTCGATTTAATTAAACTTTTCTATGACTTCTAATGATAATGTAGTTCTGAAGGAATCATGTATCATTTCTCCATAGAAAATATAAGCAATTTAATCTTGTTTAGTTCCTTAGTTTGTTCATGTTTACCTCTTTTTTAAAAAAAATATTTATTATTTTTAGTCTTCAACATTCACTTCGATAAGATTTTGAATTCCAATCTTCTCTCCCTCCCTCACCTCTATCTACTCCAAGACGGCATGCAATCTGATATTACTATACGTATTTTCACATTAGTCATGTTATGAAGAAAAATTAGAACCAATGGAAGGAACCACAAGAGAGAAGAAATTAGAGAGAGCAAATAGTGCGCTTCAATCTGCATCCAGACTCCATGGCTCTTTTGCTGGATGTGGACAGCATTTTTCATCATGGATCTTTTGCAGTTGTCTTAGATCCTTGCATTGGGGCGGAGCCAAGATGGCGGCATAGGAGCAGCAAGGTACCGCAGCTCCCACATAGCCACCTCAAATACCCATAAAATATGACTCTAAACAAATTTTAGGCTCCAAAACTCACAAAAATACACCTCTCACTGAAGGCAGCTCAGCAGGAAGGGATGATGGCAGCTCTGGGAACTGAAACCAGCCCAGCCTGAAACCACGGGGTGGCCCTGGGGATGGCCAGGACGAGCCACAGCTGGAGCTTCAGGAGAGTGGATCAGCAGCAGCTGTGCAGTTTCCAGAATTATCAAGCCATAAGAAACAAGGACTAAGTGAAAGGTCAGTGGAACTCAGCTAAACTTGGGGGAGAAAAGCAGTCTGGCCAAACTGCCTCCAGAGCAAAGAACTGGCAGAAGCAGTGGCCCTCCAGCCACCTCCATGTGGCTATTTCAGAGCTCCTGGCCTGCAGACTGCAGCGGGGCTAAGCAATCGCTCAGAAGCCAAGTGCTCTTGTGTTGAGCAGCCTGGATCCAGATCGTGGTCTTGGTTGGTGGTCCTGGGGTGCGTTTTCAGTGAGCCAAAGTTGGTGGAGGCTGAAAAAAAATGACAGTCCCCTAATAGCTCCGGCAGATGGGAAAACCCCAGCAATTTGGGACAGAGCTTTCCCCTCTGGAAGCAGAGTTCAACAAAGCTAAAAAAATCATTGACTGGCCAACATGAGTAGGCAAAGGAAGCAAAGTAAGAACAGCAACCAAACTCTAAATTCCTTCTTTGGGGACAGAAAGGATCAAAGCACAGAGTGGGAGGAAGACAACACTCAGAACTCCCACACTAAAAGCTTCCAAGAAACATGAAGATTGCCTAAAAGCCATAGATCGGCTTAAGAAGGATTTTGAAAACCAAATAAGAGAAGTGGAGGAAAAATTGGGAAGAGAAATAAGAATGATGCAA
>CM053589.1:174309701-174322750 GCA_028646515.1 Pseudochirops corinnae | reverse complement strand
AAATAAGAGAAGTGGAGGAAAAATTGGGAAGAGAAATAAGAATGATGCAAGAAAATCATGAAAAGAGAGTCAACAACCTGACTGAAGAAAATAACACCTTAAAAAATAGATTAACTCAAGTGGCAAAAGAAGCCCAAAAAGCCAATGAGAAGAAGAACACCTTAAAAAGTCAAATTTGCCAGATGGAAAAAGAATCTCAAAAGCTTTCTGAAGAGAATAATTCCTTCAGAATTAGAGTGGAGCAAATGGATCTTTGCATTGCTAAGAAAAGGGAAGTCTTTCAAAGTAGGTCATCTCACAATGTTTCTGTTACTGTATACAATGTTTTTTCTGCTTCTGCTCACTCCTCTCAGCATCAGTTCACGTAATTCTTTCCAGGTTTTTCCGAAGTCTACCTGCTCATCATTTCTTAAAGCACAGTAGTATTCCATTATGTTGATATACCACAATTTGTTCAGCCATTTCCCAATTAATGGGTATCCCCTCCATTTCCAATTCTTGGCCACAACAAAAAGAACTACTATAAATACTTTTGCACATGTGGGTTTTTTTTCCTTTTTTATGATCTCTTTGGGATACACACTTACAAGTGGTATTTCTGGGTCAAAGAGTACACAAAAATTATTGCCCTTTGGGCACAGTTCCAAATTGTTTTCCAGAATGACTGGATCAGTTCACAATTCTACCAACAATGGATGATTGTTTCTAATTTCTCCAACAGTAATCATTTTCCTGTTTCACCATGTTAACCAATTTGATACATGTAACGTGGCGCCTCAGAGTTGTTTTGATTTGCATTTCTCTAATCAATATTGATTTAGAGCATTTTTTCATATGTCTATAGATAACTTTCACTTCTTCCTCTGAAAACTGCCCGTTCATATCCTTTGACCATTTATCAATTAGGGAATGACTTGTATTCTTATAAAGTTGATGACATTCTCTATATATTTTAGAAATGAGGGCTTTATCAGAGACACTGGTTGGAAAAATTGCTTCCCAGCTTTCTACTTCCCTTATAATGTTGTTTTCAATGTCTTTGTTCAAAAACTTTTCAACTTAATGTAATCAAAATTAACCATTTTGCATTTCATAATGGTATCTCTTATTTGGTCATAAATTCTTTCATTCTCCATAAGTCTGACAGGTAAACTATCCCTTGTTCTACTAATTTGGACAAAATATTTTACCAGTTACTGTTGTACTATCCACATATATGCTCTTTGTTAAAAACTAATTAAGCCTTGTTGGTTAATTAATAATGGAAAGGGAAAAGGCAGGGACTCATGAGCTAAGTGAAAGAATTCTCAACTCCTGAGGGTTACACCTAAAACTCTGAAGGGTGCAGCAGCAGTAGCTCTACCCAAATGCACTTTCTAAGGACACCAACCTGCAAATGTAAGGGTGAATCGGTTGAGTGGTTCTTGGGAGGGAGCAAAGCCAGGATTTACAGAACTATGTCCAATAATAACAGAAAAATAAGGTATTTGCTTCATCCTTGTTGGTTTTGGGAAAGTTTTTACTGTTCCAATACTGTAAATAACGTTAATTCTTAGTTTTATCAATATGCTTCTAATCCATGAAATTTCACCTCAGATCTAAATAAAGGTGCTCCTAAAGCTTCTTCTGATTAGTAAAATTCCCACTCACACTTGAAATTTTGAGGGTTTTTACACAAATGACCCTTGGATTTTGTCAATAGCATTTTGTTTTATGTTTTGGTGATGCCTACTGTTTTTATTTAGTACTTTATGTTTCCCCAATCCCATGTAAAAATAATTTTCAACATATGTTTTTAAAATTGCATTCCAAATTCTCTCCTTCTCTTCCTTCAAACTCCTCTTCACTGGGAAGGAAAGCAACTTAATATAGGTTATACATGTGTAGTCATGCAAAAACATATTTCCATATAAGTCATGTTGTAAAAGAAAACATGGCCCAAAATTAAGAATCCAAGAAAAATAAAGAAATTTTTTTAAATGTATGCTTTGATCTATATTCAGACTCCATTAGCTCTTTCTCTGGGGATGGATAGAATTTTTCATCATAAGCCCTCCAGAGTTGTCCAGGATCATTGGATTACTAAGAATAGTTAAGTCATTCATAGTTGATCATCTTATAATTTTGCTTTTTCTGTGCACAATTTTGTCCTAGTTCTATTCACTTTACTTTGCATCAGCTTATGAAAATCTTTCTAGGTTTTTCTCAGATCATTTAGATCAGTGGTTCTCAACCTTCCCAATGCCGTGACCCTTTAATACTCATATGTGGGCATATCGGCATGTGGGCGGACCTGCCTGGAGACAGATAGAGAAGTGGTGTCTCAGTTCCTAAGACCATCAGAAATATTTGTTTTCCGATGGTCTAAGGTGACCCTTGTGACAGGGTCCCCCCCCCCCCCAATGGGTCCCGACCCACAGATTGAGAACCAATGGTCTAGATCATCATTTCCTATAGCACAATAGTATTTGATCATAGTCATATACCACAACTTGTTCAGCAATTCCCCAATTAATGGGTATCCCCTAAATTTCCAATTCTTTGTCACAAGCATTTTATGCAACTATAGTAAAATCATGTAGTTTTTGTTGTTGATATGATTAATTGTGGTAGATTTTTTTTTCTTAATGTAAAATTATTCTTGCCATCCATGAAATGAATTCAACTTGTCCACAGTGGACTCTTTTTGATATATAACTATAACTTTTTGCACTGATTCCATGTGCAAATATTATATAATTCAAGTTTACCCCTACATTGTTTCTGTATTAAAATAATTTTATTTGACGCCTGTCCTTATTTCAGAAGGGGAAAAATGTAGCACAAGTATTAATTGCTCTTTTGATTTTCAAGCAAATCTATGTTTTCAAAGATTTCATCTTTTCCTTTAACAAGTCATATACAGACTATAAGACTGCTGTTGTAGATATTTGTTGTTCGTTTTGCAGACTGACTATTTTATTATTCTGTGAACTATGTCTGGCACATAATTGTCATTTAATATTTATTGGGTGTTTTAAATTCAATTTTACTTCATTTTCAGGTTTTCATTCTTATTTTTCTACAAGTCCCCCTATTCCACTGAGAAAGTAAGAAAAACAAAACCTGTTACAAAAAGTATCGTAAAAAAACAAACAATTTCCCACACTGGCCATGTCCAAAAACATAATCCTCAATCTGCCCTGAGTCCATCACCTATCTACCTGGAGATTAATTCCAAGTTTTATCATGAGGCCTCTGGAATTATTGACAGTCACTGTGCTGATCAGAGTTCTGAAGTCATTCAAAGTATTTTGTCTTTACCAAAGTTTTGTTATTGTGTAATTTTTTCAACTGATTCTCATTTCACTTTACACCACTTTATACAAATCATCTGAAGTTTCTCTGAAACCATCCCTTTCATTATTTTTTACTGCCCAATGGCATTCAATGTTATTCAAATATTACAACTTTTTCACCCATTCTTCATTTGATGGGTACTTCCTCAGTTTTCAATTTTTTGTCACCAAATACAAAGAGAAAAAATGCAATAAGTATTTTTGTACATATGTCCTTTCTCTCTTTGTTCTTTTTGAAAGACAGACCTAGTAGCAATATCACTAGATCATAGGGAATGCAGAGTTTAATTGCTTTGAAGCAGAGTTCCTAATTGCCTCCTAGAGTGGCAGCACCAGTTCACATGCACCTTCAGTACATTATATACTTTTTTTCCGACAGTGCCACTGGCATCTGTCATGTTCTTTTTGATTAAACATAGCAATTTGATATATGTATAGATGATGTAGTTTATATTTTGCTAACTGTTAGTGGCTTAGTTCATTTTTTCATATGACTATTGATAGCTTTGAATTCTTTCAATGAAGATTGCCTATTTCTACCCCTTGACCATTTATCTAGTGGGGAACGATTCACTGACAAACAGTTCCCTAGATATTTGAGAAATTATACTTTAAGGGAAATAACTTGCTGAAAAGAGTTGTCCCCATATTCTAGCTATGACCAGGTAGGATTTATGCTAGGAATATAGAATTGGTTTGATATAAGAAAAAAATAAAAATAATTGATCATATCAATAATAAAGTGACAAAAATCACATGATTATCTAAATAGATGCAGAAAAGGCTTTTGACAAAACAGAATATTCATTCTTATTTAAAGCACTAGAAAGCATAGTAATAAATGGAACTTTCCTTAAAATGATTAGTACTATCTAGCTAAAATCATCAGCAAGCAGTATCTGAAATGGAGATAAGCTAGAAGTCTTCCCATGAAGCAAGGATGTCCCTTATCACCACTATTATTCAATATTATACTAGAAATTCTAGCCATAGCAATAAGAAATTTAAAAAGAAATTGAAGGAATTAAAAATAGGTAATGAGGAAATAAAGTATCACTCTTGGTAAATCATATGATGGTTTGCTTAGAGAATCAAAATAAAACTAGTTAAAATAATTAATAACCAGCAAAGTTGCAGGACATAAATTCAATCCAAATAAATCATCAGCATTTCTTATATTACCAACAAAGTACAGCAATAAGACATAGGAAGAAATTTCATTTAAAATAACCGTAGACAATAGAAAATAATTGAGAGTCTACCTGCCAAAACAAACCCAGGAACTTTTTCAACACAGTTACAGAATACTTTTCATGCAAATAAAGTCAGATGTAAACAATATTAATTGCGCATGCATAGGTTGACCCAATAAAAGTTACAATTCTACCTAGATAAATGCACTTATTCAGTACCATACCAATCAAACTACTCAAAATTATTTTATTGAGCTAGAAAAAAAAAGTAATGCAATTCATCTCAAAGAACAGAAGGTCAAGAATATCAAGGAATCAATGAAAAAATATGAAGGAAGGTTGCCTAATCATAACAGATCTCAGACTATATTACAAAATGGTAATCATCAAAACAATTTAGCAATGGCTAAGAAATATAGTGGATCAGTGGCATATATTGGGTGCACAACACACAGTACTAAATATATACACTAATCTAGAGTTTGACAAACAGAGATCCAAGTTTTAGGGACAAAAACTTACTATTTGACAGGACTTGATGGGAAAATTAGAAGTTAAGTTGGCAGAAAATAGGCATAGATCAACATCTCACCCCATATACAAAGATGAAGTCAAATTGGATACATGATTTAGACATAAAAGATGATACCATAAGTAAATTATCAGAGCATGGAAGAGTTTACCTGTCAGATCCACAAATAAATGGGAAAAAAATTATGACAAAAAGATAGAGAGTAATTATGGGATGTAAAATGGATAATTTTCATTACATTAAATTTAAAAGGTTTTACACAAACAAAACCAACTCAGTCAAAATTAAAAAGAAAACAAAAAAAAGGGGGGGGAATTTTACAGCAAGTTTTCTGATAAAGACCTCATTTTTCAAATATATAGACACCTGAGTCAAATTTATAAGAATACAAGTCAATCCCCATTTGATAAATGGTCAAAGGATATAAAAAGGCAGTTCACAGAAGAAAAAAAAGACTATAGTCAAATCAAAAATGCTTCAAATTGCTACTGATTAGAGAAATTCAAATTAAAATATCTCTGATTTACCACATCACATCTATCAGAATGTCTAATATGACAGAGGAGGAAAATGACAAATGTTGGTGAAGATGTGGAAAATGGGAACACTAAAGCACTGTTCGTGGAGTTATGAAGCGATCCAACCATTCTGGAGAACAATCTGTAACTGTGCCTAAAGTGATATTAAAATGCGTGTAAAATTTGAACCAGCAATCCCACTACTATGTCTGTATCCCAAAGATATTTAATCAATGAAAAAGACCTATATGTACAAAAATATTTATAGCAGCTCTTTTTGTGGTGGCAAACAATTGGAAATTAAGGAGATACTCATCAATTGGGGAATGGCTGAAGAATTTGTGGTATATGATCATGATGGAATAATATTGTGCTATAAGAAGTGATGAGCAGAATGGTTTCGAAAAAAAAACTGATGAACTGATGGAAAGTGAAATGAACAGAGGCAGGAGAACATTGTACACAATAACATTGTCAATTTTGAAAAGTTTCCATGAATAGACGAGTTATAGGTATAATACTTTCAATTCACATTCAATATTCCTCTGAAATCCATAATATGTAATGTTTCTAAAATTCCATTCATATCTGTTGTTTCTCTTTGGAGAGAATAGAGCTCTTCTATTCAACGTCCATTGCCAATGTCTATTGGTGTCTACTCTCTATCTTTCTGTGTTGACCTGAGCAGGAAAAAAATATTGTCTCTATGTGACTGTTTAAAGGAAGTGTGTGTTTCCTGATCTAGATTCAATTTGGTGCATTTTCTAAATCTTTACTCTGCCATATTGACTGTCCTCTTCTTTTTTTTTTTTTTTGAGAGGGAGAAGTCAAGGCAATTGGAGTTAAGTGACTTGCCCAAGGTCACACAGCTAGTAAATTTGTCAAGTGTCTGAGGCCAGATTTGAACTCAGGTCTTCCTGACTCCAGGGCCAGTGCTCTATTTGCTGCACCACTTAGCTGCCCCTCCTCTCCTTTTTATTGATTATAATTATCTGTTTCCTCTGAATTCTCAGAGTTAGGGATAGAAAGCTAGCCTCTAACAAAAGAACTAAGTTTGAGTCCCTCTTCTGACTCATACTGGCTATGTAACCCTGGGAAAGTCACCTAACATCTCAATGCTCTATAAAACTTTTTAAGAATATGAAATGCAGAGAATCTGCTTACCTGCATTGGTAGAGAAATTGTTCTTATGCAGTAGCTTTATTTTATGAGCCAAATTATAAGTTCAGTAACTGTCCTTATAATTGAAATCATTTGTTTCTGATGGTGCTCTTCATTTCTCTAGTTTATTTATTTAAAAAATGGTAATATTTTCTATCTTTTCTTCATCAGATTATCTTGAATAAGTATGATTTATTAATTCCATTGGTTCTTCTGAAAAAAACCAATTGCTTATTTTATTAATTTTATAGACTTTTGATTTCATTTTTCTCTATTTTTTCTAATTTTTATTTTTTTCTTTTGTACCAATGAAATTCTTCATTTTTAGATATTTTCAGTTGCATCCCAGTTCATTGAAATTGTGTGTGTGTTTGTGTGTGTGTTTAATTTATTTTCATACAGTTGTTTCATGTTATCTTTCCTATTAGATTGTGAACTTCTTGAAAGGAAGCACTATTTTTTAGATAGTACTTTGTCTACCTGGTGTTTGGCGCAGTGTCTGTCACATAGTAGCCACTTAATAAATGTTTACTGGTTGACTAGCAAAATACATGGGGGATTCATGGGACATATTGCAGACATGGCAGAAAGGCAAGAGGTTTAATGAACTCTATGTTCACTGAAAATTAAATTTTTATGGCACACAAAAAGTCAATGGGATTTCAGGTCACAGGAAAAGAGACATAATGTCCAAGACTAGAGAGTTAGTAATTCAGGTCAAAAAGCATTTATTATGTGCTTCCTATGAACTCAAAATGGAGCTTCCAGAAGGAGCTCACCAATTAAATGATGGAGCTTCAGGACCAGAGTTATCTTCCAGGGTGAGAAGAACATAGAGGACAAGGGACCTACCAGAGTGAAAAGGCTGCTGGGGTAAGCAGAGGTACAGAAAAGAATAGATCTGGGGAAAGCACTGAAGGAGTGATTATGGGTATGACCTGATCACTTTCTCAAAATGGTGACTCACACTAAGGAAATCACTAATCAGAAGTTAGGGATGTTTGGGGAGGGTTCTCTTCTAGGGTGTAAGAAGACAACAGAGTTAGTGTCATCTGGTTGGGTGAGAAGGCTGCTAATATAAACAGAAAAGTCCAGAGTCTAGAGTGGAGCCAGAGAAAAAAGTACAGTGAGATGTGGTTATCCTGTTGTTCTGTGTTCTTCCCTACTTATACCATAGTTAGATTATTATGTTCATTTTGCAGCAAATTTGAGGAAGGCTTTTAACTAGTTATGAAGTATCGAGGAAAGGACATCAGGCATGGAAAGGGCTGTGAGATTATGTCATATGAGAATTAGTTGAAGGAGTTAACAATGTTTCACCTAGATAAGGAAGACATAGATGGAAGAGGTGAGAACTTTCAGTATTTGAAGGAATGAGAGGTAAAAAAAGGCAGAACTAGGAGAAAATGGTCAAAAGTTGCAGACAGAAAGATATAGGCTTGATAAAATGAAAATGTAAGCTCTAGAGGTGACCAAAAGGAGAATAGAATATTTCAAGAAGTAGTTTTTTTCTCCACTAAAGTCTTTAAAGCAAAGTTAATTGACCATTTTTTCAGGGTTATAATAGAGAGGAGTCCCATTGACTTTGGAATTGCTACTGTAGGTTAAAATGTCTTGATTAATGAATAAGCACAATCTCAACTAAACTATAGCCTGTGTCTAGTCCCAGATGTTTCACATCCAGGTTAGTCATCTTCCTTGATAATCCTGCCATCTGTGTTGCTACCTCATAGTTATTCTTAACCAACCTCCCACCTCTTGCTTTGTTGGGTTCTAAATACATTTTTATACTTTTTGGCCTAAAGGCTCTCTGACACCACTGTTAGATGAAGTTCAATTCATTCTGGGTGAATTTCAAGGAAATACTAATGAGCCTAGACAGTTCTTAGGCTAATGGTCCACAAATTCTCCTAAAATACCTTCTCTACAGAGACCTTAGTAGGTATTATTGTACCAGATCCTTTCCAACATAATAATAAACTAAAAGCAGATTCCAAGGGGAAAGAGAATAGGCAGAAAAGTCTTGAACAGTTTGACAAGGGCAGAATTATATCCATATCCTGACAAGCAAGAAGCATTGAATAGGCTCTAATCTTCTAAAAAAGAGAGAATGCCAGAAGTGGTTGGACAAGGGGGCAAGGAACTAAAGTCATGCTTCCTCCCAATTTTTATCTATGGCTGGCTTTAAGGTTATTACTTCTTAATTATAGCAGTTCTGTTTATTCATTCATTCCTTTATCTATCCATTCATTCATTCCTTTGTTTGTTTGTTTTTTATTGCTGTCTGAACAATTTGTAGAACCAAAATAATCCAAATTCTGTGTTTGACCTGGAAAATCTGACAACAGTAGGACTGGATTTATTTGATGCTGGAATGGAAACAATCAGTAACACTTTGAGATATGGCCTTCTTCTCCTCCTGAAACACCCAGGTATACAAGGTAAAGGAAAAAAAAATCCAAAATGCTCTGATATTAAAACCCAATTTTCCAGCCTAAGTTGTTTAACCCAGCTTTATACAGAAACTTGCTCAACACTTTAGCATTGTGACTGAATAACTTTCAAACAAGACTTCAGTTTATAGGATAGAATCTTATAACAGTGGAAAACAGAAAAAAAGAGTAAGCTGAGGAAAAAACAGTAAAGAGCAGAGGTTGGGCACAGGACTCTGGGGACAGCAGCTGACTCTTCTACTTACCACAGTCACATTTTCAACCAAAGCAACTATTCTAGTTCCCCATGACCACACAAAATGTTGGATTGTTCCTGAAGCAGATGTTCCTATTAACTGGCAAGTTAAGGTATAAGTGGGCTCCTTTTAAATGTTATCCGCTTCCTAAATGAAAAAGTAGAATTCAAGGGAATTAAGGACACTGAATGCTTTCCTTATGCACCCAATCAGTTGATCAACAAGCATTTGTTAGGCCCCTACCATGTGTCAAACATTATTCTATTTTCTGGGGATACAAAAACAAAAAATGAACTCATATCTTTCTTCAAAGATCTTATACCTAAATGGGGGAGTCAAGTGCACATAAAACTGCATACCAAATAATTTTAAAGAGTAATAACTACAGTCCTATGTCTTTTCTCCCTCTTCATGGCTCAACGTGAAAATGTCATCAACAACAAGTGCTTCTACTTCCTTTCCTTTCTTTTGTTCTTCCTAACTTTTCAAAGCCTAGCTTCTGAACTATTCATTCATTCAAAACCGCTCACCCCAAAGTTACTAATGATCCCTTATCTGCCAGATTTAGAGTCTTTTTTTCAATCTTCATCCTTCTTGAAAAGAAAAAGGCCATTAGACTTAAAAATTAAGATAATTTCTCTCTTCTGCATCATCTGAAACCATCAATTGCCTTCTCCTCCTTGATACTCTTCTCTATATTTTCCTGACACTGCTTTCTGCTGTTGTCTGACTGTTCTCCAGTTGTCCGACTTTACTAGAGCTCCTTCTGGGTTTCACCTACTAAATATGAGTGTACCACAAGGCTCAGTTCTGAGTCACCTTCTCTTCTCCATCTATAGTGTTGTATTTAGTGATCTCATCAGTTCCCATGGTTTCAATTACCGTGTTTATACAGATTACTTTCAGACATACTTATCCAACCCTGACCTCTCTACCTCCAGTTTTACAACTCCAACTGCCTAATAAATACTTCAAACTATATGACCCATAGAATTCTTAAAGTTCAATATGTTCACAACTAAAATCATGATCTTTATCCAAGAAATCTTCCCTTCTTCATAATGTCCTAACTTCCCCATCACTACTGAGATTCCAAGTCATCCTAGGTCATAACTTTGGTGTCATGTACAATTCCATACTCCCTCTTACTCCTCTATTCAGTTGCCAGCTACTATCATTTTTATCTTTTTAGCATCTCTCATATTTACCCTTTCTTTCCTCTGTCATTGCCACGGTTTTGGTTCAGGGCCTTCTCATTTTCAGCCTCCACTATTTCATGATCCTGCTAATTCTCCCCCCTAAATCAAGTCCACATACCAACCAACCCATTATTCAGTTGCCCAATTGATCTTTCTAAGGCATAAGCCTGTCTATGTCACCCCTTTATTTAACAAACTCCTGTGGCTCCATATTTCCTCCAAGATCAAATATAAAAATCATTTTTTTTTGGCTTTTTAAAGCCCTTCACAGAGACAGAGCCAAGATGGCAGAGAAAAGGTAGCATCTCACCTAAATTCATAAAATATAAACTCAGAAGAGGACAACAGTGTCAAAACACCTATATGCGAAACCTCAAATAGAAACATGAATTGCTCTCAAGTCCAAAATAAACTCATGTAAAAACTCAGAAAGCATTATAAAAAATCAAATAAGAAGATAGATAGAAGAAAAACTGAGAGGAGAAATGAGAGTTATGCAAGACATGAAAAAAAGAGTCAACACCTTGGCAAAAGAAGCACAAAAAAAAATGGAAATTAGTGCACAAAAATCCACCAGAGAAAACAAGTCCTTAAACAGTTGTGTTGACTAAATGCAAAGAGTTTAAAAGCTTATTGAAGAAAATAATTTCTTAAAAATTGGAACTGGGCAAGTAAAAGCTAATGACTTAATGAGACATCAAGACTCAATCAAACAAAATCAAAAGGATGAAAAAATAGAAGAAGATATGAAATACCTCACTGGAAAACCAACTGACCTAGAAAGATCCAAGAGAGAGAATTTAAGAATAGTTCAGCTACTTAAAACCTATGATAAAAAAAAAGAACTTGAATAGCATCTTTCCAATATCAAGGAAAACTGCCCTGATATCCGAGATCCAGAAGGTAAAATAGTAATTGAAAGAATCCATACATCACTCCCTAAAATAGATCCCAAAATGAACACTCCCAGGAATTGTGTAGCCTAATTCCAGAGCTCCTAAGTCAAGAAGAATATGTTGAAAGCAGCCAGAAAAATGCAATTCAATTATCAAGGAACCATAGTCAGTATTACACAGGATTTAGCAATTTCTGCATTAAAGGATTGGAAGATTTGAGGTATATTTTAGAAGTCAAACAAACTTGGACTACAACCAACAATCACCTACCCAGAAAAAGTGGCCATAATCTTTAAGGGGGAAGATGACATTCAATAGAATAGACTTTCAAACATTCCTGATGAAAAGACCAGAGCTAAACATAAAATTGAGTTTTCAAATACAGATAATTAACAGAAAATGCAAAACATAAGCTATTTAATATGGTTAAACTCTTTACATCACCACATGGGAAGATGACATGTATAACTCTTAACTGTTTCATTATTAAGACAGTTAGAAGGAGTACACATAGACAGAGGGTACAAGTATAAGTTGACTTTGATGGGATGGTGTAAAAAAGAAATTAAGGGGTGAGAAAGAAGGTTGCACTGGGAGAAGAGGGAAGGGAGAAGTGGAATGGGGTAAATTATCTCATATAAAGATGTGTAAAAGATCAAAGATCTATTATGGTGGAGGGAAAGAAAGAAGGGAAGTAAGCATCACTTGAACATGAGTCTCATCAGATTTGGCTCAAAGAAGGAATAATATAAACACTTAGTTGGGTATAGAAATCTATCTTAGTTTATAGGGAAGCAGGATGGGAGGTGGACAATAACAAGGGTAAGGTTGATAGAAGAGAGGACAGATTAAGGGAGACTGGTCAGGAGCAAAACACCAAGGAGGAGGGACAAGTTAAAAAAGAGGAAGAAATATAAATAGGAGGGAAAATGATAGAGGGAAATACACAATTAGTAATAATAACTGTGAATGTAAATGGGATATACTCAGCCATAAAAAGAGAGAATAGCAGAGTAGATTAAAAAAACAAAATCCTAAAATACATTACTTACAAGAAACACATCTGAAGCAGAGACACACACGCAGAGTAAAGATAAAAGATTTGAACAAAATGTTATGCTTCAACTGAAGTAAAAAAAAAAAAAAGGCAGAGGAAGCAATCACGATCTCAGACAAGGCAAAAGTAAAAATAAGTATAATTAAAAGACACAAGGAAGGAAATTACATCTTGCTAAAAGGTACCACTAACAATGAAGTAAAATAAATGCCAAAATACATGGACTAAATGGCATAGTATTCACTTTTCTAGAGGATAAGTTAGATGAGTTAAAGGAAGAAATAGTGAAACTATACTAGTGAGGGACTGTAACTTTCTATTCCCAGAACTAAATAAATCTAACCAGAAAATAAATAATAAAGAAGTTAAGGAGGAGAATCAAGTTTGAGAAAAGTTAGATATGATAAACCTCTGAAGCAAACTGAATAAGAATAGAAAGGAATACATCTTTTTCTCCTTGGTACAT
>CM053589.1:174287067-174309201 GCA_028646515.1 Pseudochirops corinnae | reverse complement strand
GACTATAATATTACCAGTCTTCTTTAACCTTGAATCCACCAATCACCATGATTCTACAGGAATATCATAGCCAGATTTCAAAACCCCCAAATCAAGGATAAAATATTACAAGCAACATGAAAAAAAAATTTAAATATGGTGATGACACAATTAGAATCACACAAGACCTGGCAGTGGCAATGCTAAAAGATCACAGGTCCTGGAATACTATATAGCAAAGACCAAAAGAATTGGGATTGTGACTGAAAATCTAATATCCAGCAAAGTTAAGCATAATCCTGAATTTTTTTTTAAATGGACATTTAACAAATTGTCAGACTTTTAGGATTTAAAAAAAAATAGAACTTAATAGATTTGACATATAATATCCAAGAGAAATATAAAGGACATATCAAAGACTAATTACAAGGGAATTAATGAGAAAGAACTGCTTACCTTTTATACAAGGAAAGGTAAAAAATATATCTAAGATTCTTATTAGTAATTGAATAGTTTGTAAAAAAAAAAAATTGGAGTAGTCCTGAGTATGACACGATTTTAAAAAGCAAAACCATTTAGGACCAGGTGGAAAAGAGTAATTATTTTATATAATGGAATTCTGAGAGGAAGAACTGATAAAGAGGAATTAGATGGGGGAGGAGGACTGGTAGCTCTGGAGTCCTACTTTCATAGGAAATGGGTTTTAGATGGTAGAAGGGTATAAAAGTCTTCTAAATTCAGAAAGAAATAAAAGGCTAAAGGGGTGGGGGGGAGAAGACAAGGAAGGGATTTCTAGAGGGGAAGGTGAATGATTAGGATAAGGGCAGGAATAGAAGGGTGTTTAGATTAATGGGAATGGGAGGATAAGAGAGGAATCCTTGGAGGGAGGTGTAGGTTAGTAGGTTAGAAGGGCAAAGAAGTTAGGATGGCAAGATAGAAGTAAAGTAGAGGAGTCAGGAGGGAAAGGAAATAAGATATACACACGAATATAAAATAAAGATCAGGAATAGAATTTATTGGGGGGGTAAAAAGAAGGATAGCAATCATGATCTCAGGCACAGTTAAAGCTAAAACAGATTTAATCTAAGAGAAAAATAGGGAAACTACACTATGTCAGCCATATTAACCAATATTGTTCTGGATTATTTAAAATAATTAGACAGTATTAGGATGGAATATTGCTGTGGTATAGGAAATGCTGAGGTGGTAGACTTAGAAGAAATAAGACAAGACTTGGACTTATGAAGGAAAACATCCACCCTCAGAAAAAGAGGACAAATAAGTATAGTACAGTTTTGCATAGATGCATATGAATGTATATGTCTATCTATAGTATGATTATAGATGTCTAAGTATATGTAAGTATACATATGCGGGTATACATGTATTTACATGTGTCTGCATATGTGTGTGGGCATACGTATATACACATACATGCATGTGTGCACACACATATATAAGTTTGTGCTTGATTGTACCTTCCTGGGGGGAGGAGGAAAGGGGAAGAAGTACAAAGTAAAAAGTGCACAGAAGAGAACAAAAGGAAACTTACAAGAAAGCAAAGCTGGACAGCTCTAGTATTTATCATACAGATTTTCTTGAAATGGAAAGCAATTTGGAACTATGCTCAAAGGACAAGCAAATTGTACATACCTTATGGTCCAGCAGTATAACTACTAGGTCTGTATTCAAAAGAGATCATTAAAAAAAGGAAAAGAATCAATGTGTAAAAATATTCATAGCAACCCTTTTATGGTGGTAAATGTGGAAATTAAGGAGATGTTCATAAATAGGGGAATGGCTGAACAAGCTTTAGTATATCAACATAATGGAATACTATTGTGCAATAAGAAATGAGGAACAGGCAAAAAATAAAAAGGGACTATTTTGAATATATTAAATTAAAAAGGTCTTGCACAAATAAAACCAATGTAACCAAGAACAGAAAGAAGAAAACAGAAACAATTTTTATAGCAAGTGTCTCTAAAGAGGCTTCATTTCTCAAATATGTAGATAACTCATTGAAATTTATAATAATACAAGTCATTTCTCAATTGATAAATGATTGTAGTATATGAACAGGCAGTTTTAGGATGAAGAGATCCAAGCTATTTACAGTCATATGAATAAATGCTCTAAGTCACTATTGATTAGAAAGAAATGCAAATTAAAACAACTCTATGGTACTGCCTCACAACTGTCAGAATGGCTAATATGGCAAAAAAAAAAAAAAGGAAAATTCCTTCAAAAAATGAAAAGGACGAATCTGTACAAAAATATGTATAGCAGCTCTTTTTGTGGTGACTAAGAACTGGAAATTGAGAAGGTGCCCATCAACTGGGGAATAGCTAGAAGAGTTGAGGTATATGATTGTAATGGAATATTACTATTATATAAGAAGTGATGAGCAGAATGATTTCAGAAAAACCTGGGAAGACTTATATAAACTGATGCAAAGTGAAGTGAACAGAACCAGGAGAACATTTTACACAGTAAGAACAATACCATACGATGATCAATTGTGAATGACTTAGCTAGTCTCAGCAATACAATGATCTAAGACAACTGCAAAGGACTCATGGTGAGAAAGGTTAACCACTTCCAGAGAAATAACTGAGGGAGTACTAATGCAGATCAAGGCATACTGTTTTTTAGTTTCTGTATTTTTTTGTGGTTTTCCTTCTTTTGGGTCTGTCTTCATTCACATGACTAACATGGTAGTATGTTTTGCATGATTGAACATGTATACCCTATTCCAAGTTGTTTACTGTCTCAGAGAGATGGGAGTGAGGAAGGAAGAGAGAAAATTTGGAACACTAAATGAAAAATATGGATGTTAAAAGATGTTTTTACATGAAACCAGGAAAAATAAAATATAACTTTAAAAAAGCCCTTTGTAGCCTGTAATCTTACCAGTCTTCTTTAACCTTGAATTCCTCTATGAACTCTATTATCCAGTGACACTGGTCTCTTTTGTTATTCCATGAACAAGAAACTACATCTATGGACTCTACGTATTTTCATGGGCTGTCTCCTCATTCTTGAAACCCTCTCCCTCCTCATATCTGCCTTCTAGTTTTCCTCACTTTCTTCAACTTTCAGCTAAAGGCTCATCTTCTACATGAAGATTTTCCCAGCTCATTTTAATCTTAATGCTTTCGCTCACAGGTTACCTCTCAATTTTAACCTATATTACCTATTGTGCAATGAGCTCCTTGAGAGCAGAGATTGTCTTTGGTGATTGCAATCCCAACACTTAGCATAGTGTCTGGGACATAGTATTTACTCAATAAATGCTAGTTGACTTACTGTCTGCCAAAGTGTAAATACAAAGCAGCAATTTGGGAGTTATGGAAAGGTATCATATAAGATGTAGTGCTTGGGCTCATTCTAAAAGAAGAGAGATATTTTATGAGGCAGAGGAAAAGAGAATATATTCCAAGTATGAGGATGGCTGAAAAATGGGAAGGAAATTATGAGAAATGAAGTGCCATTCAAAGAGAACAGAGAGATCAACAGTTTGGCTGGATTATATACTTAAATCATGAGGCTGAAAAGATGAGTTTTGTTGTTGTTTTGTTTTGTTTCATTTGTTTTTGACCATTTAAGGACATTTCAGAAGGAAGAATAGTGAGGACTAAAGGATACTACCATTCTTCCGGATTTTCTGATTTCCAGATGCTGTCAGTTTACAGGGAGTCATGCAGAAGATAGAAAAGATTAAGCCATTTACTCATATTGTTCACTGATTGTAAGTGTATAACATGATATGTTTTTATTATAGCAAAGTATTTAGGGACTTATCAATCAAAGAATTAAGATATACAACTGGCCTGCAACATGACTAACTAAAGGTTAACACTGCCAGTGACATAGTTATTGTCAGAGCAATTGTTCTTTCTAAGGATGGGAAAGCCAGTCCTTTACCCCTCTGAGGGAGGAGAGTGGGTTATTCAGTATGATGTAGTGAAAAAACCTTGGATTTGGAGTCTGAATACCAGAGTTTGAATCATTATCATCTTCTCTTATCTTTAATTTTTCCTATTTGACACATGAAAAATTTTGACTAAGTGATATCTAAGGCTTCTTTCCAGCTCTAAATTATATAATCCAGTCAGTATGAGTAAAATCTTCCTCCTAGTCTTCTAGGAATTTTGTTTCATTTACTTTCTGTTAATTGTATTTCCTGTGCCCAGTTCAGTGTTCCCAGTTATTTAGACAAGACAGAATTAGTCATCTTTTATGTCAAAACAGATAAAATTCATGAAGAAATTGATTGAGTGATTGGAAATCATAGAATTCCTTCCATTAAAGATAAACTGGAGATGCCTTACAAAGAGGCTGTGCTGCATGAGATACAGAGATACTTTAATCTTGCCCCTTTCAGTCTGCCCCATGAAGTAACCCGTGACACCCAGCTCCATCAATACTTCATACCTAAGGTAAGAAAGAGGGACATGACAGAAATGTAGTTGTGTTGGAATCTAGAATCCATATTCTCTTTGGACTCCCCAACTTCATATACAAATTTTAGCAAGTGTAATAAACTAGTTTTTTAGTTGATTCTCTAAGTATACCATCATATCATCTGGAAAGAAAGACAGATGCGTTTCTCCACTGTCTATTCTGTTTCCTCTGGTTTCCTTTCTTCTCTTATTGCTAAAACTAACTATTCTAGTATAATATTGAATAATAGTGGTAATAATGGGCGTCCTTATTGCACCCCTGATCTTACTGGAACTGCTTCTGGCTTATGCCCATTATATATAATGCTTGCTGATGGTTTTAGATAGATGCTACTTATGATTTTAAGGAAAACTTCATTTATTCCTATGCAATCTACTGTTTTAATAGGAATGGGTGTTGTATTTTTTCAAAAGTTTTTTTCTGCATCTATTGAGATATGATTTCTGTTAATTTTGTTATTGATATGGTCAATTATGCTGATAGTTTTCCTAATATTGAACCAGTCCTGCACTCCTGGTATAAATCCTACTTGATCACAGAGTATTAGTCTTGTAATATGTTGTATTTGTATTTGTAATAAATTGCTACAATCTCTTTGCTAATATTTTATTTAAACTTCATTTAATATTCATTAGGGAAATTATACTATAATTTTCTTTCTTTCTTTTGGCTCTTCCTGGTTTAGAATCAGCACCACATTTGTGTCACAAAAAGAATTTGATAGGATTCCTTCTGTGACTGTTTTTCTGAATAGTTTATATAGTATTAGAATTAATTGTTCTTTAAATATTTGATAGAAATCACTTGTAAATCCATCTGGCCCTGGAGATTTTTTTTCTTAGGGAGTTCATTGATGGCTTGTTTAATTTCTTTTTCTGAAATGGGTTTTCTAAAATATTTTATTTCCTCTTCTGTTAATCTGGGCAATTTAAATTTTTTGTAAAAAATTCTTCCATTTCACTTAGATTGTCAGATTTATTGGCATACAGTTGGGCAAAATACAGTAGAACCTCGGTTTACTAATTTTATTAGTTCTGAGATTCCATTCATCATGCAATTTGTTTGTAATGCAAAGCAAATTTTCCAACAGGAAATAATGTAAAGCCAGATGATCAGTACTACATCCCCAAAAATATTCATATAAAAATAAATATTCATCATTTTAAGTAAATTTTTGTCCCTAATGCACTTGAAATACAATGGCAATGAGTAGTACACCATATAAACCAAAAATAAAACAAATTAACCTGCACTTTACCTTTGAGAAGAGTTGTAGCTGGCATGAGGGAGATGAGGGAGGAGGAGGAGTAAGAAGGGTTATTGCTTGGAAGGACAATCTCCTTCCATGAGAACATCAGGAATTTCTACATCTGGAGTGTTCTCCCTTATGCTACTTTCACTAAAAGTAACACTAACCCTACTGCCTTCACTTATTTTTTTGTTTTTTAGAACCACTTTCATGTTTTCACTCACTTATTTTTTTTTCCCTTTATGTTCGCTTCTGACTAGGAATCTAATGACACTTGTTTTTGATGTTTTTTCAGAATGTCATGGAAATGTGACATTGCATTATCATTAAAAATATTCATGGATCTCACTGCTGCAGTTTTATTTGGGTGATGTTTGTCAAAAATTTTTTGCACTTTTCCCCACATCTGATAAATCTCCTTAATCTCACTGGATGTGAGGGATTCCTCCAACCTCTCAACCTCCTACTCAGATGAGATATTCTCTGCACCCCCTTGCTGTTACTCCTCATGCAGATCCATCAGTTTGTCCATTGTCAGCTCCTTGCTATGTTTCTCCACCAGCTCTTGTGGATCACAGTCATTACCATACACTTTCTACCATACATATGCAAACACACGTGAACACACTTGTAATGGTACTGTTAAGAGCAAATGATACTGCCTTCACAAACGATCAATGGCCTATGAGACCGATTAGGTGGTATACCAAACTGATGTTTCTTTGTTTGACATATGAAAGAAAAAAAAAAAACAAAACACAATTGCCCTAGTTGAGTGTCATTCATGAGCTGTTCAAATCCAAACATGATGTTCATACTGAGAATTTTTGTTCATCCTGCAAGATAAATTTTGCAAAAAATTCTTCCTTGTCCAGTGAAGCATACATAAACCTGATTACTCATAAACTGAGGTTCCACTGTAACTCCTAATTATTATTTCAATTTCCTCTACAATGGCGGCAAATTTCACCTTTACATTTTTGATATTGGTAATTTGGTTTTCTTCTTTCTTTTTTTTTTTTAAATCAAATTAATCAAAGTTCTTTTCATAAAACCAGCTTTTAGTTTTTATTACTTTTCAATAGTTTTCTTAATTTCAGTTTTATTAATCTCAGCTTCAAATTTTCAGAATTTCTAATCTGGTATTTAATTGGCAGTTTTTAATTTGTTCTTTTACTAGTTTTTTATTTGCATTTCCAATTTGTTGATCTTCTCTTTCTCTATTTTATTTACGTCAGCATTTAGAAATCTAAAATTTCCCCTAATAACTTCTTTGGCTGTATCCCATAAGTTTTGGTATGTTGTCCCTTTATAGGCAGCTTAGAGTTAGAGATTACAGGTCAATAAGCTTAGGATATGAGCTTTCACAACGCAAAGTTATTTTCCAGTGATCTTTGAGTAGCCTTTAAGATCAAATGTGATCTACACAAATCAAGAGCTTTTATTGTGAGCATTATTCACACATTTAGAAAATATAAAATCAGTGGAACTTTCCTTAATGTGAAGTAAATGGAAGCAGAACAGCCTAGTTTTTGCATAAGGATGAGTAAATCACATCAGGCTAATTAATGTCAGAAATCTAAGGAGACAATACAAGTGCATTTTGCCTGCCCATGTCCATGAATAAAGATAGCCACAAATGTTTTGTCACTAAAATGATCCAAATGGAAAAATACTACTTCTAATCCCAATTTATAAAATCCTTCCACTTAGCAAACCACACTAGCTAGTAAAGACTGGAAGACACAATTGTGTTACTCTGACCCAGAAACAGAACTGGAGGACATCAAGAAAGGCATATGCTAGATGAGATGTCGCCAGCACAGCCTAAAATGCTGCAATCTGCTATTTGAAACCACACCTGCAATGACAATGATGACAACAACAGTAATAACAATACTACCGAGTATTTATATAGCACTTTCTGGTTTGTGAAACATTTTGCAAATATGATCTCATCTTATTCTCACAACAACGCTATGAGAGAGGTGCTATTATTATTTTCTTTTTACAGTTGATGAGATTAAGGAAATAGAGATTAAGTAACTCACCCAGGATCGTACAGCTAATAGAGAGCTAAGGAAGAATTTGAAGTCAGGTATCCTCGACCCCAGGTTCAGCATTCTGCGCACTGTAACACCTAGTGGCTCCTTGAAGAACACAGAGCTCGTTAGCCTGTCCTCAGGTAATACAAATCAGGATAAAAGAATACACTATTCCTTCCCTAAGAAAAATACAGAACTTGATCCTGACAAACAATCAAATATATGAATATATATGAAATGTATATATTCAAATATATGAAGCTGGAAAAATGAGTAAAGTCAAGAAAACACAGATGATAGTGAAATAGCATGGGATTGGCAATGTTCAGGACACAAACCCAAAAGAAGACAATAAAACTACTTCATTTACAAGTAAGTCCTCCAAGGAATCACAGTTTTGTCATAAGCTCAACTAGAAATCCTGGAAGAAATAAAAGAAGGTTTTAAGTTATTTTCACATGATATTATATGTATTATTCAGCTATGTGGTATTTATTACCTTTTGATTTTTTGTATTTAAAAATATTCTTTGTTATATAGAATGTTTTACTGGGTAGGCTAGGGGCAGGGATACAAGGGAAACTATAGTGATATAAAAAAGGCAACCAAAAACTATTTGAAATATTATAAATGAAAAAAGTTCTAGAATGGGTGTTCTAGGGTCTCTAAATAGATCATTGGAGGTCAGCGAACTGATACGTCAAAAATTACATCTTTATTTCAATAAAATTGATTTCCTTTACACCCGTATGCATTTTATTTTATGAATTAAAAAATTGCATCCTGAGGTGTCCATAGACTTCAAACGATGGTCAAAGGTGTACAAGAAACACATCATCTAGACCAGTGGTTCTCATCCTTCCTAATGCCACAACCCTTTAATACTTGTATGTAGGCAGACCTGCCTAGAGACAGTTAGAGGAACGGTGTCTCAGTTCTTAAGACCATCGGAAATATGTGTTTTCTGATGGTCTTAGGCAACCCCTGTGACCCCTGTGAAAAGGTCGTTTGACCCCCAAAGGGGTTGTGACCCACAAGTTGAGAGCCACTGATCTAGACAAACATTTCTCAGGATTCTGTGAGGAGTATATATGCCTTTTGAGGGGTCTGGAGTATAAGATGTTTGTGGTTCTCTCAAAATGAAAAATGATATGATTCTATGACTGGATAAGGTAGGAAAGGAATGACAGCAGAAAAAACTGACAAAAAAAACTTGTTTACAGAAACAAAGACATCAGAAAGCAGAACATGGAAGACTAGAGCTGAGGATTGAACGCAGCTGAGAGCCTGACAAAAGCACAGACTAGATGGCTAGAGGTCCTGCTGCCACTGTGGGGAGTTGATTTAATTGGAAGAAAGCCTTGTAGTTTTCAAGAACTGATTGGCAGGAAGGAGCATGTTTAAGGGTCTACTGTGTGGAAAGCACGATACTTAGCATTGGACCAAGTTATAAATCTGCTATTGTCATCTCTTTATTCCAGGGCACAACTGTGTTCCCATCTCTCTCCTCTGTCTTATTTGACCCAAAAGAATTCCCCAACCTACATCAGTTTGACCCAGGGCACTTCCTGCATGTGGATGGCAGTTTTAAGAAAAGTGACTATTTCATGGCTTTTTCCATAGGTAAATTTTCTTTTTCATCTTTACCTCTCAGTTTGAACTGAATAAAACTATAACATCTTGCTTTGGCTGCTCCTCTTAATGTATTCTGAGTAGACATTTGCGGTTTCTTCCTACACCTGTCACTGATGATTACATGATTTGGTTTTGTTTCTGTAACCAGTATGAACGGGGATACTACAGCAACCTAGCATAGTTCCTCAGAATACTTCTTAACTCCTTTTTTTGTCTTTATTTGTAACCCTAACTCTTAGAACAGGGCTGACACAGACTAGTGGCTGAATAAATACTTACTGGGTGGTGAAGTGACTTACACCACACCAATAGTTAGAGCACATGGGTGGAAGGTAGGAAGTGTTGTGAAACAGGATTTATTCATTCCTATATCTAATGACCACAATAGAGTTGAGTTTAAGTGCAACAAGTTTCTCTCCATTTTCTTCCATTACACACATCTTAACATGTTTATCAGAAGGTTTCATTCAACTAACAAACATATTAAAAAGCACTTCATAAATGATACATAAGGTACATGTGGAGAGCGAGCATGGTAGAAGGACAGATGCAGCTTTAATGTCAACATTGATTCAATTCCTGCCTCTGACACATCTTGTCACAGGACTCTGGACAACCATTTAGCCTTTAAATCCTTGTGTTTAAATCTTTCAGGTGCAAAACTGTTACTTATTTGTAGTAGTAGGAGAAAATTCCTTATTAGGAAAACTTTTATATTGATAAAATCCTCCAAAAATAAAAAAGTAGAAGGCATTAATCTTGACAAAGAAAGATACTCAAAGATAAGTGAAACATAGTCTATGACTTTTGGGAAGATATAAAAAAGTGAGTAAGGGAAAGAAAACATGAGTATAAGTAATTATACTTCAAAAAGAGAATATCATGAATGCATGAAGTTTGTACCAATAACAGTTAATACTATGATAGCTAATACATCATGCTTTAAAATTTCAAAGTGTTTTATTTCATTTATCTCATTTGATCTTCACAACCCTGAAAGATGGGTGCTATAATTATCCCCATTTCACAGATGGGAAACCTGAGTCTAAAAGAGGATAAGTAGCTTGTGCAGAATGACATAGCTGGAAAGTGCCCAAGGTCAGATGTAAAATCAAGTTTTCCAGGTTCCAAGTCCAGCACTCTGTTTCACTGTGCCACTTAGTTTCCTAAGTAGGTACCGACAAGGTGCTGTCTATTGAGGTGGAAGGGAGAAGTCTCTGATAAGATTTTCTGGGAATGGTAGTATCAAATTGAATTTTTACAGGAAGGCCACTGAAGGGAATTCTGTTTTCTTTCAGGAAAACGGGCCTGTTTAGGAGAGGGCCTAGCTAAGATGGAGTTGTTTATATTCCTGGTCATTATTATGCAAAACTTTACCCTCAAGAGTACCATTGATCCAAAGGAAATCAACATCAAGCCATGTTCTACAGGACTTGTCACTGTTCGTCCAAAGTTCCAGTTCTGCCTTCTTCCCCGCTGAGAGAAAGTCGCCCTTCAAATCCACCCTATTGCTTTATTACCAAGATCCAATTCTCTCATTTCTCAAAACTAAACAACTTTAGTGAGGGGGAAGGCAATAGTTATCACTATCTTTGAACAATCCCCAATTCTTATACACATGTACAAGGAAAGACATTAGATTAAAGAACTCATTGTATACATTCATGTCAGGGTTGCATTATAGAATAGTATGAAGACATTCTGAGCATCTTCAGGGTTTAAACCAGGCTGTATGTGTGGGAAGTTTTAGTTCAATAAAGGCTGACCCATTTGTTCATATTAGAGTTTACTGCGTACCATGATTCATTTTTTTCTTTAAGAAGGCTATTCTGGGGTGGCTAGGTGGTACAGTGAATAGAACACCAGCCCTTGAGTCAGGAGAAATTAAGTTCAAATGCGGCCTCAGACACTTAATACTTACTAGCCATGTGACCTTGGGCAAGTCAGTTAACCCCAATTGTGCTGCCTTTTCCCTCTAAAAGACCAAAAAAAAAAAAAATTTGGTTCTTAAGAAGTGATTCTGAGTACCAGAGTGAATGACCTTGTTTTATTTTTAAAGCTAGCTTGTATGGGGTCAGTGGGTAAATTTTTTTTTTCAATGGGTTTCAAAACTTGAGTGGTTAAGTCTTTAGGGCCCTTGGATTTTCAACTGTCATGGTTAAATTTGTTCCCTTGTATTCACTCCACTTGACCAGAAGAGGGCACTTTAAACATGTCTACACTGCTAGAAAAGTCAGTGTAGCAGGAACAGAAACTGTTAATTCAACTGTTCTGAAGTTATTTATTTCTCTTGAAAGTCACAAAAAATAAAATGTGTACCATATCACAGGCTTTTACACTGAAAGGGGTATGTGTGTGTGTGTGTGTGTGTGTGTGCGTGTGTGTATATGTAAATCTATAGAGAAGAATATACATATTGCCTGTACCTACGGAATCTTGTTTTAGTTGTCTTCTTCTTTCCCAGGATCCCTTTCTCCTGACTCTCCCTCAGTGGAACTGAGTATTTTCTAGTGAGTAGAATTAATTTTCATATTATTTGGTTGTGGTTTTGTCTTCTTTTATTTAGGCCCTTTTCCCCTTCCCTTCGAAGGCTCTTTTTAAAAGGCTAAGGTAAGAGAACAAAAATGAATCTCTTTTATCCTATACAATAATGGAAATCATTGGACTTCCATTGGAAATGCACTTAGACAAATTCTCTCTCATTTAGAACTGGGCAAAGGGCTGCACACAATTTCTAGACTGCAGTGGGAAACATCAAGCTTTTCTCTTATTCATCTTGTAATGGTAATGGAATTTAAAGATCCCCTGTATTGGCTTAGTTTTTGGGTTGAGTGTGGAAACCCAGAGCTTGTGAATCCCACTTGTGGAATGGACTTGTTGACACGAAGGCAGAGGACTGAACTGGGAGGAGCTTGGGCCGTGGATTTAGAGAGAAGCCCAAGCAGAGAGAAGGCACAAGCAGAGGAGGCCAGAAGGACTTTTGGGGAGCAGTACTGTGGAGGCAGAGAGGAGAATTGCTGGGGGACAGAGCTGCTGAGAGAAAGACTGCTGAGGGCCAGTTGGAGCTGCCCAGGACTTTTGAAAACTGCCACCCAGAGCTGCCAAGAACTGAAGATCCACGGCTGTGATGCTGGTATTTTGTCTGTCTGTTTTGATGTTGTTTTGCCAGATTAGTCTGCTGGTGAAGGACACTGCTGCTGTTGCAGAGGTCCTGTAACCTTGCTGTTGGTTTGGAAGCCCTGAAGGAGGATTTTCTTGTTGTATGTTTACAGAAATCCTGGAAGAGGGTCTTGCTGATGTTTTCAGAGGTTCTGGGACTGTTCTGCATGCACAGAGTGAATTAATGAGGACACCAGCAATGTATGTTGTGGCTTTGTTAAGCTTTGTCTCCCCAGGAACAGAGATTACTGAGAACTTGCCTCATGTCAAGATGAAGGGAACTCCTTTCCTTGGTTTTCAACGCTGTGATGACATCTTAACCTTGCTGTAGCTTAAGGGTAGATGGCCTTTTGTGCTCTCCTGCCCCTTTTGAGAAAGTGCTTGGTATTAATTGATGGTATTGTAATTCAGTTGTGATCCAGGGTTGGGAACTTTTGACTTTTTTGTGGTCTTTGGCTGACCAAATGAATATACCTTGTTTATGATTGGAAACTAATCTCTATTTGAGAAGAGAGACTTTGACTGACTAAATGAATGTACTGTCCAGGGGTTGGGTACTTGGATCTCAGTACTTAACAATTGAATTGAGAACTTACTTGCTAAATGAATGAGTTACACTGTATTGATTTTCTCTGTTCCGTGAATGTTTTACCTTAATCTGTCACTGAATAAATGGAGTTTGCTATGCTGGTATTCCAAACCTTGGAAGTTGCCTTTGCTTGGCATTACATCATCAAGTTGTGACTCATGGACACTTAAAGAAATCTTCTAAATACCTTTTTCATTTCACCTAAAACTGCCAGCCTTTCCCAAGGAAGATTTTCATTTCTGCCAAAATGCTGGTTCTATAGGCATACCCCCTGCATATCCACAATTTTTGTCTTTTTCTTGTTCACTCAAGTTTAGTGCTGAAGAAAAATTCTTAGATAAGTATCAGTTTTCATTTTTTGATCTCTCTGGAGAAGATTGGTAAATTCTTTAAATTTCTATTTTGCCCCCTGGTTCTAGAATACCAGGGCAGTTTTCCTCTATAATTTCTTGAAAGATGATGCCTAGACTTTTTTTTTAATTGTAGCTTTCAGGTACTCCAATAATCTTCAAATTATCTCTCCAGGATCTATTCTCCAGTCCGTTATGTTTCCAATGAGATATTTCAATTTTCCTCTATTTTCAGTCTTTTGATTTTTTTATTGCTTCTTGAAGCTTTATGGAGTCATTAGCTTCCACTTGCCCAATTCTAATTTTTAAAGAATTATTTTCTCCAGTGAGTTTTTATACCTCCTTTTCCATTTGGCCAAATATACTTTTTTAAATTTATGGAACAAAACAAGCATTTCCATAATACAGCATAATAAAAAAGATGACTTTATACAAAACTGCAAATCTACAATGTACAACTTGCTATTCCTTTCCAATATACAACAAAATTATCATGTAAATTTAATTTCTTTTATTTTTCCATTCTCTACCCCACTAGCCATCATTAGACACAAAGAGGTATATCTAGGTAAAATTATTTTATATATACTTCTACTTATCAGTTCTTTCTCTTCATACAGATAGCATCTTTCTTTATATCCTTTATAGTTTATTTGGATATTTATAATAAATAAAATGAGTTATTTGCTGAAAATTGTTCTTAAAACAATACTGTTGTTATTGTATACAATTTTCTCTTATTATGCCCAAAGGGTATGAGTAGTTTAATAACTCTTTGGGCACAATTTCAGATTGTTCTCCAAAATGGTTGAATCATTTTACAATTCCACAAACAATGAATTAGTGTCCCAACTTTTCTACATCCTCTGCAAAATTTGTAACTTCTCCCTTCTGTCATTTAGCCAATCTGGTAATTGTAAAATGATATCTCAAAGTTGTTTTAATCTGAATTTCTCTAATAAATAATGATTCAGAGCATTTTCATATGACTATTGTTTTGATTTCCTCATTGAAAAACTTCCCATTCATAACCTTGGGATATTTAACAATTGGGGAATGACTTGTATTCCTATAGATCTGATAAATTTCCAATTAGTATTTGTGAATTGAAATTTGTTCACTCACACTTAGAAAAAAATAATAAATGGTCAAATTGTGTTTACATGTAATTGAGGGAAATATTAATAAAAATCTTTAGTGAGTTATCAAAATTTTCTCTCTCTTCATTGAAAGTTTAAAGAATTCAGTCAGTCAATAAGCATTTATTAGTCATTACTATATGCAAAGCCCTGTGCTTAGCAATCTATGAAGATATTAATCCATTTACTATTGTTATTTCTTAATTCCAGGATACAAAAATGTTGAGATTGCTCTCCTTTGCCAAATTTAACCCCAAAGAAAGCCTCAACCCACATCAGTTTGACCCAGGACATTTCCTACATAAAGATGGTAGTTTTAAGAAGAGTGACTACTTCATGGCTTTTTCTAGGGGTAAATTTTCTTTCTCATCTTTACCTCTAAATTTGAAAATAATTCATCTCTACAAAAGCTTTTCCATTTGCTGCTCCTCTTAATGCATTCTGAGAAGACGTCTCTGGCTTCTTTCTACATTTGCCACCAATACTTACATGATTCAGTTTTGTTTCTGTAACCAGTATTATCTCAGAACACTTCAGCAAGCTAGCTTAGCCCCTCCTTGCTTCCTTGCTTTTGCCTTTATTTGTATCCCTAACTCTTAGAATAGGGCTGACACAGAAGAGGGGCAACTACTGGGTGATTATTGAGTGACTAACTGACTCACATCATACTATGAGAATTAGATACATGGATAGGAGGAGTGAAGAGCTGTTTAACAAGATTTATTCTCACCTATTTCTAATGATCATAACTGAGCTGAGTTTAATTGAGACAGGCTTCTTTCTACATTATTTCATTCCATACATTTTCACATGTTTGTCAGATGCTCATCCTGGATCATTCACCTGTTCATTCATTCAAATAAATATATTACAAAGCACTTCATATATGTATGTGTGTATTGTATGCACAATCTACATATATGTACATGCATACACACATATAGGCATATACACACATGTGTGTGCACATGTATGTGTGTACATATATGTGTGTGTATATATACATATATGATACATGTGGAAAGGGAGTATGGTATAGTGGAAATAGGTAGCTTTAATATCAACTAGGGTTCAAGTTCTGCCTCTGATCCATCCTCCTGGCCATTAAATTCTGGGCAAGTCATTTAACCTTTAGGTTGTTATGTTTAAAACTACAAGGTGCAAAATACTTACAGATGTGCAGTAGCAGAAGAAATTGCCTTACTAGGAAAATCCTTATTTTAATAAAAATCATAGCTGAGGACCAAAAAAGAAAAAGAAAAAGGCATTGTTCTTGGAAAAGAAAGATACTCAAAAATAAATGAGACATAGTGTAACTCCCAGAAGTTATGAAATAACTGTGTAGGGGAAAGAAAATATGAACATAAATAATTATACGTCAAAAAGAGAATACCATGAATGCATGAAGGCTGTATCAATAATAGTTAATAATATAATAGTTACTTAATTTTTACTTTAAAATATTAAAGTGTTATATCTCATTTATCTAATTGATCCTCACAACAACCCTGAAAAATAGATGCCAAAATTATCCCCACTTTATAGATCTGAAAAATGGGGCTGAAGGAGTGTGTTATTTGCACAGTCACATAACTAGATAGTGCCTGAGGTCACAAAAGAAATTAATTTTTCCAGTTTCCAGTCCATTTTACTGTGTCACTAAGCTTCCTAGGTAGGTACTAACAAGATGCTCTTCTACTGGACTGGAAGGGAGGTGTCTCAGATAAGATTTTTAGAAATGATGATATAAAAATGGATTTTTACAAGAAGGTCATCAAAGAGAATCTTCCTTTCTTTCATAAAAGTGTGTCTGTTTAGGAGAGAGCCTAGTAAAGACAGAATTGTTTTTATTCCTGGTCACCATTCTGCAAACTTTACCCTCAAGAGTATCACTGATCCAAAGGAAATCAATATCAAGTCATGTTGTAACGGAGTTTTCATTTCTATTCCAAAATTCCAACTCTGTTTTTTCCCCACTAAGGACGAAGGGAAAGTCACACTTCAAGTCCACCCTATTGCTTTCTTATCAAGATCCTAATTCTCTTATATCTTCAAACTAGCCAACTTTATTGTGGAGAAATGCAATATTTATCATTGTCTTTTAACAGCTTCCAATTCTTATATACACATTCAATGAAAAACAACAAAGAGCTCCTTATATATCTTGGATAGCATGGAGACATCCTGATCATCTTTACACTTTAAACCATGCTGCATGTTTGGAAATAATTAGTTCAATAAAAGCTGATGCATTTGTATACATTGGCATTCACTGTGTGCCATAATTCATTTTTTAAAGAATGATACCTTGATGTTAAAAGGAGAAGATGGTTTGAGGCTGAAGAGATATATCATGAAAAATTCTGAGATAAGTATCAGTTAGAGTTCAGTAACAAGCTAGCATTTCAAAACAGAGATGACAGTAATAACTACTAATAATTTGATTTAATACCAAGAATATGCAAATGTGGTTGTAGAGGCAAAACATAGCCCAAGGAATTGTTCTGAGGCTGTGGAAGAATAAGATTTGATTTTTATAAGAGAACCACTGAGTAAAATTTTGTCTCCTTTGAAGAACATAGGCCTTTCTGGGAGAGGGCATGATATGCTCTAAAATAATGAGATTGTTCATGACCTTGTAAACACAATTTACTTATTTCTACTTCTATACCCTCTCAAACTAGAGCATAATTCAGGGCATGCTGTGGCTAATGGATTAAGTGATTTGCCCCACATCATATAGATGCCCTCAAAAAACTGTTTTCCCTCTTTTAGTTCCAAGTTTTGATGCTCCTGAAATTCCCTTCAGCTTGATTTTAAAGAGAATCACCAGAGCAAGATGATTTACAAGTGAATTCTGCAAAACATTTAAAAAACAATTAATTCCAATGATACAAAATTATTTGGGAAAACAGGCAAAGAAGGAGTCCTACCAAATTCTTTTTGTGGCACAAATATGGTGCTGATACCTAAAAACCAGGAAGAACCAAAAGAAAGAAAGAAAATTATAGTATAATTTCCTAAGGAATATTGATGCAAGAAGTTTTAATAAAATATTAGCAAAGAGATTACAGCAGCTTATTATAAGGCTAATACACTATTATCAGGATTGGATTTATACCAGGAATGCAGGAGTAGTTCAATATCAGGAAAACTATCAGCATTATTGACTACATCAATAACAAAATTAAGAGAAATTATATGATTATCTCAATAGATGCAGAAAAAGCTTTTGACAAATACAGCGTCCATTCACTTAAAAAACACTAGAAAGTATAAGAATAAATGGAGTTTTCCTTAAAATGATAAGTAGCATCTATATAAGCTTCTATCTAAAACCATCAGCAAGCCTTATATATAATAAGGATAAGCTAGAAGCATTTTCAGTAAGATCTGTGGTGAAACAAGAATGTCTATTATCACCACTGTTATTCAATATTGTACTTGAAATGTTAGCCTTAGGAATAAGAGAAGAAAAAGAACTGAAAGAATTAGAACAGGCAGTAAAGAAACAAAGCTATCACTCTTTGCAGATGATATAATGGTATATTTAGAGAATCTTAGAGAATCTAGGTGAAATAATCTACGTGAAATAATTAACAACTTTAGCAAAGTTGCAGGATATAAAACAAACCCACCCCATCAGCATTTCTATAGAAAGAGAAATTCCTTTTAAAATAACTGTAGACAATATAAAATATTTGAGAGTCTACCTGACAAGACAAACCCAGGAATTCAGTGCACCCAAGTATAAAACACTTTTCACACAAATAAAGTCACATCTAAATAACTGGAAAAATATCAGTTTCTCATGGGTAGGCTGAGCTAATATAATAAAAATGACAATTCCACCCAAATGAATTTACTTATTTCATACCATACCAATCAAACTGCCAAAAAGTTATTTGATAGAGCTAAAAAAAAAAGCTGATAACACAATTAGAATAGGTACATAAGACACAGTAGTCAATGTATATGGAAATCTCCTGTTAGATAAATTGAAAGACTCCAGCTTCTGAGGTAAGAACTCATGATTTGCCAAAAACTGCTGGGGAAACTGGAAAATAGTATGGCACAAACTAGGTATACACCAACATCTTACATCATATACCAAGATAAGGTCAAAATGGGTATGTGATTTGGACATAAAGAGTGACACCATAATCAAATTAGGAGAGCAAGGAATAGTTTACCTGTCAGATCTTTGGTGAATGAAAGAATTTATGACCAAATAAGAGATAGAGAACATTATGAAATGCAAGATGGATAATTTTGATTACATTAAATTAGTAAAGTTTAGCACAAACAAAGCCAATGCAACCAAGATTGGAAGGGAAGCAGAAAGCTGAGAAACAATATTAAAGTCAATTTCTCTGATAAGATCCAATTTTAAAAATATATAGAGAACTGAGTCAAATTTATAAGAATACAAGTAATTCCCTAATTGATAAATGGTTAAATGATATGAAGAGGCAATTTTCAGATAAAGAAATTAAAAGTATCTATAGTCATATGAAAAAAATGCTCTAAATCACTATTGATTAGAATGTAAATTGAAACAACTCTGAGGTACTACTTCACACCTATCACATTGCCTAATATGACAGAAAAGGAAAATGATAAATGTTGGAGAAGTTGTGGGAAAATTGGAACACTAATGCATTGTTGATGGAGTTGTGAATTGATCCAACCATTCTGGAGAGCGATTTGGAACTATGCCCAAAGGGCTATAAAGTAGTGCATACCCTTTGATCCAGCAGTTCCACTACTAGGTCTGTTTCCCAAAGATATTAAAAAAAAAAAAAAAAAAAAAAAGGAAAGGACCCACATGGTCAAAAAAATTTAGCCAGCTCTTTTTGTGGTGGCAAAGAATTGGAAATTGAGGGGATGCCTGTAAATTGCAAAATGGCTGAACAAGTTGTTATATATGAATGTAATGGAATACTATAAGAAATGATTAGCAGTAGGATTTCAGAAAAACCTGGGATAGACTTACATGAACTGATGCTAAGTGAAGTGAGAGCAGAACCAGGAGAACATGATAAATACTATCATCAAAGATGATCCCCTATGATAGACTTAGCTCTTCTCAGAAATAAAGTGATTCAAAACAATTCCAAAACACTCATGATGGAAAATGCTATCCATGTCCAGAGAAAGAGCTATGAAATCTGAATTTAAAGTGAAGCACTTTATTTTTACTTCTTTTTCTTTCCTGTGATTTGTTCCTTTTTGTCCTGATTCTTCTTTCACAACATGACTAATATGGAAATATATTTAACATGATTGATCATACATGTATAGTGAATATCAGATTGTTTGCTGTCACAGAGAGGGAAAGTGGGAGGGAGAAAAATCTGGAACTCAAAATCTTATTAAAAATGAATGTTGAAAACTATTTTTACATGCAATTGGAAAAAACACTATTAAGTTAAAAAAGAAAATTTAAAATCATAGTCTAGGGAATCACTTTGGAAAGAGTTATGTGATTTGGCCAGAGGAGACTCTGGGCAGCTGTTGAGGCCTCCCCCCCCCTTTTGAAAACCCAGATATTGGTGCTTCCTTCTCTAGTAACTAACTAGGTATGGATGTAATGGTCAGATAGCTGGAAGCCCTGTATGCTGATCTGTTTCTCTGTCTGCTTGTAACTTCTGTTTGTATTCTCTGAAGTTCAGAGTGTTGACTTTTTTCTCTGAACTAGGTAAATTATATAATGTTTGATTGAGTGAAGTAAGATTGTTAACCAAAAAAAAAAAAATCATAGTCTATTAGCCAAGGGTCTATTTTGAAGCTTGCAACCCTACTTCCTGGATTCGGTCCTTGTCAGAATAATGCTTGGCAATAAAGATGATTATTAATAAAGATAATACCTTCCTATGAGAAGCCTCCCAAAGAACCCCTCCAGGGTTGTATTCTACATTTTCATGTTATACTCTGAATTTGGCAACATGTACTCCTCTTACAGATGAATGTAATTCAGACTGGCTGCCATCAAAAACAGACAACTTCAACCAAAGAGAAAATATACATCATGTGCAAAGGACGAGGATCAAGCATTACAAATGAAATTGTCATGAATCCTTTGCATTCTGTCTCCCTCATCCCTGCTCCCTAGAAGTAGCATTCAGGGAATTACAGGGTGCAGGTACAGGGATGGTTGCCAGAGCACTGAAACTGGATATTGCTCAATAGGTTCTATTGCCCTCTGCAATTTGAGTTAATGAAAAAATGTGTTGTTTCTTTGTAGGACTATAAACTTCATTGGCTATTTATCTCCAGTCCCACTTTAAAAAAAAAAACAAGTCAGGCATTTTAAGTTTGAGTTTTTGAAAAGACACCTCTTCTACTTGTGTGGCCAGATTGCTACAATAGAGCCCTGGGGATTCACCACTCTTACCTTTGTAGCTTGTGTCTCTTTCTTGGTCATTTTATCACTATTGAGAAAATACTATAAAGGAAGGAAGCTGCCTCCTGGGCCAGTTCCCCTCCCTATCTTTGGAAATATGCTACAGATAGACCTAAAGATCTTCCCATGTCTCTCCACAAGGTAAGAGGACTGAATCTTGTGGTCAAACTCCATCAAATAGAATGTTCATTACAAAGTCCTCTAGTAATGACATCTTATGGCTGATTCTAGGATGATTGGGGGTTAGAAACACAGGTTTTCATGATATAATGAGAGAGAGTAGTGGCATGATGGCTGAAGCACAGATCCAGAGTCAGGATGATGTTGTCTTAAAGACCAAGTCAAACAGTTCTTAAAGAGAATAAGTTGTAGATAAACCTGAATATTGACTATATATGTATGCCTGCAGGTGTGTGTGTATACACAATATAGTTATATGTATTCATGTTTATACTTAAGTCTTTGCAAGTATCTGCAGGCAATCTTCGGGAATGAGTGTATTCAAAAGATAAGTTTAACTTTGAAAAATTTTGTTTCCAGACATAAAAATAGCAAGGCAGACACGACAGAAATAAGAATTAGCATTAGGAAGCATGTTAACTGCACTGGGAAATGTTAAATATAAATATTAATTTTATTTTTGCACTTAATAAGACAACATAACTTTGGATGCATGTTCTACTTTAGTTTCTGCTATGAGGCTGTGTTGCTATTTCTTGGTAATTGTTTCAGTTGAGGGATCAGGAGGAAAAGAGGGTGACTGATGAATTATGGGAAATCTAACCTTGTTATCCCCACCACTCACCTTACGTAATGCCTTGACCAGACAGTGAATGAAATTCAGTACTCTTAGTTTTGAAATCAATGAATCAAGGAATCTCAAAGTTGGAGGGTGCTTAATCTCTGAGGCTATCTAGGCCAATCTTTTTTCATCATATAGTCATATGTAACGCCATGTATCAGCAGGTTCCCAAAAGAATGCTACTGTGAACAGCTTTTAAGTTTTGGATTACACAGTATAGTGAACACTCTGTTTATTCCATTAAAATCAAGGCAAACATTCATTACAAATCACAATATAATATTCACAACATTATATCTTATCACAGGGGCATG
>CM053589.1:174260711-174286567 GCA_028646515.1 Pseudochirops corinnae | reverse complement strand
TACTTTGTTTATGGTTGGAGACTAATCTCCATTTGAGAAGAGACTTTTGACTGACTAAATGAATGTACTGTCTAGGGGTGGAGTAGTACCTGGATTGAATTGAGAACTTACTTGCTAAAGGAACAAGTTACACTGTATTTTGACTTTCTCTGTTCTGTGAATGTTTGCTGAATAAATGGGGTTTACTATGCTGGTAATCTGAACCTTGGAAGTTGCCTTTGCTTGGCATTACACCCATTCAGTTTTCCTAGTTTTTCAGATAACAAAAAACTGACCTTTGTTTATGTCAACACAGATAAAATTCATGAAGAAATTGATCGAGTGATTGGACAACATAGAATTCCTTCCATAAAAGACAAACTGGAGATGTCCTATACAGAGGTGTGATATATGAGATACAGAGATATATTGATCATGTCCCTTTCAGTATGCCCCATGAAGTAACCCGTGACACTCAATTCCAAGAATACTTCATACCTAAGGTAAGAATGCAGAACATGACAGAAATGTCCTAGCTGAGTCAGAATCCAGAACCACCTCAATGGACCAGTTTCAGGAAGGGTCAAAAAGTGTGAACCCCGTATGTATGCTCTAGTGAGTGTGATCTCTTGTTAATGACTGGTGGCACTCAGAGTTTAAGCAACTTATCCTGGGTTACATAGCTAACATATCGAGAGAGAAACATTAGCTCAAGGTCAGTTTCTTATCCATTCCATCATTTTGCTCTTTGTTGGTTGGAATACATGAGGGAAATTGTGGCATAAACTTAATAGCTAAAACATACTTCTCCGACTGAAGTGGACTTTTCAGTTAAGACAAGATCCATTTGGAGCACATTCCTGGCATCTGTATCAGCCTACTAAATCTTGCCCACAATCTTCTCATTTATAAATCTACCTCATCACCAAACTGAGCAATATTTTTCAGTTAATGTGAAATAAATATACATATCTTTAAAGCTCCTTGTATTTCTTCCTTCCTTCCTTCCTTCCTTTATTCCTTGCTTTCTTGCCTCCTTTCTTCTTTCCTTTCTTCCTTCCTTCTTCCTTTCTTTCCAAGACCTTTACTCCAGTTCACTCTGAAGCTCACAGACTGGACCACAATAGGTCCCTGGCCAAGCTCCACTTCATGGCTATATTTTGGGCCCTCCTAGCTTAGAGTGAATGTCAGTTTCTCTTTGGAACAGCAAGCCTGCGGGTCTTCCCCTCCCAGCTTGATTTTTTTCTAATTAAAGGGGCCATCCCTTGACTCACTTCTTAAAGAGGCCTGTTCACTGAATGGGCATTCCTCACTCTAAGTGAGTACCTGAAAGGGCCTTAGGCTAAAAGGGCCAGGGTCTCCCATCACATCATAGGTCATCTCCAGTCATCCTGAGACTATCAGGTCACTGGATCCAGATGGCTCTGGAGAAGAAAGTGACCTTGCACAGCACTGTCTCACCCAGATCAAAGTCAACTGCAAGTCATGTCATCACTTCCCTGATGCCATGTCTTCTTTGAAAACAAAAGACAAATACAGCATTTTTGTATGTAAAAATACTCTTTTGGGTAGAGGCACAGCCAATATGGCAGAATAAAGGCAAAAATTCTCCTGAGTTCTCCTCCAAAAGTCTCCAAATACCTTTAAATAATGACTCTTAAAAAATTCTAGAAAGGCAAAACAAACAAAAAGATTGAATAAAAAAATTTTCCAGCCCAAGGCAACTTAGAAAGTCAGCAGGAAAGGTCTGGTGCACCAGGGTGAGAGAAGAACACAGTCCAGTGCATACCAGACCACAGCAAACTAGGAATAAGCCTCAGGGTGGCTAAACCAGTGGCAGCACTGGTAGTTTTCAGACATCTCAGTCCACAGACTCTAAAAAACAACTTAACAGGTAAGCAGGAAAGCTGGCAGGCTGTTCCAGCATAGATTGGGCCTCCGTAAACCAGGAATAGGTCTTGGGAACCATTAAATTAATAGCAGCAGCAACAGCAGCTACTTCAAGAGCTCTTAACCCACTGAGAGTAAGGGAGTTGAACAACTGATCAGAAGGAGATTACAAGGGTCTCTTTGTTGGAACTGGAGACAGGACTCTGTTGCTTTGCCACTCTTAGACCCAGGCTGCAGTCCTGGATGGCAGTCCCAGGGAGAGGAGGAACACTAGTACACCAGAGCTTGTGGCTGAAGTGGAGGAAAGGGACCCTCTTCATAGTGCCAAGGCAAAAAAGAGTGTTTGTGGTCACTCACAGACAAAAGGACAGGTCAGGAGAGTAGTAAACACATCTCTCCTTAGATCATACCATCTTGGAAGAGGTGAAAACTGACAGGTCTCTAGAAATATCTCTAAAAACAGCTGCACAAAACCCCTGAAGCTTGGGAGAGTGCACCCTCCACCCTGGAAACAGACTTCTCATTTAACAAAGAGTTTAAAGTCAAGTAATAGGGTGGGGAAATGAGCAAACAACAAAAAAAAAATTCTGACCATAGAAAGTTACTATGGTGGCAAGGAAGATTAAAATATATACCCAGAAGAAGGTAACAAAGTCAAAGCTTCTACTTCCAAAGATAACAAGGAAAATATGAATTGGGATCAGGTCATGGAAGAGCTCAAAAAGTATTTTGGAAATCAAGTAAGAGAGGTAAAGGAAAAAATGGGGAGAGAAATGAAAAAAGAGCCAACAGCTTTGTAAAGGAGACACAAAAACAGTAAAGAAAATAATACCTAAAAAACAGAATAAGCCAAATGGTAAAAGAGCTACAAAAAGTCAATGATGAGAAGAATGCCTTAAAAAGCAGAACTGGCCAAATGAAAAAAAGAGGCACAAAATTCATTAAAGAAAAAAATTCCTTAAAAAGTATAATTGGCCAAATGGGAAAAGAAGGTACAAAACCTCACTGAAGAAAATAATTCCTTAAAAATTGGAATTGAACAAATGGAAGCAAATGATTTCATGAGAAATCAAGAAACAATAAAAACAAAAACAAAAGAATGAAAAAATAGAAGATGACGTGAAATATCTCATTGGAAAAACAATTGACCTAGAAAATAAATCCAGCAGAGATCATTTTAAAATTATTGGACTATCTGAAAGTCATGATCAAAAAAAGAACCTAGACATCATCTTTCAAGAAATTATCAAGAAAATCTACTCTAATATTCTAGAATCAGAGGGTAAAATACACATTGATAGAATCTATTGATCACCTCCTGAAAGAAATCCCAAAATGAAAACTCCCAGGAATATTACAGTCAAATTCCAGACACCTCAGGTCAAAGAGAAAATATTACAAGCTTTCAGAAAGGAACAATTCAAGTATCATGGAGCCACAGTCAGGATAAAATAAGATTTAGCAGCTTCTACAATAAAGGATCAGAGGGTTTGGAATATGATATTTCAGAGGAGAAAGGAGCTAGTGTTACAACCAAGAATTACTTACCCAACAAAACTGAGTATAAACTTTCAGGGTAGAAAATGGACACTCAATAAAACAGAAGATTTTCTAGCATTCTTGATGAAAAGACAAGAGCCAAATAAAAAATTTGACTTTTAAATAAAAGACTCAAGAGAAGCGTAAAAAGGTAAACAAGAAAGGGACATCATAAGAAACTTAATAAGATTAAACTGCTTACATTCCTACATGGGAAGATGATACTTGTAATAATACCTAAGAACTTTCTCATTATTAGGGCAATTAGGGGTGTATATAGACAGAAGGCACAGATGTGAATTGAACATGAAGCAATGATATCTAAAAAATTAAATTTAAGGGGCAAGAGAGGAATGTACTGGCAGGAAGGGAAAGGGAGAGGTAGAATGGGTTAAATTAATTTACCTGAAAGCGGGAAGAAAAAGTTTTTACAGTGGAAGGAAAGAGGGGGGAGGTGAAGAAGAGTGAGCAAGCCTTACTCTCCCCAGAACTGGCTCAAAGAGGGAATAACATACACACTTAAGTGGGTATAGAAATCTCTTACCCTTCAAGAAAGCAGGAGGGGAAGGTTATATGAGAAGGGAGAGGTGATAGAAGGGAGGGAAGATTAGGGGAGGAGGTACTCAGAAGCAAAACATGTTTGAGGAGGGACAGGGTAAAAGGAGAAAGAGAAGAAAATGGGGGGGGGGGAGAGGAACTGAATAGAGGGAAATATAGTTAGTAATAGTAACTATGAAAAAAATTTCAAGTAAGTTTCTCTGATTCAGGCCTCACTTCTCAAACACAAAGATCTGAGTCAAATTTATAAAAATGAAAGCCATTCCCCAATTGATAAATGATCAAAAGATATGAACAGTTTTCTGATAGAGCAATCAAAGCAATCTATAGCCATATGAAAAAATGCTCTAACTCAGTAGTGATTGGAGAAATGCAAATTAAAACAAATCTGAGGTACTACCTCCTACTTATTAGATTGGCAAATAGGATAGAAAAGGAAAATGGCAAATGTTGGAAAAGATATGGGAAAACGAGAATTTAATGAATTGTTGGTGGAGTTGTGAATTGATGCAACCATTCTGTAAAGCAATTTGGATTTATGCCCAAAAGGGCTATAAAACCATGCATACCCTCTGACTTGGTAGGCCCACATCCCAAAAGAGATAATTAAAAAAAAAAAAAAGAAAACAATTTGTATATACAAAAATATTTACAGCAGCTCTTTCCTGGTGGCAAAGAATTGGAAATTGAGGGAATGTCCATCAATTGGAGAATGGCTGAAAAAATTGTGGTAGGTGATTATGATGGAATACAATTATGATATAAGAAATGATGAGCAGGATGCTCTCAGAAAAACCTGGAAAGACATACATGAGCTGATGCAAAGTGAAATGTACTGTGTATGAAGTAACAGCAGTATTATAAGATGATCAATTGTGAATGACTTAGCTATTCTCAGCAATACAATCGTCCAAGACAACTCTGAAGGAATTATGATGAAAAATGCTATCTGCCCCCAAAGAAAGAACTGATGGTTTCTGAATATATACATGCTTTTTTAACTTTATTTTTATGGAGGGTTTTTTTTGTTTTGTTTCCTTTTACAACATGACTATAATGGAAATGTTTTGTATGAATGAAAAATTACTATTTGTTATGTATAGGACAACTCTCTTAGTAGGCTAGGAGAAAAGATACAGATAGAAATCATAGTGATGTAAAAAATAAAAGAAAATACTTTTAAAAATATAATAAATGAAAGAAAAGATCTACAAGAGGTGATCTAGGGTCTATGAATAGATCACAATGGATCGGTGAACTTAGATGGCAAAAAAAAATACATCTGTGTTTCAATAAAATTTATTCCCTTTACATCCCTATGTATTTTGTGAATTTACAAACAATATTCTGAGATGTCTATAGATGTCACAAGATTGCCAAAGAGGTATAAGACAAACAAAAAAAGGTTAAGAATCATTACTCTTGAGGAAGGAATTGGAAGACGAATAAGTACAACAGATACAGAGACTTACTAAATCACTAAATTCTCTGGAAATTAAAAAGGTCAAGAGAATTAAATAATTCCATGAGTCAACAATAAATACTAGAAAAAAATTCAAAGACTGAAAAAAATCATGAAATGTTAGATACCTACCATAAAAAAAAAAACAAACTTAGAAAACATATTGAGAAGATATCATCTAAGAATCAGGAGATGACCTGAAAACCTTAACCATAAAAACGAGCAGATAGTATATTTCAAGAAATCATACATTAAAACAACTGTGAAAAATGTTAAGTAGTTTGACATAAATTATGTTTAGATCAATATCTCATACCACATACCACAATAAATGAATACATTGGGAAAATGAATATATGACATAGATTTAAAAGGTTATATTATAAAAATGTTAGAAAAACAAAGGAAAAGATAATTTACACAGTTGTGGAGTGAAGAATTTATGATCAGAAAAGAGATAAACAGAATCAGAAGATAAAATGCAGAAAAACTGAGAAGGTTAATTACTAATTTTCATCTTTATGTTGATGACTCCTAGATTTATAAAGCCAGTCTTCATGTGTTTCCTGAGCTCCATCACACATCTCCATCTTCCAATTCTCTATTTCAAACTGAATAGTCCATAAACATCTCAAATAGACTAAGTCCAAAACTGAGGTCATGTCTACTATACAATGAAAATAGGCAAAAAAAGATAGAAGAGTTTGTAAAAATCGGGTCACTGAGCTCTTAATGGTACTCAGTCTTCCTGGATAGAAAATGTCATTGCATACTCTCCCGTTTGGGCCCCCTGGACAACAAGGATGAGTGTGGCACATGTGTCCTCACACTCTGTGTGTCATGCTATGTTTACTGTTCAATATTAAAATCCATGGCAAGTTATTCAAAATTTTTCTCTCTTCAACAAAAGCTTAAAGAATTGGGTCAGTCAGTACTGAGTCACTCAGCATTTAATAAGCATCTACTATGGTCAAAGCACTGTACTTGGCACTGGACCAAGATATTAATCAATTAACCATTGTTATTTCTTTATTCCAGGGCACAATTGTGTTCCCATTGCTCTCCTCTGTTTTGTTTGACACAAAAGAATTCCCCATCCCACATCAGTTTGACCCAGGGCACTTCCTGAATAAGGACGGCAGTTTTCGGAAGAGTGACTACTTCATGGCTTTTTCCATAGGTAAATTTCCTTTCTCATATTTACCTCTAAATTTAAAATGAATCTGTCTCTACAATATCTCCATTTGGCTGCTCCTCAATGTATTCTGAATAGATATTTCTGTTTTCTTTCCACATCTGTCACTGATGCTCACAAGATTCTCTTGTTTTTGAAACCAATATGATTGGGTATTACCTCAGAACACTTCAGCAAGCTAGCTTGGTTGGCCCTAAAGAGTATTTACTGCCTCCTTTCTTTTGCCTTTATATGTAACCTACCTCTTAGAACAGGGCTACCACAGAATACATACTGAATAAATGCTTAATGGGGAACTAATTGACTCACACCACACTATGGGAATTAGAACACATGGGTGGGAAATAGGAAGACTTGTATAACAAAATTTATTTATTCCTATGCCTAATGATCATAAATGAGTTCAATTTATCTGAGATAGGTTTCTTTATATTTTCTTAACGTGCTTATCAGGTGTTCATCCTAGATCATTCACCTGTTCAATCATTCATTCAAATAACAAAACTATTACAAAGCACTTCATATAGTATATATAGGATCCATGTGGAGAAGAAGTACGGTGGAGGGAAAGAGTCAGTTTTAATGTCAACTTGATTCAAGTTCTGCCTCTGACACATCCTGGTTCTGTGCTTCTGGGGAAGTCATTTAGACTTTAAGTCCTCATGTTTGAAGCTATAAGGTGCAAAACATTGACTTATTAGTAGAAGAAAAAATTTCCTTATTAGGGAAATCCTTGTACTGATAAACTCATGGATGAGAACCAAAAAAATTAAAAGTGGAAGGCATTGAACTTGACAAAGAAAGATAGTCAAAGACTAATGAAGCATAGTGTATGACTTCTAAGAAGTTATAAAATAAGTAGGGGAAAGAAAACATGAGCAGAAAAAACTATATTAAAAATAGAACATCACAGATGCACAATGACTGTACTAATAATAACTAATGATATAATAGCTATTATATAGTGCTTTAAAGTTTAAAAGTGCTCTATATCATTCGAACTTCATAATAACCTGGGAAAGATTGATGCTATAATTATCCCCACTTTACAAATGGGAAAATTGAGGCTGAAAGATTAAGTGGCTAGTGCAGAGTCACATAGCTAGAAAGTGTTGAAGGTCAGAATTGAAATCAGTTTTTCCAGGTTCCAAGTCCAGCACATTAGTTCACTGTGCCATCTAGCTTCCTAAGTAGGTACTAACAAGGTACGGTTCTGCTGGTACCTCAGATAAAAGTTTCTGGGAATGGTGGTATCAAAATGAATTTTTATACAAAGACCACTGAAGAGAATCTTGTCTTTTTTCAGGAAAGCGGGCCTGTTTAGGAGAGGGCCTGGCTAAGATGGAATTGTTTTTATTCCTGGTCACTATTCTGCAAAACTTTACCCTCAAGAGTACCATTGATCCAGAGGACATCAATATCAAGCCATACTCTACTGGATTTCTCACTATTCCTCCAAAGTTCCAGCTCTGCCTTCTTCCCCGCTAAGGATGAAAAAATCACCTGTCAAATCCACCCTATTTTTTTCTCACCAATTTCCTAAATCTCTTATCTCTTGAAATTAACCAACCCTATAGAGGAGAAATGTAATAGTTACCACTGTCTTTTAACAGGTTCCAATTCTTGTACACATGTACAAGGAAAGGTAATAGATTAAAGAACTCCTTGTATACCCTCATGTCCAGGGATAGTATTATAGAATGGCATGAAGACACCCTATGCATCTTCACACTTTAAATCATGTTACATATTTGGGAAGTTTGGGTTCAATAATGGCTGATTCACTTGTTCACACTGGAGTTCACTGTGTGCCATGATTCTTTTTTTCCCCCTTAAGAATGCTACCTTGATGTTAAAAGGAGAAGACAGTTTGAGGCTGAAGAGATATGACACGAAAAATTCTTAGTTAAGTATCAATTACTGTTCAGTAGCAAGTTAGCTTTTCAAATCAGATAATAACAATAACTAGTCATTACTTGATTCGATACAAAGAATATCAAGTAAAAAAAAAAGCCCAAGTAGTAGTCCTGGCGACAGGCAGTGTAATATTGAATTTTTATAAGACAATCATTAAGTAAAATCTTATCTCCTTTACTGAAAACAGATCTTTCTGATCTTGACTAAGATGGAAACTACTCACCCTACTCACCATTCTGTAAAACTTTCCCCTCAAGTCCATTTTTGACCTAAAGAAAATTAATATCAAGCTTTACTGGGATTATCAACGTTCCCAGACTACAATGGAACTTAGAAAACATAACAGTGGATTCCACTGAAGCCCTCACAAGTCAAGAGTGAGTCTTGCCACCTAGCACTTATGCCTACTCAGCCAATGACAGTGACTTTGTTGTGAAAGACCTGGCCATTACTAAAAGTGAAATCCCACTCTGATATTCTTCTCTCAAAGGTGTATAAAGACCCTACACTATTTTTTACAAGCTAATGGTCAACCATAAGTGTTTATGATGACAATTAATTCTGTACTGGGTGATTTAGGATTGGGCTGGAATTGAATAGAAAACCAAAGGAATCAAGTTCTGACTCTTCAACATGGAACAGATGGGAACTTCAGGAGGTTCAGAACTTGCAATCAAAAGAAGGAAAATAGTATTGTGGAGGCAACTACCTGATCCTGGGCAGATCACTTACAAACCATTAGCCATAGTATTCCTGGAAGTATGGCCAGAGGTCAGAGAATAAAAGCAAGGATGGGGAACCTTCCACTTCGAGGCCACATACGGCCCTCAATATCCTCAAACACAGCCCTTTGAATCCAACTTAATGTCTGGATTCAGTCAAAGGGCTACACTTAAGGACCTAAAGGGCCACATGTAATTTCAAGGCCACAGGTTTCCCATCCCTGGTATATAGTATAACCACACAGTGTTTGGAGGATCACACATAATCTAAATTGGTTAGAGCATATCGTTTATGTAGGGAAGTAAATGGAGATGAAATACATATGACACACTAAAGTCAACTTACAAGATATGAAAATAAGTTCTTATTATTTGCCAATGTCAAGGAAGCACTGATAAAGCTGTCTGGCATCTCTAAAAAGTTATTAATCCGTAGCAAACTGAGTACATTCCTTTCGTATCATTTTCACTTGAGAATCACTAAGGAGCAAGTGGTATGAAAGACCTGAATCAGGAATGCCCTTCCCATGAACACAGCTTATGGCACAGGCCCTAACAAAGGAACCATTTCATTTAATTACTCCTTTAGGGAACACTTAGAGAATGAAATATTGGACAGTTTTCCCAAATGTCTGCCACAGAGGATGGAGAATCTTTTCATAGACCATTACATATTCAGGGTGAAACTTGCTTAAATGTGAGTTGGTAGCCCTCTTGTGCTCTAGTACTTATAGGGTATTCTCAGAGTAGAGATGCTATGACATCTATCTAGATTCACAGCTATATATACTTTTGTATCTAACTGAGGAAGGAGCTCAAAGGTTCAGAAACATGAAGGAGCATTAGTCAAAGGTAAATATGAATGATTTTGTCAAGATTCCTGATATAAATGCATAAATAATATGAATCCAATGTTTTAAATATTTATATTGATAATATAAAATATTCTCATGTGTCAGCAAGTATTTATTTCAAAATTATATTAATTTTTAACTAACCATAAATGTGTCTCATCAATAAATACCACTAAATAAACCCAAATAAGAAAGACAAAATCAATTTCTATCACTGGGTTCCATTTCAGATCTTGACAACAACAAACAGTTGGAAAGGCAGTTTTTTTCTATTTTCTTGTTTCACCTTCTTATTACTCTGTTCCTGGATTCAGTATGATATACAGATCCATTGTGCTGTGTTGGGAAGCTTATGCCTTGGGAGTTAAGACATCTGGAATCTGACATTGAGTTCCTCACTAATTCCTCCATCCAAATTCCTGTCTTTCTGGGGTGCAGTTTCTTCAAATGTAAAGCGAGGTAGCTGAACTAGATGTTCTCTCAGGTTCTTTCCAGTTCCAAACCCATGATCCAATGAACCTATATAACCCTTCCCCTCAATGTCCATCCAATAGCCATTTGAAGATCACTAGTTATGGGGAAATCATTACATTCAAAAGCAGTTCTTCCCATTTTTGGAAAGCTTGGTAAGTAAAATTTTCTTCATATTATTAGTAGCATAAAATATTTTTATAAGTTAGCTGTAAAGAACAATTTATTAAAGCAATGGCCCATCTTTGTTCCTAAGTCTAAATTACCATTGACACCCAAGTCAAAAGCTACTCTTATTTTGGATAATTCCTCAGTGAATTTTTGAAAGTTATTCTTGCTTTTCAATATTCAGTTCTTGTTTTCACAAAATAATTCTTGCCTTTACCAGAATGCTAATTTCTTTCACATCTCAGTTAGGAGAGACACCAGGGACTACCCAGTTTGACTGAAAGCATTACAGGATTCCTGTTCCTAAAGAATCCACCTCCCTATTCAGTTTATTCCCCTTCTGAATAGTTCTAATTGACTGTTAGATTTTACTTACATGACTTTAGTTTCCTTGAAGACAAATCTATTTCTCTTCCATTTTACCCAGTGCTCTTACTTCCTGGCAGCAAAAAAAAAAAAAAAAAAAAAAGAAATAAAAAGAAATACCTGTTCCACAATCATGCAAATTCTAAAAGAAAAATAGCATTCCCCTTCCTCATGAGCATCAGTAATCCTAGTTTTTCTAATGTCCTTCCTAAAGTATCTCTGCTGGGACTGAACACAGTACTGTAGATGTGCTATGAGGAATAATAACATTTCCCTTATTCTCAACACCATGTATCTCAAGTTTAAGTGAGTGTATTTGCTATTTCATGATTCTATTGACTCACATTCACATTACAATTCACTGAAATTCCAAGATGTTTTTCAGATGAACTGCTATATAGACGTACTTCCCCCATCTTCCATGGAACATAAATTTAGAGCAGAAATGAATAATAGAGGTCATCTAGACAAAACATTCATTTTGTACTTAGGGGGATCAATCCAAGACAGACTTAATGTTTACTTCTCCAAAACTACACAAGTATTTTTGTGGCAGAACTAGGATTTAAGGCCAGATTTACTCATTATAAACCTTAGACTTATTCAACAATACCACCCTGAATAATTGTTGTGGGTTGTTTTGGGTTTTTTTTATTTTTTTGCATTTTTGAACCTGTCAGATTTTTCAATATGCTTCAAAATTTCAGATTCAGTATATCATATTCCAAAGTTTTATGTCATTTCTCTTTGTTATTGAAGCACCCTGCCTTACTAAATTAATGATTTTAGCTACATGATATTAGACCCCTTAGCTGTTTATTGTATCTTTTCATTTCTAGTGTAATGTTGTAACTGGACAAACATATGGATGAATGAAATGAACTTGAGTTCCCTCCCTGTTGATGTTCCGTGAATTCTTTTATTACACAAGCTATTTTAATCTTCATTATCTCCAAGAAAATTCACTGTACAATTTTTAGAAATAGAGAACAGAGTGGTAGACTTCTTGACATTTTTTTATACTACCTCATAATTCTTATACTTTTCTTGATTTATCTTCAAGATCTACATATCATAGCTCCCATTTCTACTTAAACTGTTGTCTGGGATATTTTCCTCCACTTTCATTGTTCTGTTTCCCCATTATATATTGATACTTAAACTCAAACATGTTATTTTATTTACAGTGTCTACAACTATTTGTAAACAACAAAATTTCATCACCGTATTACTTTAAGAATCTTTGGTTGCACATTCCTTTCTGGTAACAAACTATCTGATCCAATTCTCCCAGTCACTTTCCTAATGAAGCATATGTTGACACAGGATTTATGTACTGTATGTGTATGGAATGGTGAGCTACAACTCTACCAAAAAATAAAGGCATCCAAAGAGAAGGAAACTTTTTATGAAATAAATACCCAATCTGAAAGTTAGTATTTTTTTAATGCCAATGAATAGTCTCAGACCTGTTCTTACTGTATTTATTAAAATTTCTAATAGCATTAAAAAATGTTTGGTTGGACCTCATCCTAATTTATCTTATAATATTATTTGCTGATTTGTTTCTTTCCTTAAATTCCTTCAGCATATGTATGATCCATTCTACTGCATTTTGAGGAAATTCTGTCTTTGTTTCTGATACTGTTTTGATTGTTCTAGCCACTTTTTTTCTTGATTTCTGCCTTCAGTTCTACTAATGTGTAACATTTTTTCATTGTGTAGGTTCTCTGGTTTATTTCTGTTTATTATTTAATTGTCAATTTATAGCAGTCTTGCTTCTTTTTAACCTCTCCATTGGTTTTAGAAATGGAAGTTGGGATGGCGCATGGCATCCTTTGCTCTGCTACCTCCAATTCATTACTTTTTTGTCAATTCAGGCACACAAAAGGAAAATTTAGTGGTGAGACAAAATAGTTAAAATCTGTATATTCATTAAATAAAACTGTTTTGTTTTAAAATGTGGCTACGGAAATTATAGAGGGATATTATTGTACCCTGAGAACTATAATCCAAAAAGAGATTGTATATACTCTGTCCATTAATATATTTTACCCTCTTGAATATATTCTCACTTCAATCTAAAGCAGAAATATAAGGTTGTTCCCTTCTGAAAATTGTTCCCCAAAGTGACCTCAGTCAACTATCAATTGAATGAATCCTAAATTTTATAAAGACCAAAAAACTTATAAGAAATTATGATTCTTCACAACATAGAATAATCAATGGGGATATTGTTTTTTTTCTGTTCAATTATAAAGTCAGTGAAGTCAGGCTGACTAAATTTTATTTCATCTTTGTAGTAGGGTTGTATAGTGTCAAGTCATAGAACACAAGAGCTTCCCAAGAGTTAAAAAAGAGTATTGCTGAGGGCATTTGAGAAGTGCGTCATGGGTGTGACACAGGATGCAACACATGAAAAAGAGGAATAAAAGAAGACCTAAAACAAATGATGTCATCAAAGAAATGTACACTTTAAATAGGAGATGAGCTAACCATATCTTGAGAGTGAAGAATAATTGATAGCCCAAGTGCTCCACCAAAATGCTTGTGAAAGGAAAAGATAAGAGAAAGTGATCCTCTCTGGTCAACTTAATTAAATAAGTGAATGATGAAGTAAGATTTTATTAAGCCCTTACAATCTGCCAAACACTGAACTATGTTGAAGATACAGATAGAAAAGTGAGATAGTCCCTATTCCTCAAGGAACTACATTTTAATTGGGGGAGACAAAGATGCAGTTGCATGACAGATGGAAGGGCATAGTAGTTCTAAGAGTACAATTGCAGTGAAGCTGATGAGGGCCAGTGGTTCTTAAGAGTACACTGGCAAATTACTTCACATTGTCTAGGAATTCTAGACAGTAAGTCAGAAAATATATGAATAATGTAAAAGATTCAGCAAGAAAACAAGGATGGATGGGCTGTATGTAATCAGCAATGATGTGAGGCAGATCTATATGAGCATCTACAATGCCTTCAAATACACCATGTATGTGACAGGTATTAAATAAATATTTATTGAATTAAGATCATCAGACATGTTGGAGAGAGATGTTTGCTTAAATAGAAAGAATTCTTCTTTGCCCAAGATACCATTACCAGTCGTAATAGGCTTGCAGAGGTAGAGGACATCTTGTTGAAGGCTAGAGCCCAAAATGAGGGAAATGAGGTTCTCGGAGAATTTTACAGTTTTGACCAGAAACATGCCTTTATAGATTACCCTTCTGTCCCTGCTTTTTCAATATCTATGAATGTCTATGAACAACAGGAAAAATGCATTAGTAAATACGAGAATTAAAAAGGAATGATGGTAGGATGAAAATCAAAATGAGATTTTAAAAACTGATTTTTATACAATAATAATAACTAACATTAGGTAGTATTTTAAGGTATGTAAGACTGTTTCTGTGAATTTACTTTTGTGGCCCCCAGAAGTCCCCTGTAAAGTAAGTCCCATTTTTATCCCCATTTTTGAATGAGGGTGGGGGATGTCAAGTTCAGTGATCTGTCCAGAGTCGCTAAACTGTAAATATCTGAGACAGGATTTGAACCCAGATTTTCCTAATTCCAAGTCCAGTTATACTTCCACTCTACCATGCATTCTCTCAAATTATATCAGTGATTCTAAGCATGACAGAAAGTAGCTAAATGGCATAGTGGATAGAGCACTTGTCTTGGAGCTAGGAAGACTCATAATCTTCCTGAGTTCGAATCTGACCTCAGACACTTACAAGCAATGTGACATTGGGCAAGTTATTTAACCTTGTATGTCTCAGTTTCCTCATCTATAAAGTGAATTGGAGAAGGAAATGGAAAACCATTCCAGTATCTTTGCCAAGAAAATATGAAATGGGGTTATGAAAAGTCAGACATGACTAAAAATAACTAAAAAGTATGAAGAAAACTGGGTTTTGTTTAATAAATACATTCCAAAGTTATGTTAGTGGGAAAATAAAGTCTGCTCCAGTGTATGAGAATATATCTATGTTAACAGTGCTCCTGAAATTGTCAGTTATTAAGAAAACCTATTTTAGTTCTTAATCAAAATCTTTAATTTCTTTTTCCAAGTTCAAATAGTACATGCAACTACCCACAGTCTGAGAGTCTCCTGTACTGATCCAGAAAAAACTCCCAGCCCGATGGCCAAAAGAAACCAGACACAGGTGACTGAGTTCATCCTCCAAGGCTTCTCTGAGCACCCTGAGCTCCGGATCCCCTTATTTAGCAGTTTCCTCTCCTTGTATATAGTGGCCCTCACAGGCAATGTCCTGATAATAATAGCCATTGTGCTTAATACTAATCTTCACAGCCCCATGTACTTTTTCTTATTCAATTTGGCCATGATGGACATTATCTGTACCTCCTCCATTCTGCCCAAAGTATTGGAGGGGCTGCTCTCAGAGGAGAACACCATCTCCTATGGAGGCTGTTTGGCCCAGCTGTACTTCCTCACTTGGGCCCTATCATCTGAGTTGCTCCTTTTCACAGCAATGGCATATGACAGGTATGTGGCCATCTGCCACCCCCTACATTATAGTACCATGATGAGCAAGACTCTCTGTAATGTGTTGGCAGCTGGAGTGTGGGGAATCTGTGCCTTCAATTCCTCTATACATACTGGTCTAATGATGCGACTGTCCTTCTGTGAATCCAATGTGGTTACTCATTTCTTCTGTGAGATCCCGCCTCTCTTGTTGCTATCCTGTACCTCCACATACATAAACAGTGTCATGACTGTCTTGGCAGATGCCTTTTATGGAGTATTTAACTTCCTACTGACACTGGTGTCCTATGGCTTTATTATCTCTAGCATCCTTAAAATACAGTCAGCAGAGGGGAAGAAGAAAGCCTTCTCCACCTGTTCTTCTCACCTCATTGTAGCATCCATGTATTATACTGCTGTGTTCTATGCCTACATAAGCCCAGTTGCAAGCTATAATCCAGAGAGGAGTAAATTGGCTGGTGTACTGTATTCTGTGTTGAGCCCCACCTTGAATCCCCTGATTTATACTCTGAGGAACAAAGAGGTTAAACAGGCCCTCAGGAAGCTTTTTGCTTTTTGTAGAAATTAAATGATATAGAACTTGGAAGGGATATATGAAATTGACCTTTCTCTGTTTTAAATATCAGGTAATATGTCTTAAATCTGTTTCTGCCATCCTGACAAAAATGTTTAGCTATGTAAAAACATAATTTAGAGTTGGGGAATAGAGAGGTATAAAGAAACTATTATGGGAGATAAGAGCAAGGAAAGACCACACTCAGGCTGTGGTCATCTAGGAAGTCTACTACTCTCCAGGTCATCAGAGAGAATGAACTGCTCCCTGAAAGGTAATAACCAGGACTCCAAAGATAAAAACATAAGGAAGAATGATCAGAAATGGTAGATGGGAGCAAAACCTGTATAATAAGATAAGGAGTATAAAAAAAGTGATACAGAAAAGTCAAGGTAGAAGGGTTAAGGGATATGTAATTGATATATGAAATATTTTGAGAAAAATTAAGTGAAGGGATATAAAGAAAGTGTGCCTTTGTCAGTATTCTGAAAGGCAGAAAATTATCAAAGGGAAGAAAAAGAACAATTGTACATAGAAAGATAAAAAAAAAAAGAGATGTTCTTCCTGAAGTGAGGTGAGATGACTCTTCTGAGGAAGAAAGATCTGCTTGCTCTTCTTGAAATAATAAAGAAGCACAGAAACTGTCAGATGAAAGATCACTCAGTAAGGATCAGAAAGAGCAATGGTTCCTGGTAACTCTTGGTTAAGGAGTAATGAATTGGCTGCTTTTCAAACCAATAAAAAAAAAATTGTTATCAGAGACCTGTGGCTCTGTGACAACACAGAACAGAAAATTCTCCAATATTTTCCAAGGAAATGGTTACTAACCACTCCTGGTGATTTGCATTGCACAATTTCATTAGAATGAAAGCATCATTAAACATTATAAAGTCTTTGATGAGATCCTGAAGATGTAAGGCACAATTGTTCTTTTCACCACTTCCATTTCCACCCATTAAAAGTTTGGGATGTTGCAGAAGAAGAAGAAAATGACTGGGAAAGAAGTAGTTGGCTTACAAGACAGTGGGACTGGGGTTTCTGAACCACAGCAGACATCTGGTCAGGAATGGAGTTCTCCTAATTAAGGCTTGCTGTTGTCTGTTGCCTTGGGTATCTGCTTTATTCAAACTATATTAGAGTAATGTGTTCAGTTTTAGGACCATAGTTTAGGAAAGATATTGATAAAGAGTATTAAGAGTAAAATGCTCAGGATAGTGAGGATCCCTGAATTCATGCCTTATAAAAGATTCATTGAAGTAAGTAGAGCTATTTATCCTGAAGAAGAGAAGATGGCAGGATTCATATGATGGTTGCCTTCAAACGTTTAACTGTCATGTGTATGATAGATTAGATTTGGCCTCTCTGACCTAAAGGGTGTATTAGGGGCAATGTGTAAAAGCTTCCAAAAAAATCTGATTTAGGTTTGTTTTTAAAGGGGATGCTAACATTAGACTTATCAAAAAGCAGACTATGTTACCTTAGGAAATAGTGGATTCCTCCCTATTGAAGGTCTTTAAGAAAAAGTTGGTTGATCATTTTGGGGGTATTGTATAAAAGGATTACTTTCTCAGGGATGGCTTAGATTAGATGGATGGTGGTATTCTTTTTATCTCTAAAATTTCTTGATTCTATAACATTGGGCTCTTCTTTTTGTGAAAAGAGCTAGATGTTCCGAGGAGAAACATTTCTTACACTCCTTCAATCAGGAAGTACATTTTGAAAAGAAATCTCAAGTAGATTAAATTGTCATTAATCAGCCTCTCATCCTTACCTGAAAGCTGTAAACCAGAAACCTAGAGTAGAAATTCAGTGTCTACATTCTCCACTGTGAGCAAACCCCTTGCTTTGAGTTATTTCTGAATGGTGGCTGTGCATCAGTTCAGAACCTTTGTTTCTACCTTACATGATGCTGAGAAACCTAGGACAAAGAGAATTAATGTCATGCCCTCCACCAGGTTGTCACTGCTTTATCTAGAGTGGCAACCTCATGTAGGCTCAGTATACCCAATCCTAAGGTTCAAAATTCTCTATCAACTATTGGAAAGACTAATTGTAAATCTTTGATCTTATTTACTCAGCAGAGGGAGTCTGACATAGCAATTACTCTTCCACTGTTCTGACTCCACAATCCCAGCTTTCCTGTAATTCTGCCTGAGGCATAAGTTGTAAAAGCATACTACTTTTAATTCAAATGTATAACCCTACTCCCAAAATACTTGTCTGTTGCAACCAGATAGAAGTCTAAATACAATCACAAAAGTCTGTCCCATTTCATTATGTCTTTGGAATATCTTTTCTATTTTCCAGATAATTCCATAAATCCCCAGACTTTTGTAACATTGGTCTTTCCACATCATTACTTTAAAAGTAATTTGGTTTACACCAAAGAACAAAATATCTCCCTGTCAATCACCATATGCTGGAGAGTCCCACTACCTCCAAACTCATTGAGTCAGTGATAGTTTGGATCATGGATGTAGAGTCTGAAAGGACCTTCAAGAGTCATCTTCTCTGCCCCCTCACATAGAGGTTAAATGAATTGTCTGAGGTTGCCTAACTCCTAATTGACAGAGTTAGCACTTGTACTCAAGTTCTAGGACTTCAAATTACAGAAACAAAGTATTTTAGAATTCAAATAGACTTGAGTTTTTCTTGTCACACTGATACTTTATTAAGAATACTCTTACAACAGACATAACAAGTTATCATCCAGACTTTGCTTAAAGAACTTCAATTGGTTAAGTGAAACCTCCACAAGCACAGAGCTCTAATGCTCCTAGCAAAGTTAATTACTTCATTATAATCTTTCTGGACTCCCCTATCATTGAAAATTAAGCTCTCCCATTTAGTCTTTTAAGTCACATTTACAAAATTATGTTTGCTACTATATTAAAGCTCTTATCATCTCAGCATTTGTACAATCCCTGAATCTGGATCCTCTGTTACCAAAACCAGCCAGAGGATCTGGCAAGTGGACATCTCAGTGGAATTCTGATGGAGTGAACATACATTAATTACATTAATCTCCTCAGACTAAGATGATGGTGTGGTCAGAAAGAGGGATACAAGCAGGACATACAAAGCTGCTAAGTCTCTGAAAACCACAGAGATCTTGTATTTCTCCAACAGCTTCTCTGGAAGTATGGAGAGAATAATTTCTCACACACACACACACACACACACACACACACATACACACACTATTTTTGTCTAATGGTAGCCACTTCTAGGGTGGGGGGGAAGAAAAAATTTACATAATTTTGTTGTACATTTGAAAGATACAACAAATTATGCATGGCAGATTTACAGTTTCACGTACAGTTGTGTTGTTATTGTACTGTTATGAAATTGCTTTCTTTCATAAATTAAAAATAAATTGTTATAAAAATATTTTTTAATTAAAAAATTGGAAAGGAAAGAGGCCCAATACTACCAGATCTCAAAGTATACTACAAAGGTGTAACCATCAAAACCAGTTTGGTACTCCATAAGAAATACACAGGTTGGGGCGACTAGATGGTGCAGTGAACAGAGCACTGGCCCTGGGGTCAGGAGGACTTGAGTTCAAATCTGGCCTCAGACAACACAAAAACTAGCTGTGTAAACTTGGGCAAGTCACATAACCCCTACTGCCCTACCTTCCTCCCTCCAAAAAAGCAAAAAAAAAAAAAAAAAAAACCTCAAAAAGCAAAAAAGAAATACACAGGTAGATTAGTGAAAACAATAGTCTTATATGCTTTGTACAAAGGGTCTATATAAAAAAACACTTCCCCTTTCCAGTTAGCCAAGTAAGAGCTACCATCTTGTTCTTTCTTCTCAAAGAGGACCAAAGATATCCAGAGAGTGATCTTGATTTGCAAGTGAATTGGATGGGAGTGAGGCTGACATGCTACAAAGTAATCGGTCTCATTTTCTTCTCCAGTCATAGGAGGCCAGAGGTGAGACAAAAGTGAAAGTTAGATGGCCCCAGGGTGCAGTGGGTGACCTTGGACTTTCTAATTTAAGGTCTTTCCCAGATCTCAGTTTATCTGAGGCCACACCCATTCAAAAACTAAAGGCTAAGTAAGAACTGAGACAAAAGATGGCCCCAATTATCATCCCAAAGATCTCTGTGTGGAACAGACTTAGAGTTTCTAGGCAGGACAGATAGCAACTACATGTCATTCTAAGCAATCAAAACCTAAACAATGAGCTCAAGGGGGTAGAGGTGAGGGGAAGGACGGGAAAGAAGAAAAGAAATAACAGCAGTGTTTCCCAACTTTTGTTCTAATTGGCCTGCTGGATGCCCAGAGCTCAGCTACTACCACTCTCAGATAACATAGACAAAACAAAACCCTTCTCCTGAGAACCTGGTTCCTTCCCACAAATACACAAAGCATCCATGGGAGGAGCAGGCTTAAACTTAGACCAGAATAGCAGTGAGGCACAGGAGTAAAAGATGATGTCTGACAAGGTTTAACTCACATCACCGGCTTAGGAAGGCCTGTCTTTGTAGAGACCTCATGCAGAACCCACGTTGTTTTTATTTTGTTCTTTGTTCTTTGTCTTTCCTTCTTGAAGAGGACCAACAGTCATCAAGAGGGTGATGTCTTGACTTGCCCTTGAATTGGATTTGAGTGGGACAGAGCTTTGCAAAGTTCTTAGCCTCAACTTCTACTCCTCCAGAATCAGTGGCAAGACCCCTCTGGAGACCAGGAGCAAGAAAGAGGTCAAGACAACTGGCAGTGTGCCAAGGACGCAGTGGGCAACTTTGTCCTGTGATCAATTACAACCTGAACCAAATGAATGGACATCAAGTGATTTAGCTTTTCCACCAGGTAACTTTGATCTTGAAGATTTGGGGGTGGATGTTAGATCATAGTGCCCTTAGGACATCTGAAAAACAGTACACAACACCTCAGTGGGAGGAAATATGGATATCATTCCTTCCATTTTCAGTAATACAGCTTAAGAAGCTTCCTAGATAGGAAAAGAGGAATTTTTGGTGCTTTGGGATAGGAATCCATGCCCCTTGACTTCAGCCTTCAAACAACAGGAGTTTGAGCTGTAGTGGGGTCAGCTCTCCCCTTTTCTCACACACACCCAAAGCTTCTTCTACCACTTCCCCAATGAATACCTTAGAAATGCCTGACCATAGCAATGACGACTTTGTGAGATATGAGGTACCAGTAACAGACTGGATCAGCCATTTAATAGCGACCTTAGGGAAGGCTGATTGACAGTACATTTCATAAAGACTTGGCTCTTCTGATAAGGAAGAAACCAGGATTTCATCTTCTGAATTTCATCATCTACTTCGTGCTTTTTCTCTTTCTTTAGTTTCTATCTTCATCTTCTTATCTCTAAGAGGAAGTGAAGGTGAATTCTCTCTTCCAGTTCCTGTTACATCTGGTGTTCCCTGGCCTGGAGCTGAGAATCTTCAAGCACAGCCTCCTGGGAGGCCCCGTTCCCCTCCCAGTCCTTCTCCTCCCCTGGGATCTTGGGCAGCTGTGCAGGTCGGGAGATTGGCTCAGAGGTGGGAGTAGCAGCCATGACCCGCACCTCATCTGAGGAGAAACTCTGTTCGACCTTGTCCTGGGACGGCTCCCCAGGCTCGTTCATTAATGCCCCGGGGGGGCAGAGGAAAAGTGTGGAGCCTTTCCACTAGTGCGGGCAAAGCGGCCAGAGCTAGGCTATCTGGAGGACAGATTCCTGGCTCACACCGCAATGACCACACCCTCATGAACTCACACTTACTTAATACGTGCTAGGCAATATGCCGAGTGTTGGGAGTAAAAATGCAAGCAAGAAAGACAGTCCCTACCCTCAATGAGTTTACAATCAAATAAGAGAAGACCTCCTAAAAGGGAGGAAAGCATGGAGCATGGGGAAGGAAGGAATATGTCTGCAACAGGGGCTTGATTTTAAAGTCCAGTACAAGGATGAGAGGGGAATGAAATCCCTTTCACAAAATGGAATCTCCAGGAAGAACCCACCAATGAGAAAAGAGAGTGGGCCTCTCAGAGGGATATTCCACGATGAGCTGGTCTCAAGAAGGAAAGAAAGATCCAGCAAGGCAAGGAGGCTGCAGGAGCTGAGGGAAGCTGCAGGACGAGGTAGCAGTGAAGGCATGATTTTGAAGGCCACAGGGCCAAGCAACATGGGCTGGAAAGGGAATGATGAATGCAGGCAGGTCTAAGACCCTTCACAAAATGGTTGCTTTAAGAGAAATTCACCAGATCATACAGCAAAACTGAGACTGAATCCTATTCTTCTGACTCCAGATTTACCATTGCACCGTGTTTTTTCTCCTAGTGACCAAATTTCTGCTGATGCATCAAATTTAACAGTTATAACCTGTTCAACTGTGTACGGTACTGCAGAAATGTTGCTATACTTGGAGCTGGTATACCTAGATCCAAACCCCACCACAACTGCTTCCTATGTACATTTGGCAAAATCACTTAATAGCTCTGGACTTAAATTTTCATGTTAAATGAGGACAATAGTATTGATGACCAATAAGGGCGCTTGTCATTTTTAAAGGGGGAGAGGGAAGAGAAAGAAAGTGCATAGTGGAAAATTTCCAATAGCAAAAAACAAACTTAAGATTTAAGACTTCAGGATAGACTAATGTTTGCCATAATTTGGGTTTTTAATATTCTAAGTGCATCTGTCAGCTCATAGGGTGAGTTCTCCTTCCAATGATGCAGATCAATATATGACCATACCTAATCCCATACAACTTCTCTCCATGTTTCTCAAACTTGCCCTTGTTCAATTAAAATGGGAGGAGCTTTCTATACATTGATATTTACATGAGGACTAATTTAACAAATGATCACATATTATTCTCTGACCTCAAAACATAGTAAATCACTTTCTTTGGGGACCATGCCTATTTTGATGATAACTTTCCCTCCACCTTTTGTATGCATGTCCATTATGCCAAACATGCATCTCTCCATTTTGATTCCCTCAGAGAGTATAGTATATATTATAACTTTAGATGCATAGCATCACGGGATGAATATTGGTGTTAGAATTATTTTTTCAGGAAGAGATCAGAGGCATTGAAAGTGCTATCTAATTTTCTAAATACAATCCAATCTACATTGCTCTAGTCATTCAATTCTATACCCTGTTCGTTGTCCATAAGCTTCTAGTTATGTCTTAGTATACAGTCAGGGAAGAGCTCCAGGAGGAGGTAGAACTGTGAATATGCCCTTGAATTTCAGAAGACAGGTGAGGAACCACAGGAAAACATCATAACAGTTATCATCCAAAGGACACAATGTACAACACGCAGCAATGACGATGCTGTCCTCCAATTTCTACTGTTGGTATCTTGTTCCTACATAGTTATTTGTGTGCTTCTCGAACCCCATTAGACTGTGAGCTTTGTAAGCAGGGGCTTCTTGCTATTCTCCTAGCATTTAGCAAAGTGTCTGTATCAACAATGCAGTATTCACAATGCCTATAGTACTATAAGTATGCTGATATGGTTATTAATTACAAAATGTAACAGGCTCTCCATATGGGAAATACAGCTAGAGCATTTATTCAAATACCAGAAAACTGAGTCCCAAAAGTCAAAGCCAACACAATAGTTATGAAGTTGGCACACGTAGTTAATGTAGTAAACACCCACATTCTTGAGCCTTCAAAACAGGACAGGCTACCTCAGGCAAAGATCTTCCTCTCCTCACTCACGCAACTACTCAGTGTCCAGGCAGCTTGCTCCCAGAAGCTCTGGACCCCCACAGTTCCTGTCCCTGGCAGTTGTCAGCAGGAGTTCTTAGCAGAGATTCTGGAAGGTTCAAAGAAAAAGGAGTTAGTGCCACAGCCACAGCCGCTGCTGCTGCTTCCAATCACCACGGCACAGATGCTAGCTTGTTTCCAACTTTCTCTTGCTCCACTCCTTCCTGCTATGTCAGCAAGTTCAAGGAACATGGAAGATCTGCAAATCCCAGTATCATTACAGTGCCTGACGCACAGTGGGCATTTAATGAATGGTAGTGACTGACCAGTCTGAAGAAATGTGGAAAACACAATTTATTTCTTCTTTGTCATCTCTCCTTGAGCTTTTTTAGCAGCTCTATTTGTTATATATTTCTTCAGTATTCCTATTTGTAGTGTAATTATACATTATTAAACTACAAAGGTAAAATGTAAAATATATCTCGCTTACCATCACATTTGCCAATTCTGTTTAACAGTGCGGGGGAATAATGCATTGTCAAATGAAAGAGGTTAATTCGAGTGACCTTAGGAAAAAATGTTTGAGACAAAACAAAATTTTTCAATATGTTAAAAATTCCTAGTGTTTAGATAGTACCTTTCAAAAAGAAAAAATATAACTGTAATGTAAAATGCCTTTTTTCACAGTAGTATAACAGTCTATTGTTACCTGGCAAGAATTAATGCTAATTCCCTTCATTTCTCTAGGCCCAGGGAGAAAGATATGTGTTATTTTCTGAAGAAATGGCTGGCCAAGAGACAGCAGAGTTTCTGTGCTCCTTCCAGGAGAAAGAATGTTAGAGTCTATTCTTTGATCTCTTCTTTAAAGGGGGTGAGCCAAGGTTATTTGAACCCTTCCATGCCATCACAGTGAATTGGTAATTCTCCTTCAAACTAATTGTTCCCTAGATTGGGGCAAATCCCAGTCAATTTGTTCATTAATGGTTTCCTTTTTTCTAGACTTGTAAGTCTCTTTGGAGAAGATTCTTTGTATTTACATCATAGATAGAAGTGAGATTCACATCTGTAGCTGAGCTTAAAGAAAGGTGTCTTTTGAAAGATTGTTCATAACAAAAAAGTTTTATTACAGACTTTGTCTTTAGTATATGCACATATGTTTATATATTTTGTATGTATTTATGTAAATATATTAATATATAAATACATGTATTGTTGTGCAGAGAATAAGAGCAAGTCAAGACTTGGGTTCAAGATAAATTTAGGTGTGAATTTATTGATTAAGCACCCGACTACCAGAGTGTTCACTCAAATTGGTAGTGATCCATTGGGGGGTACCACTTTGGTTATAAAGGCTAAAACCACAAAAAACACAATCGAGGAGGGGAACTAGCAGAAGCCATGATGTACAGAAGCAAAGAACAGCCATTGGTTAGATCTTTAGCTCGGGGCTAATTTGGAAATATGGTGCAAGGGTACAAGGGTGCAACCTTCCTTTTACATGGGGGTCCCTCCTAGAACAGGGTGGAGGGCACAGGGTGGAGGATCATAGTCAGTGCTTTCCAGAACAGGGTGGATGGTCTTGGGGTAAGGGGAACTGGAATTGCCCACAACTGGCTGGGGTCATATTTTGGGTGAAGGGTGTGGGGACCCTGATTGGCCAGTGGAACAGGAAAGAGTGGTCCCTACAGAAGATCCTTGCACCATAATGAGCCTTGTACACTATAATGATTCAAGGAGAATATACAGAATGCTAATTTGAGGAAGGAGGGGCCAGGGAACTACTTGAACCATGCTCAGACATGCCTTAAGCCATTTCAAGCTATGACAAGGTATAGGATAGAGACAAAGACAGAAATATAAAAGGGGCTTAATGGTGGGCCACAAATCAGGTGGTGTGTAGTAACCTGGGATTTGGGTTTGGCTACAACAGTATGGATGAAATATATATGATATATGTATTATATGTATGTATGTATGTATGTATGTATGTACATAT
>CM053589.1:174248627-174260611 GCA_028646515.1 Pseudochirops corinnae | reverse complement strand
TGAGGTACAGACTCTGGGATCCCCCTTGAGCTCTCCTTGAATCCTTGAGGTATAGATTCTGGGAACCCCCTTGAACTCTGATTGAATCTTCCCATTTGATGAGGCATTTGCATGAAGCCATAAGCCTTTCATTGTGGCTCTGTCCAAACCTTTGTTACTAGCTTGGCCCTCCATTGTCCATCTACTTCCCACCTTTGAGCCTATCAAAATATCTATACCCAAATGAACTGTTCTTTTGTCTGTTATCTCCAGGTAGCCTCCAGGAACTTCACTCATTTACTGGAATCTGACCTCATTAACACCTCCTGAAGACCCTCCCCAAACTCCTCCTCTAGACCACCCCTAGATTCCTCCCACAACCTTTCTGTATTTAAGACCCCATCTTGCTTCCATGTGTGTTAGAACACCATAGAATTTTCTAATACAGACACCGAGGCTCCTTAAGAGTCTACCCAATATGGTAAACTTTTAATAAACTTTACTTTTCTTTGGCTGAGAGAAGACTTGAGTCGAATTCATTCGGCAGGACCCAGCATGTTGGCATTTTGGGGTCTCAAGCACCCCTACCCTTAACATCTTCAGAGAGAGATGAGACAATGAGACAGAGTCATAGAAAGATGACAGAGACAGAGACAGACAGAGACAAAGACATGTATGTATATTTATATATTTATGTGGGGAGCTCCCCAATGTGGAAACTTTCACCACAAATAAAGATTTGCTACTATGTTGTTTATAGTCTTGGCGTTCCACAAAGATACTGAAGGGTCAAGTGATATGCCCACAGTAACACAGCTATATCTCCATTTACATTGCACTGCCCTACCACACTGAGTACATTATGTAATGTACTCATCACACACTCACAGGTGCTTGTTCACTGGTTTCTTCTAGGCCAGTGTTTTGACTGTGTTTTGACTGGATTACAGCCGAAGGAAACCTAGGACCACAAAGACACTCCTATGTGACCCCTCCCCTCTATGTGAATAGTTTAATTAATCTATTTGGGAAGGAGATCAGTCAACCCATGCTTTATCCATTTAATTCTTACTTTCACAGCTATTCACAGAGAAAAAAACAAAGATAGAGGAACAAGAGGAAGTTTTTTGCAGAAGGAAATGAGAATAATCAGAGGTTTTATTTCATGGAGCTCCTACCATATATCTTTGTATGCCTCATTTTTCTATTTCTCATGGTGCAATTATTTTTATTACATTAATATGTCACAGTTTCTTCAAGCATTTCACAATCATTGAACATATAGAAGAGTTATAGGACTATTAGCATTTACAGAGCATCTTAAGGCTTGCAAAGTGCTTGACATGTTACCTCTTAAGATCTCGGGCTTTATCCCCCCACTTTTTGTTTTTTGCTATGATGAAGAAGCTTCATAGAATTATTTCTGTATGAAGGGGTCTTCCCCTCCCACCCCCATTTCTAATTATATTTGTAATATTTTAACCTGATAGAAGCTAAGTCAAATAACATGAAGAATATTATGAATCTTATTCAGTATTTCCAGATTACTTTGCAGAAAAAAAAAATTGTACCAATTCAGAGGCTTAGCAGGAGGATAATAGAGTATTTGTCTATGTACAGACCTACTAATTTGACGTGTTATCATTTTTAGCATCTTTAGCAATTCCCTGCATATACTCTAGTATCACAAAGTGGTCTTAATTTTTAATACTAAGATTCTAAGAGCATGATTTCTTGTATTCCTTTCTGATTTATATTTTACTAAAATATACGTACCTTCCTATAGCTTTTCTTGATATGACTAACTATATTGACTTCACTACTCTTCCACTTCCTCATAAACCTGGTAGTTCACAATGAGTAATTACAGCATTTTATTTGCTATTATTCTGTGTCTATTTGCAAGGGAGATGTTTGGTTTCTTCCTGTAACTCCCCCATTACCTTGTTTTATTGGGGAGCAGAATTATATTGTCACGTTGAAACAATGAGGGCTTTTCTTTTAGTCTATCTTTAAGCTCTATTTTTGAAAATATTTTATATACTACATGGTTTATCTGTTCTTTTAATGCTTATACATTCAATTTTCAATCCCTTGACTCTTTTTATATGAAATTATATTGAGGTTTATTTAATTTCTTCTTCTTCTTAAAGAGTTTCTTTAAGGCTCTCCATTTCTAACTTTCCTTGTATAGATTTTTTTTTTTTTAATTCCGTGGTTCAGTGAAAAGAATACTGGCTTTGGAGTCAGAGAACCTGGGTACATATCCTGCCTTTGACACTCGATATCAGCATGACATGAGCGAGTTAGTGGTTGCATGAAAATAGTTATTGATCATCATTATAAAGGACAATTGATAAAGGGACAGAGTTGGATGACTTAATTTTCAATCCAGGGGCTCTATGATCTCCTGAGGATGGATAGTCAAACCTTGTCTGATAATAGTCTTAGTTGTCTTTATTTTTAAAAGTCCATCCTTTTCATTTGTTGTTTTCAGAAACTTCACTTTGTTTAGAAGCTGATTTTTTCAGATCACAGAACCTGAGAACTGGGACAGACCTCAGAGGCTACATCAGAACACCCAGCACAGTGTTTGATACATAGTAGGTATTTGATAAATGCTTGTTCACTCATTTCCGACTCTTCATGATCCTATTTGAGGTTTTCTTGGTACTGGAATGATTTGCCATTTCCTTCTCCAGCTCATTTTACATATGAGGAACTGAGGCAAATAGGGTTAAATGACTAGCCCAGGGTCACACACATAGTAAGTTTCTGTAGTCAGACTTAAACTCAGAAAGTTGGTTCTTACTAACTCCAGACCTGGCACTCTACTCACTGCACCACCTAGCGATCTGAGACTTGATTGGCATCTGATTAAAAAAACCTCATGTACCACATTCCAGACTGTAGGTCAGGGAGCTTTAGGGAAAGACCTCTAGTAATGAAGTGAGGCTAAAAGAATATTATTAAATAAATCTAGGAAGGTGGTGAGTGCCCATTGTTGAGCATTATAAACATTAAATAAAAAGATTTATTTTCTCTTCAAGGCAGACAGGAGGCACTGAAGGTTTTCAAGTAGAACAATAACATTTTGAAGGCTGTAGAGATGTCATATGCATATATAATGATCATATATCCTTAATTAGCTTGAGGCTGCCATGAAAGTAAGCACTGATTAGAAAGTCACAAGTGTCTGAGAATCATTGTTTATTCATAACTGGCTCAAGTATTTTAACTAAATATAACAAATTCAATGAATGAATTAATTCAAATAACTATTCAAATAACTGTTTATAAACTTCTTCTTTGGTAAATGTGAACTCACTGAGGGCAGACTACCTTCATTCTTGTCTTTGTATACCTAGATCCTTGCATGGAGCCTAGCAGTTAAAAGGTGCTTAATAAATTCTAATGGAATTGAATTTAATTGAATTGTGATAAAGGAACTAATATGAAAATTGATATTCCTAAGCAAATCCTTACATAGATAAATATTCTCTATTCCTGACAAAAATATGCACAAATATAAATGGAATTCTTTGATAGAACATATGAGAAGTGCAAGTAAACACTTGTAGAGGATTGAAGCCAGGGAAGACAACACTCAGTTTCAGGGAATTGGGAATGACTACTCTCCAGGGAGAATAGATTTCCTTGAAATAAAGGAATAGATGCTTCAGAGAGATAACAAAGCAAGGATAAAGAATCTGGAGGGACCAAGGAGAAATCACAAATCATGTTAAAACACTGGAAGGTGGAACACTATGATAAAGATAGAAATGAAATTGAAAGGACCATTAAATATTTGAAAACTATAAAGGGAAGATCTAGAACAGTGGTTCTCAACCTTCCTAATGCCATAACCCTTTAATACTCATATGTGGGTGTATCCGCATGTGGGCGGACCCGCCTGGAGACGGATAGAGGAGTAGTGTTTCAGTTCCTAAGACCATCGGAAATATGTGTTTTCCAATGATCTTAGGCAACCCCCAAAGGGGTCGCGACCCACAGGTTAAGAACTGCTGATCTAGAACCTTCAGAAAGTGAGCTAGTTAAATAATATGTACTAATTTCCTACTGTATGGTTAGGAACTATTCTAAGTGTTGAGGATTAGTTTCTTGTGCTCTAAAGAATTATGATGTGTTCTTTTAATTAAGGACAATGTTGGAAATGCAACCTTAAATAAGTCAGACCTCCATTCAGTAGGTTTTTACCCTTTCTCCAAATTCCTGTCATCCAGAAATCATAAGCATAGAAACACATGGCTTATTCTTTCAAACAAGGAGCCAAAGCCTATCTGGAGAGGAAACTGTAGAGTTCAATAGTCCATGCAGCATCATTTCCTTGTGTCTTCATTTCATGCCCAGAAGCCAAGAAATATGTCTTCTGTCTCTCTCAAGGATTTAGTGGCCTGATAGAGTCACAAAATACAAAACATCAGGGTTCTAAATCACAACTTAAACTCAGGGTAGAAATAACTGAATCTGTTACTAATTTAGGTCTAGAGATAGAACATGCTATAGCAATGTATTGCCTCCTATATTGGCTCCCCAACTAGTCATCAGCTATATCTGTGCATAGTGCAAATGGAATGATAAAACTCCCTCCTCCCCACACTCTAGATTCTACTCTTTTCAAACCTACTCCTACCCAGTTAAACTATAAACATTGACTCATTCATAGCCTTGTCTATTCAATTATGCAAATACTGAGCTATTATCTTTAGCCTTCCATATATTCTCAAACATTTCAGCCAATAATTCTTCCACATCTCACTTTGACAGAAATGTAACTCTACTACTGAGGATGCTGCATTTTTTTCAACCCATTACACAAGTGGTCACTCCCCATTTCTCTATACTGATGGGGTCAAGAGGAACATAAGATGATATATTTAGGCCTGGAAGGATACTGGAGACCATACACTCCATCTACTAATTTTGAAAATAATGGCCAAATAGCTAACTTGACCAAGGTCAAAAATCTATTAAGCAATAGAGCTAGGACATAAATATCCAACAGATTTTCTATGCAGAATAACATACCTAGTCTTTACTCCCTGATTCCACTTTCAGACCATGTGATACCATGATTCTCAATGATCTTTCTTCTGTTGAAACTCTGTTGAGGTTAATTAAAATGTGTTTTACCACCTTCCTTCTTGATTCTAGTTGTTGCCTATCAACTCCACATATATTCTCTTTTTTATTTAATTTTGTTTGTGGTTCACATTCTCCCTCTCTATAACTACCAAAGCAATCTCAAGGAATAGGAAGTCCCCATTGTATGGTCACTTTGGCAGCATTCCCTATCTTTTCTATCACACAGTATAACATCCCTCTCACCAGCATCCCCTCTGTGGTACAAAAGATGAAATGGGCAAGCAAAGAGGTACTGTTTTTGCCTTGTCAAATAGCCCCAATTTAATTTTCCATAGTTCCAATTGAGGGTTTTTTTCCCCTTTGATATATGAAACCTAAATTTAACTTTCGGTAACTTCCAGCCAGTGATCCTTTGTCTAGCCTCTGAGGTCAAGAAGATGACCTCCCTGATTTCCTTCTCAGAGAACTACAATCACACAATCAACAGAAATGGATCCCAGATTAACCATCTTGAATTGAGTGTAGAGGAAGTATTCAAGAGAAAAACTACCTGTTCATACCTAAGCAGAAAATATGAGTTATATACTATAAAAGATTTCCTTTTATTTGAAAATCATTGTTTTTTAATGACTGAATGCATTATAGAGAAAAGAGACTAAGTGTACTTCTCTCCTGGGAGACTGAATTTAATTCTAATCTCATGAAGAAATTTCTTTAGAAGAAATTTTAGCTGCTATACTGAAAACTAAATAGCTGTACTTTTTTTCGGGACTGAAGAGAATTAGCAATATTAGGAAATTAGAGATAATCTTTCTCACATACAATACACTGTAAATAATTTTAAATAGGTTTGATTTATTGGTTATTAGACAATAAATTTTATAACCCATGACTTTGATATGTAAATGTTAAGACATTATGTGCCCTGATCAAAATGTGTTCCATATATGTGTGCCACTACCCATATAGGCACAAGCTATATATGTTACCTGAGTGGCTATTTGCTTCATGTTTACTATATGTTTCCCAATTACAGTACATGTGTTCATGAGAGAATGTGCCCCAGGTTTATATTGAAGTTCTGTTTCTACTTTTATTACTACATTATTTCAATAAATTCTTTTTCATTGACCTAAGTGTACCTTCTGGTTAACTAGTATAGATAAGCACATCTGTGGAGGCTCATAGATTATCATTTATAAAGTCATAAAGTACCTCCAATCAAAGGCAGCATTTTCTTGTGGATTTATGTGCAGCATGGGAGGGTAGGTTGGGTGGACCTAATTGGCACAGGGGTAGTAATAACACATCTACTTCATAAGAGGGTTATGAAGATTCAGAGTAAGAAAGTATGAAAAATGGGGAGTAAGAACCAAGATGGTGGAATAAAAGCAGTAACTCATGAAGCTCTCTCAAATTGCATCCAAACACCTTTAAATAATGCCACAAAATGAATTCTGGAGCAGCAGAATTCATTAAAGGATGGAGTGAAGAAATTTTCACCCCAACAAAACTTAGGTCAACAGGAAAAGTCTGTCACAAGGAGCTGAGAGTGGAGCACAATTCAGTGCAGGCTGCAAAAGAGCAGGCTGCATGCCAGCAAGCTAGCAGTAAGTTTTGGGAGTGGCTACCTTGATGGCAGTAGCTTTCATAGCTCACATATGGTAAGGTTATCATACAACTGGTCAGAAGGAAATTACAGAGAACCATTTGTTGGAATTGGGTGAAGGACTCTGTTGCATTGCCCATACATGGCTCTGGGTCACAGTCCAGGGTGAAGAGAGGTACTAGGAAAAGTGGGAACCTTGGTCTCCGTTCAAGGACTGAAAAGTCTTTGTGGTCATTCATAGCTCAGAGCACAAGCCAGGAGAGCAATGACCACACCTCTCTTTAGATAATAGATTATTCTGGGGAAACTGAAAGCTTACAGACTTGAAGAACTAGCTCTGAAAATAGTAGCACACACACACATGAAAAAAACACCAAAACTTGAAGCTTGGGACACTGTCCCTCCACCCCAGGGGCAAAACTCAACCAATGTTAGCATAAAGTTAAAATTCAAGAAATAGGCTACAAAATTAGCCACACAAGAAAAACAAAACAAAAAACCCCGAACACACAAAGTTACTATGGTGACAAAGAAGATCAGAACATCAACTCAGTAGAAGACAACAATGTCAAAAGAGCAACATGTAAAAGAAAAATGCAAAGTGGTCTCCACCTCCCAAAAATAATTCTTGGAAGAGCTCAAAAAAGAACTGTAAAAATCAAATAAGAGAGGTAGAGGTAAAAATTGACAAAAAGAATGGATAGCAATGCAAAAAATCATAAAAAGAAAGTCAACAGCTTGGTAAAGGAGGCACAAAAAATACTGAAGAAAATAACTTTAAAAAACAGAATAGGCTGAATGGTAAAAGAAGCAAAAAATCAAATGAAGAGAAGAACTGTTTAAAAAGCAGTATTTTTTTCACTTGGAAAAAAAAGTGTACAAAAATTCACTGAAGAAAATAACTCCTCAAAAAATAGAATTGACCAAATGGAAAAGGAGGTAGAAAAGCTAACTGAAGAAAATCATTCCTAAAAATTAGAATTGGAAAAGTGGAAGCTAATGAGTCCATAAAACATCAAGAAATAACAAAACAAAATGTAAAGAATGAAAAACGTGAGAAATTTTTAAATGTCTTATTGGGAAAACAACTGATTTGGAAAATAGATCCAGGAGAGATAATTAAGAATTATTGAATTACCTGAAAACCATGATTTAAAGAAAAAGAGCTCAGACATCATATTTCAAGAAATTATTGAGGAAAATTGCTATTATATTCAAGAACCAGAAGGCAAAATAGAAATTGAAAGAAACAGCCAATAACTTCTTTAAAGAGATGCCATAGTGAAAACTCCAAGGTATATTATAGCCAAATTCCAGAACTCCCAAGTCAAGGAGAAAGTACTGCAAGCATTCAGAGAGATATAATTCAAATATCAGGGAGCTACAGTCAGGATAACAGAAGATTTGGCCACTTCAACATTTAAAGATCAGAGGGCTTAGAATATTATATTCCAGAGGGCAAAGCCTCTGGGATTACAACAAAGAATCACCTACCCAGCAAAACTGAGCATAATTCTTCAGGGGGAAAAAATGGGTATTTAATGAAATAGAGGATTTTCAAGTACTTCTGATGAAAAGACCCAAGCTGAATAAAAAATTTGACTTTCAAATACAAGACTCAAGAGAAGCATTAAAAGAAAGAGAAATCATGAGGGATTCAAAAAAGCTTAAACTGTGTATGTTCTACATAATGATACTTGTACCTCCAAAGAACTTTAGCATCACTAGGGCAGACTGAAGGAGTATACATAGAGGGCTTTGATGTGAGTTCAATATTATGGGATGACATCCAAAGAAAAATAAATTAAGGGGTTAATAATGAGGGGTGAACTGGGAGAAGGGGGAAGGGAGAAATAGAATAAGGGTAAATTATCTCACATAAAAGAGGCACAAAAGAGCCTTTACAATGGAGGGGAAGATGGGAAAATATATATGTATATGTGTATATATATATATATATATTATAATTATTATTATTATTAGCTACATCCAACCGGGAATCAAGATACACAGGCACTGTGGTAGGAAGATCCATCCTGCCCTACTGGAAAGTCAGAGGGGTGAGGGGAAGGACATAGGAGAGAGCAGATTGGGGGAGGGGCCATACAGTGGGATGGCTGTTTTGAGGTGTTGGGTAGGGGAAAGATGGGGAGAAAATTTGTAACTCAAAATCTCATGGAAATGAATAATGTAAAGAAGAAAATAAATTAATTAATTATTAAAAAAAGAAAAAGGAAAAAAGAATGCAATTAAAAAATAATTAAATAAAATAAATAAAAAAATTACAAGGAAAAAAAATAATAAAAGGATAAATATAGTCTTAGTGAATGTCCAAAAGAGACCAATTAACTGCTTTAAAGTAATCCCCCACTAACCATTCTTTGTTCTAACTCACACTAATTGTATCAGGGTGTATCTGAGGTTTCCCATGGGTATTATCTGTTTTATCATAATAAATAATCAAATGGGTAATGTGTGAAAAAAAAAAAGCAGTTGGTCTTCAAAGTGGAAAAATCTTCATCTCTAAAAACGGTGAGGTAAGCTTCTAATTGCAGATGCATGGGAAATGAGATTAGAGATTGTAATATAATGATTTGGGTCCATGAAAAACATTGTAACAGTCTAGTTGAGGCAACAAGAGTCTCATTATAATAAATTTATGGTACATAAGGTCTAATCATTTCAAGCACATGGAAGGGATGCACAGGGCATTGCCCTAAGCAGGCAAGGTGGGAAGGCAATCAGGATTTGGAAGAGAGCTAGTCGTTGCTTCCAAATCTCCAAAAGCATCTTGAAATTTGTTAGAGCTAGCCTGGGAATTCAAAAGCCAAGGTTGTCATGGAGCTAAAATCACGAGATCTGAGCTTTCTTGATAAAAAGCTCAGGCTTTGTTGGGAAGAAAATAAAATACAAACCACAAAAGGAAATTAAGCAAAGTATCAAAGCCATATTAAATTCTGGCTGTCTGAAAAATGATCTGCATATTTTTTTATCCTTCTCTCAAACCAAAATCTCAAATGCAAGACCTTGTTCCTCCTGTCTATGCCTCAGCTAGGAAAAAGCACTTGACTTGGAAGTTAAAAACTGCCCAAGGACAAAAGTGGTATTTCTGAAAATAGCCCCAGTGAGAATATCTACCCTTGATCTACCTTGCTCATTAATGGTTCCCTAGCCCATCCACCCCCAATCCTGCCTATCCTGAAGTAGAATAATAGAGTTGATGTAAAGGAACTTGTGAGCTAGGGCTTCATTTTGTTCAGTCTTTTCAGCTGTGTCTGACTCTTCACGATCTCAGTTGGTATCTTCTTGGCAGAGACACCAGAGTGGTTTACCATTTCCTTCTCCAGCTCATTTTACAGATGAGGAAACTGAGGCAAACAGGGTTAAGTGACTTGCCCAGGGTCACACAGCATGTGTTTGAGGCCAAATTTGAACTCTGAAAGATGAGTCTTCCTGGCCCCAGGTCTGGTACTCTATCCATTGCATCACCTAGCTACTCCAAGAGTATCATAGGCAAGGAATGATGAACATAATGAGTAGATTATATAGCCTGTTCAGAGAATGGAGGCCAAACCAATTTATTCCAAATGACTTTGTTTCTACACAGTGGACAACTAAATTAATATTTAATGTAAGATGGCTGAAGATAAAGATGAAAGAAGGAGATATGAACAAAACAAAACAAAACAAAACAAAAAACCAAAGGTTATTTCTGTTGGAGAGAAGAGAAAAAAGTTAAGGAAAATTGAAAACTATCAGGCAGGCTAAGTAACAAGAGAAATGCCACAAAGAATCACAATCAGCCATATCAACTCCAATATCAGATTTCTTTTAAATTTTTTCTAATAATTCGTTAAGTCAGTTAATAAACATTTAATAAGTATTTATTATATACTACACATAGTGTAAAACACTGGGGATAAAAGGAAAGGCATAAAACAGTCTCTCAAGTGGTTCATATCCTAATGGGGGAGACAATGTGCTAGTAACTATGAATATACCACATATGTAACATGTAAATGGAAAGAAATCTCAGAGGGAAGACACTATCAGTTATCTACTTACACTTGTACTCTCAAAACTACAGTTTCATTTGGTGCAACATTCAGAACTAGAATCTATGCAAATCAAGCTCTCTTCAGCCATAATGGATATTAATCATCTAATGTAATGGGGGCAGTTGGGGCAGGGGACACTAGACTGGGAGTCAAGTTGGGTTCCTCTGGTAGCTCTGCAATTAACAAGCTATGTGCCTTTAGACAAGTCACTTACCTGCTGAATTTCCCATCATGTAACATGGAAGGCTTTGACCAGTTGATCAGAACTCTCTTCAATCTCTGTATTTCTATGGTTCCCACTTGTATGTAATAATGACTATCCAATTCTGCATTCCTTCCAGAGAGTCAAAGCCAGGTCAGAAAAGGCTTTCCTATCATGCATCTGGTGGACTTAATAACTGCAGAGGGTAAAGATATGCCAAAGAAAAATCCTCTGTGGCCTTAAGGAGTTCCATCCCCTGCACCTTGACCTAAAGGAGGTATGATCATTTTGGTTTTGTTATCTTAATTCCTCTCGCTTAGGATATACATGAAATAATAATGATGATATTTACATAGTGCTTTAATTGTAAAGTGTTTTACAAATGCTATCTCATTTTATACTCATAACCGAACTGAGAGATAGGTGTTATTCTTATTCCCATCTTACAAATGAGGAAACTGAGGCAGACAGCGTTTTAGTGATTTTCACAGGATTACACAGCCAGTAAGTATCTTAGGGCGAATCTGAACCAAGTCTTCCTGACTATTCTTTACACAGCCCCATCTGGAATTACAATTTGAGCCAGAAACTATTATATAATAAAAATCATTTCCTTCAAGCCCTAGGTAAAGAGGGACTGAATAGTGCTGCAAGGACATTCAGAAGACATAGCTCTACACATTAGCTCCTTGATCCTAGGCAAAGCAAGTATTCTCTATGAACTCCAGCTCCTTAATTATTTAAAAAGGTGGTGGGAGAGAAGGGTCCCTTTCCAGCCCACATAGTTTTGAAAGACAAAATGAAATTAAATTTTATTATTTCATGAAAAAGTTTTGTAAAATAAAATTAAATCTATCACATCACTTTAATATTTATTCTTCTGTATTTGTGTATCAGCAATGCAGTATTCACAATGCCTACAGTAACTATAAATATGCTGATATAGTTATTAATCACAAAATGGAACAGGCTCTCTACATAAGAAATATAGATAGTGCATTCATTTAAATAACAGAAGACTGAGTCCCAA
>CM053589.1:174228673-174248127 GCA_028646515.1 Pseudochirops corinnae | reverse complement strand
TTGACATTTGTCTCATTTATCATTTTCACCATCTTATTAGGGAACCTATAAAACAGAAAGGATCTTTTAGTTCAGCATGCATTTAATCGTCTCTAATTATGTGCATTGTACTATGCCAGGTACATGGGTACACAGGCTTATTACAATTCAGTCTTTGGCCTCAAAAAGCTTATAATTGAAGAGGGATCTTTAAGGTGCCATTTTCTTTCCACTGGGCAACTAAATATTCATCATGCCTGAGGATAGCTTGGTTATTTAAACTGAGTGATGGAGTGGGAAATATGGTCAAATAGTGTATATAGTTGGACAATTATTAAATTTTCAGGAATGGTCAAATAGGATGGCTTTAGATATTCAATGTAGGGATTACCCTTTTTATTTGGGGAAAGGAAGTGGGAGAAGGGTATAAGGTTGCCAACATGGATGAAGCAGCATTGTAATTGAGGTGAATCTTGAAGGATTAAAAAAGATGCCCCCACTAGGTATTCTTAATCTGACATCCATGAATTTAGTTTATAAATTTCAATAATATTTCAGCATACTTATTTTTCTTTTGCAATCTTGTATATTTTCTTTTTCACTTAATTGTTATTTTTATAGTCAGCCTCCATATCTTGCCCCAGATTGGAAGTTTAGCAGTCACTCACAGCTCAACTCCACTAATTAGCTACTCTCTTTCTGACCAGGGCTGATGTGCCTCATTCTAGCACTATGCTCCTTGGTGTTGAACTTAGCACCAATATCCAATTAACTCTAGTCCCACTGCAACTCAGAACCCCAAGAACTTAGATGAGTGCCCATTCCACACTGCCCAGGAGCAGAGGGTCATATTTTTCTCTTTCTCTCCTCTCTCTCTCTCTCTTTCTTTTCTTCTCTCTCTCATACACACACATATATTAAGAATCTATGCTTGAGGGCAAAAAGATTATATAAGATGAGGATATTCTAGCCATAGGGGATAGAAGAAAACTAGAACTAGAATGGTATAGTTATAAATAGTGGTATAACACAGGGATCAACCAATAAATTAATAAACATTTTTAAGCACCTACTGTGTGCCAAACACTCTACTAATGTTGAGGACACAAAGAAAGGCAAAAGACAGTCCCTGGGTACCAAGAATATAATAATCATTAACCTCTGTGGATAATGTGTAGCATGTGCAAAGGTTCATGAAATCACAATATAAACATTAGAGCAAAACTATGGGTTATAGATCTAAATAAATAATTTATAATCCATTGAATCTGTTCTTGTATCTTCAAATTGGATGCTTTTAAATACATGGGGAAAGTTTTCCTCTTGTAAATTTAATAAACTCAATCTTATTTAATCCAATAGACATTTATTAAGCCCTCACTTTGCAATGCACTGAAGATATAAAGTTAAAATACAAAACAGTTCCTGCCCTCAGGGAGATTATGTTCTGCTTAGGGGATGCTACACACACACACACACACACACACACACACACACACACACACACACACACACTGATAAGTTTTCTAAACCAAAAAGATGAAAATGCATATAACCTTATCTTAAATTTCATTGGTGATAAATTCATGTCTTAAATATTTCTTCCATTAATATTTGGATAATGAATCTGACACTTCATTACAGCTATGTGTCTGTCTTCTGAGCATCAGCCTACCTAATGGTGAGGCTCATTACCAGAATTCATGAACTATTGTGATGAACCTTTGACACCTGTGATTGGCAGTTGGGTGACCTAGCAGATTCATTACTGAACCTTAATTCAGGAAGACCCGAGTACAAATGTGACCTTAAGCACTTAAAAGATGTGTGCCCCTTGATGAGTAACTTAATTTCTGCCTCAGTTTCCTTACCTGTAACATGGGAATAATAATAATAGCATTTACCTCCCAGAGTTATGATTAAATTCTTTTTTTTTTTTGCTTTTTGGAGGGGGAAGGCAGGGCAATTGGGGTTAAGTGACTTGCCCAAGGTCACATGGATAGTTTTGTGTTAAGTATCTGAGGTCAGATGTGAACTCAGATACCAGGGCCAGTGCTCTATTCACTGCACCACCTAGCCACCCCATGATTAAATTCTTAAGAAGCTGGAGTTTATAGTGAATAACTGATTTGCCTACATCAAGGAGCTAATGGCATAGAGCTATTCACAGCCTTTCCATGTAGGATACTCTGTCTCAATGAAACGATTTTTGTTATAAAATAGTTTCTGGCTCAAATTGTTAATTCCAGGTGGTGCTATGTATAGAATGTTAGATAGTTAGGAATGCTCAGTTCAGTTTGCCCGAAGATACTTGCTGACTGTGTAACTGTGCAAGTCACTAAAACTCTGTCTACCTCAGTTTTCCCATCTGTAAGATGGGAATAACAATAATACCTATTTCCCAGTTCTGTTATTAGTATAAAATGAGATAACATTTGTAAAGCACTTTGCAATTAAATCACTATGTAAATGTCATCATCATTATTATTTCATGTATATCCTAAGCAAGAGGAATTAAGATCACAAAACCAAAATGAACATACCTCCTTTAGGTAAAGGTGCAGGGTATGGAACTCCTTAAGTCTGCAGAGAATTTTTCTTTGGCATATCTTTAGTCTCTTCAGTTATGAAGTTTATAAAATGCATGATAGGAAAGCATTTTTTGACCTTGTTTTGACTCTCTGGGAGGAATGCAGAATTGAATAGTCATTATTACATATAGGGGGGAACCACAGAAATATAGAGATTGAAAGGAGCCTAACTTATAAAAACCTTTCATGTTATATGATGCGAAATTCAGCAGGTAAGTGACTTGTCCAAAGACATATAGCTTGTAATTGCTGAGCTACCAGAGGAACACAACTTGACTTCCAGTCTAGCATCACCCACCCCAGTGCCCCCAATATGTTGGAAGATTAATATCCATTATGGCTGAAGAGAGCTTGATTTGCACAGATTCTGGCTCTGAATGTCACAATGAAAGTGTAATTTTGAGAGTATAAATGTAACTAGATATCTGCTAGTGTCTTCCTTCTGAGCTTTCTTTCCATTTACATGTTACATATGCTGTATATCCATAGTTATTTGCATATAGTTTCCCTCATTCAGATATGAGGCCCTTGAGAGACTGGTTTTTGCCTTTCTTTTTACCCCTCAATGTTTAGCACTATGCATAATAAATACTTATTAAATGTTTTTTGATTGACTTAATGACTTTTTACAAAGAATTTAAAAGAAATCTGATATTGGGATTTATATATGGCTGGTTGAGATACTTTGTGGTATTTCTTTTCTAATTTAGCTTGCCTGATAGTTTTCAATTTTCCCTTACATTTTTCTCTTCTCCCCAGGCAGAAGTAACCTTTGGCTTCTTTTTTTTTGTTTTTGTTCAAATTTCTTTCTCTCATCTTTATCTTCAGCCATCTTACATTAAATATTAATTTAGTTGTCCACTGTGTAGAAACAAAGTCATTAGAAATAAATTGGTTTGGGCTCCATTCTCTGAATAGGCTGTATAATCTACCATCATTCATTATGCTCATCATACCTTACCTATGAAGCCCTTGGAATAGCTAGATGATGCAATGGACAGAGTGCCAGACCTGGAATCAGGAAGACTTATCTTTCAGAGTCCAATTCTGGCCACAGACACTTGCTAGTTGTGTGACCCTGGGCAAGTAACTTAACTCTGCCTCAGTTATCTCATCTGTAAAATGAGCTGGAGAAGGAAACGGCAAACCATTCTGATATCTTTGCCAAGAAAACCCCAACTGGGGTCATGGAGAATCAGACACATCTGAAAAGATTGTGTAAAATGAAGTCCTAGCTCACAAGTTCCTTTATATCAATTCTATTATTCTACTTCAGGATAGGTAGGATTGGGGGTGATGGATGGGTTAGGGAACCATTAATGAGCAAGGCAGACCAAGGGAAGATATTCTCACAGGGGCTATTTTCAGAAGTGCCACCTTTGTCCTTGGGCAGTTTTGAACTTCCAAGACAAGTACTTTCTCCTGGTGGAGGTACAGACAAGAGGAGCAAAGTCTTGCATTTGAGATTTTGGTTTGAGCGGTAAAAAAATATTCAAGCCATTTTTCAAATAACTAGAATTTAATATGCCTTTGATCCTTTGTTTAGTTTCCTTTTCTATTTTGCATTTGATTTTCTTCCCAACAAACCCCTAGCTTTTCATTGAGAAAGTTCACATCTCAGGATTTTAATTTCGTAAAAACCTTGGCTTTTGAATTCCCAGGCTAGCTCTAACAAATTTCAAGATGTTTTTGGAGATTTGGCAGAAATGACTGGCTCTCTTCTTTCAAATCCTGACTGCCTTCCTGCCCTTCCTGCTTAGGGCAATGCCCTCTAAATTCCTTACAGGGGCTTGAAATGAGGAGATCTTGTGTACCATGCATTTATTATGAGGCTCTTGTTGCCTCCTCTAGACTGTTACAGTGTATTTCAAGGACCCAAATCATCCCGTTACAACCATTTCCCATATATATATATATATATATATATATATAAAATTAAGGCCTTACCCCATTGTTTTTAGAGATGAAGATTTTTCCACTTTGAAGACCAACTGCTTTTTCTAATATGTTACTCATATGTTTATTATGATAAAGCAGAAAATACCCATAGGAAACCCCAGATATAGCTTGTATACTCATCAGGATGAGTTAGAACAAAATATGGTCAGTGGGGGATTATTTTAAAGCAGTTAATTGCTCACTTTTGGACGTGCCCCAAGACCACGTTTGTCCTTTTATTGTTTACGTTTTAATTTCCTCTCCAGGTCCTAAATGATCCCCTACCGAGATCTCAATATCTTAACCAAATGAAATCGATGTGGTTTCTTTTGAATATTTAAAGTTCCAGATATAGTGTGTCACTTGTATGAAGTTCACAGTCCAGAAATAAGATTTCCAACATAGCATTTTTTGACTGTAAATCAATATTTCCATTCTCTCTACTTGGTGGAAAGCAAGTTAAATGTTGTTGCTTCATGACCAAGAAGCTTGGCTGATATTTATACAGTTTTAACATTTTCAAATACTTTTCATTCTATAAAAATTTCACTTTTATGCAATCACATATAAAAAACTATTTTTAACATTTGTATCTTAAAATTTAAAATTCCAAAATTATTCTCCATTTCTCTTCATTACCACCCCCCTCCCTTAGTGAAGGTAAGCAATTTGATGTAGGCTAAATGTGTAGTCATGAAAAACATATTTCCATATTAATCATGTTGTGAAAGAAAATGTAGACTGAAAAAGCATTCATTAAAAGGAAAGTTTTTTTTTTAAAGTATGCTTTGATATGCATTCAGACTTCATCAGTTTTTTCCTCTGGAGATGGATAGCAGTTTTTTTCATAAATTTTTTGGAATTGTCTTAGATCATTGCATTGCTTGGAATAGCTAAGTTATTGACAGTTGATCTTCATCCAGTATTGTTGTTACTGTGTACAATGTTCTCCTGGTTCTGTTCATTTCACTTTCCATCAGTTTTTGTAAATCTGCCAGGTTTTGCTAAAAACGTCTTACTTGCATTTCTTATAGAACAACAGTATTCCATCACAATTATAAATCACATCTTATTCAACCATTCCTCAATCGATGGGCATGCCCTCAATTTTAAAATACTTTGCCATCACAAAAAGAGCTGTTATAAATATTGTTGTATATATAGGTCTTTTTCTTTGATCTCTTTGGGATATAGACCTAATGGTGGTATTACTGAGTCAAAGGGTACATGCAGCCCTTTGGGTATATTTCCAAATTTGTCTGAAGAACTTACCATTCTTGAGAACTCCACCAATGGTGCATTAGTGTCCCCATTTTTCCATATCCTTCCCAACATATGTTATTATCTTTTTCCGTCATATTAGCAAATCTGCTAGTGTGAGTTAGTGCTTCAGGATTATTTTAAATTACATTTCTTTAATCAACAGTGATTTAGAGAATTTTTAATATGACTATAATTACCTTTGTTTCTTTGTCTGACAATTGCCTCTTCAAATCATTTGACCATTTATCAACTGGGGAATGATGCATCCTAATTTTTCTCACTGTTATCCTTCTCTCTCTGTCTCTGTCTCTGTCTGTCTCTCTGTCTTGTCTGTCTCTCCCTCCCTCCCTCCCTCTCTTTACCCTGTCCCTCTTCAAAAATGTTCTGCTTCTGACCATCACTTCCACCAATCCACCCACACTTCTATCAACTATCCTACTTTTGTCCACCCCCCCAAACCCCTAGAAGATAAGATAAATTTCTATATCCACTCAAATGAGTGTCTATGTTATTCCTTCTTTGAGCCAACTTTGGTGAGAGTAAGGTTCAAGCATTGCCTGTCACTCCCATCTTCTCCTCCACTGTAAAAGCTCTTTTATGCCTCTTTTATCTGAGATAATTTACTCTCATCCCCCTTCTCCCAGTGCATCCTGCTTTCTCAGCTCCTTAATTTTTTGTGGATAGAATCCCATAATGTTTGAGTCACATCCAAGCCCTCTGTGTATACTCCTTCAGCCAACCCCAGTAATGCCAAAATTCTTATAAGTTACAAATATCATCTTCACATGTAGGACATTAATAGTTTAACTATTTTGAATCCATTATAATTTCTTTTTTTCTTTTAATTCTTCTCTTGGATCTTGTATTTGAAAGTCAAAACTTTTATTCAGGTGGGGCTTTTCATCAGAAATATTTGAAAATTCTCTATTTCATTAAATATCCATTTTTCCCCTGAATGATTGTGCTGTTTTGCTTGGTAGGTGATTTTTGGTTGTGACCCAAGTTCCTTTGCCCTCTGGAATATCATATTCTAAGCCCTCTGATCTTTAAATGTAGAAGTGGCGAAATCTGTCATCCTGGCAATGGTTCCATGATACTTGAATGGTTTTGTTCTGGAGGCTTGCAATATTTTCTCTTTGACCTGGAAACTCTGGAATTTGGCAATAATATTCCTGGGAGATTTCATTATGGGATCTTTCATAAGAAGTGTTTGGCTTATTCTTTCTATTTCTATTTTACCCTCTGGTTCTTGAACATCATGACAGTTTGCCTTAGTAATTTCTTTAAATATGATGTCTAGGCTCTTTAAAAAAAATCATGGCTTTTAAGTAGTCCAATAAATCTTAATTATCTCTCCTGGATCTATTTTTCAGGTCAGTCAGTTTTCTTTTCATCTTGTTTTATTATTTCTGCTGTCTCATGAATTCATTAGCTTCCACTTGTCCAAATCTAATTTTTAGGAATTATTTTCTTCATTGAGCTCTTGTATCTTTTTTTCCATTTGGCCAATTCTTTTTTTTTAAATTAACTTTTAGGTTTATTTTTAGTTTACATCATTCATTTCCACAAGATTTTGAGTTACAAATATTCTCCCTTTCTTTCCCCTACCCACCACCCCAAAACAGTGATTCCACTGTATACCCCCTCCCCCAATCTGCTCTCTGCTATATCTTCCCCCATCCCCTCTCTTTCTGGTAGGGCAAGATGGATCTCTATACCCCAGTGCCTGTATATCTTATTTCCCAGTTGCATATAAATAACAACAACAACAACAATAATAATAATTTTTAAACATTTGATTTTAAAACTTTGAATTCCAAATTCTTTCCCTTCTTCCCTTGTCATCCACCCTTACTGGGAAGATAAGCAAATCAGTATAGGTTGTACATGTGTAGTTATGCAATACATTTCCATAGTGGATATATTGTGAAAGATTGACTATATTTCCCTCCATCCTATCTCACCCCCCACTTGTTTTATTCTCTACTTTGTCCCTGTCCCTTTACAAAAGTGTGTGCTTCTAACTAACCTGCCCCCCACCTGCCCTACCTTCCATCATCCCCCCCCCCATCCCCTTCCCCCCTACTCTCCTATAGGGCAAGATACCCAGTTTAGAGTGTATGTCATTCCTTCCTTAAGCCAAATTCAATGAGAGTAAGGTTGACCTATTCCCTTTTGCCTTCCTGTTTCTCCCCTCCATTGTAAGTTATCCCTTGCCTCTTCCATATGAGATAATTCACCCCATTCTGTCTCTCCCCATCTCCTCTCATTATATTCCTTTCTCACCTCTCAATTTCACCTTTTAAGTGTCATCTCTTCCTATTCAGTTGATCCTGTGCCCTCTGTCTATGTATACCTTTACACGTATATACACACACTCACATATGCATTCATATGCATAGATACCCTCCTATATAGATATATATGTATGCATACATACACACACACAATTATATAGCCTTAAACTGTACTCATACAGATAAAAGTTTCACAAGTTACAATTATTGTTTTTCCATGTACGCATGTAAATAGTTCAACTTTGATAAGTTCCTTATGATTTCGTTTCCCTGTTTGCCTTCCCATGCTTCTCTGGCTTCTTGTGTTTGAATGTCAAATTTTCTATTCAGATCTGGTTTTTTTAATCAAGAATGCTTGAATGTCCTCCACCTCATTGAATGACCATAATTTCCCCCTGAAACATTATACTCAGTTTTGCTGAGTAGGTGATTCTTGGTTTTAATCCTAGCTCCTTTGATCTCCAGAATATCATGTTCCAAGCCCTTCCATCCCTTAATGTAGAAGCTGCTAGATCCTGCGTTATACTGATTGTGTTTGCATAATATTGGAATTGTTTCTTCTTGGTTGCATATTTTCTCCTTGATCTGGGAATTCCAGACAGTGGTTATAATATTCCTAGGAGTTTTCTTTTTGGGATCTTTTTCAAGAGGTACTTGGTCAACTCTTTCTATTTCTATTTTGCCCTCTGGTTCTAAAATATGAGGGCATTTTTCCTTGAGAATTTCTTGAAGGATGATGTCAAGGTTCTTTTTTTGATCATGGCTTTCAGGTAGTCCAATAATTTTAAAATTGTCTCTCCTGCATCTATTTTCCAGGTCAGTGATTTTTCCAGTGAGATATTTCACATTACCTTCTATTTTTCCATTTGTTTGGATCTGTTTAATAGTATCTTGATTTCTCATAAAGTCATTAGCTTCTACTTGCTCCAGTATAATTCTGAAGGAATTATTCTCTTCAGTGAGCTTTGGAAATTCTTTTTCCATGTGACAAATTCAGCTTTTTAAGGCGTTCTTTTCCTAGTTGGCTTTTTGGGCCTCTTTTGCCATTTGAGTTAGTCTATTTTTAAGATGTTATTTCTTCAGTCAGGCTGTTGACTCTCTTTTCATGATTTTCTTGCATCATTCTCATTTCTCTTCCCAATTTTTCCTCCACTTCTCTTATTTGGTTTTCAAAGTCCTTCTTAAGCTGCTCTATGGATTGTAACCAGTCTACTTTTTTTCTTGAAAGCTTTTGGTGTAGGAGCTCTGATTGTGTTTCTCTTCTTTCTGTTTGATGCTTTGATCCTTTTTATCCCCAAAAAAGGAATCTAAAGTTGGATGGCTATGCTTGCTTTGCTTTCTTTGCTTGCTCATGTTGCCACTCAATTACTTGCTTTTTGAGCTCTTTGCCACAGTAGAACTCTGCTTCCAGAGGGGAAAGCTTTGTCCCAAATTGCTGGGATTTTCACAGCTGCTGGAGTTATTAGGAGGGCACCATCTCTACAGCACCCACTAGCTTTGGCTCACTGGTCACGCCTCAGGACCACCACTTAAGACCATGATCCAGATCCAGGCAGGTTAAGGTAAGAGCGTTTAGCCTATAAATAGTTGCTTCCTCCCTCTCCCCCCCACTATGATCTGCAGGCCAGGGCACAAGCAGGCAGCTGCAGGGCCACCACTTTCGCTGCTTCTCGCTCTAGGGGTAGAGTCTGGACCGTGCTCTGTCCCCCCCAGATCCAGCAGAGTTCCACTGACCTTTTACTTTGTCTTTGGCATTTATGGGTTGGTAATTCTGGAAACCACCACAGCTGCTGCTGCTGGTCAGGGCTGCCCTGGGGCTAAAACCACAGGCTCACGCGGGGCTGGGCTCTGCTCCCAGCATGCTGTGATGGACCCTTCCTGTCCATCTGCTGGCCTGCCTTCAGCGGGAGATTTCTTTTGCTCTGTCAATTTGTGGGTTCTGTAGCTCTAAAATTTGTTTAGAGTCATATTTTATAGGTATTTGAGGTGGTTATGGGGGAAGCCCATGGAGTTTTCCTGCTTCTATGGCACCATCTTGACTCCACTCCCCAATTCTTCTTTTTAAGGAGTTATTTTTTTCAGTGAATTCTTGTAAACCTCTTTCCATGTGAACAATTTGATATATTTTTTAAAAAAACAGTTCTCTTCATTTGATTTTTGTGCTTCTTTTACCATTTGGCCTATTTTGTTTTTTTTAAGTAGTTATTTTCTTCAGTATTTTTTGTGCCTTCTTTACCAACTTGTTGACTCTCTTTTCATTATTTTTTGTATCACTATCATTTCTTTTGCTGATTTTACCTCCACTTCTCTTATTTGATTTTTACAGTCCTTTTTTGAGCTCTTCCAAGAATTCTTTTGGGAAGTGAAGACTAATTTACATTTTTCTTTACATGTGGCTTTTTTGACATTGCCTTCTTCTGAGTTTGTGTTGTTTTTTTGGTTTTTTTTTGCTTTTGAAGGGCAGTTGGGGTTAAGTGACTTGCCCAAAGTCACACAGCTACTAAGTGTGTCAAGTGTCTGAGGCCAGATTTGAACTCAGGTCCTCCTGACATCAGGGTTGGTGCTCTATTCACTGTGCCACCTAGCAGCCCCTGAGTTTGTGTTTTCATCTTCCTTGTCACCATAGTAACTTTTTGTGTTCGCATTTTATGGTGTTTTTTTTTTGTCTAGTTTTTTTTTTAGCCTATTTCTTGTCTTTTAACTTTATGGTAACATTGATTGGTTTTCACTCCTGGGTTGGAGGGGCATTGTCCCAAGGTTCATTTTGTTTTCTCTGTGTGTGTGTGTGTGTGTGTATGTGTGTGTGTAGCTATTTTCAGAGCTAGTTCTTCAAGTCTGTAGGCTTTCAGTTCCCCCAATATTATCTATTATATAAAGAGTGGTGTGGTCATTGCTCTCCTGGCCTGTGCTCTGAGCTGTAAATGACCACAAAGACTCTTTTCTGCCCTGGAACTGAGACCAAGGTCTCCCCTTTTACTAGTGCTTCTCCTCACCCTGGGACTGTGACCCAGAATTGTGTATGGACAATGCAACAGAATACTTCACTCGGTTATAGCAAATTGTCCTCTGTAATTTTCTGACCAGTTGTATGATAACCTTACCATGTGTGAAATCTGAAAACTATTGCTATCAAGGTAGCCACCCCCAAAACCTTCTGATAGCTGTAATGGTAATGGGATTTGAAGATCTTTCATGCCCCTTGTATTGGCAAGCTAGCAGATGCTTGGTTTCAAGTTCATAATTGTGTCAAGTATTGAGACCTGGAACTTGTGAATCCTGCAGTGGGATGAACTTGGTGACATGCCAGGAAGGAGTGGGGCAGGGAAGTGATTTTGGGAACAGAACTGGTGGTGGCAAAACTTCTTCTGAGAGCCAGCCAGAACTTCTGCTGAAGACTTCTGCTGAGAACTGCCAGGAATGAGAACTGCTGGGAGCTGGAACTGCTGGGAATGAACAGCATGGAGGCTGAGCAGCTACCATGAGTGAGTAGAGGAGAATTTTTGCCCGAGGAAGACTGTTTTGTTTTGAAGGCTTGGGAATGTGGGTGTTCACTGCATTAACTTTGTGTACCAACTTTGTGGCTATTGTAATGACTTTGACTTTCTGGTATTTGAATAAATGCTTTGGCTTTGTCCTCCGTGTGGAGAACCTGTTACATTTTGTGATTCACAGCTACATCAGCATATTTATAGTCACCATGAGCATTGTGAATATTGCATTGTTGTTACACTAACTTGTGGGGGTGCAGTCTGCACTGAATTGTGTTCCACTCTCAGCTCCTTGTGACAGACTTTTCCTGTTAACCTTCTAAGTTGTCTTGGGGTTAAAATTTCTTCACCTTATCCTTTACTGAGTTCTGTTGCTCTAGAATTCATTTTGTGACATTATTTAAGCTTGTTTGGATGCAATTTGAGAGAGTTCAGTGAGTCACTGCCCTTACTCTACCATCTTGGCTCTGACTCTCCCCTTTTCATACTTTCTTACTACTTATCTTCATAATCTTCTTATGAAGTGGAGATTGTTATTATTAGCCTTGTGCCAGTTTGGTCCACCCAAAGTACCCTCCCCATGTTGTGCATAAATCCACCAGAAAATGCTACCTTTGCTTGGAGGTACTTTATGTGTATCCACTCAAAATGATAATTTTTGAGCCTTTACCTATGTGCTTATCTATACTAGTCAACCAAAAGATACCCTTAGGTCAATGAAAAAGAATCTATTGAAATAATATAGTAATAAAAGTAGGAATAGAACATTTTCAGTATAAACCTGAGGCACATTCTCTCTCAAACACATGCACCAAAATTGGGAAACACAGGTACATATAGGGAACATGAAGCAAACAGTCACTCGCTTAGGTAGCATGTATAGCTTGTAGCTTTATGTAGTGGCACACATATATGGAACACATTGTGGCTAGGGCACATATGTCTTGATATTTAAATGCTAAGGTTATGGACTATAAAATTTGTCATCTAATAAGCAATAAATCAAATCTATTTATAATTCTATTTGTATTTGTGTGTAATTTTTTTTGGGGGGGGTCAGGAAATGGGAGACAGACTTATCTATGTAAGGAGTTACATAGAATATCAATTTCCATATTAGTTCCTATATCTCAATTCAATTCAATACAATTCCATAAGAATTTATTAAGCACCTTTTCACTGCTAGGCTCTATGCAAGGGACTATATATAGAAAGACAAAAATGAATATAGTCTGCCCTCAAGGAGTTCACTTTTACCAAAGAAAAAGTTTATAGTCATTTGATTATTTTTAATTTTTCATTTTTTTCAATTAAAATTTATTTGTTCTTCTCACCCACCCCTCTGTTTGGAAAATAAAGCAAACTGTTTGTAGTAAACATTCCTAGCCAAATGAAATAAATTCCTTCATTGTCCCTGTCCAACACTGTAGGCCTTGTTCTGTATCTTGAATCTATCATCTCTTTTTCAGGAGGTAGGTAACATGGTTCTTTTATTAATCCTTTGGAATCATGGTTGGTCATGGCATTGATTAGATTCTTAAATCTACTAAAGGTTTTTGTCCTTAAAATATTGTTATTTTCTAGAGTATCTTCCTGGTTCTTCTTCTTCCACTCTGTGTTAGTTGATACAAGCCTTCCAGTCTTTCTCTGAAATCACCTCTTTTGTCATTTGTTATAGTTTCATTTAATTTTTGAGGAAAGGAAGGATTTTTCTGAGGGCCTGTTTGACATCCTTGTTTCTCAGAGTATAGATCAGAGGATTCAAGGTGGGGCTGAGCATCGTGTATAGCACACCAGCCAATTTACTCTTTTCTGGGTTGTAGCTTGAAACTGGGCTTATGTAGGCATAGAATACAGCAGTATAATACATGGACACTACAATAAGATGGGAAGAGCAGGTGGAGAATGCTTTCTTCTTTCCTTCTGTTGTCCTAATTTTCAGAATGCTAGAGATAATTAAACAGTAGGAAACCAATGTCAGCACAAAGTTCAATATTCCATAGAAGGCATCTGCCAGGACAATCATGATTGTGTTCACATATGTAGGACTACAAGAGAGAAGCAAGAGAGGGGGAACCTCACAAAAGAAATGAGTAACAATTTTGGGTCCACAGAAAGACAAGCGAGTCATTAAACCTGTGTGTATTGCAGTATTGATGGCACAGAGGCCCCACACTCCAGATGCCAACACACTACAGAGTGTCTTGCTCATTGTGGTGCCATAATGCAGGGGATGGCAGATGGCCACATAGCGATCATAAGCCATGACAGTGAGCAGAAGCAACTCAGATGATGCAGACCAAGTGAGAAAGTACAGCTGGGCCATGCAGCCTCCATAGGAGATGGTATTCTTCTCTGAGAGCAGCCCCTTCAGCACTTTTGGAAGAATGGAAGAAGTGCAGATGATGTCCATTGTAGCCAAGTTAAATAGGAAAAAGTACATGGGGCTATGGAGGCTTGAGTTGAATATGATGGCTGTGATGATCAGGACATTGCCAGTGAGGGCCACCATATACAAGAAGAGGAAACAGATGAATAAGGGAATCTGAAGTTCAGGGTGTTCAGAGAATCCCTGGAGGATGAACTGAACTGTCTGTGTCTCATTGATCATGCCCATCTGAAGGAGGTAGGAGTTACTTGAACTCTGGGTAGTTTCATGAGCTGTTTAACAAATAAATAATAGTAATGACAACCATGATCATGATGAAGATGATAAAGAACTAATATTTATGCATTGCTTATGATTTGGCAGGTTCTATGCTAAGCACTTCACAAATATCATTCCTTCTGACCCTCACAATACCCTTGGAAAGGAGGTGCTATTACCCTCCCTATTTTACATATGAGGAAACTGAGACAAACAGAGGTTAAGTTACTGGCCCAGGGTCATACAACTGGTAAGTCTCTGAACCTGGCTACGAACTCAGATATTCATGAATCCGGGTCTGACATTGTCCCTACAAATATTTGGCATTAGAACTTGAAAAGGAAATTAAATATGTTAACTTAATATTACTGCAGTTTTCCTTTATTTGTATCATCATCTTAGGAACACTATAAAAGTGACATATTCTCAGAAACAATAGTTGTGCTTACCCTCCCATAGAACACCTTTAACTTTATAATGTGATGGTTAATTTTAATGTGATTTTCAGACATGCTTTGTGTAACTGCTATCCTTTGAAAGATTGCATGGTGGAATACTAGGCTTAGATACAGGACGACCTACCATCAAATCCTACTTTAGACACTTATTATCTTTGTGAGCTGGAATTAGTTACTTAGCTTCATCAAGTCTGAGTTTTCACATCTGCAAAATGGGGAATAAGACCTACTTTACTTTGCCAAACATAGGGTAACTTTGAGGGTCAAATGAAATAATGTATGAAAAGGAGTTGTCAAATTTTAAAATACTCTATAAATGTGAAATATTATTATTATTTTATATTATCAAAATCCCCAACAATTCTAGGATTTTTGAACCTTTTTTGTATTCTCCTCTTTTGTTCTTATATTTACCAACATAATTTCTCTTCTGTTCATAGTTACTTTGTCAGTAAATGAGGATTGTAGGAAAGTCTTTCTAGAGATATTTTTGTAGTATTGTTCAACCCTGACAGTAACCACTAACCTATACCTACCTTTCCATTCCCTTCTCCCCACTCAAGTTGTCTTCTGTTTGGCAGAAGTATAATTCTCTAACTCTGAAGAGTAGTTAACAAATCTATGGAAAATTATTAACTTTTTTTCCCTTTAATTTTTTTGGGAATAGCTTTTAATTACATACTGTTCATACCTCTTCAATTTCTCTATTCAATCCAATATTTAATTTGCATCTAGTTTGAGTAAAACACCATGCTAGGCATGGGAGATACAAAGGCAAAATGGGATACAGTTGCTGCCTTTGTGATGTTTGTGACCTAATAAGGAAAGTGGCATTTCAATAATTATTTTATTTTGTGAAAATCCATAACTGCTTATGCTGGGGAGTTTTTCTTCTTAATGAGAGTAAAGACCTGCTCTTCTGATAGCCATATGAATCTTGAGTAAAATTATTCATTATAAAAAAGTCTTATATCTCTTTCTGAATTAAAGGAGAAATTATGTAAGACTAAAAGGAGCTCATTTTCTCTTTTGGCTTAAAAAACACCCTTGTCTACAGTAACCACTTTTCTATAATTGTTCATTTCTATAAGAAAAAAATTTTAAGCTACATTAGTGATTTTCCCATTTGGCCCTCTAACTTGGCCATCTGGATTTACCAATAACATCCCTCTGATTCCTTTTACTTCTTATATATGCATGACAAAGTAAATGAGCATATAACTGAAGTAAAATCCATTCTTAATCATAGATTGACATTCATAATTACTTTAAAGTCCATAAAAAGGATTTACATAAATTATCTTATTCAAATCCCACAAGCTGGGTGCCACATGTTGGTACCATGTATATTACTCTTATTTCTGTTTTCCAGATAAGGAAGTTTCAGGCCAAAGAGAGATGAACTTGCCTGTGGTCGAACAGCTAGTAAAGGTTGAAATTGATATTGGAATCCACTTTTAATTTCTATATAATCTGATGCCCAAGGAAACCAAGGAAAGGGGAGGTCAAAGCTACTAAATTACTTTAATCAGTCAATCATGCATTTATTAAGCACCTGCTGTGTGTCAGGCACTTTCCTAAGTGGTGGTGATACATATACAAAGAATGAAGTGATTCCTACTCTCAAGAAATTTGCGAGTCTCAGTCTGTGATTATGCATACAGTCATTTCATCAGTTTGACCCAATTGATTAGTTTGATGAGTTTTCTTTGAAATATTGGTTGCTTTATTGAATTTATTTTATTTAGTTAAAATACTTGAGCCAGTTATGAATAAACAATGATTCTCAGACACTTGTGAATTCTTTTAGGCAAAGGACTTTCTAATCAGTGTTTACTTTCATGGCAGCCTCAAGTTAATTGAGAATATATGTCAATTATATATGCACATCACATCTCTATAACTTTCACAATGTTATTGTCCTACCTGAAAATCTTTGCTGCCTCCCTTCTGACTTGAAGAGAAAATAAATCTATTTATTTTGCCTGGTATTTATGATCCTCAACAATTGGACTCTCACTACCTCTCCAGATTTATTTCATAATATTTTTCAGCCTCACTTCATGACTAGATGCCTTTCCCTAAAGCTCCTTGACCTGCGGTCAGGGATATTGTACATGAGATTTTAAATTCAGATGCTAGTCAACTGGTGGTTGACTAACCACTTGGTGGTGCCATGAATAGAGTGCCAGGAAGTGTCAGGAAGACTCATCTTCCGGAGTTCAAATCTGACCTTAGATACTTAAGCTGTGTGACCCTGGGCAAGTCACTTAACCTTGTTTGCCTCAGTTTCCTCATCTGTCAAATGAGCCGGAGAAGGAAATGGCAAATCACTCCAGTATATTTACCAAGAAAATCCCAAATGGGATCATGATGAGTCAAATGTGACTGAAATGACAGAACAACAACAACAAAAAAAGTCAAGTATTGTTCAAGCTACATGCATTCATCAAATACCTACTGTGTGCCAAATACTGTACTGGGTGTTCTGAGGTGGCCTCTGAGGTCTGTCCCAGTTCTCAGGTTCTGTGATCTGAAAAAATCAGCTTCTAAACAAAGTGAAGTTTCTGAAAACAACAAATAAAAAGGATGGACTTTTAAAAATGTAGATAACTATCAGAGGAGGTTTGAATATCAACAGTGAGGAGAGCCTAGAGCCTCTGGATTAAAAGTAAGTCATCCAACTCTGTGCCTCTATCAATCATCCTTTACAACTATGATAAATGACTATTTCCATGCCACCACTGACTTGCTCAGTATCATGCTGGTATCAAGTGTCAGAGGCAGGATATGAACCTAGCTTCTTTGACTCCAAAGCCAGTGTTCTTTTCATTGAACCACACAATTCTTAAACTATCTGAACAGAGAAAGCTAGAAATGGAGAGACTTAAAGAAACTCTTTAAAAAGAAAATAAGCCACTAATAAGATTTCATATAAAAAGACAGAAAGAGTCAAGGAATTGGAAATTGATTGTACGAAGCTTCAAAGAACAGATAAACCAAGTAGTATATAAAATATTTCCAAAAGTAGAGTTTAAAGATAGACCAAAAGAAAAACCCTCATTATTTCAATATGACAATATAACTCTGCTCCCCAATAAAACAAGATAATGGGGGAGTCATAGGACAAAACCAAACATCTCCCCTGCAAATAGACACAAAATAAAAGCAAATAAAATGCTGTAATTATTCATTGTAAACAACCAGGTTGATAAGGAAGAGTAAGAATAGTGAAATCAATATAATTAGTCATTCCAAGAAAAACCATTAAAAGATTCATACATTTTAACAAAATATAAATCATCAATGACCACAAGAAGTCACACTCTTAGTAGCTTAGTAATGAAAATTAAAACAACTTTGTGATGGAACAGTATATGCAGGGAATTGGGGAAAATACTAAAAATGATAAAATTCCAAACTGGCAGTTTTATGGGTTTAACCTTCTGTTGAGCCTCTGATGGTGCAATTTTTTTTGCAAAGAAATCTGGAAATGCTCACCAAGATTTATAATACTTTTCATGCCCTTTGACTTAGTTTCTATCAGGGTCATATCCTATACAACTAATTAGCAATGGGGGTGGGAGGGAAGGACCACTCTGTACAGAAATAATTCTATGAGTCTTATTTATAGTAGCAAAAAACAAAATGGGATAATAAAGCATGAGATCATAAGAGATTACATGTCAAGCACTTTGCAAATCTTAAGATGTTCTATACATGCTAACAGTCCTGTAACTCTTCTGTATATTCACTGATTGTGAAATGTTTGAGGAAACTGTGACATAGAAATGTAATAAAGAGAAATAAGAGAATGAAACATGCAAAGAAATATGGTAAGGCCTATATGGAATAAAACTTCTGAAAAAAATTCTCTCTCTCTCTTTCTCTTTCTCTCTTTCTCTCTCCTTCCCCCCCAATTCTCCATCCCTCCCCCCTTTTTCTTTTCTTTTCTTTTCTTTTTTTTTCTCTTTCTCTGTCTCTTTTTCTCTGCTGATAGCTGTTAAGGTTAAGAATTAAACAGATAGAGGGGTGTAGCCAAGATGGCGGCATAGAAGCAACAAGGTTCCGCAGCTCCCACATAGCCACCTCAAAAATCATAGCTAAAAAATCAAGTAAGTGTCTGGCCAACATAAGCAGGCAAAGGAAGCAAAGTAAGAACAGCAAGTGAACTCTAGATTCCTTCTTTCGGGACAAGAAGGATCAAAGCATGGAATGGGAGGAAGATAATACAGTCAGAACTCCCACACCAAAAGCTTCTAAGCAACATGTAGACTGGCTACAAGCCATAAATCAGCTTAAGAAGGATTTTGAAAACCAAATAAGAGAAGTAGAGGAAAAATTGGGAAGAGAAATGAGAATGATGAAAAAAAATCATGAAAAGAGAGTCAACAATCTGACTGAAGAACATAACATCTTAAAAATAGATTAACTCAAATGGCAAAAGAGGCCCAAAGGGCCAATGAGGAGAAGAATGCCTTAAAAAGTCAAATTTGCCAGATGGCAAAAGAATCTCAAAAGTTTTCTGAAGAGAACAATTCCTTCAGAATTAGAGTGGAGCAAATGGAAGCAAATGACTTTATGAGAAATCAAGATACTATTAAACAGATCAAACAAATGAAAAACTAGAAGGCAATGTGAAATATCTCCTTGAAAAAAACCACTGACCTGGGAAATAGATCCAGGAGAGACAATTTAAAAATTATTGGACTACCTGAAAGCCATGATCAAAAAAAGAACCTAGAAATCATCCTTCAAGAAATTCTCAAGTAAAATTGCCCTGATATTTTAGA
>CM053589.1:174208972-174228173 GCA_028646515.1 Pseudochirops corinnae | reverse complement strand
CTTACTATAGATGCTCCTGACCTCTGATGATGATTGGTGACTGTAACGGAACTGTGATCACCTGCGATGCGGCCCAAATATTGGTACTCTTTCTGCTCATTAACTACATTTTCCCTCAGGAGATCCACTGCAAACTGGGGTCTGCAGAAGAGGAAAAGAGGATAAGGATTGATATAGCACCTACTACCGTGCAAAACACTTTACAAATATTATTTCATTTGATTCTCACAAAAACCCTGGGAAGTAAGTGCTGTTATTATCCTCATTTTCCAATGAGGAAACTTAGATAAACAGAGGTTAAGTGACTTGCCCAGGGTCACATAGCTTGTAAGTATCTGAGGCTAGATTTGAGGTTAAATAAAGTCATCTGGACTCCAGGTCCAGCCTTTTATCTTCTACCACCTGTCAGCCTCTTCTACCACTTATACTAGATCATTTTGGTCAGAGATTCAGTTATAGTAAAAAGAGGAGACAAAACCTTTTTTCTGGTCTTGGTTTTCCTTTATACTTAGTCAACAAGGACCACAACAGTAAGAGCAACTAGCATTTATAAGGTACTTTAGATACATTAATTCATTTGATGCTTCAGTCACTTCTTCAGGGCACAGTTACAGTAAAGATTTCTTTCTTTTTTGTCTTTGTTTTACCTGTACTAAAGTCGTCCTTTGTTGCTTCTCACATCTCTATAACCTCAGTGAACATCAACTTTAAGAACAAAGGACAAACAGCAACATCTCTATGGTTAGGGCTGTTCAGTAATCATAACCTTAAGTCCATTTAAGTGGTAAGATGGCCCCTAGAAAATTTTTAGGACTTTGCTCTTAATGAGAGAGATGTGGCTAAGAGTAATATCTACTTCCCCAAGACTAGGTTAAATTCCCTTTGAGAAGAAAAGGAAACTTTAGACTGTATTAGTCCAGGAAACTGAGGCCTGAACTTTTAAGTAGTTTCTTGATAGCCTAAGGAATAAAAAGTCAAATCCAGGAGGAGTTGGAGCTCTTCATGCCTGACCCACTCTTGACTCAGTGTGACTTGATCAAAAATACAAGGCAGAATAACTGTACTCAACCAAATCAATTTTGTACGATTGAGGATACAGTATAGTTTCCTTGTTATTAAGGAAACAAGGTTCATTCTGTTGTTACATGGTTTAGCAGTATCTCATTTCAGTCCAAACTGGAGCCTAAACCACCAGATTGGCCTTACTCAGAACTCACAGATCATTCTCTACTATATACACCTTGAAATTACCTTGTCACAAAATACACACACAACCACTAAGAAAAAATTAATTGATCAACAAGCGTTTATGAGGGGCTAGGAACACTGGATCTTTATATAAATAATGTCTGGAATATTTACATTTTCAGTATATGTGAACATCTATAGATAAGATATTAGCACATAGGAAACATGTAGTAGGGGAACCATATATAAAGGCAACTCATGCCTCCACACTGCAAAACTACTGATGTGTTCAATAGATGTCATCCCACTGCTCTCAGCTGGACCTATTCCCTGCCATGTGATGTTTTCTGTTTCTCCAGTAGGTAAGGTCTCTTCCTGTGCCTGAGCTTTGGTCCTCTACCTAGTGGAGGTGAAAATCTTTTTATTTTTCTTTTTGGAAGGAGGAAGGCGGGACAATTGGGGTTAAATGATTTGCCTAAGGTCACATGGCTAATAAGTGTTAAGTGTCTGAAGCTGGATTTGAACTTGGGGCCTCCTGACTCCAGGGCCTGTGTTCTATTCATTGCCCCACCTAGCCACGCCCTGTGGAGGTGAGAATCTTAGTAAACCCCTCCTGTGCAAAGAAGACTACATTTCTCTTCAGCCAGCATTGTTTTCCAGTATTTATGAAGTCCTTTTCTCCTTATCCGGGGTGCCTCCAGAAGATATAGATGTCTAGACTGAAACTTATATCCTTCTAATATATGTCTCTCTCAACTTCTTTTAACTTAGCTGAACTCTTCAGTGAATTGAACCACTCTGAAATGCCTTGTTTTTTGTTGTCTCTCCGTGGGTCTTTCAGTTCAACCACTGGCCAAGTTGATCTTGGTGCAATGACCACCCACTGCTTCTGGTTTTGTCTCATGGAGCCAAATTAAATAATTCTAGTCTCTCCTCCATGGGACGGCATAGTACATGCTTCAGGACAGTTATCAAATGTCCTGTGAGTCTTCTTTTGTGCAGACAGCCAGGTGGTACAGTGAATATGGTGCTGGGCCTGGAGTCAGGAAGAACTCGGTTCAGATCTGGACTCTAACATTTAGTGTGTAATGGAAGGTTATTATGATCATCAGATAAGCTCGTATTTGTATACAGCTTAGCACACTGGTTAGTTTTATATAAATGCTTATTCCCTTCACCTCCTTACTCTAGCACAGATTAAACATCCCCATTTTCTTTTATCTGTCCTTATGTGGCATGTTATTTAGGTCTTGGCTCTCCTGGTTGACCTCCTCTGCATGTTCTCCAGCTTCTCAATATTTCCCAGACTTTGACCTTAAGAACTGAACACAATAGTTCAGATGTGATCTGTCTAGGGTAAACTATCAAGGGGTTACCACCTCCCTTTTTCTGGAAAGCTCTACGTTTACTTCCATTAAATTCTCTTACCCTTCTTAACCTGTCTTGCACTGAGCTAGACCTGGAGAAGTGGGATATACAGAGAAATGAAATTGTCCTCTCACTGACAGAGTTTAACAATGTGTATTCATTTAAATATATTCAAAATATGTGCAAAATAACTGGAATGGAATATTGGGAGGTGTATGTGGCACCTTCAACTGGGTAGACCAGGAAAAGAATGAGAGGGGAAGGTTCAATTGAGCTTATATTTGCTAGAAAATAGGGATGCTTAGGTGTAGAGGTGCATGTATAAAGGACATGTTACCTTATAAAATGAATTTATTTTCAATTACTGAGAGTTATTTTGTGTAGAAAGCAATAAGAAATTCTTTGTAGATCTAGAGGGCAAAGTAAAACCAGTTCAGATTTTCCTGGGGACACAGTAGCTTGCTGTCTATCTTGTGAAGCAATGAATTTCCTCAAATGAGAGGTTTTCATAGAGTATGGAATACCCTAGAGGATTTTAGAGATGTCAGAGATTTTGTAGAGATAATTCATGTCTCAGATTATGGGTTGGACAAGATAAATTGTAAATGGGGCCAACTCTAAGTTTCTACAATTCTATCTTAGCAATTTAATTTTGCACAGAGCATCTTTTAAGGCCTGTTTTACCGGCTTGTTTCTTAGAGTGTAAATGAAGGGGTTCAGCACAGGAGTTGCAACGGTGTTCACAAGAACTAACTCTCCGTGGGTATCTACCCTGTTAGCTTGTTTTGGTATCACACACATAAAAATGGAGCTTCCACACGTTACAGAGAGGACGGTAAGATGGGAAGAGCACGTGGAGAAAACTTCCTGTGGCTCTTCGGCTGAAGGGAGATGTGCTATTGTTTTTACTACATTGATATAGGATATGAGAGATATAGCAAGAGAAGAGAGAACACTACACATGGCAAAGAAAAAGCTCACTAGCATCAGAGCATGAGACATGGGTCAGAGGACCCAGATCACAGAACTATAAGGTAGACATCTTTAAGGTCAGACTGAAGACGAGAATGAAACCCGAGATATAGCAGGATAAAACCAGCAGGAAACAGACCCTCTTGTTCATGATGCTGTGGTAATGAAGTGGGTTACAGATTGCAATGTACCTATCAAGAGATAATACACGCAATAGAAATAAACCTGTCGATGCCCAAAAAATGAGGAAAAAGAATTGCGTAAGACATGCTGCAAAGGAGATTGTTTGTGCACCAGAGAGAAAGATGGTCAGAAGCTTGGGAATAATGGTGGTTATACAGCAGCCTTCCAGAAGAGAGAAATTACTGAGAAAGAAGTACATTGGTACTTGGAAACGGTGGTCAATCCATGTAAGGATGACAATGACTGTGTCTCCTGTCATGGATAGCAAGTATAGCACTAAATGGAGCACAAAGAGGAGCCTGCCCAGGTGCTGGACAGCAGGGAAGCCCTCCAGTATGAACCCTTCGACAGTTGTTTCATTGCTTTTCTGTATCATCTTCCTTCTTTGACCTACAAAAAAAAATCATATCTAATAAATAGTAATAGAAAACTTTAATTGTCTCTCCTGTGTTGTTATATTGTTTTTTTAAAGCTGATGTTATAATGAAATATGAATACAGGAGGAAATTTGTCCAAATGAAAAGAAAAGCTCTCTTGATTATCGAAGTCAGAATTGAATTAATCCCATTAATCCATAAGTCAGAGCTTCCCAAAATATAAAAATAACTCTAAGTAACCTTGAAACCTCCTGTCTCACCCCAGTGTGAAAGACCTACTTGTGTAATTTGCCTAATTATAATTTAATTAACAGTGAGTGAATTTAGTAGATAAAAAGATATCTTCTAGGTTTTAAATACTTTTGTTGCATATTTTAAAATACTATAGAGGTATCCATTGAGTTATTATTTTTGAGTATTTCATGTTTGTAAATGGACCTAAATGATCATATTTGCAAAATTCTAAAAGATTTTGACAAGAGGCAGCGTAGTGGAGTAGATAGAGAGCCACACCCTGAATCAGAATAACTAGATTTAAATCCTGCCTCTGACACACATTGTCAGGGACTTGAAGAAAGTCCTTTGTTGTATCTTTCAGCTCTCTAAGATTGAAAATCAGTAAATCAATAAACATTTATTGATTAATTAGTAAGTGCCGGGAATTGTGCTGAGTGTGGGAGATAAGAAAAAAAGGCAAAAGACAGAGCCTGCCCTTAGGAGCTCACAATCTAATGGAGGAGGCAACAAGCAAACATATACAAACAAGTTCTAAATAGGATAAATAGGAAATCATTCTAAGAGGGAAGACACTCTTAGACATTAAGATGGATTGGAAAAGGTTTCCTATCAGAGTCAAACACTCAGCTTACCTGCAGCCCAGGAACCAGATCAAAGTGTAATCAAGAAATAAGTAACAAAATAAGGAAAAATACAATAAAACAGTTAACACTGCATCTTAACAGTAAATCAATATGTAGCCTAGGGGAGACCTCATGTATGGATTAATGGCCCTTGTTTCTATTTGAATTTTACACCACTGATGTAGAAGATGGGATTTTAATTTGGGTTTAAATGAAGCCAGGGAAGCCAGTAGGTGAAGACTAGGGAGAACATTCCAGGCTTTGGGTACAGCTAAAGAAAGTCCAGAGGCAAAAACTCACATTGAGTGACTTACTGAAGGCTACTCATTCAGTAGTTGCAAACTTGATCTTGTCAATCTGAAAGTTTGGTTAAAGGAGACAAACAGTCTAGGTGATATGTAGGTTTATATCATTTATCCCCTTAAAACTGGCAGCTGCATGCTGCATGGAGCTAGAACCCAAGTTCTGACTACCAGAACAAAAGAATGAGAAGGCTAAAATACATTTTAAGATGATCCCAATTCAGGGTGGCTGTGTCATTCAAATTTATGATCTCCATAAATTTTTAATCATTGTATGAAAAAGGAATTTTCTTAATTGGTTGTCAAAGTGTCAATTGAAATTATGACTCAGGATATCTGTTTTCTTTACCATTAACATACAATAACATAGTATATATCAAAAAAAATTTAGATAAGAAAAAGTCCCATTATGCAAGCTAGTGCCTTGGGTTAAGGGTCTCTTCCTTAATAGCCATAAAGTCAGCCCCATCTGACTTTGTTGACATAGGAAGAGGTATTCTCTGTATTTACTTGGAGAACAAAGAAGCTGTTAGGTCCTTCTTCTGGTTGATCAGTCCAGGCCGTTGCCCTTATTGACGTTATTAAATTGATATTAAATTTTTTTTTCATGCAGCTGCCAATATTCTTTCCACTACCCTATGATGTTTTTTCTCTCAAGGAAGTGTTCTTCTCCTATACATCAAAAGCTATAAGCAACATAATCATTTTATTTCTGCATAAGAATTACATGTACCTTAAATTATCACAATTCTTCCTATTAAGGATACATTCAATAGTCTTTCTCTAGTCTACAGAAATTGTTTCTTTATTTCAAAAGATTATAGAGTTATAACTAGAAGAGACCTTAGAGATCATCTAATTGAACCTCCTTACTGCATATAAGAGAGAAGATTGATATCCCCCAAAAGTTAAATGACTTACTCACAATCCCATAAATAGGAAGTGGGTTGTGAAAAGAAGTCCTCCAAATCCAAATCCAGTATCCTTCCCCTTTGCACAAGCCACCTGCTGATGATTTGCTACTATTCAATTTGCCTTGTTCATCAGAAGTTCTACTGAGCACTGAAGATCAGACCATCCTGTGCTCAGCATAGAATAATAGAATCATGAAGGGAATTTTAGCTAAAAATTATCTATTCTAATCTCATTTTACATGTTTGGAAAATGTGTTCAGTTTAGATGAAGTGACAGTGACAAGGTCATAAGGGAAATGGAGACCAAAAGGACCTGGATCTCCAGAAAGACAGCAGATGATCTTTCTGGTCTGCATTACACCATTTACCCCAGTCTGTCTGAACATGAATGCAGAGAGATAACTGCAAAGTTTCTATTCAGACGGAAGATGCTTTGGCTCAAGGAGAGCAGAGTTTGGTTTTTTTCCCCCTCACAATGCTTTCTTTTTTTTGCATTGGGAAAATCCAACTTCCTATTTTTAGAAATGTAATCCAAATCATCTTATGTTCCCCTTTTGATCTAATTATACTGATGTTAAACTGTGTGTTATGAAATGAAGATATGATGAGAAATGAATATGTTTGGGTAGCAACTTCTGAACTTGATGATGTCACAGCTTAGACCAAAAGTATAGGTACTTTTTTGATGTTTTAGTATATATAGAGGGATGAAAAGAGTACATAAACTAGGCTAAGGTAAGGCACTCACATAGAGGCAGGTCCCAGTAGTTAGAACTTAATCCTCTTAGAGTTTTAATCTTCTGTCGGGTCAAGTGCTTTTCTTGAATTGAGGCAAATGGAAGAGGAGTAAACTCTTGAATTTGAGATGTTCTTATGTTGGCCTAAGAGTATCATAAAACATCTTCTACATATTCAAGGCTAAAAATGGCCATTTTTTCCCAGTCATTCGCACAAAGCCAAGGTTGTCTGTAGTCCCTGAAGAGACCTAAATCACAGAGTTTTAATCATATAGCAGCATCAGCATTTAAATATCCAGGATAGCTCAAACCAACCATTAGAAATCTTTGAGTTTTAATTGGGAGGACTGGCCCACCAAAATCCACCCCCCCCCCCATCCTGAATGCCTTCCTTTCTTGTCTGTTCCGTTGAATACCCAAGGTATTCCTTGCCTGCGCAAAAAAATAGAATTTGGGAATTGCAAGTATTTCAAAAGGGGGATACATCTCTCTTAGTTCACTTTATTTCAATCCTTTCCATGGTTTCTCCAGAACAGATTAAATTAGCTTTTCTAATCTTGTAGAATAAATTTCCAGACTTAGATACATTGATTTTGGAAATGTGTTTATCCAAACTAGAGACCTATGACCTTTTGGACATGTTTCCCTCCTGATTTATGTATTGTTACGAGGAGTAAACATCATTGCCACAGGGTAGATTTGTAGACAAGTAATGAGGATGAGTGAGAACAAAGGATTCAAGGACTTAAAGTCAGGGGGGAATAATTTGAAGTAACTAATTGGTCATTTTTTGAAATTGGGAATTGGAGAAGCAAGATTTTCTTTAGACTTCCATTAAAAAAAAACACATTGCCTTTGCTTCCAATATTTGCATTCTTCCCTTACCACTATTTAAAAATATGAAAAATACAAGATCACCCAAGCATTTTTCTTAAATCCTAAATTAAACTATATTCCCAGCAAGATATTTGGAGTCCAGTAAGAAGGTTTCTGGTTTAGGCTTTGTTTCACTAAACCCCTTGGGGCTTCCAGTATCCTTGACTTCACCCTTCTACCCACATACAGTCTTTTGGCCAAGGCTTATCAATTTTACCATCATAACATCTTGTATACTTGACCTATTCTCTCCTCTGACACTGCCCCACACTGCTGCAGACTCTTACTACTTTTTACCTGGACTATTGCAGTAATCTGCTTATTGGTCTCCCTGTTTCACATTTCTCCCTACTCCAGGCCCTCCACTCATCTGCCAAAGTGATTTTACTAAAGTGCTAATCTAATCATGTCAACTCACCGATATACTCCAGTGGCTCCCTATCATCTGTGGGATCAAATATAAAATCATCTGTTTTTATTGAAGACCCTTCATAACCTGTACTTCCAAACTTTTCAATATATTTCACGTTATATCCTAAGCTTCCTCTTCTCTCTTTTCTTCACTCCCCTGTGTATTCCTCTATCCTCCTTGCATTTTTTTCTTAAGTTTAAGACATTAATAGAAATATTTCTAGGTCTTCTGTCTAATTAAACCACTGTGACCCCTGATGGGTCAGAGGGGACATATATATCATCTCCCCATATTTGAATTTAAGCTGTTTATTCTTGTTTGGTCCTTTAACATTGTTCATTTATGTTTACTTTTTATGTTTCTGTTTATTTACTCCTCTATTTGAACCTCAGAGTTTCTATATGGCACTTTTTTTTTCAACAGCAATTACTGGAAGTCCTCTATTTCCTTAAAGATTCATTCCTCCCCACCCCCCACAGGCTTATACTCAGTTTTGCTGGGTAAATTATTCTTGAATGTAAACCCATATTCTTTGCCTTATGGGATATTGAATTCCAAGTTCTCCACTCTTTATAATGGTAGCTGCTAAATGGTGTGGCTCCTCAGTACTTGAATTTTTCTCCCTCTGGTTACTTGTATTTTTTTTTTCTTTGACCTTAAAACTGGATTTTCTCTATAATATCCTAGGATTTTCTTGTAAGTCATCATAGCATCAGTAAATAGGAGTAGTTTTATTTCCTCTTTACCTATCTTTAAACCTTTATTTCTTTTATCTTGTTGCTATTGCTAGATTAAATAATAGTAGAGAGAGGGCAACTTTTTTGTTTTATTACCCTTCTATACCATCTTCTCTCTTTGACCTGTGAAGTAAAAAATCATATTTAATCAATGGCAATAGGGAACTCTGAGTCTCCAGTGTTGTTATCTTGCTTTACTATGTCATAGCCTAAAATAATAAAAAGAAGGAAGTGACTCATCCAAATGAAAAGAGAAGCTGCCTTGGTAGAAGAAGTCAGGATGGATTAAGGCCTGCTCAAATTATGAGTTAGAGCTTCCCGAGGTAGATAAATTATTTTGAGTAACATTGAAACCTCCCATCTCTACCTAGGTTGAAAGACCTATATATGTAATTTGTCTAATCTAGTTTAATTAACATCCAATCAATTTAATACATAAAAAGGAAACTGGCTTACATTTTAGATAATTTTGTTATTTTAAAATGCTTGACAGATGCTCATTAGTGTTTTCATTTGTGAATATTTCTTATTGTAAAAGAAGATGAATTATTACATGTAAAAAATTTAAAAAATATTGAAAGTATATTATTGTGGATTGGTGAATTAAGAGTCAGTTCTTGAACCAGGAATTACTGGATTAAAATCCTGCTTCTGACACATAGTCTGTGTGACCTTAAGAAAGTCACTTTATTGCCTCTTTCTATTGAGATGACTGAAAGTTTCAGAAAGATTAGATAGATGCGCTGGTAAAAAGTTTTCTGCCTGAGATTTCCTTCTGTCAATAGAATCAATGATTTGCACTTAGCTCAAACTAAGCCAAATCTGTAATATCCTTTAATAATGTAAAGGTCTTCTTTGTATAATAGAAAATACTTTCCAGTGGAATGACAAAATATGTTTATTTATGAGAAGAACCTTGTAAAATATATTGGAATTATTTTCATTTTAGAAATGCTAAAACTCATATTGAGTGGTTTGCTCAAGGTTACCCATTCAGGAAGAAACAGACTTTAACCCAAAATTTTTCATGCAAAATCCAAAATGCTTTCCATGGATCCAAAATGTCTCTCAAGAAATAAGACCCTGACTTTAAGCAAGAGTTCATTACAGCTTCTCAGCAGTCACACATTCAGTGGACTTTCTTCAGTCTACAGACTTTTTTCTTTACTACACAGGACCATTTATTTACAGTTAGAAGAAGGGATCTGAAAGGTCTAGTTGAACTCCATTTTATTGAAGAGGAAACTGATACCCCAAGAGGTTAAGTGACTTGCCTATGGTTCCCTCGTATCAGTTCTTTTGGTAGTTGTTTAGTTGTTTTTCAAGCATCTGTAACTCTTTATTCCCCCATTTGGAGTTTTCTTGGCAAATATACTGGAGTGGTATTCCACATCTGATAAATAGTCAAAGGATGTAAACAGGCAGTTTTCAGATAAAGAAGTTAAAGCTTTGTATAGTCATATGAAAAAATGCTCTAAATCATTATTGATTAGAGAAATGCAAATCAAAACAAATCTGAGGTACCACATCACATGTATCAGATTAGTTAACATGACAAAATAGGAGAATGATAAATATTGGAGAAGATATGGGGAAATTGGAACACTAACGCATTATTGGTGGTATATTATTGTGAACTAATCCAACCATTCTGGAGGGCAATTCAGAACTATACCCAAAGGACTATAAAACTGTGCATACCCTTTGACCCAGCAATGCCACTTCTAGTTCTGTATCCCAAAGAAAACATAAAAATGGGAAAAGAACACACATATACAAAAATATTTATAGCAGTTCTTTTTGTGGTGGCAAAGAATTGGAAGTTGAGGGTGTGTCTATCAATTGGGGCATGGCTGAACAAGTTGTGGTATATGAAAGTAATGCAATGCTATTGTACTATAAGAAATTATGAGTAGGTAGACTTCAGAAAAACCTGGAAAGACTTACATGAACTGATGCTGAGTGAAATGAGCAGAACCAGGAGAACATTGTACCCAGTAACAGCCACATTGGTGATGACAGACTTCAATAGACATAGTTCTTCTCAGCAATGCAAGAATCTAAGACAATTCCAAACACTCATGATGGCCAATGCTATCCACATGCAGAAAAAAGAACTTTGGAGTCTGAATGAAGATGGAAGCATACAAAAAGCTCTCTTTTTCTTTTGTGGTTTTGTTTTGTTTCTTCTTTCTTGTGGTTCCTCCCATTAGTTGTAATTTTTCTTTACATCATGACTAATGTGAAAATGTTTAATGTGAATGTGTAAGTGGAGTCTACCAGATTGCATGCCATCTTGTAGAAGAGGGAGGAGAGTAAGGGGAAGAAAATTTAAAACTCAAAATCTTATGGAGGGGCAGCTAGGTTGTGCAGTGAATAGAGCACCAGCCCTGGAAACAGGAGGACCTGACTTCAAATTTGGCCTCAGACACTTATCACTTACTAGCTGTGTGACCTCGGGCAAGTCACTTAACCCCAATTGCCCTTCCTTCCCCCCCCCCTCTTAAAAGAAAAAAAAAACCCCAAAACAAAAAAATACAAAACCAAAATCTTATGGAAGTGAATGTTGAAAAATAAAAATAAATACATTATATATATGTGTGTGCATATGTATAGATATATATGTATTTGTATATATATATATATATATATTTATATATGAGCAATAAAAAAGAAAGGGTTCTTTCTATACTGGTGAAGCAATTATTCACAGAAATGAAACCACAGAACCTTGAAGTATTAAAGTAAAGTAAACCTTCCCCATCAAAAGATACTGGAGTGGTTTGCCATTTCCTTCTCCAGCTTATTTTACAGATGAGGAACTCAGGCAGACAGGGTTAAGTAGTTTGCTTGGGTTCACATAGCTAATAAGTGTCTGAGACTGGATTTGAACTCAGGAAGAGGAGTTTTTCTGACTTTAGGCCTGGCGCTCTATCCACTTCAATACCTAGCACCTAGCCACTTTTATCATTACACTTTTAAAAAATTTTGGTATATAATACAAGTTAGAATATATAATAATATAATATATAATATTTCATATTATAATATCATTATATTGATATTAAACTGGAAATGTGTTGCAGTATGATGGAAAATAAGTTGGTTTAGGCTGTAACCTTGGAGCTTGCTGCCTAATTCATCCTGACCTATCACACCACTCTAATTTGCCAAGTAAGTCACAGGTTAGACCTAGGCCACAGGTAATTTTTGATTCTAATACAGCGAGATTGGAGCAGTACAAAAACAAATCAGACTGAGATGGAAGGTACTCACACAGAGTCAGGTCCAAAGAGTTAGAGTTTCATGAAGTCACAGCTTTCATCTCGCACCAAATCAAGTGCTTTTCTTGTGCTGAGATAAAGGAAAAGGAGTGAACCTTGCATTGAAGATGTCCCTGTATATGAGAGTAACATACAACACATCTTCTCAACAGCAAAAGCTAAGGGTAGCCATTTTTTGTCATTCCCATTTATCCGAGGCTATTTATAGTCCTTGGAAAGATCAAAGTCACAGGATTTTAATTGCATTGGAGTCCTAGAGTTTGATCCAAGGATAGCTCAAACAAACTGTTAAAGATCTGGGAATTTTAATGGGGAAGAGTGATCACTCATAGGTTACAGCCCTTCTATATGACCAAACTATTGTACAATGTGAAAGTATTTGCAGATCCTATACATGATTACACGCCACCGTGGGGGGGGGGGGGAAGGGAGGGGAGAAAATCTGAAACTCAAGTGATTGTGGAACTGAATCTTGTAAATTAAAAGTAAATGAGGAAATAAAAAAAAAATTAAAAAAAAATTTTAATGGGGAAGAATGACTTGCCTCCTCCACATCTGTAATGTCCCGCCTCCCGTTTTATGTACACTTAGAGCAATATCCAGTTTATTCCTTGCTTGCTCATGTGGCGTGTGTTTCGCAAGGAGATTATACCTCCCCTAGTGAATTGATTTCTTCCTCTTTTCCATGATTTCTCCAATTAAATTATTTTCTCTAATCTCATGTATTACTTTTTCAGAATTACATTGTCAAGCCATTGACCTCTACTTTGGGAAATGTTCGCCTCTAATTTATTTGTTGAGGTCAAGTTGAAAATTTTAGGGCGATTGGATAAATTCAGAATATGCAAAGAAGTAATGAGGTTAAATAAAAACAAAGAATAGAAGAGCCCAAAATCAATGAAGATTTTTTTGAAATGACTAGTTTTTTTTTTGAAACTGGCAATTGAACTTGCAAGATTTTATTACATCTTCTTCTTCTTCTTCTTCTTCTTCTTCTTCTTCTTCTTCTTCTTCTTCTATAGTTTGAGGTTTTATTTAACACAAATAAAAATGTACAAAGCTTTTTACTCATTTTCTTCACTCCTCAGTCTAGCTTTTGGACTGGCAATGTTGATGGTTAGCTGGGCTGCTTTCTCAATGATATCTTTCTGATTCTTAGAGGAAGCATTGTGAGCAATCTCAGCACAGTAAGATTTGTTCCACATCAGGAGCCCTTCCAGCTCTTTGACATTGTGCACCCAAAACTTCCTGAATCCAATTGGTAATGTGTTTTGTCTTATTGCTTCCATAACCAATATCAAGCATCAAGATCTGGCTCTTGAATCATCTTCACACACTGTTGTCAATTCCTTTGGTTTATGCCACTTTCTCTTGATTTTGACTTATCTGTGTAACTGCTGTCAGATGAAATTTTTTGGTCCTCTTCTTGATGATTCTTCACAAGGGGTCTGAGGGCAGACATGGTGCTAGTGAAGAGACAGTGGCCCTTCCACAAGAAGATGGAGAGAAAAGCATCTTGATTGTTTAACATTGTATTGGTTTTCAGGGCCAAGATGGCAGAGTAAAGGCAGGGACTTACCTGAGTTCTCCCAAATTCCCTTCCAAATGACTTTAAAGTAATGCTTCAAAATGAATTCTAGGGTGGCAGAACTATATCCTGCAGTGTGATGAACCTGAATGTTTCTTTAGTGTTACAAAAAAACTACCATAATTAACATGGACTATCATAGATATAGGAAAAACTGGGAAAACTATTTGAATTTTTATCTAACTTTTGACACCAAGAAGAGATAGATGTATTAATTTGGTAGAACGCACATTGATGGACACACATGATACTCCTCAGAAAGAACATCTCTTATGATAAAAAAGTAAAATGAATGTTAGTCTTGCCTGTGTGGAAGCCAGTAATGACCTTGCTGCTTCCATATAGTCAGATACTATTTCCATTACTTCTTCTATTAAGGGTTTCCATGGGCTGCCTGTAGAAAAAGCTATTATTCAAAGTTATATGAAGTACACAGGGCTGGAGATGAGCAGTATAAGTCAAGAGCACCTTATTTATCAAGGTCCCCAAAACCCAAACAAATGATCACTACATTTCAGTGTTGAACCCAAAATTTTCTTACAGGAATACAACTGGGAAATGAGCTAAGACTAGAATAGGTTGAAAGGCTAGACCAGGGGTGGGGAACCTGTGGTTTCAAGACCACCTGTGACTCTCTAGATCCTCAAACGTGTCCCTTTGACTGAATCCAAGCTTCCCAGAACAAATCCTTCTTTTTGGATTTGTTCTGTGAAAGTTAGGATTCAGTCAAAGGGTCACACTTGAAGACTTAGAAAGCCACATATGGCCTTGAGGCCACAGCTTCCTCACACCTGGGCTAGACTAACCAAATTGCCATTCTAGTAGTCATATTTGTTTCCTGGTTCTTTTGTCAATGGTTATATAGTAGAAGTAAAGGAGGAGAAAACAAATCTTATAGCTGAGAAAAGTGGAAAATTCTCCTAAACTACAAACTGGAATGTAAAGACCTGAGATCCAAGTGTGCATTTATCCTTAAAGAAATCTACCTTCGGAAAGCCATTACACCTTTTAGGTTCTTCATCTGTGAAATGAAAGATAAAACTTGGTATTCTTTAGCCAGGATTGATAGGTTGTCCCCTCAATAACTTTATACCAAAGAGTAATTAAAATGAGCAAAAATAAAGGATGACTGAACAATCTAAAGTCAGTGGGGATTCTCTAGAAGCAGCTAGGAGACCACTTTGGAAATGGGAAATAGCAGCGCCATGACAGGTTTTACACTTTTTTATTCATGGTTATATCTGTTCTCCATTTTCCATATATTTCTGTCAAGGTAACTAGTAGAATATAATTGCCCAGGAGATCTGTTAAGTCCCAAATTGAAGCTGAAAGTCTAGGAGAAAAAGGTTCTAATAAATTATATGTTTTAGTTGTTTTTCAGTCATGTCCAACTCTTCGTTACCTCCTTTTTAGGGGTCTTGGCAAAGATAGTGGAGTGTTTTGCCATTGCTTTTTCCAGCTCATTTTGTAGATGAGGAAATGGAGGGAAACAGGGTTATGTGACTTGCCCAGGATCACACAGCTAGTAAGTTTATGAGACTGGATTTGAACTCAGGTCTTTCTGACTCTAGGCCTGGCATTCTAGTCACTGTGCCAACCAGCTGCTCAATAAAGTATTTATTAGACCTTAAAAACTATTGCTTTCAACTACTCTTCTTGGTGGTCAGTGGCTTAAATAAAACCAATTAGCACTAGCAACCCAACCGATAATACTAATCTTTGCTCTTTGAACCTTGCTTGTTCATCATCTTCCAGTCACTTTAAGGCCATTTCTGTCATCCAGTTGCTTTTGTACTTGTCTGTTATCACAGTCCCCAGATATCTCCAGCTTTATCTGATCCTTTTTCAATAACTAGCTGGCCTCTCCCTGTGTTACACTATCTTTATCAAGACCTTAATCATCTCTTATTTTGCCTATAGATGTCTGACAGTGGACAGTGACAAATGTATCTCTGATACCACAGAGCTCATAAGTGTAAATGAGAGGGAAAAATAAGAGGAAACAGTGTTTGCCGAAGCAGAAAGCAGCAAATGCCCCCCCCCCCCCGCCCAATTGATGCACTGCGCTAAAGAAAAGGAACCTTGAATGCTGATTCCCCACCTTAGTACTGCCCTTCATCCCTTTGCACTGTCAGAGTCTGAAGCAGCTACTGGAATATCATCTCCCAAAATCCGTTTGATTTTTTTCTTACACTGATTAAACGTATCACAAATGTTATAAAACACACTAAAGATGTTTCTTGAAACATAATGATCTTGAAAATCAGTTTGTCTTTCAGCTTTTAATTTTTTTCCATCTATATAAAAATTTAATAATGAAAATAGTTATTACTTTGAAAGTTTTTGCTGTTATTCCTAGTTCCACCTTCCAGGGTCATACAAAGCAAATCTATTCTCTTTTCAATATTTCAGTTCTTTAAGTATTTGAAGGAAGTGGTCATATCATCTCTAAATTCTAGGCAAACATTTCTAGTTCCTTCAATTGACCCTTACTTAGCAATTTCAAGTACCCTCACCAACTTGTTCGTTACCATCTGAAAACATTCTGCTTTCTTTTTGGTCTTTTTTAAATATAGTGGTGATAATTTAATGATATGCTTTACATCATGGGTTCTTAACAATGTTTTAGTCTGTCATAGACACCTATAGTGGTTTGGAGAAGCTTATGGAATGTTTTTCTCTCTCTCTTGTTTAAAAAAATTATTTACTCTTAGTTTACAAAATTCAGTTCCATAAGCTTTTAAGTTCCAAATTTTCTCCCCCTTTCTCTCCTCTGCCCTTGCCCCCCTATATAGCATGCAATCTGATATAGGTTCTACAAATACCTTCACATTAAACATTAGTCAAGTTGTAAAAGAAAAATTATAAACAATGGCATGAGCAATGAGAAAGAAGAAACAAAACAAAGTAAAAAAGAGAGAGAGCAAGTAGTTTCCTTCAATCTGAATTCAGACTTTGTAATTCTTTCTGTGGATGTGGATATCCCTTTCCATCATGAATCTCTTGGAGTTGTCTTATACCCTTCCATTGCTGAGAGGAGCCCAGTCTATCAAAGTTAGTCTTCACAGATATGATGTGTCAGTAATTGTATGCCATGTTCTCCTGGTTCTGCTCCCCTCACTGAGCATCAGTTTATATAAGTCTCTCCAGGTTATTATGAATGTTTCTCTTTTAAGGTAAAAATGGACAAATGCTTTATTTTTATATTTATTTTTCCTCAATTAGATGTAAATTTTTTAACACACACACACATATAATTTGAGCTCTAAATTCTCTGCTTCCTTCCTTCTTTCTCCCCTCGTTGAGAAGAAATCAATTTAATATAGATTTCATTTGTGCAGTCACACAAAACATATTTCTGTCTTAGTCATGTTGTGAAGGAAAACAGAGACCAAAAAAAAGAAAAATAAACAAAGTTTAAAAAAATGTTCTGTGATCTGCATTCAAATTCCACCAGTGCTTTCTCTGGAGATGGATGGCATTTTTTCATCATAAGTCTTTTAGAATTGTCTTTGTAATGATTAAAAAATTCTAAGGGACCAACTTTCTGGATAAATTAAAATCAGTTTTATTGATTACATCTAGAAAGTAGTCACTAAAAACAGGCTCACTGCTCCTTTGGTAGCCAAAGAGATCAAACCACTTGAATCTTCAATATTTATAAAACTATTTTTAAAAAGGGGTGCACTAAGGATGAAAATCAGCTCTGATTGGTTAATAAGACAGTGAATATTATAATGGGAGGTGGACTGTATATTAAAATGAAGGTCTTGACTTGGAACACTCAAATCTTTACTCAAGAAGACTTAACAATTTCCATATCATCTATCCATATCACTTCCATATCATTAAAAAGGGTAATCAATACTTCCCAGAATTGTCTCAGCAAACACAAGGAGAAGGAATGCATCCATTAGCTTAGAATTAGAATTTCTTTTACTGTCTGATGAAATCTTAACCTGGGTAAGTTTTTAAGAGAGATTTCCCACTGTGGTTGATTTCTGGATGAGGAAGTAGAAAAGGGAGAAAAAACCTTGGTCCTGATTAAAATATTAGTTATTAAATACGAGAGAGAAATATTCATTTCTCACATCTTAAATCATTGTATTACTGAGAATAGCTATTATCAGTTGAGCATCATACAATAATGCTGTTACTGTGTACAATGTTCTCTTGGTTCTGCTCATTTAGAATTATTACTTTTGGTGCCCTTCAAGTTCTAATGATATGGATTCATCACTACACAGATACATCTGTTTTGTAAGCATGACACCCACACATTCATAGATAAATATAAAAAATGATGGAGGAGGTAGATATCAATGTAAAAGTTATGTCTGAAGGGTGGCTATGCCTCATTTGGAAGATTGAAAATATTTTTTCATAACTTGAACATCCTAGGCAAAGCTGCTTGAACTAATACTATAATTGTATCTGCTACATTGGGAATTGAAATTCCTCTTCTAGAATAAATATAAACTAATTCAGAGTTAGAGAAAGAAGATGAATCTATCAAAGTTCACAAGTGAAGAAGTTCTTAGATGTTGCCTTCAACTTGGTGTCCTCTATAATCCTTGGCAGCAGAATTGTTCACTTGGTGAACATATAGACACACACACAAGTACTCACATCATATTTTTCTTCTTTTTGGCAAGAGCTATGTACCAAAGAGGCATTTAGGTGTTTGTCATTTGAGTATATCCAAGGAGATAACAATTGTAAAGCACTTAACACAGTGCCTAAAATACAGTAAATGCTATGTGTGTGTTAGTGATTTTGATGATGATGATGATGATGATGGACAGGGATTTTCTGGGCAGGGTGAAGGATACAATAGCACTCTATAATTTTCTCCATTAAAATTAATACAAAGAGGTTTCTTATTATCTAGATTTGTAGAACACCTTTTCTACTTGTAGAAATCTTCTGGTTTCCAAATGAAGATGAAGTTAAATTTCCCATTCAATTCAATGAATGTTTATTAAGCATTATTAACCTACTATATGAAAAACATTTGCTAGGCATTAGGCATACAAAGATGAAAGATAAAACTGTCCCTGATCTCAGGGAGCTTAATTCTAATGGAAAATGGCAATTATATCACATATAAAAATGAGAAAATACAAGATATATTGAGCAAGGAGAGAAGATCATTTACAGGAAACATCATGTCCAAAAGCTTCATGGACAAAGTCACACCAACTGTGTCTTGAAGGACAATATATGGCATACAACAAAATTCTTTTTTTTTTTTTTCAAGTTACAACCCATTAGTGGTCAAGACCAATGACAAGTCTTTTTTTTTTTAAAATTTTATTTTAGTTTGCATCATTCATTTCCACAAGATTTTGAGTTACGTATTTTCTCCCCCTCTTTCCCCCACCCACTGTCCCAAAACCGCCA
>CM053589.1:174190019-174208472 GCA_028646515.1 Pseudochirops corinnae | reverse complement strand
CACTGACCTGGAAAATAGATGCAGGAGAAACAATTTAAAAATTATTGGACTACCTGAAAGCCATGATCAAAAAAAGAACCTAGAAATTATTCTTCAAGAAATTCTCAAGTAAAATTGCCCTGATATTTTAGAACCAGAGGACAAAATAGAACTTGAAAGAATTCACTGATCACCTCTTGAAAAAGATCCCAAAAAGAAAACTCCTAGGAATGTTATAGCTAGGTTCCGGAGTTCCCAGATCAAGGAGAAAATATTACAAGCTGCCGAGAAGAAATAATTTGAATACCGTGGAAACACAATTAGGATAATGAAGGATCTAGCAGCTTCTACATTAAAGGATTGAAGGGCCTAGAATATGATATTCCAGAGATCAAGGGAGCTAGGATTATAACCAAGAATCACCTACCCAGCAAAACTGAGTATAATGTTCCAGGGGAAAATATGGTCATTCAATGATGTGGAGGACTTTCAAGCATTCTTGCTGAAAAAACCAGAACTGAAAAGAAAATCTGACACTCAAATACAAGAAGCGTGACAAAGTAAACATGGAAAAGAAATCATAAGGAACTTATCAAAGTTGAACTAATGTAACACCATGCACCAGCAGATTCCCAAAAGAATGCTACTGTGAACAGCTTCTAAGGTTTGGATTACACATATAGTGAACCCTCTGTTTATTCCATTACAAATCAAGGCAAATATTCACAATATATCACAATATAATATTCACAACATTACATCTTATCACAGAAAATCACAATATAGTGTTCATAACAGCTTAACATTAGAATGACCACACAGTTTTCACTACAGTGGCCACAATATTTACAACAAAGCATTCAATCAATTCACAATACAATAATCAATCTTCCACTCATGGGGCAAATCACTAACTTAATCATTCAATCAATTCACAATACAATAATCAATCTTCCTCTCATGGGGCAATCATACGTCAACTCAATCAGTTATTAAATACAATCATTAGAAAACCACACAAATCCTCCACCCCTCGGTGTCCAGCAAACCTCAATTTCATCCAAGGGGAGGCCTTTTCTTCATCTTGATTCTAGGTAGTCTCTCTGATTCCTTGGATCCCCTTCCATGGTCCCAGCTCCTACTTAAATCCACCAAAAAGTCACCTGGATTCAGGGGCAGACAGCTCCCAGGTCCTCATCCAGTCCTCAGAGGTGGACAGCACCCAGGTCCTTGTCCAGTCTTCCAGGCAGTCCTTGGCACACACTAAAGTTCACAGGGTAGGGCACATCTCAGACCCTTCACCACTTCTGTCACTGGAAACTCAAGCATCAGCCAGGCCATGAACCAACAAAGGCTTATCCCAGTCATGCTTCTTTAGTCCTCCAGCAGTTCAGCTGGCACTAGGACCCAGGAGAATCTTGGCCTTCCATGAGGCCTTCCAGGCAAGCCCTCTCAGCCTCCCAGGAGGCCCTCACTAGATTTTGGTCTCAGGAAAACTTCATCTCAGTTCTCAGTCAGCTTCCAGATGCTGGGAGAGAAACTCTGTGTGTGTGTGTCTCTCTCTCTCTTCCCTCTCTCTGTCTCTCTCTGTCTCTCTCTCTCTGTCTTCCCTCTCTCTCTCTTCTCTCTCTCTCTCTTCTCTCTCTCTCTCTCTTCCCTCTCTCTGTCTCTCTCTCTCTCTTCCCTCTCTCTGTCTCTCTCTGTCTCTCTCTCTCTCTCTCTCTCTTTCTCTCTCTCTCTTTCTCTCTCTGTCTCTGTCTCTCTCTCTCTCTTTCCCTCTCCCTCTCCCTCTCTCTCAAGAAAACTCCAACTTACTTCTTCAGTCCAGCAGCCCAGCTCCCAGATGCTAGGACAATCCTGCTTCCTCCAACAGGAGCCATTTCTGATTCTGTCTCTCTGTCTCTAGAATTCTTCTTTATATAGACACAATGGCCTCCTTTCTCAACCAATCCCCTTCTTCCACGTCAACAGGGGAGTTCACACCCTCTCAACAGAGGACAGATGTGTTCATACCTTCCATACTGAGCTCACATCTTCCATACTTAGCCCCAAGTTACTGAGAGCTAAGTATCTGCTAAACTGATTGCTGTTACAACTATTTACATGCCAACATGGAAAAACAATAATTGTAACTTATGAAACTTTTCTCAGTATGAGGATAGGTGAAGGGAATACAAATGTATATATACATATACATATGTCTATATAGGAGGGTATACATATGCTTACGAATACATTTCTGAGTTTGTGTATATATGAGTACATAGAGGGCACAGGATCAATTGAATAGGAAGGGACAATACTTTAACGGGTGAAATTCTGAAGTGGGAGAGGATTGGAATGAGAGGAGACAGGGAGAAACAGAATGGGGTTAATCATCTCATATAGAAGAGGCTAGGGATAACTGTTACAGTGGAGGGGAAGAACAGGAAGGCAAAAGGGAAAGGGTCAACCTTACTCTCATTGAATTTGGCTTAGGGAAGGAATGACATAAACTCTAAACTTGGTGTCTTGCCACACAGGAGAATAGGGTGGATGGGGATGAAAGGGGTGATGATGGAGGGGAGGGCAGGGTGGGAGGAAGGGTTACTGGAAGCACACACTTCTGTAAAGGGATAGGGACAGGGTAGAGAATAGAACAAAGGGAGAGCAGGATAGGGAGGGACATATAATCAGTCTGTCACAATATGTCCATTGTGGAGATGTTCTGCGTAATTACACATGTACAGCCTGTATTGAATTGCTTGTCTTTCCAGTGGGGGTGGGTGATGAGGGAGAAAAGGAAAGAATCTAGAATTTAAAGTTCTATAATCAAATGTTTAAAATATATATATGTATATATTATTATTATTATTATTATTATTAACCACATGCAACTGGGAATTAAGATATACAGGCACTGGGGTAGGGAGATCCATCTTGCCCCACTGAAAAGTCAGAGGGGTGATGAGGGAGGATATAGGAGAGAGCAGATTGGGGGAGGGGTTGTACAGTGGGATGCCTGTTTTGGGGTGGTGGGTGGAGGGAAGATGGGGAGAAAATTTGTAACTCAAAATCTCGTGGAAATGAATGACGTAAAAAATAAAAAAAATAATTTAAAAAAATAAAAAAATTTTAAAAAAAGAAAGCTATTGCAATAGTCCAGGTGGGAAAAAAAAAGAAAAAATGGTAAATGTGATAATACAGAGAAGCACAGAAAGTTCCATATGAACTATATGCATAATAAAGTAAGCAGTGTCAAAAAAACAATATTCACAATGACTATAATAATAAAAACAGAAATACAACTATACTCACACAAAAATAAAAGTGAATGTTGCAGAATTATAAAGAATAAGCATGGCTAGAAAGAAGATACCACCACCTCACTACTTTGTGGAAGTAGATGGTCCACAAATGTTGTATATGTTTTTGGACTATTGGACTTAGTAATTTCTTGATGTTTTCCTAATTTTCTCCTCTTTGTTTTCTTCTTATATCATTTAAAGTCATATTTGTCATGATAATTGACTCTACGGGAAGTCTAGGGGTAGGGATGCCGTGGAAAAATTATGGTGATAGAAAAAAAGTATCGTGAAAACTTTTTTGAAAGAAAAAGTAATCGGAGATTTGAACTCCCTAGAGCCATCAGTGTGCTCAAATGAATTGTCTGACATTGGAAATATTTTGAATTAATGTTATATTAACTCTAAAATGTCATATTAACTCAATGATACTGAGATAATTGAATATTGGCTGTTCAATTGGCTGGTCATGTTGAGGTCCAGGGGTTTTGGGAACCCCCAAATTCAAGGGGAAATTATGTGGGTCCTGCCTCAAATTAATTCAATCCAAGTCTTTTTTAGTTGGAGACAAGGTTTATTAAAATACCAGTTGTGTTGAGTGAGATTTTAAGAATCCACACTATTGGCCAGATTTTAAGAATCTGAGCATTTGTGATGCTTGTAATGACAAGCAGGCCAGATTGAATCTGAGCAATTTAGTGAGGGACAAGGTGGAACTTATATACAGTGATCAAGCAGTGGGTCTAGATGGAATCAAGGAGTAGTAGTCTAGGATGGGGCCAGGTGCAGACTATGAGGGCCACTGTGAAAGAAATTAAAAGATTATATAGAAATGAGGCTCAGGCAAATGCCAGAGACTTGGCCAGGTGGGAAAGTTCAAGGAAGGTGTGGAGGGAGGGGGAGGTTTCCAGGGCCTATACCCCATCAGTCCAAAGTTATCAACTGACAAATGTCAGAGTTGCACTGCTTCAGTCAGCTATGTAGGTTATATAGTGCCTCAGAAAGGAGTTCGCATTGAACCAGAGAGGGTAGAAAAAAAGAAAAAAAAAAATCTCACACATGAAAACATTTGAATGGGAGAATTGTTGTAGCTATCAATTTTTTTAGATGCAAAAAAATTACTTGGAGGTTGACCAAAAAAAGTAAGATAAATGAGTTTAATGAGATTTTGTTGATTCATATAATATAATGAATAGGAAGAATTCAAAGAAATATGGGAAGACAAGAACTGATGAATATGAAAGCAAAATGAGTCACAGTGATACTAATGCTAATGAAAATAACACTGAAAGCCAAATGAACCAAGATTCATTGTAATAAGCAATGTTGGTATTGGAGAACAAATTATAAAACAAATTTGACACCCTTTGAAAGAGATGAAGGGAAAGAGGCATATACCACCAGAAATAGTAGGTTTGTCAGTCCATTTGTAGAAACAGCCTCTTTCTGTGCTTATGTTTGAATCTTACGCAAAAAGACAACATCAATAACAACAAAATAAGTGTTGAGACTCACTTCAAGTTCAATGCTACCATTCACTGGATATGACCTTTTGGTTTTACAGGTCAAAAAAAGAGATGGTACAAAGGGGGGATGAGACAATTGCCCAAGAATTCATCCTAGAGGCATTTCCTATATTCAGAACACCTGGGGGAATTCTTCTCTTTGAAGTCCATTTATTCTTGTACTTGGTGTCCCTGACAGGAAACATGGTCGTTATCACTATTACATGGGCAAACTACTGCCTCCAAGCACTAATGCATTTTTTTTTCTTTAGCAGCTTCTCTTTTGTGGAAGACTGATTTCTAACAACCATAATTCCTAAACTACTAAGCAAGTTTTTCTTGGGTGTTCTTATTTCATGTTTTCATGTATGTGCTACTAAAGCAAGCTAATAGATTAGGCACCAATAGAGAGGCAACCCTTTTGAATACTGTGGTGACTCCTTTCTTGAGCCCCCTTACTTTTACTTTAAGAAATGGGCAGGTGATTGGGGCAGCTAGGTGGTGCAGTGAATAGAGCCCCAGCCCTGGAGTCAGGAGGATCTGAGTTCAAATCCAACCTCAGACACTTAACACAAAACTAGCCATGTGACCTTGGGCAAGTCACTTAACCCCAATTGCCCTGCATTCCCCCCTCCAAAAAAAAAAAAAAAGCAAAAAGAAAGAAAGAAAGAAAGAAATGGGCAGGTGAAACAGTCCTTAAGAGATGTTCTGGCCAAAATGAAATAGCTGACACAAAATTGTAAAATCTGAGAGCTAGCAGGAAACTTACAGTCAACTTATCTAATTCATAATTTCAAACAGGAATGAACTTAACAAAATCTTTGATTCTTGTCTTTCATAGTTTCTGAGAAAACCTCAAATCGTGGGATGCTTATTGCCTCACCAGAGTGCCCATTCTATGGTTTCACCAAGTGCTTAGGAAGTTCTTTGGTTTGAGCTGGTGTGTCTATGGGAAATTGTCAACCAATCAAGCAACCAATAGACATATATTAAGTAACTATTATGTATTACACACTGTGCTATTTCTAGGAATTAAAAAAGACAAAAAACCCCAAAAAGTTTACAGTCTAATGGGACTAACAATTTGCAAATAAATATATACAAAACATGCTACGTACAAGGTCAATAGGAAATAATAAACAGATAAGAGAAGTTGTGGGGACTTCCAGTAAAAGATGGAATTTTAGCTGAGACTTAAAAGAAGTGAGAGAAGTCAGTAGCTGAACCAGAAGGAGAACATTCTAGGCATAAAAGACAGTTGTAGAAAATGCATGGAAAGGAGAGGTGGAGTGTCTTGTTCATGGAAAAGTCAGCGGGCCAGTATCACTAGATCAAAGAATATGTGTCAATCTGTCAACTGATGCTTGTTCTCTCTTTCTTGATCTCCCTATCCTTCACCAAAACAGCTGTACTAACAACTATCGAAAGATAGATCATTATTTTTTTTCCAAGTGAAAAATCTCCAGATCCTTCAATCATCTACAATCATGTGAAGGGGTCACCATGGCCAAAAAAACCATGGTGATACAAAAGGTACCAATGGACAGCATTTCTTTACTTAGTGAGGCTATCCTTTGGCCCACATTGAGTCTTTCACTGATACCTTGCCCAAGACCTTTTCAATGTGATAGGACGTGACAGTGCTTGTGTTCTGTTGTCATCGCCTTACAAATTCTGAAGTCACTTCTATGCCAAAATGAGGTATCAATAATAACAAACCTTCTTAAAATGTTGTAACAATATTTGAACACAAGTCTCATGGGAATTGATGACCAGAGTAGAGTTCAATAGAATCAACATTTCCATTAATTTGGAGATTTCAATTCCTCTCATCCATGCACTCTAAGTATAGCATTTTTGTACATGTTTCCTTTCTTTTTGTTCTAAACCCTTAATAGTAACATATTCATATTAGACGAACAAATAAAAAGCCATAAACTGCTAATTGCAGTTTATCATTGTATATGTTAACTCTACAAAAATAACAAATATACATGGTTCCTTTAAATAGGTATTTAGTTACCCTAAGGAGGTATTTACTGGAGACAAGCGAACAAAATTCTTGGTCTTATTTTATGACAGAAATAATCAAGCTTCTAATCATCAAAAAATCTTTGCACGGGGAGTGCCCAGTGGCAGTGAAATCAGTGCTGGAGGCGTACTGGTGAGTAATACAGTGAATAACCTGAGGAACTCTGAGGTCTTTACTAAACATCACAAGAAAGTAGACAGTGTTTTCTATATTTTATAGACTACTTAATTAGATTGGGTCATATGACCAACAAAATAGGAGATTAGACATTTTCTTCAAATATCATGACCTCTCAGAGTTCTCCAAATTGGAATTATTCACAAGAAATAAAAATTTTATCTCAGTATAGAAATAACTATAACTATATCAACAACAAAAACAAAGTATCTATATCTTTTGTTTATAAATATATACATGTATACATATATACACATATACAGATATGAACAAAGTTCTTGAAATAATTGCAAACTATTAACAATTACATGAAAGAATACCCCAAATCATTAATAAATTAATTAATTAGAGAAATGAAAATTGAAAAACATTGAGACTTCACCTCATATTCGGCACATTAGTAAGCATGATAAAAGATGGCAACACTCAATATTGGAAGGGTTGCAGAAAGACAGGTGCATTAGCACATTGTTGTTAGACCTGTGAATCAGCACAACTCTTTTGGAACAAAATTTTAAATTATGCAAAATTACCAAAATGTCAATATCCTTTGACTAAGAAATACCATTACTAAGATTATTCTCCAAGAAGACCATTGATAAGAAATTCCAATGTACACCAATATATAGCAGCATTTTTATGGTGGCAAAGAATTGGAAATAAAGTAGATGATCTTTAATTGAGGAATGTCTAGACAAATTATTGTGCATGAATGCAATGGAATACTACTTTGCTGTAAAAAATAAATTGGTGAATATGATGAATACAGAGAAGCATGAAAAGATCTACATAAATGGGTACAGACTAAAGTAAGCAGAGCCTAGAAAATAATATACACAACTTTTTGACAGAAAGAACAACCATACACACACACACGTCAAAAGTGAATATTGTAAAGGTGTTCTTGTTGATCCTTTATTTTTCAAAGAGAATCAATGACATCACAAGGTGATATTGTGACTCCTGTGTAAACTGGATTTAAGTGAAGCAGAATTGCACAAAGTCATCAGCTTTACTCTCCCTTCCAGCATCATCAAAGTCTATTGGCAACTCAAAAGTCAAGACAACTAGCAATGGCCTAGGGTGCAGTGGATAACCTTGGTGTTTTCAATGTTTGACCAAGCTTTAAGCATCTCACAGCACCTGCTTCAGCCACCCTCATTATTGTTGGAACAAATTGTTTTCATCTTCCCATTTCACAAGGGGAAGATTTCACAAGCCTGAGGTAGATAGCGCTCTAACTCACCACAAGGCTTGAGGCCAATCAGTTACCCTCAGTTTGGTTTAGCACATCTGTCAATATGATTTCTGCTGTGCATGCTACAGCTTCTTGGAGCCACAGATGATAACAGAGTGCCAAGTAGATATCAAAGGTGGATAAACAGCCCTAAAAAAGGGCTTTCCAGGTCCTCACACCAGAGGTGCTAGTTCTCCTTAAAGATTTATATAAAACAGAAATGGATCAAAATAAGAGATATGAGAAAACATTGCCAACAGAGCAATTTGGTGACGTGGGGATGATGCATATTGCATGTAATTTTAAACTTTTTCAGTTTATCAGTTATTCTGGTTTTTTTCCTCTTCTTTTCCTTTAAAAAGCTGTATTTGGTGGTTCTATGCAAGGAAAAAGGGGAGGGGTAAAGGAAAAACCATGGTGTTATTAAAAGAAAGACATCAATAAGAACATATTTAAGAAAGAAAATATTAGAGTTGTGATATACCCCCTGTAGAATTTTAGACCATAAGATTTTGCACACCCTATCTCTATTTTGAAATCTACTTTCCCAGATTTGTGGTGAATATAAAATTATTTCCTACTTTCCTCTCCTTTATCACATACTCAAAGATAGAAAAGTTACTTTGCTCCCCAAGGTCCCCATTGTTTCTGCACCCAGCACCTAAGAGATAAGAGACTTAGAATGTATGTTAAAGTTTTGCTTCTGAAACTTCTTAGAGAGTGACATTCTGCTATAGAAAACCATAATATATTACATATGACATATATATTAATGTTCAATTTGAATACATCATTCTAGAACAGGGATTCTTAACTTGGGTTCCCTAAACTTGGGATTATTTTTCTTTCTTTTTTTTTTTTTTGCTTTTTTTTTTTGCAGGAGGGAAGGTAGGGCAATTGGGGTTAAATGACGTGCCCAAGGTCACATGGATAGTTTTGTGTTAAGTGTTTGAGGCCAAATTTGAACTCAGGTCCTCCTGACTCCAGGGCCAGTGCTCTATTCACTGTGCCACCTAGCCGCCCCTTTCTTTCTTTTTAAAAAGTATTTTAATACATTTATTCTGTCATAATTGGTCTCCCTTATGATATCGTGTGTTTTATTTTATACACTTAAAATAGTTCTACAAGAAGGAAGTCTATAAGATGAACCATACCACCAAAGGGGCCCATGACACAAAAAAGGTAAGAATCCCTGTGGAGCCATATTGTAGTTGTGAGCCCCATAACCCAAGTCTCAGGAAAATTGATGAGTTCAAACTTGCTACGTTGATTAAGCTCTCCAGGTCAAATCACTTATTACCCATACTTTATTTAGGCAGAAGTGCCTAAAGTTATACACTTATTACTGGCTCCTTTCTTTGATTTTGTTTATAAAATATCTATCCCACTTTGTAAGACTGGCAAGGAAACATGTTGAAATTTGAGGAAAAAAATTTTTAAATAAAAATAGTTAAAAAATAAGTACAATCTTAATGCTGCAATTCAGATTTTCAAAAGTGACCAATTAGCTTCCTAGAGGGAATCTCTACTATCTCAAGAGAATCCTCCCCAGGCTTTGGGTTCTTCAATATTTTGTTCTTGCCAATCCTAATGACTTCTGAGTGTGTCAAAAATCTGCCTGCTGGTCTTGGTGCTTTCTGCATGGCCATAATAAATAATCTAGTGAGAAACATATAGATGCTCTGGACCACCAATGAAGATCAGTCCTTACCTATGAACATAATGGTGTGAGTCTAATTCTGGAAAAATTGGGTATGAAATTGAAGACTGCAATGTATAGGTATGTGAGCTAGAAAATATAAATAAAGGAAAAAGAAAATCTAGCTGAGGGCACTATGTTCTCCTTTAGATAGGCACTCAGCATTTAAGCTCTTCTCATTTCATAGGATGTATTGTACTGAGGGGTGGGAAAGGAAAACCTTCAAGATGTAAGGGAAGATAGTCAAGTCTTCTTACTAACATTTCAACAAATAGAAATGTTTGATAAATCTGTCTTTGGATTTCAAGAACGAAGGTATGTGTGTGGTTAAAATGCTGTGGTTGGATAGGTTTTGAAAGTTGTTTTAAAACTTGGCTTGGGAATTGGGAGGTGGGGGAAAGGAGAAGTGAAAATAAAAATAGGCCTTATTATCCCCGTCCACAAGTATCATTACAAAATCTTCCTCTCATGACATAAGGATATCAGAAATGCAAGTGCTTTCTCTTTTTTTCCTTTATCTCAGTCTAAGTGTTAGAAGATAAAAAAACAAGAAGAACCCGAGATTCTAAATTCTGGGTCCTGCAAACCCAGATGTGTGAGTATCTCTCCTCAATCTGCTTGTTTATCTAATGGTTCCACCCTTATGGTAATATAGACTAAAGATGCCAAATACTGACTGGGTCCACTGCATTTTGAAACAGATTGAAATGCATTTGAGAAATATTTAACAAAATAAATAAAAAATAAATAGGCAATGGATACCATTAATATGTGATTTTCTAAGCCAATATTTCATCAGCAGAGCTCCTTTTGTATCGTTTAACAGGCCCCGTTTCTATTTCAGTTTGATATCACTGTTTAGACTCCAACACTCCTTTCAAGCAAGGTCTTCATGGACAAAACAGAGTGGAGGCCAGAAAACTGGATGGACTTGATAATCATTTTGCATGTTGTTGCTCAATCACTTCAGTGTTGTTCAACTCTTCATGAGTGGTTTGCCATTTTCTTCTCCAGTTCGTTTTACAGATGAGGAAACTGAGGCAAACAGGGTTGTGACTTGTCCAGGTAAGTGTCTGAGACTGGATTTGAAGTCAGGAAGTTAAATCTTCCTCACTTCAGACCCTAACACTCTATCTACTGTGTCACACGGCTGCCCTTATTTTTCATTATGTAGCCCCATCAAGTAATTCCCAACAGCATAGTCACTGTACTATAGACTTCCGATTCACTATTAATATGTTATGTTCCCTTCCACTAAAGATTTATTCTAATGCCTCATCTTGGAACAAAAGTAATCCTTGGTTCCAGAAGACTGTTAGAGTCTAGCTCTTATTATGTAAATAGGAAGTAACAAGAAATAAAGACTATGTGTATGATTTCACCAGTATAGGGAAATCCCAGATGGGGAAATTCCATCTACTTATACAAGTCAGCACCTCCTCTGAAACTTACAGTTTTAGAGAACTGTCTAGTGTAGTAGTGTCAAACTCAAACAGAAAGGGGGCCACTAAATCATATATAAGGAATTGTGTGGGCCACACACTGACTTAGAAAACCACATGTTTATCTACTGCTTTTTAAATTAATTACATTGGTACATTTAAATCAGAGAGGAAATGCATTTTAATCTTGTTCCTGCTACACTCAGGAGGGTTGTAGGCAGCCTAAAGCCAACGACTGTGGATTTTACACCATCCAGAGTGTCATGTCAACTAGCGTTTTGAATGGCTTATTTGGTGACACAGCTCACATATGCCAAAGACAGAATCTGATTCCAAGTCTTCCTGAGTTTGAAGTCAGCTCTGTCTGCATTACATTATACTGCCTCTCAACTAATAAAAATAAGTATAAAATAAGGTGAAATTGATACTCCATTGACTATTTTCTGGAAGGATTTATTATTATTTTGATTAAATATATATTTATATTTTTCAACATTAGCATAAACTGTTATTTGGGTCAGATGTTGTTTTATAACAAAAGCATTCCTTAAAGATAGAATGTTAATTACTGAAATAAAAGAAATATAATAATTCAATTTAAGAAAAAGACACTGGATTTTATATCAGAAGACTGGGATTCAAGAAAAGACTCTGAGCCCTTATGACTTTAAGCAAATAACTTGATCTCTCTGAAGCCCATCATTCTTAACTATAAAATGGGAATAATAATAACTTCTTATTTTATATATCTCTGGTGAGAACCTTTTCAAAATGAATTGTAAACTATAACGCACTATGGAAATGTAAGCTATTGCTTGAAAAATACCAGGAAAAGGTTATTTTTTTGTTATGTCTAAAATGAGAGACAGTGGTAGAGTAGACAGACAGTCTTTTTTGGCTGGAAGTCTTGGGTTTGAGTCCTGTCCCTGACCCCTAATTACTGTATAACCCTGGGTAAAATCATATACCCTCACAAGCACTACAGGAAATTCTTTATGATTATAAGGTGCAGAATAATTGCTGAGCTACATTCCCAAGCTCCCTATGTCAATGAAATCACAAGTCTACATCTGCCTCCCAAAACTGTCTAGAGTATGAAATCAACCACTGAGAGTGGTAATCACCATTTTTTAGATGGATAACAGAAACTAAAATTACAGACTAGATTTTACTCTTTTTACCTACTGAGTCAATCTCATGTTAGTTAATTCAATTTGAAATAGTCTAGCTATTTAAAACATTTAAAATACTGACTGAGTCCCCTTTCAAACTCACGTAACTAACAAGAAAATTTTCAGGTTTAATGTTCCCTTTTTTCACTTAACCAGGAAGAATTCCTTTTAATTTGGACAAAGTACCACTTTTCTTATTTCTCTTTACATATAGCATATAAATATGAGATTGTTTCCCTTCCCTTTCACAGTATCTATTCATCAACTATGATCTTTTACCCATTATAGGTCCTGCAGAACATATGGTGAAAATAGGGAATCTGACAAATGTCCAAGAATTTATACTGGAAGGATTTCCTGCTGTCCAGCACCTGGGGAAACCCCTCTTTATGGTGCACTTGCTTTTGTACTTAGTGTCCATCATGGGAAGCATTGTCATTGTCACCATCACATGGGCTGACCACTGCCTCCAAACACCAATGTATTTTTTCCTAAGTAACTTCTCTTTCCTAGAAAGCTGTTTTATAACAACTGTTATCCCCAAACTGCTAGCAATTTTCCTTTCAGGAATGCAAACAATTTCTTTTGCTGCCTGCCTCACCCAAAGCTTTTTCTTCCTATTTTTGGGGTCAACATGCTTTTTCCTTTTGGCTGTGATGTCTCTGGATAGGTATATGGCAATCTGTAACCCTCTGCATTATCACAGCATCATGAACTTAAGGGTCTGTTTCCTCTTAGTCTTATCCTGCTATGTTTTAGGTTTCATATTAATCATTGGTCTAATCCTAATGGTCTCTCGGTTATCTTTCTGTGGCCTTAATGTCATCAACCATTTCTTCTGTGACCTAGGTCCTCTGGTGCATCTTTCATGTTCTGATACCAGTACTGTGGAATCATTATCCTTTCTTCTTTCTGTAGTTATCATTCTTTCTTCCCTCACCACAACAGTCATATCATACATCAATATAATAACTACAATAGTCAATCTTCCATCAGCCAAAGAGAGACAGAAAGCCTTCTCCACCTGTTCTTCCCACCTCATTGTCCTTTTTCTGACCTATGGAAGTTGTGTTTTTATATACATGAAACCAAAGCAAGCTGACAGACTAGAAGCCAACAAAGAGGCAGCACTTGTGAACACCGTGATCACCCCTTTGCTGAATCCTTTCATTTACACATTACGAAATAAGCAAGTCAAAAAGGCCTTGAGAGATGCTCTATACAGAATGAAATCCATGAGATAGAGTCGATTTTAGAATTGGAAAGAAACTTAAAGTCATCCACGACAAGCTAATGTAGGACACTCCCCACACACACACAATCCTGAGCCAGTGATTCTCCATACTTTCCCTGGGAACTTTTAAGTGAAAAATATCTCATAACCTTCATGAATGGTTAATCCCATTTTGGGACACGTTAAATCCTTGGAATATTCCTTACAATGAATTGAAATGTGCACTTATTAATCTTTCACTTGGTTTGAGTTTTGCCTTTAGAAGCTATTCTGAGTAAGCATCATTCTTCCATATAAAAGGTCGTTGTTGATTGAATAATCTGCCCTTTGTTAAGTTAGACATCTAACATAGCTGGGGAAGCCAAAAGCTACATGAGAGAAGGGAGAGGTCTTCCCAAACTTTTGTTGCATCGTATCGTTTTCAAAGCCTTCACCGTGGCTGTCATTTGCTAACTGGTCATGGCAATTATGATGGCCAATGGACTCATGCCCTTATAGTCAATCTGTTGATGGTGAGCATCTCCATAATGTTTTTTAGGATGATTGCTGGTCAGCACTCCATTTGCTTCTAGGGCCATACTCAAAGTATTTCAAGCTTCTGCAACATACCAGAGCTTATGCATCATGAACTTAGCCAAACAGTAGCTAGATCACCTCAATGCTATGATGAGGCAACAGGCTAGAATATCCTTCTTGAAATATGGACTTCAAGATTTAAGCAAATGATCAAGAAGTGACATGACCACTGTCTAAATTCAGCAAAATTGCCACCTCCCTTCATCAGGGCACAAATTTCTGTTGGTATGTAGTGGCCTGGGTTCCCATTTATTTTTTATTGCTTACTTGATTTTTTTTTAAAGTATGCTACTTATCACCAAAAATGAATATTCAAAATATTCAAGTAAAACATTCTATACAGTAAACATGTTATACAGTAAATTCCTGGAAAGAAAATCTTCTCTGCCACTGATAATTGTCAAAAGCCCTGAGAGGTTGAGTGACTTGACCAAGGTAACACTACCAGCATCTCTGTCAGGTCCGGGACTTGAAGCCTGATCTTGACTTTGAGACCAGTTTTCTGTTTTTTCACACATATTAATTTTAACAAAAGAGTAACAAAAGTAGTTCTGTTTTGTTCAGTGTCCTCTTCCTTTCTCTTTTCTTTTTCTGTCATTTTTATGGACTTGTGACTGTCATTGATTATTTTTATTATTTTACACAGTTTTGTCAATGACTCTTTGAACTGTGCTTTCTTCCCTCTGGATTTCTTCAATTTGTGTTTATTTCTTTGTATTCTTCCTATTGTTACTCTATAGCATGTAAAACTATCATGTTCATATAATTTATTCTATCCTTCTCTGACCATTGTGCATATTTCTTGCTTCCAGCTGTTTAATATCATGATAAGGATCCTATAGATATTTTATACAAAGAAATCTGCATTTTCCTTTCAATAATATTCTTAGAATGCTATCCTAGTAATTGGATCCCTAGGCCAAAGATCTGAACAGTTTTGTAACTCTTAGTGTATGTCACCATTTGTCAGTAATTTGCACAGAGTAGGTGCGTGATAAACAGTTTTGCACTGAAGTGAACTTTGCTTTTCAAAATGGCATAAATTTACAAATCTACAATTACAACAATAGTCTACCCATTGCTCCACAGTATTTTCATTTTTGAATTTTATCTATTTCAATATAATTTGATAATTTAATCAATATAACAGGTACATCAGAGGTATTTTAATGTTTAATTCTACTATTATCAGAGTAGTGAACAATCTTGATATAGTTTTTGCAAATCTGTGTCCATTAAGAATTACTGATTAATATCAATTGACTGTCTTTTGCAGAATGAATCCTACTCATAACCTTGTCACCGACAGATTTCTGGTGTCAGACTTCATTTAAATGTATAATAAAATATGTTTTTCTTAATATTTTCGGTTCTTTTTTCTGTTGAATGTACCACTTTTAAAGTGCAAAATATATTTTTATATTGCAAAATGCATGTTTTATCTCCTACATATTCTTTTCTTCACTGAATACATGAGTAGATTCCTCTTTTTTTGTACACTGTTAGCAGGTATGATGTTAATAAAGATCTAGCAAAGGAAACAGAGAAGGAATGATCACATAGCTAAAAGAAGAAACTGCAGAGAGTAATGTCACAAAAACCTTGAGAGTATAAAGGAGAAGAGGGTGGTCATCAGTGCCAAAGGCTGCAGAGGGGTCAAGAAGGATGAGAACTGAGAACAGGCCCTTGGATTTGCCAATTAAGAAATCAATGGTAACTTTGGAGAGAGAGTTTCAGAACAATGATGAACTTGAAAACCCAACTATAAAAAGTTAAGCAGCTAGAGAAGAATGGAAGAGAATACAGCCATCTTAGATGACCTTTTTACGAAGTTCAGCCACAAGAGAGTAAGGAAATACAGCACAACAGATGGCAGGGATGGAGGAATTAAGTGAGAATGTTTTAAATAAGAGGAAAAATGGGAATGTCTTTGGAAAACAGTCACTAGTTAGGGAATGCTTGAATATTAGTCAGAGAGTAGGTGTAATAGAGTAATTTACTGGAGAAGATGCAAGGACATTTAATCTCTTGTGTATGTAGAGGGATTTGCTTTGGCAAGAAGAAGGCATCCTCTTCAGATGAGAAAGGAGTGAAGGAAAAGATAACAGTAGAAGGTATCTGACTGATGTGAAATAAAGAAGAGGAGAGTTTGAGAAGATCATGAATATGTTACAGAGAAAGTACATAATTGCTCAAAGAATAACAAGTGAAGTGGTTTATTACTCATAGGTATGCAAGTATGCTACTCCTCAGTCCTATAGGTGCACAAATAGAGGCTTGGGTGTACAATGGGACACAGACCCTGATGGAAAGGCCAAATTTCTGGATCTCTGTTCTTGTATCTGATTGTTGTGGCTAGAGAAACTCACAGGGAATGAGTGAGAAAGAGGTCTTAGGGGTAGTCAATCAATGAGTAGTCTGCTCTGTGACTGCCTCCCTTTCAAACAAAAGGATATTGTGATTAGGAAAAAATGTTAACCTTCCCTGCCTGATAAGGGAAAGTTTGCTAAATTGAATAGGATCACTAGAGCTTTGCCCTCCTTTCCTGAATGTAGCTGATTCAAATAGTGTTGGGTACACAGGAACTTCCTAATACACAGGTGAGTAAATCATTGATTAAACACGACACCACTTCTGTCAACTAAAGTCTATCTAGCCTAGCAACAGGTCAATTCTAACAGTGATGAGGAGACCTCTGCAAATGACCTTAATTCTTTCAATGAAATATAGGACCAGGTTCTCAGTTGAAAGGGAAGGAGAAAAGTGAGCTGTGGGAGGCTCGAGGAGGGATGGAAAGGGCTTGGAAAAGCTGTTATGGAGAGTGATTTATTCATAAAGTGTCACAAGATATGTAAACCACATGCATGATCAGAAAGAAAGGTTGGTCATGTCGTAAGAGAAGAAGATAACAGATGGACACCCCGAGTGCTACAGTGGTATAAGAGCAGAGGAAGGCTTGCAGGATGTTAGGTTGTATTCAGTACTTGAACAAGAACTGCATAGATTGTGAAAGCATAGAAGGGTTGCTTAAGTATTTCAGAGAGCTATAATTTCATGTGGAATTAGTCTGTGGAATTAGGCAGCAAGGTGGAACAGCAGATAAGAGTGCAAAGCCTGGAGTCAGGAGGACATGAGCTCAAATCTGACCTCAGACACTTACTAGTTGTGTGGGCCTAGGCAAATCCTTTAATCCTGTTTGCCTTAGTTTCCTCATCTGTAAAATGAGATGGAAATGGCAATCCACTCCAGTATCTTTGCCAAGAAAACTTGATAGTTTTCATATCTTGGTATAAGTTTCATATCAAGGTACTTGATATGGTACATATTCTGGAATCAGAGGACAGATTGTAAAATAGATCTTGCTAGAGTTCTCTCAACTTCACAATGTCTAGTTTTCACAGTTTTATCCTTTTCAGTATCAACTTTGATTTTTTTTTCACTAACAAATTAGCTATCTTAGTGTACACAGTTGGCTACTGACAAATAAATTTTACACCAGAAATAAATTTTTTCTTGCCTATTAAAATACAAATTCAATTACTGACCATTTGTTTATTGATTAGCTTGGTCCATATGTCCCAGTTATTTTCTCAAAGAAAGTATTCCTGTACATGGCAGTGAGGTTTCTGTATAGTCTCCTATTCCTTATTCCTCAGTCATATTTTCCAGGACATTTTTCACTGTCCTCCCCTGTGCCCACCTTTACATTAAAATTGTGAAGTATTAAACCGGAGGCAGCTGATGGTACAATGGATAAAGTGCTGGGTCTGCAGTCAGGTAGAGCCGAGTTTAAATCAAGCCTTGGACACTGACTGACTGTGTGACTCTGGGCAAGTTATTAACTTCGTTTTGTACCAGCTTCCTCACCTTTAAAATAGTAGCACCTATAATACATCACAGTGTAATTGTGATCAAATGAGGTAATATTATGTTTTTTTAAAAGCCATTAGCACTTACATACTAAGTGCTATACAAATGCTTCTTCTTTCCTGAATATATCCCCCTCCTCGCCCTCCTCCCCCTCCTCCTCCTCTTTCCCCTCCTCTTCCTCCTTCTCCCCCTCCCTCCCTCCTCCTCCTCCTCTTTCCCCTCCTCTTCCTCCTCCCCCCTTTTTCC
>CM053589.1:174177956-174189919 GCA_028646515.1 Pseudochirops corinnae | reverse complement strand
TTAAGTGCTTATCACAAGCATTGCAAAACATAATGAACAGAGATCCCATGGAATCACACTGCTTGTTTCCTTTGGACTTACAATAAAATTCACTCCAACAACTCCTTTATTTTTCTTTTTAAGAATAATTTGTGGATCATTCTTCCATTTAACTAAAACTTCCTTTGCCTTCTGGCATGATTTGTAGAGAAAATTTCAAGACTGATACATATGAGTTCCTCCAGTACTACTTGCAACTGGTCATACTATAGGAGGCATAATATGGGCAGCTAGGTGGTGCCTTAGTGCAGAGTGCTTGGCCTGGAGTAAGGAAGATTCATCTTCCTGAGTTCAAATCAGACCTCAGACACTCACTACCTGTGTCACTCTGGACAAGTCATTTAACCCTGTTTTCTTCAGTTCCTCATCAGCAAAATGGACTGGAACTGGAATCAGCAAACCATTCCAGTATCTTTGCCAAGAAAATCACAAATGGAGTCACAAACAGTGAAATACAACTGAACAATGACAACAATGTATCCGTGATAAGCTACTTCATGTTTCACTAAATTGATCTTTGAAAAACAGATGTGGTCTATTTACAGGACTATGGATTCCCTAATTTTTCTGTTAAGGAGAGTAGATTAAATTGAACAGAAAAATTGAATTATTTCCTAAAGGAGGCAAGAAGACAGGACAGGAGTAATCACGAATAATCATTTTTTTCCTGTCAATCAAGTGCTAATCACTTTAAGCTTTAGCATAAATCTGATTGACAAAAGCAATAAAGTTCCAACAAGATGCGTATTTCTCATCTTCTATTAGGTAATTACAAATAAAATTAATAGAGATAACTAGGTTGTTAGCAAAGACAATGAAAATATAGATAGAACAAGTAAAAAAGAAAAAGAGGTTGGAAGCCATTTCCCAAAGGAAAAACAGTCAAACTAAATGAACGTTTTTAAAAGGAAGAATTATAAACTATGACCAATGCTTATAATCACAGAAAACCAAGAAAATGCTATGTAAAACAACACTGAGGAATCCCTTGATAAATGCCTTCGTGCTATTCAACGTATATTTTAATATTCCACAGCATCAATGCCAAAGGCCGGCATAGGACATGGCAGTAAATGATTGAAAGTGAACATATCTGGAGTGAGTTGGCAAGATAAGTATTTTGTTTCAGTTCTTCCGAAGCTATGAATTATTTCAACTACTCTAGAGGCAATTTTGAATTATGCAGAAAAGTTATTAAATAGTTTATGTCCATATGTTCTTTTACACAGTAATTTCACTAGTGAGACAACTCACCAAGAATAAAGACAGTAACAAAAGAAAGTACAAAAATGCTCATAGTAGCATTTTTGATGATTACAACCAACTAGAAACAAAACATTTGCAACATATGATTAGAGTGGCCAAAGAAATTATACTATTGAACGTTTGACCACCAGAGGGCACTACTGACCAAATATCTCACCCATTTGGTAACAAAAACCAAGTGCTAGCAATCAAATGTTCATAACCAGTGCTTATACATTGTGGCCACCCAGTGGTTAAAGGTGGGAACTTCACTTTGGAATTTTTTTTTTTTTAAGTATGGAATTATCCACCGGCTTAAGAAAATTCCTTGAATTCAATAAATGTAACTATAATTGAGATTTTAAAAGAAGTTTTATTTTTAAAAACATTTTTCTCGGGGTGGCTAGGTGGTGCAATGAATAGAGAACAGGCCCTGGAGTCAGGAGGACCTGAGTTCAATCCAACCTTAGACACTTAATACTTACTAGCCATGTGACCCTGAGCAAGTCACTTAACCTCAATTGCCCTGTCCCCCCCCAAAAAAACGCAAAAATATTTTTCTGTTTTTGTATATAACTTAGTGTAAATTCTTTTCAACCTGAATTTCTATGTTTCATTAGTCCTTTTATCATAGGCTAATAGTCTATTTTTTTCTAAAATGCCATAGTTTGCTTTTTTATCCACATTACTATATACTTATATATTGAAAGCTATTGCACAGTCATGTTCATTGTGATTATTATTAGAGCTAAAATAAGCCATATAGATGTTCCTTAAAGCATTGATATGAATTATTTGAACTGAATTCTTACGAAAGACTTTTCATCTTAAGAGTGAGTGCCTAACTAGCACTGAAGACAAAGTTAAGCACAGAGCTTTTCATGTTGCTATGAATGACTAGATAAGGTAGGATAGTTATGAAATATTTATTAAATGTCACAGAGAGGCCACAAAAGCCCTAAATATTTTTTAATCAGGGATATAGTCTAGTGACATAAAGATTGGGGCAGCTATTTGGTGCAGTGAATAGAATGCCAGCCCTGGAGTCAGGAGGACCTGAGTTCAAATATGACCTCAGATACTTAACACAAAAACCTAGACCTTGGGCAATTCACTGAACCCCAACTGCCCTCCAAAAAAGCAAAAAAAAAAAAAAAAAGCACAAAAAAATTTTTTTTAGAAAAAGATTGGGGGACAGGTGAGTGGAGCACAGAGAGGACAAATAATCATCACTGACTTTTCACAAAAGACAAAGAGAAAGAAATAAAAATCAATGGCTAATAAGGAACCCTGTTGTGTTTTACATCCAGAACTCACACTCACAATAATCACACAATCAATACTGAATGAATGAATAAAACATAACTCTGATTTGGTAATTACATCGACTATCTATTAGTACAAAATGAACAAGTTCCAAATATGTTCTGAAATATTTATTAGTGGAATCCAATTTGTTATCTGAAAGTTCCTTGTATAGGAGCAAAACCTGAACTGTGTTTTAAAACAATTGGACTTCGTAAAAATGAAAAGTAGTTTATTGAAAATATGGGGGACTAACTTGTGAAAAGACGTGGATTTGTGAGATGCAATTATGTTTATGGGAAACAGCTTGCAGTCAAGTTCAACTAGAATGGAAAGTACCTAAAGGGGAAATTATGGGGCAAAGGGCTAGAAGAGTAGGTGGGAGCCAGATATCAAAAGCATTTATAGGTCAAGCTGAATTTTTAAAAAATTTTATTCCCTAATTGATGGGAATCTACTCTGTTTCCAGATCGCTATCACAAAAAGTTCAGCAAGTATTTTAGCATTAGACTCGAGTTCAAGAAAAGGATTAGGAGAGGATACATAGATGTAGGGTAACTGTAATTTTCTTAGCAAAGTGGGAAACAAGAAGCAAAGGGGCTTGGGCATGCAAGTGACATAAGAAATCTAAAGAGACAGGAGAAGGTGTGGATTAGTCATTGTAGAGAACGTAAGAGAGTAAATTCTGAAGGAATAAAAAGGATGGCTTATATTCCTTTCAGTTCAAATTGAATATGAATTTTTAGTGAACCCAGTAGGCATAGTTGCTTGGCTTTCTCCAAGAATGTTCAGCAACAATAAATGGAAATAGAGGAAAGAAATGACAGATTTAACCCAGGGTGGTGCAATGCGAATGGGAATTTGAAGATCTTCCCTGCCCTTTAATAGACCTGGGGGGGAGAAGGGAGTTTGAAGCGCTCCCCTGCTGTGAAAGTAAACTCTGCCCCCTGATAGGCTGAATGTAATCACATGGAGCCTGTGATGGAAGGAGTTTGCTGAAGGGAAGCAGAGCCCACAGGAAGCTTCCCTGCTGTGAAGATAAACTCTTCCCCCCTATAGGCTGAATGTAGTCACATGGCGCCTGTGGTGGGAGGAGTTTTCTGAAGGGAAGCAGAGTCCACTGAATGCTGGTAGAGAGCTAGCCAGACTCTGGGCGGGGGAGGATGCTCCTTAAGGAGACAGAGAGGTTTGTGAGTAAATACTGATCTCCTATTGGTTTGTGGGAAGGCTGAAGGATGCTCTGGCTCTCAGCGTTATTATGGCTTCTGAATATCTTTGGTACTGTAATGGAATCGGCTTCCTGGTTTCTGGGGATTCGGTTTTCTGAAGTCTAAATAAATGCTTCAGTTCTGTCCTCTATCTGGAGAGTTTGGCATATCTTGCAGTCGAACATCATGCCATACATATGGTCATGGTCCTTATCATGATCGCGGGTGCTGTAAATATTGCATTGGTGCTACTTGCCAAGGCACTTGCCAGGATACGTGACTGGTGATGGGCAAGAGGAGAAAAAGATTCAAGGATTACTGTGGTTAAACTGATCAATCAGTTCTGTGAAGGACTGGAAGGGAGAACAGAAAAGATTTATTTACTTCATTCTCTTTATCAATTCTCTTCCCTTCTATTATAAACTTTTATTCTTTGATTCATGGTCTCACTGTTTATTTATTCCCTTTTTAAAAATCTCTTTGTGTTCCTCATGGAACTGAAGGTTCTAAGGAGAGTACCAAGTTTGAGTCCCCTCTCTCTTGGTCATTGTTTTGCATATTTTCCTTTTTTCTGTTGTGCTTTACTGTCACTGGTATAAATTCATGAGGAAAGTAATTAGGATCTAAATATTAAAGATGGCAGAAATTTTCATGTGTCCCAAATCACATGACTCAATTTTATTCCCTGTCTAGGAGCTTCAATTTCTCTTTTCTTGAGGTAGGATGTTGTCCATGGAGGTATAATAATCAGGAAGAGCGTTCCCCATGCATCTCCATCTCCCATTACAGTCTACCTATCCAAACATATATATGCACACATGTATATATCCACATAGATACATGTATGTATTTATACATAAACACAGATACATGTGATTGTGTGTGTGGCAAGAGTCTGTTTACTCCTATAGTTGTACGATGTACAATAATCTTGTGTTATTTAAATTTACTTTAGGTTTTAATGCTTTCTTCCTGATTGCTTACAAAATTTGTTTTTTGTTATTGGTAGATTAAATGTAACCACTATGTGTCTTGGAGTTTGATGTATGCAGTTGGATCTGTTTTGTTTTGTTTTGTATTTTGTTCAAATCAATGTATTTTGCTGATATAAAAATTATGTATTCTTTTAACATTATTACTTTTTGTTTCTCATCTTCGATACTGTATTTCCAATTGGATATTCTTCTTTTGCTATTTTAAAGCAATTCGTCATCACAAATTTAATTTTTTCTATTCTTATACCATCATAAGTACTGAAAAGTCCTATACATACTTAGCACTAATCTCAACTCTGGGCCATATATGTTGAGTAGTTAATTTCTCTAAGTTAAATTTTATGTACAATATTCCACATTTTTCCAGTTCTATTCTGAAAACTTCTGTGCCTTCCAAATGGATTGTGACTCCTTCTCAGTCTCTGGTATGATTATGAAGCTGCATTTTTTAATAGCATTACTGTTAAATAATATTTGTTGAGTAAGTATAGCTCTGTGTTAGGTGCTATTCAAACATATGTAAAAAAGCATAAGAAACAATCCATACGCTCAAGTCATCACTAATATTGTTGTTATTCTTTCTTTCTACTGCTTTCCACACTCCACATTTCCCCAACTATTGATTAGGGAAAGGAAGAGGATGCAGAGTAAAATCCAGGATGGCTTTTGAATTCACTGGTTGTTAATTTCGAAAGTCAAATATGGAAAGGAGCCAGCCCATAAAACACTTGAGATGCTTTTGGAATCTCCTATGCATTGACTTTTCTCTTGGGTATTAATTATTCTTCAAATCTTTCTGGAAGAAAGGCAAAAAGAAATCTTTGGAGCTTAAAATCAGAGAATTAGAATTTGGGAGACACAAAGGTTCTAGCTACCCAGCGGAACTCATTAACTTTTCTTCCATGTGGGCTTGTCAGGCAGGGACTGCTTCCTATGGAGAATTTTATGGTAGTCAGCACTATTATATCTGATGAAGAATTTAAATTTAGAGAAAATTGAGACTAAGTCTTTGGGGACAACTTCTAGCCACATGTGACAGTGAACGTTTAATGAAAGAGATCAGGTCATGCAGATACTGTGGCCAGAGACTCGGGTATTAATTTGCAGAAATGGCATTAACCCACCCTCACACGGAGGGGTGGGAACACTAACTCTAGAGTTAGAAGTATGGAGGAGAGGTAAGGAAGGTACTTTGCATGATTTCCTTTTGAATAAACAGATTGTGGTTGATGATATAGATTTGATGCCCCATCTTTTTAAAATGAAAATTATGTAATGATTTCTGAGGGATGTATCTAGTTCATGAAATCCCCAGGAGATTTCAACTGGATTTCCCACAAGTTTCTCTTTAGTAGAATTTCATTAAATAAAGAGTAAAAAGAAGTAAAACCCCCAAATAATAGTTTAACCAAAGTAATCCATCAGAATCAGTGGAAGAAAAAAACCTAGGCTGTTGGTCCAGTTCTTCTTTCACAAAAAATCCAACTATTTCAACATCTTTAAGCATATGGGTTTAACCATTCCACCTTTAAATTGCTTGCTTGATATATCTCTCATTGTATTAATTAAAATATTTAATGTGTTACCAACTGGAACCTGGCTTCTATGTCCTTCAAGAAAGAGACAGGTGCATGTGGTTCCTTAGAAAAGTCCAGTTCTCAGGTTAATTCCTGATGCAGAACCTTCTATCTGCCAGGTATTAGAGCCATTGAATAACTGGATAAACTGATAAAGGTAAAAGAGAAACCATTTAGTAAACCCTTATCAAGTATTTTAAATGAAGTTTATTCATAGAATATGACAAATAAATCTATAGATCAATCTGTGTATATATATATAAAGATAGACAGAGATATGGCAAACAGAGGTTAAGTGACTTGCCCAGGGTCACACAGATAGTAAGTGTCTGAACCTGGATTTGAACTCAGGTCTTCTTGACCCCCAGACTGGCACTCACTGTATCACTTAGCTGCCCCTAGCTAATGGCTGGATAACCACCTCTTGGGAAATACTATTCAGGTACAGGTTGCACTAGAGGTCTTCTGAGGCCCATTCCAACTCTAATATTCCATGCTTCCACTTTGACCAGTTTAAGTAATGTTAGGAGTGTGTATGTGTATGTATGTGTGTTTGTGTTGGTGTAAACCCTCAGTTTACTGGAGTTCTATAGAAAAAGTATCTCTAAGTGTATCCCACTGGGGTTAGATTTGATAAAAGTAAACCTAAGAAATCCATTACAATGGAATTAACTCATCTAGATAAAATTGATTTGTTTCCATTCTTCCTTCCCACCTCACTGAAAGTATTTTCTCCTTCTTCAAAATTTTAGAGCACTTTTCTAGCCTTTTCTTTTGATCCTACCATTCCCTGTCTTGAATTATGCTTATTTCCTATTTTATCCATCCCAAGAAAAATGGAAGCTCCTTGAGGACAGAGATCAAGTATCATTATCTGCTCCTTGTATCTGCAGCACCTAGGATGGTACAGAACACTTAGTGGACACTTAAGAAATTGTGTGTGTGTGTGTGTGTGTGTGCGTGTGTGTGTGTGTGTGTGTGTGTGTGTGTGTGTAGTACTTCTTTCACTCTGTCTATCTCTATATTATAGTGTGGAAAAGTAGAGTTTTTTAGTTAGCCTGATAGGAAACTAGAGAGAAAAGATGTGGCATTATGTCAGAAGATTGTAAATCTCCAGGTCAGAAAGAATGAGATGCCAAGGATACTAGGATAGAATGTCCCTCTTGGTGGAGCTGGTCCCTGAATCTAGAAATGATGAGCTAGTTATTACACAGGAATTGGATGTCCCCTTCCAGTGACAGGATATTGAAGGGAAAAGCACTAACCTTCAGAAGTTTCAGTTTGACAAGATCCCAAATCCATGACCTGCACTTTGACAGATGCCGAATCCTGAGTTCCTGAGTTTTTATCTAAAAGACTGGCCCTTGAATATTTCAGTGAGTGGAGGGACGGAGACAACTTGAAGCTGAAAATAAAAATTAAATCAAATTTTAAAAAGAAGACTGGCCCTTCTGGATGTGAGAGTTAAATTTCAGGTGTAATCTGTTTTATATTGTCAAATCTCCTTTGTCCACTCTCAGGAGGAACAACTGTGGGACACTGAAGGAACCACTGGGTTTAGAACAATTTATGTAATCTCTGGGAACCTTCTGAGTCTTAGAGAGGTTGTGAGAGACTGGGGTAAAGTCATGCAGTATACATTTTATTACGTACTGTTTATTGCTCTTTTTATTGGTTATAGCAAAAGAATAAAATAACTGCCTACCTTTGTACAAGGTTTCTCTCTTTCTTTGGGACATGATTTTATGCCAAGTCACATAACTAGAGATTAATGAAATCCAATAAGTACAGGAAAGAGGCAGGGTCTTGCAGAACTCGGTGCTCAAGAGCTAATTTGGTTTGTGACAAAATAATCCACATATCCAAGCAATAGACTTGGTATGGTTACCCAGAGAGAGGTAGAGCTGGATGATAGAAGATCATGTCTTTGAGATCCAGAGAGCTTTGCATGTTTCCATTGCTTCCAGATAGCAGATTGGAATCATAACTGAGAGAGTGAACAAGGGACAAGTTCCCATTGAAGAAAATTCACTTAGTACCTATGGTTCAGCTTGAACTGAAATGAACTGGACTGGACTGAATTGAATAAAATTAGATGCTGCAGCATATGAGCAGACCCTATTTTAAATGCCACAAGTGTACAGAAAATAGAGATTAGTACTGGATGAGATGGAAAATTTGATAGGTTTCTTCAAACTATCTAACATTATTTCTAGAGCATAGTTAGAAGTTCACTGGTCTGAAAAAGTTACTGTAGCTTCTATATATTCCTAATGTTGTTTGTCCTTCATTTTCTAGAGGACCAGTGACATCACAATGTGATGGGTGATAACTTGAGAATGAACTGGATTTAAGTTAGGTAGAGTTACACAGTCATTAGCCTCAATCTCTCTTCCAGAATCACTGAAGTCCAGTGGCAGGACAAAAGTCAAGATGACTGGCAATGGCCTAGGATGTAGTGTAATGTCTGACCAAGCTCTAAGATTGGGCATTGGAACAAATTTTTCTCATCCATCTGTTCCATCAGAGGAAGTCTTCACATGCTTGTGGTAGCCATCCCCCTAACTCACCAGTGGGTTTGAGACCTATCAGTTACTCTGAACCTGATTTAGCCCATCTGCTGAGACAGTTTAATGACTGCTAAGCATGCTAGAGCTTCCTGGAGCCAGAGGTGAGAACTGGGTCATAGATGGGCATCAAAGGTGGATGAGCAGCCCTGAAAAGGGCAAGCCCTCACACCAGAGCTAATAGTCCTCCCTGAGCACCCCACAGACCCTGTGTCTAAAGCACAGGATGCAGTAAGGGGAGTTATTTAAAATAAAACAGGAAAAATAGGCTGGAGTATATATTTTGTTTTGTTTTTATTTATTATAAAGTTCTGTGGTAGAACAGGGAGATGATAGGGAAGAGTGATAGTTAACACTTTAAAAGAAAGAAAATAAATTCATAAAGAAACTTTAAAAAAAAAGTAGGTCACAGCTAGATTGTATGGGAATTTAAACATCAGACTGAACAGTGCTAGCTAGATAAGTAAAGAAAAAGGAATGGATATGTGATGATGTGAAAGTAAAATGGGCAATTCTTGCCAACTGAATGAACATCGAGGAGATGAAACAGTCAAGGATGACTTTGAAGTTGCAAATTAGGGTGACTGAAAATATGGTTTCATGATCCAATTAGAAATGAAAAGGTTTGAAGGAGATTAAGGTTGGGTTGGAGGTAGGGGAGACAATAAATTCTGTTTGAACACGTTGAATTTTAAGATTCAAATAGGACATAAAAGAGAAAATGTCCAGAAGGCAGTTAGCAATGTGGAATTCAAGAGAGATTAAGATATACAGGGGAGTCAAGCCTTGTATATACAGGCTGGAGAACTCCTTGCCCATTAAAAGATAATTATCAGGAGTACAGCTTGAAGCTACAAAATATTTCCTCTAGACCAGTGGTGTTAAACTACAACAGAAATTAATCCCTGCAGGCTGTACATTGACTTAGAAAACAACAAATTAACATTATGCTGAATTGCCTGTTTATTTTCTTAAACATTTCTCAATGACATTTTATTATCATTTCTGCAGATCTCTGGCCTTGACAAACCGATCTAGATGAACATTACTGGTGTGGAGGGATAGCATGGACAGATACAATTCCAGTCTGTTACCCTCTCTCTGAGGAGAGTAGAGTGGTCATGTTTATGGCCCCAGTCTCTTGGACCCCTCTTTTCAGAAGTCAAAGTTTCTCTTAGAAAAGAGTAGATAGCAGAGATGCATGTCTACTTTCAAGCTATGTCTAGACAGACCTATGTGGACATACATAACCTACATGGGCAACACACACACATACACACACTCCAAATTGTAATGTGTTGCTACCCATTTATGCCCACTGTGCATCTCTCTACTGCTTTTTGGATAACCTTCATTTTAATTCTTCAAAAAATATGGAATTCTATAATTTGCAGTTATAATCAGTGAGAATTTTCTTCTGCTCTTCCTTTCTTCCCTTCTTCCCCCACCCTGTCCATCATTTCCTCTTCCTTTCTCCTTTTCTCTTTCCTTTTCTTTCTTTCTTTCTTTTTTCTTTCCTTCTTTCCTTCCTTCCTTGTTCTTTTTTCCTTTCTTTCTGTCCTTCCTCTCTTCCTTCCTCTTTTTTTTCTTTCCTTCCTTCTGTCCATTTTCCCTTTTCCTTTTTTTTGGTTTTTTTTTTTTGTTTTTGTAAATAGTATTTTATTTTTTCCAATTACATATAAAGATAGCTTTCAACATTAATTTTTTAATGAAATTTTGAGTTGCGAATTTTCCTCCTTCCCTCCCCTCCCCCGTTTCCAAGACAGCAAACAATATTATATAGGTTACACGCGTGCAATCATGTTCAACGTATTTCCACGTCAGTCACATTGTGAAAGAAGAATCAGAACAAAAGGGAAAAGCTATGAGAAAGAAAAAACAAAAAACAACATAAAAAAATGAAAAAAGTATGCTTCAGTCTGCAGTCTGACTCCATAGTTCTTTCTCTGGATGTGAATGGCATTTTCCATCATGAGTCTTTTGGAATTGTCTTGGATCATTGCATTGCTGAGAAGAGCTGAGTCTATCAAAGTTGATCATCATTCAGTGTTACTGTTACTATGTACCATGTTCTCCTGGTTCTGCTCACTTCACTCAGCATCAGTTCATGTAAGTCTTTCCAGGTTTTTCTGAAATCTGCCTGCTCATCATTTCTTACAGCACAATGGTATTCCATTACATTCATATACCACAGCTTGTTCAGACGTTCCCCAATTGATGGGCATTCCCTCAATTTCCAATTCTTGGCCCCCACAAAAAGAGCTGCTATAAATATTTTTGTACATGTGGGTCTTTTTTCCCTTTTTCATGATCTCTTTAGGATACAGACCTAGACCAAAGTGTATGCACAGTTTGATTGCCCTTTGGGTATAGTTCCAAATTGCTCTCCAGAATGGTTGGATCACTTCACAACTCTACCAATGATGCATTAGTGTCCCAATTTTCCCAAAACTTCTCCAACATTTATCATTTTCTGTTTCTGTCATATTAGCCAATCTTATTGGTGTAAGGTGATACCTCGGAGTTGTTTTAATTTGCATTTATCCAATCAATAGTGATTTAGAGCATTTTTATGTGACTATATATAGCTTTAATTTCTTCATCAGAAAACTACATGTTGACATCCTTTGAGCATTGTCACTAAATATTTGTGTAACCTAAAGGAAGTCACTTCCTCCCTCTATAGATCATCTAACCAAGTGCTCTTAACGTAGGGTCCATAAACTTGTTTAAAAATAATGATTTGAAGTCAATAAAATTTTAAAATATTGACAAGTACATTTCAACATAATTGGTTTCCTTTGCAATTCTAATGTATTTTTTTAATTGAATATATATATATGTAGATACATATTCATAACATTTGATTATGGAACTCCAGATTCCAGATTCTTTCTCTTCCTCCCTCACCTCCCATCCCCACTGGAAAGACAAGCAATCAAATACAGGCTGAACATGTGAAATTATGCAGAACCTCTCCATAGTGAGCACACTGTGAGAGTCTGATTAAATGTCCCCTCTTCCTAT
>CM053589.1:174154978-174177456 GCA_028646515.1 Pseudochirops corinnae | reverse complement strand
CAAATATTACAAGCTGCCAAGAGGACGCAATTTGAATGCTGTGGAAACACAATCAGGATAACACAGGATCTAGCAGCTTCTACATTAAGGGACCAATGGGCCTGGAATATGATATTCCAGAGATCAAGGAAGCTAGGATTAAAACCAAGAATCACCTACCCAGAAAAACTGAGTATAATATTTCAGGGGAAAATATGGCTATTCAATGAGGTGGAGGACTTTCAAGCATTCTTGTGGGAAAAAACAGAACTGAACAGAAAATTTGACATTCAAACACAAGAAGCATGAGAAGGTAAACATGGAAAAGAAATCATAAGGAACTTATCAAAGTTGAGCTATTTACATGCCAACATGGAAAAATGAGAATTGTAACTTGTGAAACTTTTCTCAATATGAGGATAGGTGAAGGGAATACAAATGTATATATATATGTATGTATGTTACATATATTATGTATGTGATATACATATGTACATTCATATGTAATGAATATGTTTATGAAACATTAAAACAAAAAAGGGATTTTTTTAAAGGGGGATAACAAATTAAAAATTAAATAATTTAAATTCTACATCCTATATTAAATGGAATTTTGCTATGCCAACATCACGTGATTATAAAATGTCGGAGTGGCAAGGGGCCTTAGAAGCTATTTAGTTCAGCTGTTTCATTTAATACACAAAGAAAACAGAGACTCAGAAAAGTTAAGTGACTTACCTAAGACCACAGAGGGAATAAAAATGAATTTTGCTGTCTCACAGGCCAATGCTCTGTCCATTATACCAGTTAGTGACATAAAATGAAATTTGATATAGATTAGGTCCATCTTTGATGCTACACAATAAGACTCCATTATAAAATAGTTCCAATGATAAAGTAGTCCTCTAGTTTAGTCCCTGAGAACAGTGTTATATTGAAGGTAGATCCAATGTATTTATTTCTTAACCTTCTTTTAATTTTGAATGGGGGTTGGGGAGCCTCAAAGTAAAAAGCAAAGTTTGCCGGTTACGTTTTCTTGCAAGAATATTCTTTTCCCTGTCCCAATCATTCCACATAGGTATCCTGTGAGATAAGAGCTCTTATATAAGTTCCAAATGCAGGAATGTATTTGGGATATTGGATATATGCCCTAAGAATGTCAAAAGCAGACTGAAAGGTCTCCTACATGCCAAAACATTTATGGGAGCACTTAATTATGATAGCAAAAAGTGAAAACAAAATAGGTACCCTAGGGCAGCTAGGTGGTGCAGTGAATAGAGCACCAGCCCTGGAGTCAGGAGGAGCTGAGCTCAAATCTGGCCTCAGACACTTAACCCAAAAACTACCTGTGTGACCTTGGGCAAGTCATTTAACCCCAATTGCTCTACCTTTCCCCCTCCGAAAAGCAAAAAAAAAAAAATTAAATAAACAAAATGGGGACCCTACTCTTTGGGGAATGGTTGAATAAATTATGGTATATGAGTCTAATGGAATAATCTGGCTCTATAAGAAACCAAGAAAGATAAATAGTAACTAGCGCGTGGTAAGTGCTTAATAAATACTTGCTGAATTGGATTGAACTCATATGAGTTGATGCAGACCAGATAAAGAACCAGAAGAACAAAATGTCTAACTACACTCACGTAAATAAAACAACAACAGGAGTCAGTCAAATTCAGATTAAAGACAATGAACATTATTGGGATGACTTGTTTTTGTATAACTTGTTTTGTTGTTGTTGTTATACTGTAGGGTTTCTTGGAGGGGGAGAAGGGTATGTACTTTAGAAAGTGTGTGACATAAATATAAATTGTTTTGTTTTGTTTTTTTAAGTTTTGATGGACCATGATGAGCAAGAAGTACTGAGTGAATATACAATTTATTACACTTTTTTTTTTTTACAAGGGAGAGCTTCAGCTGGGGACTCTGTGAGTTAGTAGGTAGCAACTGAAATTTTTTAAAAATCAGGATAACATTTCAAAAATACACAGGAAAAAGTTTGTTCCCTTTTCAGAGAAAGGCACACAAATAGAACAATTGTGTTACTCTACCTTACAAATTTGTAAAAATTTACACTTAAAAAAAAGTCTAGGAGTGGCTAGGTGGCACAGTGAATAGAACACTGGCCTTGGAGTCAGGAGGACCTGAGTTCAAATTTGACTTCAGACACTTAACACTTACTAGCCATGTGACCTTGGGCAAGTCACTTAATCCCAATTGCCCTGCTTTCTCCCCTCCAAAAAAAAGTCTATTTGACACTGCTTTTAGTCCTTCTTACTGCAATTTTAGATCTGAAAAGAAAACTGTAATGCAAAACTGAACATTTCGGTTTTAATTCCAGTTCTGTTAACTTGCAGGGTGACTGTAGGCAAGTGATTCCTTTACTTATTCTTCAACGTCTCAATAAAATGAGGAGACTGGATTAAATGATTCCTAAAGCTTTTTTTAGCACTAATATTGGATTATTTGTTTATAACATTTAAGGCAAAGATGTCTTAAAATAAACTTTCCTAATATCCAAACACTAGTGATTCTAGTTAACTATAGGTTCTTTTTTTTGAACCTGTAGAAGTGAGTCATTTTCTCATCCGTGTCTATCTCTAATTGAATCCGTGGGATATTTCCTGGGATAAAATTATAATGGTAAGCTAATGTCTCCATTTCTATTTAATTTGTCTTTTTCGCCACCTACCGGCCATTTCCATAAAAAGCAACCTTAAAAAGATTTCTAAAACATTTATATGCTCACTCTGCAAACGTTTGCTGAGCACTTGATCTGTTTTCTACACTTAAACGTACTTCATAGGTCTCAGAAGGTTTCAAATAAAGTCTAGGGACTTAACCCTTTTACATATATATGAGTTACAAAACATCTTACATCAAAATCGTTCATTAAATGCCCACCTGATAATGGCATCTCTCTTGGGTATCATAAAATATTTTAGTGCTTCAAAATTTGTGATTTCATCAGTGTGGATACTCCTTCTATTCCCATAGATTGCTGTCCCCCACACCCTAGACAGGCTTGATGAGCTGCTGGTGCCAAAAAAAATAAAAATCAGCACTTGATGATGTCGGGAGTAGTAATGAACTTCTCCAAATTTAGTTGTACTAGTTCTCAAAAAAAACCAGACCTACCTATCCAGGCCTAAGGTCAAATTCTTGCCTAGTCTGACAGGGCCTGTCCAAACTTATGCTGAACTAACACAGCCTTTAAGAACTCAAGAATTGTAGGACTGAAAAGGGGGAAATGTCCTAAGTTTTAAGGGGAGAGGGTGTGAGAAAATAGAATTGGCATACCATAGTCAATGTAATTGACTTCATTTCCTGGCAAGATTCTAGAACACATTATTGGTTTTTGTATATTTAAAGGGTTAAAGAAATCACAAAAGGTGCAGCTAGGTGGCACAGTGAATAGAGCACCGGCCCTGGAGTCAGGAGGACCTGAGTTCAAATCCAACCTCAGACACTTAACGCTTACTAGCCATGTGACCTTGGGCAAATCACTTAACCCCAATTGCCCCTCCAAAAAAAGAAAGAAAGAAATCACAAAGAACCAGCATAATTTTGTCAAAACAGGTCATACCAGACTAATTTCATCAGGGGAACCTAATAAGCATAATGAATACCTAGATTTCTACAAGGACATTTGGCAAGATCTACTGTGCTATCCTTGCTGACTAAACAATAACTCACATTCAGATAGTACTTTAAGGTTTAAGAAGTATTTTCCTAAATAACTCTATAAACTAAGTTATATATTAGAATTGCTATTTTATATATGTATAAACTAAAGCTCTGAGTGAATGATTTGCCCATGACCATACATACTGCCAGTGCCTCAGTCAGGATTCAAAGCTAGGTTTCCTAATTAACTTCAATGCTCAGTCCATGACATCACACTGTCTTTCTTAGGAGACCTGAATATTCTTACTTCTGAATTTATCTTCAAGGTATACTTTTCCAAGAGAATTTCCCTGGTATAGCACAACTCAAGGCATAGGGCCTTTGAGGTCTAGAATCCATATATGCTTTCTTGCTTATATTCATTCCACCAATTCTTAGAGGATACTTACTTACTTGGTGCAAGGCTTAATGCTAAGCACTTTGGAAGAATACAAGGATAAAGATTGCTTTCAACATAGGAGTGGAGAAGGCAAATATGGAATCTGATAGCCCAGGCAAAGTCAGATACCTTTTCTGATGTTTACCTCCCCATGCATCCTAGGGCAAGAACTTAGTCTCCTAGGAGTCTCAGATAAAAATGTAAATGGAATGATTCATTGGAGAAATTTTGTTTGGAATTCCAATTCTAGCTAGTTTAGGTGCTACAGTGAACTACTGGTGAAATCGTCTAGGGTTTTTATATACTGCCAAGAACTTTTCATACACAAGTTTGGTTTCTCCCCTGAAGGTAAAAGGTTGACTCCTAACTCACCCCCGTTTTCTAGTTCCTACTGAGGAAGGTCCCACACACCTTAAAACTCATCTGGCACAAGATTTCCCCTCCGAGGAGAAAACTATTGTTTTTTCACTTATTGGGTTATTCATTGTTTTAATATTTCTGAAGAGGGAGGTGACAGTGGATATACTCTTCAAGTCCATTAGCTATGGAAAATTTGGACTGACAAAACATTTTAATTAAATATGAAATCCAGGGATTAGTATAATACAATTATATAATAATATATAATACATATTACATATAATAATAGTATATTATAATAAGTGCCACTTACTACCTATGTGACCTTGGACAAGATAGTCCTTTAATATCAGCTCCTCATCTGTAAGATACAGGGAGCTGACTAGATAGCCATAGGTCCCTTGTAGTTCTAAGCTCTGACTTTGTGCCCTTGGGCCCTTAAGTTTTGTAAAATGAGGGTAGAATTTAGTGAAATTTCATTTGGGTGATTTCCAAGATACTTTCTAGCTAAGTCTATAATCTATTTCAAAAGTGGCAGTCAAGTAAGATTTGAAGCCAGAACCCACCCCCAAAGCTAGCATTATGCACTTTTACCATTGCTGACCTCAACAGCTTGGGAGATTTCTCTCAATTGTTCTATCCCTTTAGGCCTTCTCATTCCAACTGCAAGAATAGCATGACATTTACTTTTCAGAACGAGCTTAAAACTTGTGCCATTCTTCATATAAATCGCTCTGCTGAAAGCTCAATGAACCATAGGTCTCTGACTAGCTTGTCTCCAGCAACCTAGACATACTGTATCTATATCATAAATGACTAAGTGATGGGTCATACAGTGCTGTTTTTGATGTTAGCAGGTTAAGGCAAAAATGCTCAAAACCTGAGAAGAGTATTTTTGCACCCAGAAAGTCTATAAGTCTACAGTACATGTAAGACCTTCTCAGTCAGCATGGCAACAAAGAACAATTCAGTAGGCATTGCTTATGCCTGAAGCTGAGTAAAAGGGCATAGTACCTAAAGAGGTATGGATAAAATCTTCTAAATTTGTCATTATTTGTTCCCAATAGTTTTGTTTTCCATTCATATATATAAAACAGCTATGATTTTCTTCCTGTTTAAACTCCACTCTATCATTTTGAACATAAAAAGGTTTAAGAGCACATGCCTAGAAACGGTTCATATGTGTCCATGGAACACCCTAGCTAAGACTGGAGAGGCCTATGACAGTGGCAGGGTCATGAATGTTGGGGTCACAGAAACTTTAAATCCATTTACTGTCAGCAGAACATACACAAGCAAAACTATATACACAATCTTGAAGCAGTGAACTAATTTTTTACTTTATCTCACTAAAGGTACTTAGAAATAAAGTACAATGACTGTTACCTATCCATCATGCAAGTGATTTATAGTTAGATGACTAATATGTTTAGTGCAATATGCCTTATAATATAAAGGAACATATATAGCACTTTGATATTGACTAGGGAAAAGGCAAGAAACTAGAACATGAAAGTATTTAACCTCATTTTTGGATGGAATCATACTAAAAAATTTGAGTTGGGTGAGGAGGGATCAAAGACCCCCAGACAGTTCATTAGACAGTGAAAAAGATGAAACAAAGGGCCGCTAGGTAGCACAGAGAATAGAGTACCACCCCTGGAGTCAGGAGGACCTGAGTTCAAATGTGACCTCAGACACTTAACACTTACTAGCAATGTGACCTTGGGCAAGTCACTGAACCCCAATTGCCCTGCCATTCCCTTCCAAAAAAAAAAAAAAGGATGAAACCAGAAACTGAAAAACGAGTATTAAAAAAAAACCAAAGGTTGGCATCGTACAAAATATTGTTTTATTTTATATGGAGAATTGTCATTAATAGCACAGTAGAATCAGAAATGATTACAAAAGATAGAGAAAATTATGAGAATCTCGGCATCCAATAGGAACCAAAACCCTGAGCTTAAGTTTGGCCAGGATGTCTGAAACATGACACTGTTCCCTCAGAAGTTCAGAAACAGGTTTTCCTGGACTTCTAAAATGTTAACTGTGATCTAGAAAGTGGGAGTGGTGGGGTGAGGGGGATATGTGTGGATTTATCTCAAAGGAGGAGCTAAATTGCACCCAAACTAAAAGTTAATGACTTTTGCAATTGTTGAGAAAAACTTGCTTTAAAAGACCAAGATTTCTAAAGTTCTTAAAGCTGAAGTCAGGGACATTTGTTGCAAATCACGTGTTTTTAATTAGCAAGCACACAAGCAAATAGTTAATAGATCAGATAAGAGTGCCAGATATTTTGTTATGCTTTAACTTTCTTTTTACTACAAGGAGCTCATGAGTCCACATAGTTAGCTGAAAGCACAATGTTACTGATGCCAGTCAGGTGTGCCAGTAGACTATCTTCATTCTGTTCAATGGATACAGACCACACTCATAACCCTGGTCTTGAAAATTCACGCCCAAGGCCACAACAGAGGTGATCCAGGGAATTGAGGATGGATGAACAGAATAAATGCAGCATCACTCCAGAAAACACTAAAGTGACTGACTTACTAATTTGTAGGTTAATAGTATTATCTCTGAATGAAAGGGAAAGCATGATTACTGTTAGTATAGTCATTTAAACACCTAAGTCCTATGAACACTAGATCTCACTTCAGCAATTATATCTTTTGCTGAGACTAGGAAGGTTCAGGGAGCTATGAAAATTCGAGAGGTTCTATTATAACTCTTATACTAACAAATGATAAAGCAGAATGAGAAAAGAAAACCTTTAATCCGACACGGATTAAATTGCTCTCCATTGATTAAAAAGGAGCTTGAATCAATCTTTGTATAGTTCAGTTTTTATAATAAATCTACATGCTAAACTAAAAAATGTCAAACACAATAAGGATAAAACCCATTTGTTCCAAAAACCCAAAAGCTAACCCATCAAATTCTTTGAATGGAATTAACTTCCCTTCCTTTCTACTTTAAACAATGTCTGACCAATCCTAAAACTCAAGGACCGACCACTGGCACATTCATATACCTTCTCATTGCATCAAACCTTAAAAGCACCACAGGAAAATTTGTAGGTGAAAAACCATCAAGGCAAAGGACAATGATAACAACAATCAATCACCGTCTTTCACCCTAATTATCAACAAACTCACAATAAATCCCACTGAAATTTAAATCATTTTCTGTTGGGTAAGGGTAGGAGGGGGTAGAGGGAAGAGAGATCTGGGAAAGGAAGGGGGTGACAAGGAGAGTAGTGGTGGGGACAAGAGTTGTAGTTTTTTCATTTTTATTAAAGCAGGCCTGAGTGGTGTCTCCAGTTTAGCACAGTAAAGATACTGACTTCCTTGCTGTATGGATTCTCCAACTTGATACCAAACGATTTTTCGTCCTGGTATTTTTGCCACGGATTTTAAGAGGTCTCTCTTCTCTGTGCAATTTCATATGTTGACCAAGGTGAGAACTCTGGCTAAAGCATCTGCCACATTCAATACACTGATAGGGCTTCTCTCCTGTGTGGGTTCTCTGATGCTGGATAAGATGGGAACTCTGACTGAAACATCTGCCACATTCATCACATTGATAGGGCTTTTCTCCAGTGTGAATTCTCTGATGTTGAATGAGATTTGAGCTCTGTTTAAATCCTTCCCCACACTCAGTACATTTATAGGGTTTTTCTCCAGTATGGACTCGTCGGTGCTGAATGAGGTTGGAGCTCTGAAAGAAGCTTTTTCCACAATCAGCACATTTATAGGATTTCTCTCCAGTGTGGATTTTTAAGTGCTGAAAGAGAGTTGAACTCTGACTGAAACTTTTCTCACATTGAGTACATTTATAGGGTTTCTCCTCTAGGCTGTTTCTAAATCTACTGAAACCTGTGTCATATCGGGTAGCCATTCCCCATCTCTTCCGCTGCCGTGCTGTCTTACATGGATTCTCAAAGATTTTTCCTTGGCTTGTGCTTCGGGAAATATTTCCTTTGCCTCTTCCTAACTGCATCCTGGAGAGTTTAAAAATAGTCCTGCTGACTACTTTCTATTGTTTTCCTCTTTAATCCAATGTTGTTTCACTTTCTTTGTAGAAGAAATCACATAATTTTCTGAAGGAAAAAATATGCTGTTATTAGTTAATTCCTCTGCCAAAAAAAAATAAAGAAAACTATCCAGTAGTAATTTTTCTTTAAGAATTCCATGGCGTAGGCCAATCCTACTTCATTGCCCAACTAGAACATCAAAACCTGTCTACAATAAAAGAAAAATACATTAGACCACAGTAAGTACAAAGACAAGTAAGTGAAAAACATTTGTGAATTCTATACTCCCTGCTAGCAGACAAAGTCCTAGGAACTGAAATCTTAAAGAGGACTACCATATCAAAATCCACACTGCATTTGTAGTTGTCTTTTTTCTATTCTGACAAGATGGGCGCTTGTAAATGGTGAAAGGCGGGAAGGAAAATAAATCTGTAGATGGAGCTGTGGACTGGTCTAAATAATCTAGAAAACAATTTGGAACTGTACTCAAAAAAATCACCAAGCTATACATACCCTTTTACACAGAAATACCACTTAACTAGGCCTCGACCACAAAGGAAGTCAAAGTCAGTGAAATGAGTATAAAAATATTTATAGCAGCATTTTTTGTTTATGTGAGCAAGGGATTGGAAACAATTGAGTGCCCATTAACTGGAAACTAGCTAAAGAAACTGTGGTATGTTAATGTAATGCCATAAGAAATGCCCAATATAAAGAATTCACAAACATTTGGGAAGACTTATATAGACTGAAATAGAGTGAACAGAACCAGGACAATTTATACGATGACAAAAATTATATAAAGATGATTTTGCAAAACATTAGAATACCCATCAGTGCAGTGACCAATGATGACATCCAAACACCAATAATAAGACAAGTATCCATTTCTTAATATGGGTGATGGCCCAGAGGCACATAATGAAACAAAGGTTAAAAATTTTTAGCAAGGTGTGGATAGTTTTATTTTGTCTGACTATCCTCATCACTTATTTTTAGAAGGGCTGTAAAATGGCTTCTTTCTGGGAAAGAGAAAGTACTTAGCAGGAAGAGGTGTAGAGTTTTAAAAGTTTAAGTAAAATTTGAAGAGTACAAAGGGCATCCAGAAGCATATACTGCAGACTGTCAAAAAAATTAAAAAGAAATACTGTTTCATACACAGTTCTCTTTTTCATTCTTCTTTGTTCCTTGTAATGTTTGTGTTAATGACCAAGTTAATGACCATAAAAAAAAAATAACTTTACAAAAGGAAATAAGGAATAAAATTTAAATAAAATTATGCCAAATAAATGGAATAGTAAAATGTGAAGACACATTGAAAGAGGAACACCTCTAATTTCTTAATGGGAATAGACTATTCTAAAAATGTAATGAAGTTTAAGAAATAGGCAAAAAAGTATATTTGAAATTTGCCAGTACTCATACATGTAGTAATAAATGGGTGTCCAATATTTACTTATCTCTGAGTGATTCTGACCTAGGGTTTAGGTTTTTTTCTTCACCTGGTGGAATAAATGCAACAATGTATTAGATTAAGAGAGATTCATGATGTTTTCTCTTTGTACACCTCAACAATCCCAACCTTGTAAATCTAAATGATTAATTACATTAGTATTCTTAACAATAAGAGTTTCACTCTATAAATAAGCTGTTTTGTATCCTAGAAACGTGATAATCCTTAGAAGTTTTTTGATCACAAGGAAAAGAACTACTGTCCAAAAAGAAAACAAATTAACCAATTGTAGTAAGATAGCTTTCCAGAGGGAAGGAAGGAATTATTCAAAGAATTCTTTGCTCTTCAATGGAGTACTGAGTAGGAACATGCAATGGCAACAGATAAGGAAAAAAAGATAGATGAGTTTAATTGGAGGGAGATGGTGGTGATGATATATGATATATGAAATTTAAAGGTTAAAATCAGATCAAAGTTTTAAACGGGACCTGACGTTTGTAATTTTTATATTTTTCAAAAAAGTCCTGAAACTGTTCAAAACAGCAGCCTTTATAACCACAGCCAGTGGTAAGATTACATTAAAGTTATTACTTACTTCATGTGGAATGAAATTACTGGTCCTCCTCCTGTCGTGTAGCATAACCTTCACACAAGGTTTAGACTATGAACTGAGAAGTATCCTGGGTCAGTCTAAACAAAAGAACACTGGGGGGGAATGAAATCATACATTACTCACTTCAGTCTCTAGGTGCAAAAGTCCAATGACAATTTACCCTACCTATTATCATTATCTTTTTGAAACTGAGAGGCCTAGGCGTGCACTGTCCTCCCTCCTGGATGCTGCTCCTGAGAATCCCTGGCCTCCTTCCGAGTTCTCCTCAGCTACTACTTCTTATTAGTTTTTCCTAGTCTCCCCAACTGTGAGTGCATCTCTGTTCTCAAATAATCCCATATGTACTTATTTTGTTATTGGAATAGAGTGACAGTTTCTCAAGGACAGGTTCTTATGCTGTCACATAACACTATTATCAATGCAATTCAACATGCATTTAAAGTACCTACTAGGCATTAGGCACCAGGAATACAAAGGAAAATGACAGATGCTAACTTAAAAGGCTTATAATGTCCTCAGAGAGAATGGAACTAACGGAACTAACAGAAAATGAGTAAAATAAAGTTAGAATGTCACAAGGGAGAAATGCAAGGAAAGAGAAGTTTGAGGAGGCAAGAGATTCCCTTCCTCTGTGGAATATCAAGGAAGGCTTCATGGAAGAGGTGACTAGAGTTAAGTTCGGGACAGTAGGGACAACCTATAGCAGAGGTAGGGAACCTATGGCCTTGAGGCCACATGTGGCCCTCTAGGTCCTCAAGTACAGCCTTTTGACTCAATCCAAGCTTCATGGAACTAATCCCCTTAATAAAAGGATTTGTTCAGTGAAACTTGGGACTCAGTCAAAAGGCCACATCCAAGGATGTAGAAGGCCATTTTCCTCACCCCTGGCCTAGAGAAATGTGGGGGTGGGGAGGCAGGACAGAAGAGCTAGACTGTCCAGCATCCAGTGTTGTTGTAAGTGAAGTGTGTAGCCTAGTGTGAAATAAACCTGGAAATAAGTTGTAGCAGGCCTCCCAGGGCAGGCTGGAGAATGAGTATTTTCCGAGATGTCATTATTCATTCTTTCACATGCTCCCCTTAGACATGTGTCTTCAACGTACAGAGCTCCTACTGATGCTCTACCTCAGCCCATGATCCACAATTTCAAGTCTAATAGCTGTCTGGGGCACTGAGAGGTCAAGGGATTTCTCCAGGGTCATCCAGTCAGGATGACAGAGGCAGGGCTTGAACCTAGGTTTGCCTGACTTTTGAGGCTATCTGTTTACCACACCATAGTTCTTCACTAACAATGATCAAATAAAACTAAAGAAAAGTCTGGGCTGAATTATTCAGTATCTCCAGGTGGGTCTCAATTCCTTCTTCTACAACTGGGTTGTTCTTAACCCGAGGTCCCAAAGCATCTGCAGATACGTTTCAGGCGGGTCCCTGAATTTGAAAGGGAAAAAAAACCTGCATCTTTATTTTCTCTAATCTTTGGTTTCGTCTTTAGTCCCCTGTGTTTTATTTTATACATTTAAAAACATTATGAGAAGGGGCTCACAGCCCTTCAAGGATCCAATGATAAGGAAGAGCCTCAGCTCCAAAAAACTCAAGTTTGCCTCAAGTGTTACAAGTTGGCATAAAAATAAAACCAAAGACAGTTAGCAATTACCAAGTGCTCTAAGGTGTAATCCCCAACCCCACCTGCACCCCCTTTTAACATTACCTCCTTCCTTCCTCTCAACAACTTTGGGAGACTGGTGTCAGCCCCACAAGGAAATCCTGAGCTTTACTTATCAGAGGCAACAGAGCCAAGCTTACCTCAAACTAACTCATCTGTGCTTGGAGAGTACAGACTGCACAGCACTGACCTCACAGAGTGGAGATGAGTACCAAGGCACACTTTAGAACCAGAAGCCAATAATCATTATCATCCCTCCAGCCTAGCCTCCCCCTGAAGGAAGCTCTGGGATGACAGACCCCAGCTAAAAGGGTTCAAATTCAGCCTCAAGGAATTTCTACAATACGTGGCTCCTGGGAAAGTCACTTAACCTCCCTCAGCTTCAGATTTCCCACCAGTAAAATGGGAATAACAATGTCCACCTTCCAGGACTGTTGTGAGGATCAAATAAAATGACATTTGCAAAGTGCTTTGCAAACCTTAAAGTCCAGTACAAATGCTAGCTATTAGTTATTATTAACATTACTGTTATCATTACTATTGTTACTCTTACATTACTGCTACTACCGTTGTTACTAAAATATCATTAACACTGTTACTGTAAATAGTGTTATTGCTGTTATCATCATCAGTCTTCTGCCACTATTACTTTTTAACTTATTCCTATTAATACTGTTACTGTTATTATTATTACTATTAATAGTTTACTGTTATTACTGTTACAAATGCTACCGTATCATTATTGTTACTAATGTTACTACTATTGTTACAGCTGTTGTTACTATGCTGTTATTATTACTATCTTCCCGAATAAAAGGCAGCCCTTTTTTTTCCTTTTTGGGGGGAGGTGAGTGGGTATCGCACCCCCCCACTCCCAGCATGGAACATTAAGGCTCGTGGAGCGGACTGAGGGTTATTTCTGACGCCACGCCCCCTCCCTCCCCAGGCCCCCTAGGCTTTGGCAATGACTTTGGGGGGAGGGGGTGGAAGAGCACGGTGCGGGGTGGGGGGTGGGGGCCCTAAGGACTCAGTTTCCCCATCCCCCGGACGACACCCGCAAGGCCTAGCTTCCCACACCGGAGGGCGGTACCTCGGTTCCGCCCCCAGACCCGCAGGCCCACGGCCAAGCTCGCGGGGTCGGGGGGCGCCCCACTGCCGTCGGCGGTCCGACAGTCCGGAGGAGACGCCACGGGAATGGAGCCTGGCCCACGCAAGCCGGGGGGCGACGACCCACTGACTTACCGCCACAGCTACCGCGGCCTAGCTTTACATTCGCAACTCCGACTCCCGCCCCTCTAGCCGGAAATCTGCAGGACAAGCTCGCTCTACAACTTCCGCTGCGGCCACTCTAGGATACAGGGAAGCTCCACTCGATGGTTTTAACCCGCTGGGCTCCGAGGAGCTCCGAGAGCCACCAGCTCTAATCCGGATTTTCCCTTTACGTGGCAAATGGCTCCTACTCCTAAACCTGGAACCGAGGTCGGCTACAAGTCACTGCTTAGGCAACTTGGTGGTGCATTGAGTAGAGCGCCCAACGTGGCGTCCGGAAGATTGTTCAAATCTAGCCCCGGGCACTGCCTCAGTTTCCCCCTCTCGGATGGGGTGCTAATAGTAACTCTGACCTCCTAGGGTTGTGATGAAGATTAAATGAGATAATATTTGTAAAGCTCTTTGCGAGCCTGAGAGCGCGATTAAGTGCTAGCTATTATAAAGTTTGAGTGACTGACTAGGAGAGTGGTGGTAGAATCATACAAGACAGAGACAGAGGGGCAAGGCGACAGCCTCCAAGTCCCAAGCCATGTGTTTGGCAGAGGTGGGGCCAGAACAAAAGGTTCCTGATGTTTTCCACTGTATGGGACCTTCTCTCTCTATGGGCTACTCCCTAGCTGCAACTAAACAGGCTCAGTCTTAGCCATCCTTGCAGTGGAAGGGCAGAAACCTTGACCTTGTTAACTCTCCAAGCTTCCATTATCTATTGTCACTTCTTCCTTTCTTTGCTGATCCTCTAGATCAAGGGTTCTTTACCAGTCTTCCATAAACTCTTTCTTTTTTCACTACTTTGATGACTGAGTTTCAATATAATTGGTTTCTGGCCAGAGCCAGAGAGATGGTAGGGAAGAGAAGAGCTCAGGCAAGGAGATAGAGGAGAAACCCAAAATCTGATGAATTCGCATAGCAACCAAATGAAATTAAAGAATTTGCAGGAGTCACTTAAAATAATGCATCAGCCTAAGTACATTCCTCTATACCAAAATGTGAATAACTTCAGAGTATGGTTTTCCGACTGCTCAAGAAACTTAGCATGGTGGGGTGAAGAACCAACAGACATCTATATCAGAGAGTATCCATGCATAAGGCAAGTGATTTCCATGGCTGTGGAAGTAGATTCTCGGTGATGAAGGTGGTGCCTTCAGAGCCTGTATATCAATACTGCTGTCCTATCTTCCATGCTTCTGTCCCTCCAGAGAATGCCTTTGTGTTAAGGATCTACAGATACTATAACCCTTTCCTCTGAGATCTATACCGGAGAGAGAAGAGGTAGCTAAAAACCCTGCAAATTCCTAGCCCTCTGGAGTACCACCTTTTCTACCAAGGCTACATGAGCTTGAAGTCTTTGACAAGGAATGGTCTCTGCCCTATAACGAGGAGTGGTGACGGCATTTTGGGCCCAGGACTATTTCTCCCTAAATACCTACATTACACTTTCCAGTCTAAACCCTCAATCTGGACACTCAACGGTGCTGGCCAAAGTGCTAGTTGGAGAAAAGACCCTTGACCATCCATTCTTGTTTGCCCCACCCCTAAAGGCAAATAGCCAGGAGTATGACTGCTGTGTGAATGATATGAACATGCCTACCCTATTTAATATGTTAATAAAAGAGCTTACCTACCTCTATGTCACCATCTTTAACAGACATCTTGCAGACCCAGTTCACTTGGCCTGAGTTGGGAAGAAAGGGAATTAGTGGGGAATAATGCTGGGCACCCACACCCCACACAGACAGCCTTCTCCTTTAACCTCCTCAGTCTTATTAAAGCCCCATACCTCAAGTTCAGCTTGTTGCTGCTTTTAAGGATATTCTATTATGCCCCTTCACATTCTCCACACAATCCTACCTTTATCGTGCTTAGTTCTGTTTTCCTTTTCCCTCATTTCCCTTTCTCCTCCAGTCCTCTCTGCTGCTTCTGATCTCCATTAGTCCCTGGCCAGAGTCCAAGGAGGAGAACTGAATTAAGGAAAAGGCAGCTGAAAGTGGAGGGTCCTCCAATATTACTGTGGTCTGCCATATTTTATGTTACTTGATAACCTGATTTATTTTAATATTGCAATAAACATTTCTAATGCTGAAAATTTTATATATATATATAAAATGGATTTTCTTTTGAAGGAGATGGGATCTGAGCCCCAAAAAGGAAAAGCCCCTAGACTTTCCCAGGAGGCTCAGGTCCCTGGCATTTACCTCCAGCAATTTCCCCTTCCCAGTTAATTAACTGCCCTTTCATTTTCTACACCTGGCCCCACCCTAGATCACCACTTCCTTAATTCCACTTAGATCCCTTCTCTGTTCCCACAGTCTTCTCTTGCCTCCACCAAGGTGCTCAGATTCCTTAAGAGTCTGGCCTATATGGTAGATTTTCAGAATCATGCCCACCTTCTATTGGTTTTCTAATAAACCTTGTCTTTGGCTGAAAGAAAGCTTGAGTTGAATTCATTCGGGCAGGAACCATATGTTGCTATCTCAGGGGTCCCAGCACCCTCTAAACCAGTGGTTCTCAACCTGTGGGTTATGTTCAATTCGTAACAATGAAAATACATCCTGCATATCAGATGTTTACGTTATGTTACAATTCATAACAGTAGCAAAATTACAGTTATGAAGTAGCAAAGAAAATAATTTTATGGTTGGGGGTCACCACAACATGAGGAACTGTGTTAAAGGGTTGCAGCGTTAGGAAGGTTGAGAACCACTGCTCTAAACCTCAACACTTTGTATGTATTTTATTTCATGAATTTAAAATATTATCTGAAGCAGGAGTTCACAGCCTTCACCAGACTGCATAAAGGAGCCATATTAAGACACAAAGAAGGTTAAGAACTTTTCCTCTGGTTGGAAGTTTCTGCTCTCACTGCATGAACTTCCTCCCCCATACTCTGTCCTCAACCCCTTCCAGTCTGACTTTTGACCACTCCACTGAAATTGGACAGTCACCAATCAGTCACACCATCAGTCAATAAACACTGGTTAATTGTCTACTAGATCCAGGTACTGAGTTAAGGTGTTAAGGTGTGGGAATACAAAGGGAGTCAAAAGACAGTTACTGCCCTCCAGGAGCTCACAGATTAATGGGGGTGGGGGGAAGATAACATGCAAACAACTCTGTACAAAGAAGTTGTGTTCAGTTGTTTTCAGTCATGTCTGATTCGTCATGATCCCACTTAGGGTTTTCTTGGCAAAGATACTGGAATGGTTTGACATTTTCTTCTCCAGCTCATTTTGCAGATGGTGGAAATGAGACAAACAGGGTCATACAGCTAGTAAGTGTCTGATGCAAGATATAGACCACATAAATAGGAAATAATCAAAAAGAGATTATTGATAATCACTTAACAGCTAAATACAGTGGCCTTTTCTTAGTTCCCAACCTCCACACACTGGCACTACCTTCTCCTGGTTTTCCTCCTACCTCTCTGACTGTTTCCTCTCCAGTTTATTTTTTTCATCTGCCATCTTCCACTATCTAAGCAAAAGTTTCCCTCCAGGCTCAGTCCTAGGTCCTCATTTCTCACTCTGTGTCTCCTTTAGTGACTTAATTAGCTCCTAATCTTTTCTCAAAGCTAAGCCCAGATGCCACCTCCTCTGTGAAGCCTTCCTCCTTTCTCATCTTGCCAAATGTCAGTACTCTTTCCCTCCTCAAATGACCTCATCTCTATCTGTGCATGACTTCATAGATCCTAGATTTATCACTGGAAGAATCTCAGAGGTCATCCAGTCCAGCCCCTTCATTTTACAAGTGAGGGAACTGAGGTGTACAAGAATTAAGCAGCTTGCCCAAATCATGCAGCTAGTTATTTTCAGAGCCAGGATTCTGAATCTAACACTCATTCCACTGTACCAAGCTTGTTTTTTCTCCCTCTTCCCTTTCCTCTTATCTCCATTGCAAATAGTAGGTGCTTAATAAATGTTCATTGAAATTGAAGAAACTGCTCTTTAATTTTTCCAGAAAAGGGGGGGGGGGGTAATTGAGAACATTTTGTCTTCAGCACCAGAAATTAAAATAGGGGAATGGGAAAAGAAATTAAAGATTTATTTAGAAGAATTACTAAGCCAACACTCTGTGTCCATTCAGTTGTGGGGGAGGAGGGAGAAGAATACTGGTAAAAGTGGGAAGACAAGAAGCAGAGAACAGTGACCTTAATTGACACCTCCTTTAACATATGTAAAAATGTAACCTCAAAATTAAAACTCACTCATCACAAATCTCACTTCTTCTTGGGCCTCAGTTTCCCCATCTGTAAAACAAAGAGGTGGTATTAGATGTTCTCTAAACTCCTTCCAGCTTTGAAATTCTGTGATCCTACAAGTAATTCTTGTATACCATGGCATTAAAAAGCAGTAAGGTATAATGGATAGAATACTAGGCCTAGAGACAAGAGTTTGAATCCCATCTAGCTATATAACTGTGGGCAAGTTACTTAATAGGTCAATCAATGTATTTATCTCTGCAATAGAAATAGAAATGTGTGTGTGTGTATAAAAATACCTGCTTACAGGGATATGTTACGGCTTAAATTGAATAACATATGAAAAGCACTTAACAGATGTTACAGTATTATATAAATGTATTGGTATGAGTGAGGGTCATATAGACTGGTGAGACAGACGCCCTGAGCTCTAAACCCGGCCCTGCCACCTACTAGCTATTATTACCCACGGGTGCTTAATTTTTCTAAGCCTCAGTTTCTTCATCTATAAAATGAAACTAAAAATTCTATCTTTAATATCTTTTAAAGACCAAATGGGTGTGGAAATAATTTTGAAAAACAAAAAGCTTTGAATAACTTTGAAAAAATATAGGTGTACATATATAAGCTATGATTATCATAATGCAAACATGTTTCTAAACTAGGGTAAAGATTCCTGGTGCTCCCACTGCCCCTAACCACCTCCAGTTAAGTAACAAAAATACAAAAAGACAAAAACAAAGATATTCCACCAAAATCCAGTGGAAATCAATTTTCCCCCTGGGTAGATAAGCATTCCGTCGGTCAGCGGCCCAGTGGCTGGGACGCCCTTTGGTCACCAGCTCCTAAGCATAGAATGCTTCACACGGGCTTTGGCAATGATCTAGTCTACGGTGGCCTTATTTCTGCTAACAAAGAAAGTAATGATCACCTTCTTAATAAAAATTAATATATTGAAACTAATCATATCAGTGAATAGTTTTACACTTTAAAGAAGTATATATCACCTTCTCTCTACCACCACCTTGAACTATTCCAATAACATTGTAAGAGGCAGGCCCATCTCCTCCAGCTCTCGCCTCTACACCCTTCTTTACACTGCTGTGATATTAGTATCCTTCAAGCAAGGATCTGGTCATGTCTGTTACCTCCTCAAAGACCTTCAGGGTCTCCCTTTGGCTTACTGAGTCAATGCCTCCGTTGGCTTTCCCCAAAGTGGCACTATTCCACCTTTCTAACTCTCTCTTACTGCCCTTCAAACGTTCAGACCAGTTGGGCTACACACAATTCCACATGCCGTGCTTCTCTGTCCTCCTGTGACTCCTGTCTTGTCAAACAGCAGACCTAGATTATCCCCATCATCTCTGCCTTCTCCACTCTGACTTGGGTCTTGGTGAACAGTTATATTCTAATAGAAGAAATGGCATACAGACATATCAATATGGACAGTAAAAATATAAGATAAATAAATACAAAAAATATTCAAAATAATTGAAATCAAAGTAATGAGGAGATAGGGCATTAGCAGCTGAGTGATCAGGAAACAGTTCATGCAGGAGATGGTGACTGACCTTCATCTTAAAAAAAAGGCCTCCATGAGGATGAATAGGAGGAGGGGGAGGAGAGGAGTGAGTATGTTCTAGAATCAGGGAATGTGCCAAGACACCAGGTAGGAGATAGAGTGTCATCTGAACCCCAGATAAATTAAGTGACTTGGTCAAGGTCGTGTAGGCTGTATCAGAGCCAGAATTCACATCATGTCCTCTGACTCCAAATTCCTGGTCTTTCCATTGTACAACTATAGGAACTGGCATGTTCAGGAGAGCCCTCCATGTTTTGGCTACTTTGGTGCTAACTCTTTGTGGCCAAGGAATTATAGAGCCTAATCATAAGAAAAGAATGTGGTATATTGGCAAGAGTAAGTCAAGGAATAACAGTTGAAATTCCGTCTCTTATACTTAATGTCTGTATGACGATGGTGAAATCACTTAACCTTTCTGAATTTCCTTCCCATAAAGTGGAATAATAATACTTGTAGTACCTAGCTCAGAGGGTGGTTATGAGAATTTAGTGAGTTAACGTATGTAGGGTGCTTCTGAAACCTTAGCATGCTGTCTAAAGCTTAGCGCTGATTATTATCTAAAGCTTAGTGCTGATTATTATAGTGGAGCAGTGAGCGCTGGAAGTGGAGGCCCCAAGGAAAGGGGTTCTCTTTTCAGAAGGACAATGCAACTTTCTTGTGGTCTCTTTATTCCTGCGACTTGGTTTAAAAAAAGAAGGAAAAAAGATAAGAAGCACCTGTGAACGTGAAAAGTGCTGCATAAGCAGCCAAAGCTGGTGTTATTTTGGTCTCAGGGGCTTTGTTTAAGAGGAAATGATTAAGAGATGAAGCTGTGCTTGTGTGACCTCTCACATGTCTCCAGTTCAAACCTCTGACCCTTGTGCAATAAGAGCTTTTTTATTGTGTGAATCAAGCCTCCCAGGACACACAATGTGTTCTGTTCACCAAAGGCCTCAGGCCTTACTTTCTGTTTCCTTTGGCTTCTCTGGGAAAGGAAGCCCTTAACATTCCCAGCCCTGGGTTTGGTGCAGCCCTGCCTTCAAACTCTACCCACTCACAGTGTCACTTGTTAGAATAATAATAGCTCCTATTCACATAGAAATTGAATGCGACTTTGAGTATGGATTATTGTCCCCATATAGACAATATCATGATGTTCCCATGAAGACAATAACACTCAATAATAATTTTAAAAAGACATTGGTTATATAGAATATCAAGGTTTTAAAAGAACTTGGCATTCATTGGCTCCTACTGAGGAAACTGAGGTTAGAAAAGATCAGAGATTTGCTCAAGGTTACAAAATGACATGACCATAACTTCTAAGTTATTAGAATCCAAATTCAAACCCAGATCTTACGAGGACACGTCCTTTTCCCTTTCTTTCACACCATTCAGCAGTGTTATTGGAACTTCTTTAGTAAGAACCTGGATGGAATGGGAAAGGAATGAGACCATATCAGGATCCTGGGATCACAGATTTAGAGCTGGAGAGACATGTTAGATCTTTGAGTTTAACCCCCTCATTTTACAGATGGCGAAACTGAGGCAAAGAGAACTCAAGTGATTGGCTTATGTTCACATTGTTCTCCAGTGTTTGAGAAAAGATTCAGGCTTTTCTAGTGACACAAAACAAGTGGTATCTAACTATAGGCTCCTGTTTATATCTGACTGTTTATATGGTTTTTAGTGCTTTTCTAACAAGGCAAAACATCCTGTCTAATAAAAACTGAAAGGCTTCAGGAAAGGTGTGGGTCGAACTACTATCCATCTGATAAGGTTGCAGAATGCTTTTTGTTGCAGCTGCCCAGTCATCTTCATTGAGCACGTGTATAACATTTTTACCACATGAAACTTGTATTTGTATGTGCATACATGTGTGTGTATGTGTGTGTGTGTGTGTGTGTGTGTGTGTGTGTGTGTGTGTACCTGTGGGGGTGGGAGTGTGTGCACAAGTGTGCTAGAGGACCCAAGTCCAGGGATAGTTTTCTGGCATTGTCATGGACTGAGCACAGGAATGGGAGTCAGGAAATCTGGGTTCAAGTCCCAGCTCTGTCCTTCAACTGCTTTGTGTCATTTCATCAATCATTTAACTGATTTTAGCAAATCACTTAACCTCTCCATCTCAGCTTCCTCATCTGTAAGAAAAGGGGTGAAAATATTTGTCCCGAGGAATAATAAGTATCATTCCTTTTGAATTCTATTGCATTTGATTTGCCATAATTGAATTCTACAGTGATTTGTATAGATTGTTCTGTCATCAGTTTGATTCCTGTTGTAGGGCTGTTTGCCCCTTGTTTGTTAAAGATACCAACATAATAACCCTTCTGGTGATAAAGTGAGAATCTGTCGGGATAGGGGGAGGGAACAAACATTTATTAAGCATTTATGGTGTGCTAGGCACTGGCACACGTACAAAGCTAGGTGGTGCTGGGGATCAGACTCTGAGTCTGGTCTCAGGAAGCTCTGAGTTCACATCCAGTCAGTCACATGTGTGACTTTGGGCAAGTCCTTAACCTCAGTTTGCCTCAGCTTCCTCATCTGTAAAATGGGGAGATGGGGAAAAATAACAGCATTTAGCTCACAGGGTTGTTGGGAGGATCAAATCAGGTAATAATTGTAAAATGCTTTACCCAGTGCCTGGCACGGAGTAGTGGCAGCAGCATCTCAGGCTGTTCAAGTAAAAGCTCACTTTTAATATATTTAGTAATTACCTATGTCATTTCCCTTGAAAACTACCCTTCAAATGCCTGCTTTGGAGCATTCAGAAAAGCTTGATTTCAGTTTGCCCAATTCCTCGGATCGCTGGATGCTGAATGCCAGTATCCCCTAACACACACACCCCCTTGGTTTATCTGAAGACACTCCCTCCTGCTTCTGTGGAAAGCCTCAGCAAGCTTTAGCTGGAGCTGCTGCCATGGCCCCAAAGCGCTGCAGCATAGGAGAGGGGTGTGAAGAGGAGAGAAGAGGGGGATGGAGGGAAAGAAAGAGGGAGTCAGCACCGCGGGGCACCTCCCGTGTTCCAGGAACTGTGCTGAGCACGCCACAAATGTTATTACATTTCCTCTTCACAACATCCCTGTGAAGCGGTGGCTGTTATCGAAACTGAGGCAAAGAAGTTAACTGACTCGCCCAGCATCACACAGCTGGTGTCTGAGTTCAGATCTGGTTTCAGGTCTTCCTGATTCCAGGCCGACCATCCTGTCATTGCACCAGCTAGTTGCTTCTGATAGGCGGGAGGAAGGAAGGAAGGAAGGAAGGAAGGAAGGAAGGAAGGAAGGAAGGA
>CM053589.1:174079849-174154478 GCA_028646515.1 Pseudochirops corinnae | reverse complement strand
AGGAAGGAAGGAAGGAAGGAAGGAAGGAAAGAAGGAGGGATGGAGGGAAGGAGGAAGGGAAGGAGGGAAGGAGGGAAGAAAGGAAGGAAGGAAGGAAGGAAGGAAAGAAAGAAGGAAGGAGGGAAGGAAGGAAAGAAGGAAGGAGGGAGGGAGGGAGGGAAGGAAGGAAGGAGGGAAGAAAGGAAGGAAGGAAGGAAGGAGGGAAGGAAGGAAGGAGGGAAGGAGGGAGGGAGGGAAGGAGGGAAGGAAGGAAGGAAGGAAGGAAAGAAAGAAGGAAGGAGGGAAGGAAGGAGGGAAGGAGGGAAGGATGGAAGGAGGGAAGGAAGGAAGAAAGGAAGGAAGAAAAGAAAGAAGACACACAGAGAATGAAAGATAAAGAGAGAAAGAAAGAAAGAAACAAACAAACAAAAAGAAAGATAGACTTCGATACACTTCTGGCTTCAGGACCCAAACCAAACTCCATCTTTTAGAAAAAGTCTTTCTCAACCCCTCTCAAGTGTAGTGCCTTTCCTTTTTTTAATTATGTATTTTTGTTTATAATGTATATAACTTTAGATGACATATTTGTTTGCTTGTTGTCTCCATTAGATTGTGATCTCCTTGAGGGCAGGGGTTATACTTCTTTTTGTGTCTCCAGTGTTTAGCACAGTGCTTGCCATATAATAGGCATTTAATAAATGCTTATTTGCTGATGTGTGTGTGTGTGTGTGTGTGTGTGAGAGAGAGAGAGAGACAGACAGACAGACAGTCAGAGAGACAGAGACAGAGAGACATAGAGAGAGCATTTATTAAGTATTTACCTGTGCCAGGCCCTAGCTAGTGAGCACAAGTGAGCAAGAACAATCCTTGCCCTCAAAGAGCTTACATTCTAATGGAGAAAGACAAGACAGAAAGGAAACTGATGGGAGCTATATACTACAGCATGGTGGGAAGGGGGCTCAACGGTGGGGGTGGACCACTGGGCCCTGGCAAAACATCATAGCCAAGGGATATGGGGCAGAGTACGGGTGGAAATGATAGCCTGAGTAGAGAAGGCATGGAGTAGCTGAGGATAGCAGTGCACCAAAACAGAGACTATGTGGTCCTGGGAGCTGGGAATGGAGATGGTAACATATATTTTCATTCTCTCCCCCTTTTGTCTTTCCTGCTTTCTCAAGGGAGACATGAATCTGTTTTTCTAATCCTTATTCTTTAAGAATTTTTTTGCTTCCTCATTTGGGATTTATTTTGAAAGAAACTATTTTTCTTAAAATCAAGGGTTGGGGTGGAATAGTAAACATAGCCAAGAGAGGCTATGGTTGGTGACACATACAAGGAGAATGACCAGTAGATTGTATTACTGCTGAGGGGCATTCTTTGACATAAAATTGGCATTTCCAAACAACAAAAGATTTTTTATATATGTATGTATGTTTATGTGTATGTATATATTATACGTGCCTACACACATACATGTATACACAAACCCATATAGATCTTTCCTGCAGCAGAGAGAACACATGAATTTAGACCAGGGGTACGGAACCTGCAGCCTCGAGACCACAAGTGGTCTAGCTGCTTGGGTGCCGCCTTTTGACTAAGTCTAAGTTTTACAGAACAAATCCTTTTATTTCGGGATTTTGTTCTGTGAAGTCTGGATTCAAAGGGCTGTACTTGAGGACCTAAAGCAACGGTTCTCAATCTGTGGGTCACAACCCCTTTGGGGGGTCGAACAACCCTTTCACAGGGATCACAGGGGTTGCCTAAGACCATCAGGAAACACATATTTCCTGATGGTCTTAGGAACCGAGACACTGCTCCTCTATCTGTCTCCAGGCAGGTCTGTCCACATGCAGATATGCCCACATAAGAGTATTATAGGGTTGCCCCATTAGGAAGGTTGAGAACCAGGGACCTAAAGGGTCACATGTGTTCTTGAGGCCACAAGTTCTCCAGTCCTCATTTAGACCCATACCTAGATCCAATGAACCTGAAATGTTTGGGATTTTTTTTTTTTTGCAGGGAGGAAGGTAGGGCAGTTGGGGTTAAGTGACTTGCCCAAGGTCACACAGCTAGTTTTTTGTGTGTGTGTGTTAAGTGTCTGAGGCCCGATCCATATTCAGGTCCTCCTGACTTCGGGGCTGGTGCTCTATTCACTGTGCCACCTAGCTGCCCCTGAAATGTTTGTTGAGAGAATGATTTTGAAAAGGTTGCTTGAGTAACCTTCTGAGGAAAATTTAGATCCAATTCCCCTTTTTTTCTTCCTACAGCAGACCTGACAGGTAAACTATTCCCATGAGGGACAGAGCTAAAGGCATTAACTAGAAAAACAATCATGCCTAAAGGAAGGAGCTAGGAAAGCATATGCCTACTACTGCCAATGTGGGCATTCATACTTTGAAATATTGTTTGTATTTTGAAGGGAGTGAGAGAGAAAGCCTGCTGTGCTCCTAAAAATCGGTAGGACCCAGGTATAAACTTCCTTCTTGGATAAATTTCCAGTATTACTGAAAGTATACATCTCAAGACACTGTCAGTTACTCACTAGAGATTTTACTTTCACATGCAGAACCAGCAGTCTGCTAAGGGCCCTGCTGTTTATTTTAGAGGTATTGCTTCATAGGACTTTACTGCTTCTACTTGGGGGATTTCTCAAATGACATGTGGAATTTTTGTACATCAAGTTTATGCAGAAGCACTTTTTGACTGAACCAGATTAAGTTTTTCTATAATGGGTCAAGTTAAGGTCTTACTTATCCAGTAAAACTGAATCAGTCTAAATCTCATAAATTTAGAGAGCAGCTTCTAAGATCAGTGATATCCATAAAATGCACTGAGACCTAGCTTTTTTTTTTTAAAAAAAATCACCCAAACACGGGAAGTAAATGCTCCAAAGTATCTGTGGGTCAGTTTAAGACCTCTTCAGGCTGAAGGGGATCAGTAGTTCAGAGATGGAAGTAGGGATGTACTGGAGCCAATTCATTCATTCTGGCTCTCAAGAGTTGTCAGTCAATAAACAAAGAAATGATTGCTAAATTTTCACTTATACCTGGGAAACTGACAAATGGTACAAATCAGGCTTGATCTGTTGTTTTGTTGATTATATAGACTTAAGAAAATGATAAAGAAAATGTTAATAATGCAGGCTATACTTAAAAGTGTGCCCTGGATAAATTTTTTTTCTTTCTTTCTGGACAGCTGGTTGTTAAACATTTGTCAGCATCCTCATAACTTGAAAGAGACCTTAGAGATCATCTAGGTCACTGGTTCTTATTTTTTATTTTCAGGACCTCTCTAAACTCTTAAAAATGATCAAGGCACCCTCGCCAAGAATTTTTGTTTATGTGGGTTATATCTGTTGAAATTTATTGTATTAGAAATTAAAACATGTTAGTACTATTATGACCATAGTTTTGATCTCACAAGCACCCTGAAAGTTCTTAGAACCTCTAGGGGTCTCTGGATTACTCTTTGAGGACCACTGATGTGTTTTATTCCTTTGTTTCCTAGATGAGCAATTTGGGAGATGGAGATATTATATTACTTTCCCAAGGTCAGACACTGTGAAACTAAGAGCCAGGATTCAAACCCAGATCGCTTTGATTCAATATCCAAGACCCTTTCCATTTTGCCATACTGGATCCAAGGGTTCCACTTAAAAATGAAATAATGAAGAGTACAGAGTGTCCATGAAGCAGCTATGCTTTGAGAAAAGATGCTCTTCAAAATCCATCAAAGTAAAACCCATTACCATTGATGTCATCTGACACCAACATTGATTTTGACCATTCACATGACAAGAAAGCTCTGAAATTGTTGCAGGTTCAGATAATCATTCACAGATGGCCTTAAAATACTGCAGAATTTGCCAGTCCCCAGGGTTGCTGTGGCTGCAAGGTAGCAGGCAACTCTGGTTGTGTATTCATACTCAGTAGGATACCTCCCACAATATCTTCCAACAAAGCCCTTTTATTGAGGCCACTGTTTATCTTTCACAATTTCAAAGTTTGGCCTCCTGTTGGGAACCAGCTGACTCACACCTTCCTTTAGAGGCCTGCAAACTCCAAACAAGCTAATGTGCTTTTAGCCAGCGTTCATAAAAACATTTTGTCCAGAACAGTGGAGGTGACAGGCAAGGAGCTTTTGCCAACAGTCAGTAAAATACAGGAAATGTACTACATTCTATTGTACAGTGGACTCCCTGTACTCTGCCCTCATCAGGCCATATCAGGAATATTGTATTCCCAGTATTTAAGAATCTCAGAATTGGAAGTGCCTCAGAGAGCACCTGGTCCAGCCAATAGCTAAACAGGAATCTCTTTGAAAACAATGCTGTCACATAGTCATTACAGCCTTACAGTAAGAAGGAATCTGTTACCTCTTGAATCAGTCCTTACAACTTTTGGGTAACGTTGATCATAAGGAAGTTATTTCCTTAACTGAAAACTAAATTTGTCTCTGTGACTTTTGGTCATTTCTTCTACTTCTGGATGCAACATTTTAGGAAGCATGTGCATAATTCCCAATATGGTGAGGTGACCTAAATCTATGCAAGAATCCCAGAAGCAGTCTGGGATGCCTACCTGGGAGAATTCACAGTACAGATTTAGAGCAAGATTTTCTAGATCCTTGAGTTCAGAGGTGGGGGATCTGCAGCTTCCAGGCCACATGTGGCCCTTTAGGTCCTCAAGTGTGACCCTTCGACTAACTCCAAACTTCACAGAACAGATCCTTTTATTAAGGGTCTGTTAAGCAGGTTAACCACCCTTGCCTGTCCAACACTCTCATCTTAAGGAAACTGGCTAGAGATGTAAAAGGATTTGGTTGCACCTTATGAATTACTCTAACTCCTGATGAGGGTACTCCACCCTTCCTTATTCCATTTTTCTTCTTCCTTTTGCCCCAGACTGCCCTAGAAGTTACTCCAAACAGCCCTGCAGCAGGAAGATCCACCTCCATCCTGGTTACCCTCCCTTCATTCTTTGGATTGCTTCATTGCTTGGATAAGACGGGACTCAGTAACTCCATTCCTTCCTACAAGATGGCAAGATGGCATACAACCAGGTCTGACCATTGCTAACATCTCTACATCCTCCAGGCCTTCCAACCTGCCCTGCAGTCCCCTAGCACAATTATCTAACCTATTTAGATATAGCCTTTGGATCTCTGGATCTTACCATGCTGAATTGTTGGTCCACCCATTCTTTCCATTTAAAATACTGCTCAGGGCGGCTGTCAGGAGGACTGGAGTTCAAATTCGATCTCAGACACTTAATATGAAACTAGCCGTGTGACCTTGGGCAAGTCACTTAACCCCAATTGCCTTCCCCCCTCTAAAAAACAAAATAAAAAAAATAAAATTCTGCTCAACTTTCATTTATATGCTTCCTCTAATTAAAGAGTGAGCTACTTGAGAGCAGGGACTGTCTCAATTCCCCCCCCCCCCCCAATTTGAATGCCTAGCACATAGTATTCATTGAGCTTGGCACATAATAAACACTTAGTAAATATTCTTTCACCCATGTTGATAATAGCACATTTATAACTTTATGATGTGCTTTTGGTAACTGAATATTACAGTAATCATATTTTGTTTAAGAATAAAGGGGCAGCTAGATGGTGCAGTGAATAGAGCACTGGCCCTGAAGTCAGGAGGACTTGAGTTCAAATGTGACCTTAGACACTTAACACTTAATAGCCGTGTGACCTCGGGGAAGTCACTTAACCCCAATTGCCCTCCCCTCCCCCCTCCAAAACAAAAAGGGCAAAAATAAATGAATAAATGAAAACAAGGATTAGTTGTGGTGAAGGCTTGCAACCGTATCATTTAGAACATCACTTATTTAGAACGTTACTCTGTTTTGTGGTTATCTGCGAATGTAATGGGCCTCTTTTACACTGGGAATTTCACCAAGGCAAGGGCTGTCTCCCCCAAACTTTGTATCTCCCTCAGCACCCAGCATTCAATAGGTGTTTAATAAATATCTGTTAAATTGTGGACATCATCTGTATGGAGCTGATTTGCCCTTGGGCTCATTTGGCTGGTACTTTGGTTGTGTAGGGATAGGGTAAAATGCTTTGGTGGTATCTGGTACCATGGAACGAGCACTCTGTAACTATTAATACACTGCATTAATGTGAATGAATAATAACATGTATATTCCCATACAAATGAAATTCTCTTTAAGAAACAAGAAGCATGACGTTGGGGATGCAATGCTAGACTTAAGGACAGAAAAGCCTTGACTGGAATATCCTCCAATTCTCACTGGCTGTGGGATACTTCCTAAATCATTGAAGCTCTCTGGGTCTCAGTTCCTTCATCTATAAAATGAGCACAATAATAACAACCTATTTCTTTAATAGCTTCTAGCTGCATTAAGACTTTTGGGACCTGCTGTAAAGTGTCATGTATTATAATTACCTATTTCAGTCTGCTAGACTATAACTCTCTGAGGGCAGGAACATTCACTTATCTAAACTCTGTATCTTACCCAGGGCTTACTACAGTTTTGTATCAGTTGGCTTTAGGTTTAGAATAGTGCTTGACACACTGACACGTAGGGATTTTAACATATGTCCGCTGATAAATGTTTGTTCAATGAATATGTGTCAAATGGTTTGTGTTCAATTAGCAGAGAACCCAGGGCCACCTGCACTCCAAGATGCGTCACCATTATAGAACTGAACAAATGGAATGAGATTAACTCTGGCAAATAATGAATGAACCCTGGTCTTTGTCAACCAGTGATGACCTTGGCTTTCTCTTCTATTCACAGAAGCTCCTATAGGTTCTATTCATTCATTCATTAAACATCTGCTATGTGCACACTATTGCACCAGGCACCAGTGGAGAGGCAAAGATAAGCAGGACATGGATGGCCCCGGACATAGACCGGGTAGTGTCAATTCCCATAGTGCCAGTTTTCATTAACTGTCTTATGCTAGGCAATTAGCAAAGTCGGTTCACAGTAGAGTGTTTGACCTGCCAATAATGGCCACAGGGAAGAATGATTCTTCCTGGCACAAGCTTGAGGGAGAATACGTAGGTGAAATGTGCTGGGAAATCCCCAGGACTGAGTTACCAGGCTCCACAATTTCATAGCAACTACAGTGTTATCCAATATACCTCCAGGTGAAAGAAAACCCATTAGTTGACCTAAGTATGACAAGAAAGAAAATAAAAACTTTTTTAGAAAAATATTGAAGCTTTATTTGTATGTGGGTAGTAAACAGCTATATTCAAATACTCAAATGTACAGAGGAAGAAAGCAGCTCTCTATTAGACTTGGCTAATTTTGCTAAAATTTTGAATAAATGGATTTTATACAGTAGAAAAAAGAGAAGAAAAAATAGAAGCAATTAGAGGAAGCCCTCAAACCCAAAGGCTGGTGTTTGCAATAGGTTTCCAATGCTTGGAATCTCATAGGGCAATTACTTACCCTCTAAACCATGGTTAATTCTAGAGAGCTTCTCTTCAGTATTTCTGAAATAAAGCCTAAACATTCAGTCCAGCTGATGGAAATGTACATGGGCATTCTAAGAGATCATATTTTGTCTTTAATAAGGGGCAGAAATGGTCTCAGCTGCCAGACATTGTTCAATACCCATACTGTGGGGGTAAGACCGGAATGAAGGTTCAAGGAACGGGGTGACATGCACAAGCAAACGACAATTTAAAAAGCATTCTCTCTTGGCTATTATTTTTCCATACTCACTGAGAGAGAGGCTCCTTGAGTCTCTGTTAAAATAAACTCTTCTAGGATAATGCCTAGATCTCATTCACTGCTTGCATAGAGTGAGAGCACAACAGATTTCTGGAAAATCTTGAAATAAATACGTTCAACTTTTACTGGCTCAACATCACCAGAAGTGCTCTATATCAGGCACAGGGACACACATAAAGAATAGAATTTTTGTGTTCCAAGTGCACACAGAGAGGTGATCAGACATTATAGATGGTGAACTGGACCCAGGGTTAAGAAGAGCTGAGTTCAAGTCCTGCCACTAACACATATTGTCTATGAGAGCATAGACAAGTCATTTAATGTCTCAGTGATCTAGGCAACTAGTTCCCTTAGAAGAACCTTCAGAGCTGGGACTTATCTGCCTTAGAAGAGAAAATTTACTAAAGTAAAGAAATCACATATTTGATTTTATTTTTAAAAAAAAAAGCACACAAAGATTTCTCCTAAATCCCTTAAGTACATGACCACGATCAGTGAATTTTAGCTGATCTTGGCTTATGCTCCCAGGGATGCAACGTTTATGTGCAAAGAAGACAATTATGACCATTTAGTGCTTAATAAATTCTTGTTGACTTTGGAGCTCCCAGAAATCCATCTGTTATCCACTTAGTAGAGGAAAGGGTTAGAACATGGCTGGGGAGCCAAATCACGAAATTTGGTCCCAAACGCAAAATCTAGGCTAGAGGTTTGGTTCTGTTTTGATCAAGAATTTCCCATGGCTGTTCCCTGTGACCGCACATTTTTGCAAAGGCCATTTCATTCCTAGAATTTTTCCTTAGCAGAAAAATACAAGATTTCTTCAGCATTATGCCTCCTGGGAACTTAAAGCCCTTTTCTCCCAAAGCAAGCATTCATGGCTTAAATGTCACTTCCAAGGAATTAATATGCATTATACTCACTGTTTCAGAGGTAGAAATAGTAGTTACATGGCCCTGGGCATCACCTTCTTCAACTTGGGCCACAGAAAGCACTTTGTTTTGTACCTCTTGGATACTCTTCTCATTTAGCATTTTGTCCTATGGTTATCTGGGCACACTGTCCTTCCCATGGACCTACACCTATGCTAACAGAGTGGCAATACCCCTTTGAACGTGGCCAAAACATGCTGAAGTGTTCCCATCATGAGTTACCCAATACACGGTCCACAAATCTCATTGCTTTCATAAAGAACCAGTACTGAAATGAACATTCGTATCAGAGTTGTTGTTTTTTTTCCACTGGGAGGATGGGTTGGGGGAGAAATTTAAGTGACTTTGAAGAGATTCATGACAGCCTAGTACCCAAAGTCGAACCAGTACTGAAATGGCATTTTTACAAATACCTGTATTTCAAAGTCATATCTATTGACGGCTACTGAGGTTGGTATTTTCCAACATTGCAGCACATCCACACTGTGTGAGTTATGGTGAATTCATAGGCCAGAGGCAACAGGAGAGAGCACAAATTATGTGATGTACACACCACCCCTTTGTGGTGACAAAAGACCAGTGGAGATAGCTTATTCAGAGATATTGCCCAATGTAAAGAACAGATGGGCTGACCTTACATGCCCACTACTCAGGCACCTGTCACCATGATACAGCTAGAGGTTTATACAGCCCCTATCACTCCTCCCTACATATACTACATGGCCTACTCCTAATCCCCACTACCAAGCAATCAGAGGGGTTGTGCCAAACTCTGAGACATCCAAGATGCCAACTGGAGGTACCTTATCTGAAAGTTCCCTTTCCCCTAAGGTCTGGTCTGGTCCCCACAGTGATGAGGGAATGACTCCAGAGACTCTAGAGCTGTGGTTAATAGCAAGAGACAAGGTGTTAGTGCCATACAGATAAATAGTGTGTCCATCCCCCAGTTGTTCTGGGGAGTTAGTTTAAATAGCAATTAAAGGATGAATATCAAAGATCACAGCTGACTGGTTTCAGGTGGTTGCATCCTGTAGACTCTTCCACATGCCCACATTGCTCCTCTGGTCATCCTGGAAACCAGATGCTACGCCAGCTCTTCTGGCTCTGTCAGCTGCTCCAGGCGTTGCAACATCATCAGGCGGAGTGTGCGGAACCTTATAGGAGACACAATGCACAGATCTCACCCAGGGCCTGGCTAGACAGCCCATGTAACAGGGAATGTGGGATCTCTGTCCAGGGAAAACCTGGATGCTTTGTTATCATGAAGGGCCATGTGGCCCATGAGCCTGGTTCCTCAAACATCTGTAACCCTTGTCTTGGCTTAGCCTATACCCTCAGTTCTCTGAACCTTTCTCCTCCCCAACAGTACTCTTATTTTTCTGGAGGCTGCATCACAGAGACAGAAGGGAATCTGTGATGAGTTCTAGAGCCTCGAATTTTTGCTGTATTTTTTTTTAAAGGCTGTACTATTTTTGTCAAATAAACAATAATGAGAAGATGTGGCACTTCCCCCAGATGGTATGAATCTTAAAACACTCACCTCCAGTAACTGGTGAATTCTAAACTCAGTTTTGTAAGCCAGGAGGAAAAAAAGCTATTTTCTCTCTATAACATGATTTGGGGAGAGGTTTAACATCAACTCAATAGATTATTTTTTTTAAGTCAGTACCATATCCAAGTTTAAAAAACATGGGTGTAGTTCTTCACCAAAATTAACAAAAATTCAGAGTTTTAGAGTGAGAAGGGACGTTAAAGGTCCTTCAGTCCAACTCATTAAAAGTCATTTAGAGGTGGCTAAGTGGCGCAGTGAATAGAACATTGGCCCTGGAGTCAGGAGGACCTGAGTTCAAATCCGGGCTCAGACACTTAACACAAAACTAGCCATGTGACTTTGGCCAAGTCACTTAACCCCAATTGCCCTGCCTTCCTCCCTCCAAAAAGCAAAAAAACTGGAAAGTTTTGGGGCGGCTAGCTGGCACAGTGAGTAAAGCACCAGCCCTGGAGTTGGGAGGACCTGAGTTCAAATGCGGCCTCATACACTTAACACAAAACTAGCCGTGTGACCTTGGGCAAGTCACTTAACCCCAATTGCCCTACCTTCCCTCCTCCAAAAAGCAATAAATAAATAAACAAAAGTCATTTAACCCAAACTACTTATTTTATCCAAGAAGCCTGGGGAAGTGAAGGTGACCTCCTCAAGAACACAAAGCTAGTTAGGGACTCTAGGCTTACTCTGTCTGAACAATACCAAGAACTGAATAAACATCCCCATGAGTAGCCCCTACCTGCTCTTCCTCCTTTAAGCAAGCAGAGCTGAGATCTCTTTCTACAATCTCATCTTACTTAACTTTGAACAGATCTTCCTGACCACATCTGTAATTAAATAAGTGGAAAGTAGTAACTTGTACCTGAGAGCAAGCAGCTTATACCTCATCACTTTTCCCTCCAAAGATCTAAAAACACCATCTGGTGCAATCCGATTTCATCACTGGACTGGCTCCTTTTAAAATATCTGTGCTGAGAGCAAGTAGCAGGCTTACACTTTCTGTTGTTTAAAAATATCTCTTCCCTGGGCCTAGCCTACACTTCACAAGAATTCTTATCCCATTCCTTTGTTTCCATAGAGCTCTTTGGATATTTCAAGACTACCTTCCACTTTGTCACACTATAATGGGATTATAGAAAGACATAGGACTTCCTGACTTTCTGACCTTGAGGACACACTTTCAGCAGCCTCTGGTTCCCTTATACTACGTGGATGAGAGATGTCAAGGCCCTTTCCAACTAAAAATAAATGGGATGTCACAGCAGCCACACAAATATGCCACAGACCATGAAGGTGGAGCAGCTGGGAGACTGGCTTTCCTGAAATTGGCCACAGAGAGTGAAGAGAACATCCTTGCCATCTAATGGAGGATGCGTACTCTGCTGCCTATGGGGTGACCCTGACAGATGGCCACTATGTGGATCCCTTGGAGCCGCTTACTTCAGAGTCAGTTTGATTATTTCTCTTTCCTCCTCTTCTTTTAATTTTTCAACAAAACTGTCCAGCACCGGCATTTCAAATTTAATGTACTGAGCGACCTAGAAGATCCAAGAAGATTTAATATTGTGTAAAAATGTTCTGTAAAATTCTTTTTCTTGCTTTTCAAGTATGCTTCATCGGCATTCCAATGCAACAAGACATCCCAGTTCCTTGTAAATGTTATTCTGCCCCCTCCCTGTCCCTGACAAAATCCCAAGGTATCAAGTCATAGAACTAACCAGTGAGTACAGAGAATGAAAAGGTCCCATTATTATTTTCAGAGAAGCTATTATCCATTAGAGGAAGTGTAAACTGAAGATTAGGAAAAGCATTCAATAGTGAAATACACTCACACTGAGGTCTCTCAGGGGGAGTGGCTCGAGCCCATTCTCATGAACAATGAGAACTGAACTTGAAATAGCCCTCAGAAAAGTAATGGAGCGGGTGGGGTACAGAGGAGATATACAACATTTGAACAATTCTGTCTTGGGAATAGACTCTGTGTGACTTACTATTGCCTAATCTTTTTCCCACTGGTAACTTTGGAGATTTGCTAATCATTTGGCCAGGAACCAGAATGACTGGGCTCTAATGACAGCTATCTTGACCTCAAGATTAAGGTCCTTGGTTAAAATATTTTTTTCCTGAGTTGTCCAAAAGAAGAACAAAAAAAATCCCAAAAAACAAAAACCCAAAACAAAAAGAACCCAACCCTTTAATTTCAAAGAAGTTTTTTATCTCTGTGAGGGGGAAAAAAAGTGAGGTAAGAATGATTTTCCCTTTACCAGTTTGTGTGTGTGTGTGTGTGTGTGTGTGTGTGTGTGTGCGTGTGTGTGTATGTGTGTGTGTGTGTGTGTGTGTGTGTGTGTAATACCAGCTCTTGGTGCAGGGAGAGTGAACACTGCTAAGGAAGATAGCTGGTCCATTTCAGGTAATAAGAGATGGAGTGGCCATAGATCTGAGTCTATTCTGGCTGATGGGGCTCTGCAAGAATCTAGCGGGGGTACCAGGCAAAATATGAACGAGATGAAATGAGGAAATCTTTCATCTGCTTTGCTCATCTGCTTCTATTGACAGAAAAGCTAAGTGTTCTTTCTTTTAAAAACATATATGCTCCCTAATCCCTATGCCCCTGACTCCCACTTACATCATAAGGAACTTCTTCTCCCAAGTCTGTTTCCATCAGAAATATTTTGGCAATTTTCTCACATGGCCCATGTAGGATTCTTGAGATCAGTGGATATTCACAGTCTTTTAATTTTGTCCGTTCTGGAGGAAGGAAGGTAAATAAGATTCAGATGTTTTGTTCTGAAAGACATTCTCCTCTTTACATGACAAATATTGATGGGGTTGAGGAACAACTGGCACACTGACATGCTGTTGGTGAAACTGAACTGGTCCATCCATTCTAGGAAGCAATTTGGACCCAGTGCCCAAAGTGACTAAACTGTGAGTACCCTTTAATCCAGAAATATCAGCTCAAGGTCTATACTCCCAAAGAAACCATATAGATACATATATACATATATATAAATATATATACACACACATATATGCATGCATATACAAATACATATATACACATATATAAATATTTATAGCAGCAGCTTTTGTGGTGGCAAACAAATAAAAACTAAGGGAATAAAAACCCATCAGTTAGTGAATGGCTGAACAAAATATGATATTTGAACATAATGGAATAATATTTTGTGATTTAAGAACTGCTAAAAGAGAGAATTTCAGAGCAATCTGGGAAGACCGATGACTGATTCACAGGCAAGTGAGTTGAACCAAAGAACATTTTATAAAACAATAGGACTGTGTATAAGAACAAGCTTAGGAAAGAGGAAAGATTTAATTAAGATCTCTGATCAACACAATGATCAGTCATATTCCATAGGACCAATAATGAAGAATAATTACCCATTGCCTGGTGGCAAGAAAGGTGATATAGAATGAGACATGTATTTTTGGACACGGCCAATGGGGAGATTTGTTTTGCTTAACTGTACCTGATGGTTACAAAGATTTTTTCTCCTTTTCTTTCTCGAAGAGATATAGGAGGTGGGTAGGAGGAAGAGAAAATAAATAGTTTTTAAATTGAAATTTTTTTTCCAAAATAAAAATTATTCCTTTTTCCATATTAAAGTATTTCAACCCAGGACAGAGAAATGTGGGAAATTAGCACCATGGGAGGTTAGGAGGTTGAGATCGCTTAAAAGAGGACAAGGCAGGCATATATTTGTGATTTCTGTGATAGCAGATTGCATTAAGAAGAACAAAAGCTGAGAAACTGCAAAGGGGATAGAAGCTCTTCTAAAAATAATCTATGAGCAAGAAGGGTGGAGAATGGGTCATAGGATCAGAAAGCCAGAATTCGAAGGGAACTTGGAGGTCATCTCTGAAGTGGGTATAACCCTTCATTTTGTAGATGAGGAAACTGAGGCCTAGCACACTGGTGAGTCAGAAGGAATGTATGCTTTGTGACTATGTCCAGTAAAATTCTCCAGTTAGCATCTCAGGAATGATGGTAAAAGTTGTCAGTTTGGGGTGGCGAGGTGGCGCAGTGAATAGAGCACCGGCCCTGGAGTCAGGAGGACCTGAGCTCAAATACGGCCTCGGACACTTAACAGAGAACTAGCCATGTGACCTTGGGCGAGTCACTTAACCACAACTGCCCTGCCTTCCCCCCTCCAAAAAGCAAAACAAAAACAAAAACAAAAAAGTTGTCAGTTCTTCTTGGCCTGTGACTGATTAGTTCTCTTGATTAAGACAGTGTGTGAATGACATCAAGGCCATGAGGTCACGCTCATATTAGTCTCATTCCTTACCATGACCATAGATTCCCAATAGCTTCTCCTCTCTCCTACTCGTAGTCATGGTAGTCATGAAGTAGACCAGTGGTTCTCAATCTTCCTAATGCAGAGACCCTTTAAGACTTGTATGTGGGCGTATCTGCATGTGGGTGGACCCGCCTGGAGAGGGGCGGTATCTTGGTTCCTAAGACCACTGGAAATATGTTTTCCGACGGTCTTAGGTGACCCACAGGTTGAGAACTGCTGAAGTAGACTTTGCCATTGGTCATAAGGCAGACTGGGCCAGAGAGTGCTCATATGGGTCAGTGTGAATCCATCCCCACTACTGGAAGAACAACTGAAAGTTCATAGCCTACCAATTAATGCATAGCAGAAACATCTTCCTACTGGAAGAAATGGAAGAGATTTTAGCATTCAGCTTGTTCATATTACAGAGGAGGAAACTGATGCAAAGAGGTTCAGTTACTTGCCCTACTTTATACAATAGGAAACAGCAAGAACAGAACTCCAACCCAGCCATTCAATGACTGCTGCTTTCTACATAAACAGGGGACTTTGTGTTCCCCAAGTTTCATAGAGCTAAGCCATTCTCTCACCCACGCACATGGGCAGATTCAAATCAGACCCTCTGTGAGCACCTCTAGCTCAGGCCCTAATGAGTTTTCTCATTGAATATAAACTTAGTAGTTGCTAATATTCTCCTTATTGTAGGCCAGGTCTAGTTCAATTCAATCTAGATTTGAGATCAGAATGTAATAAGCCACTCATGGGCCATAAAAGGCAACAAAAATAATTTTACTTAGAATGAGATCTTAAAGGATACAATTCCTAAGGCTTAAAGAAGAAAAAAGAAAACACTACTCCCCTCAGCCTCCACAGCAGCCTGCAACACTAGGTCAGAGCAATAACAAGAATTCCTCGAAGAGCAATTAGAATTCAGATAAAACCTCTGAAAACTCCGGATGGGATGGGCCTTTATTGATGGCAAGAAGCCAAAATGCCCTTCCCACATCTATAAAAGACCAGCCTACCCTCTAGACTAGGTACCATTCCTATCCCCACCTCCAAATCCTAGTCAGTCTTTTCCCCTAAGATCAAGGGTATTTAGGGAGAATCAGGAGGCTCAGGTACTTGGGGGAGAGGGCAGAGGGAAGATGGAAGGACTTAAAAAAAAGAGTAGGAAATGCAGATCCAAAGTATCACAGTAGTAAGACATGGTTGTGTTTTTGTATCACTTCTCTATTGTAAAGTCCTTCATACAGAGTATCTGGTGGCAAACATTTCCATAATTAGAAAACAGGAAAAGCATAGGATGATTTACTTCAAGTCACAAGATGGTAACTAGGTCAGAAATTAATCATGTCTCCATGTTACCTAATTGCAAACTGACAGTGACTTCACTCTTGGGGGTGGAGGAGGAAGAAGAGAGGTATCCTGTAATATCTAGAAGCGTTTGTCAGGCCAAAAGGTGCCCTTTCTCATTTTGGTTGGCAAGGTTTGGGATCATAGATCTAGGGCTGGAAGGGAGTCCAGGGGCCAGCAAGTGTCAACTGACCCCAGTGTCAACCAGCGTAGCCCAGGAAGCCTCCCTTCCTCTAGTATCCATCAGGACCACAAGAGAAATATGACTAGGCTAAGTTTAAATAGGATGGAAAACCTCAGGAGGACAGGGAGGTAGAAGACTTAGGTTTGTATCATCACTTCTAGCTTAGGGACCAGCCTTTCTTAGTCCCATTTCATCATCTATAAAATTGGGATAAGACTTACCTCCTTCCCTACCTCACTGGGCTACTAGAAGGAATACACAAACAGTAAATTAAGGCAGTGAATTCCAGCAGGAGAAACTTCCTTCCAAACCCAGGGGGTTGTCTTAGGCACATAGGGGTTAAGTGAATTATCCAGGGGTCACACAGTTAGTGGTCGGTGTTCTAAATTTATTATTATTAACAATATAAATAAATCATAACACAACCCTGACTCTGCCCATCACCATCATCAATACCATCATCGCTAGCATTTTTATGGTGCTTTAAAAACTTCAAAGTACTTGACATTTGTTATCTCATTTGATCCTCACAACAATCTTGTGAGGTAAGTGATATTACTATCCCCACTTTACAGACGAGGGAAGTGAGAAATTAAGTGACTTATTCAGGGTCATACACATAGTAAGAGCCTAAAGGAGGAATGAAACTCAGGTCTTCTTGTCCCCAAGCCCATAATCCATTATGCTGTGTGCCTTTTTTTTTTTGATGAGTAAAGTGCTTTATAAATGTGAGCTCCTGTTTTTACTATTATTTATTATTATTATTATTATTATTATTATTACAAGAACTACAACTGGCCTCCCCTTTGGCTGAGCTCCAATGATTCAGGATCACTACAGCATGTGCCCCTAGAATTCCGGAGCCTGAGTATCTGGGGTGTCTTCTTCCGACTCATCACTGAGCGTCCAATGAAGAGTAAAGTGCCTGGCACGTAGTAAACATGTCCATTTGTGTCAAATAGTTCAATTAATAGCTATATATTAAACACCTACTATGTGCCAAAAACATCGGTTTATCAGACTCCACTAGTAAAATATCCAAAGCCAACTGCTGGTGTTAATGTTCAGAAGGAATGCTTGAAACTTACCCCCTGATTCATGAACTACATAGAGCGCAAACTCGCTGGGACCGTTTTCAACCTGCAACATTCAAAAAAAGATATTAGTACCAAGACTTAGAGATGTCTGATCACAGTATGTATGAACTCCAGCTCATCACCACCTGGACCCTCGCCATACCTGCTTCTCCTTCTGACTCAATATTTCCATTTAACTGTACTGCTACTCTTAGTCACCCAAGCATAAAATAGGAGTCACATATAAATACATATACACACAAGCATGCATGTAAATGTGTGAATGTGTGCACATGCATATATTACATGTGTGTATGCATGTATCTTGTACATACCTAATTATTTACATGATTTCTCCCTCATTAGAAGTGTGCTCTTTGAGGGCAGGGACTGTTTTTTCCTTTTTTTGAATCTCCAGTGCTTGGCACAATGCCAGGAATACAGTAGGCACTTAATAAATGTTGACTGACAAAATCCAAACTCCTCATTTTATAGGTTAAGAAATCTGGTCAGGGTCACATAGCTGCAGGAGTATGAAACAGGTCCTTCAGTGTCCCCTCTCCAATGCCAGGCCCAAGGAGGTTAAACCCATGGGCATACACAAAATGAGTATAGTTAAACCAAGATGTCTGACTCTAGAGCTAGGGCAATTTCCATGGAAAAATGCTGTCTTCTCAAAGGCAGAGACCATTATCTTATTCATTTCTATTTTTCTTTCTGTCCTTCATAGTATCAATCATAACACTTTGGCCATATGCACCTGAAAAATGTGGCCAAATGAATTTATTTAAAGTACAGGATGTGCCTTCCCTCTTGTACAACCTACCAAAACATAAGCTATCTTCTTAGCACTCTTCTACACAATTTGGCTTTTTTCCTTCTCCTAAAACAGAGGTGGGCAAAGTGTGGCTCAAGGGCCTAATCCATCCTACCACTTGTATTTGTACAGTGAGCTAAGAATGGCTTTTACATTTTTAAATAAAGTTTTATTATACTTTAAAATACACAAACATTCTTAGTTTAGGGGCAGTGGGATCCAATCCCGGGTTGTAGTTTGCTGACCCCTCACCTAAAAGGACGCCAGATCACCCGCACCCAGATGGTGCCTCAGTTATAAAACCCCAACAAGTGTATGTCTACACAGACCCAGAACTGCCACAGGGACCTCCCTAGGCTTTTCCCCCACCATGCCTTCTCCCAGGCTGACTTACCCTAAACTTGTTCAAAAGCAGGGTCAACACCTGGACAGTTGTCATGGTGCTGTTGACTCTCACATTGGTCACGGAGCCATAGGCAGGAGTAAACACTGAGGTCTGAGAGAGACAAGAATTGCTGATTAGATAGAATAGGAGCCAGATTCATGCTCCTGTCACGGTGCTAGCTTACCTTGGGCATGCGGCTCTGGCATGGGCATGTCTGGCAGATGGAGTGGAAGCTAGAGAGCCCCATTCACTGTTCACATGGAACACCTGTGGCTGGCCATCTGCTACTGACCTCCTGGAAGAGAACTGCCACGCCAGTCCCCTGCCCTTTATTCCTCAGCTACACTCAGGTTGTAAGGGCTGTAACTCTGGAAATCTATAGTCAATCTTTCATCCTATTAGAAAATCAGTAAAAAGGCAATAGTGACTTAGAGAAAATGCCGGCCCTGGACTCAGGAAGATCTGGGTTCAGTCCGGCTTCTGACACATCCTGGCTGCAAATCACTTAACCTCTCACTGCCCCAGGCAACTCTCCAGGCCAGAAACTGCACTGAGAGAGAAACTTCCTCACCTGAAGCTCCATACACTTTTAGAATCACCGTCCCACCCAGAGAGTCTCAATACTAAAGACACTAAAGAAATCTCCTACCAAAGCTGAACCCAACTTACACAAAAGTCAATCAATTCCCTCTGGGTGGGAGAGACCCCTGGAGAATGTCCTCAAGTATCCAGCATCCTAATAAGAATGCTTCAGAATGAAGAAGTGAATGAATGAATAAATGAAAAAGCATTTATTAAACCCCAACTGTGTCAGACGCTACACTAAGCACTGGGGATGCAAACAGAGGGGCAGTATCTAATCATTTCACCAACCTTAACCTGACTTCATGACCCCACATTTTTAGTGAAGAATCCCCAAAACAAGGCTGTGATGGTCTAAAGACTAAAACATAAGAGCAGAGGGACCCCCACCACCTCAATGTTAAACAGAAGTCCGACACAGTAGTTGTGGGCATGCAAACAACAATAGTCATTATTAAAATGTCTTGTACATTTTACATTTTATTTTTAAGACGTATATTTTTTTTCACATGTGACCAACTTAGTCCAAATACATGGCTGGACCAAACCTGAGTGTGATCTAACTAATGTTTTTTTAAGTGTGGCTGGTTGTGGGCGCGATGTCCCTCTGGACTTTCAGGATTATTATGAAAGATACTAGAACTATACTTTAAAAAATGGATTGCAGAGCCTCAGTTCTGATGTAGAAGTCCTCCTGTGTTATCTATATTTATAGAGATGTGGGTATATTTATTCACACAGATATGTATATGAAATATAGGCAGCTAGGTGGCACAGTGCATAGAGTGCTGGGCCTAGATTCAGGAAGACCTGAGTTCAATTCCAGCCTCAGATACTAACTAGCTATGTGACCCTGGGCAAGTCACTTAACCCTGTTTGCCTCAGTTTCCTCATCTGTAAAATGATCTGGAGAAGGAAATGGCAAACCACTCCAGTATCTCTGCCAAGGAAATTCCAAATAGGGTCACAGAGAGTCAGACATAACTGAAATGACTAAATGATAACATATACAGAAAACACAAACACATAAACACATAGCCATATTCCACATATAAATGTATTGTGTGCCATATTCCAAATATACGTATTATGTGTAGGTACACACACACACATACACGCGTGCACACACATGCACACACACACAAGCGTGCACACACGCACACACACACACAGAATTAGAGTTAGGAACTCCCAATGAAGATTTATTTATTTCTTCATTCATTCCTGTCTCTACAATGTAGAGAAAACTGGTCTCAGAGTCAAGAAGAACTAGATTTAGGTCCTGTCTCCAATATACGTTGTCTGTGTGACTTGACTCTTGACAAGCTATTCAGCCTTTTTGTGCTCTAGGCTTCAGAAAGAAATGGGGGCCCCTAATCTGTGAGTGAGGATCTCTACAGGCCATGCACGGACTTAGTTTTGAAATGTCATATTATCTCTGCTTAACTGTATTTTTATATGTTTTGTTAAATGTTTCCCAATTACGTTATAATCTGGTTCACGCGGCATTTGGAGTGTTATAGGCCTTATATGACCCACAGACCATGTATCTGACATCTCTGCTCTAGGCAACTCTCAAAGAGCACAAACTGCAGAGATGTTGCCCACATGCTCTGATAAAGGAAGTTTCCTCATCTGAGAGTTACCTATACCAACAAAATCACAGGTCTAGTCTCTGAATATATACACATATATATACACACATACACATGTGTATCTATGTATATAAATGTATATGTGTACACACATGTATGCATGCATAAACACACCTGCATACATGTACATAAACATGTGTATACACACACACGTGTGTGTGTACGTGAGTATGACCAAGAGTTCCACTTCCAGCCCAGCCCTCACAGTTATCATCTGGAAATGGGGGTCAGCCACTGCCCCCAATGATGGACCAACTGCCATCCACAGGATAGGCAAGTCAGAATAGCGGAAGCAGCAAGACCTCCCCTTCCCCCGCCCCTTGGGGAAAAAGATGGAGGCAGCCTGTGTCAGGCCCTTACCTCCACCTTGACCACCACATGCCTATAGCCCCTGAACCTGAGAGTCTGGGGAACAGCCCTGCTTCCAGCCCGCTGCCCTCAGCCATCATCCCATACAGATGCAGCCTGGCCATTGCTCCTGCAAGGGATATGACCATATCTGTCAAAGACTCAGAAAAAAAAGTTCTTGTCACTATAGTCTTTGGCCCCGAGAAATAGTTCAAATCAGAAAGTGATACAATTTTATCAGTGTAAATGACATGAAGGAAGAAGCTTTACCATCTGCTTTGGGGCATCCTTTCCTCTGACTTGCAGCTAAAATCTATGAAAAAGGGGCTTCTCCCCCGTGACAATGTGAGCTCCCTGAGAGCAAGCACCATCTCTGTTTTCTATCTGTATGCCCAGCATTTGGCACAGTGCTTTGTACATACAGTAAGTGCTTAATCAATGTTTCATTCATTCATATAATATACACACAGAAAGAGACAGATACAGAGATACAGAAAAAGGAGAGAAAAATAGAGTGAAAAGAAGGGAACATGGTAAAGTAGAGCCGAGAACTGAACCCAGAGTCAGATGGATCTGGGTTCAGGTCTTATCTTTGATATATACTGGCTACTAGTCGTCACCCTCTCGGTGCCCTAGGCAGCTCAGCTTTTCTAAGGCTTCAAATTGTGTGGCAGGTGCTTACTTTCTTCCACAGAGTTTCCTCATTGTGAGTCCCCTACACAAAGGAAATCACAGATCTGGACTGTCTCTGAGGCTCTCAGCTTCTCGCTGCCTTTGTCTGCTTCCCTCTCCACCTCCCTATTTCTCTGTCTCTCTGCCTTTCTGTCTCTGTCTCTGTCTCTCTCCATCTGTCTCTCTGTCTCTGCCTTTCTGTCTCTGTCTCTTTCTCTCTCTGCTTCTGTCTCTGTATGTATATTTTCCTGTCTAATATATCTCACTTTAGGGGTGAGGGATGTATTCTGGATACTCTTACATTATGTCGATCAGAACTTTGATCACACTGGCCCACTGTCTGACACCAGATGGAATGCCGGGGAGCTGAAAAGGAGATGACCATTATACTAAAGAATGTTCCAGGATCCTGATAAAATTAATGAAGTCTCAAAAGTTTCCTCATTTAGCCTCTTGATGAGGTTTAGATCCTGGGAGAATCAGGTTCTAAAACTTATAACCCCTCTGGAATTGCAAGATTATTAGTAAAAATATTCATAAGAAATAAAAGAACAGACTGAATCCCAATTTGGATACAAAAGTTCTATGATCAGTAATCAATGTTCTTTCATCTTCTAGATCTAGAAGACACAGTCCCCATTTCCCACATTTCAGAAAATCTCTCCATCACCAACATCTAGCAACCTCACCAAGGTTTTCTCAGGTCTTTTTTTTTTCCTTTTAAAGAGGCAGCAAGGTGGTGCAGTGAATAGAGCATTAAGCCTGGAGTCAGGAAGTCCTCAGTTCAAATCCAGCCTTAGGCACCGACCAGCTAGGGGCTCCTGGACAAGTCACTTAATCTTTGTTTGCTTCAGTTTCCTCAACTGGAAAATAGGGGTAACAGCATTTATCCCACAGTGTTCTCATGAGGATCAAATGATATAATATTTTTCAAGTGCTTAACCCTCTGCCTAGCCCATAATAAGTTCTATACAAATGCTTATCCCTTTCCCTTCCTTTTCCCCATTCACTGCGTACCAAAAGTACCTTTCTCAGAGGGAAGTAAGCTTTAGCAATCTAAAATAAATGCTGTGGGCCAGATTTTCAATTTTATTAAAAGTCTTAGTTATACAAAGCCTTTTTTTAGGGGACTGGTCCAATTTCTCTCCGGTGTTCACTGAAAAGCCCTGTTTATTTGCATATCAGGAAGAAGCAATTTTCGTGAGCTCAAGAGGTATCAAAGGTTAAACTACATCTGGACCTTGGTCTTCTGGGTCTGAAGCCAAAATTCGAATCCACTATCATACATGAATGCTCTCTTAAGGGTGAATAAAATGAGGCATAAAGAGCCTCACTTCCTGTTGTCTTTCAGCACTCTCCATCAGCCCTTAAGGGGAGAAAGGTCCAAAGCTGAATATCAGACATTGTCCGGTTCAAGCTGTCAACTCCACAAGCATTTATTTAGCACTTACGATGCACCAGAAACTTTGCTAAGCATTTCCTTCTCATCTTTGCCCCTGTCCGAGGCTAGAAATTCATTTGTTGAGTGTAAGATTCATTTTTAGGTCAAGGTTGAACTAGAAAGTTATTGAGGTCATTTTTTCAAGATCCAAAATTCTAGGATTCTTTAACAAAGTCATTTTGCCACTATCATTTTAGATGCTCTCCAAACAAAACTCACTTATTGAGCAGCTCCAGGGGAGATACAACATTTACACAGAGGAGTAAGTGGAGATCATTTGAGAACAGTAACAGCACTTACAATCAGAAGAATCAGGAACAGCATCTCACAGGAGAAAGCAAGTGCACCAGAGTTGAGCTCTGAAAGAGGGTGAGGATTCAAAGAGGGACTATATTCTACGTGGGAGGGATAACTTCTATAAGGCACAGAGGGCTAAGATGGAATGCTAGGGTATAGCTAGGTTAGCAGTAACTGTGAATGCACAAAGGGGAGTAAAGGACAAGAAGTCCGGAAAAGTAGGCTGGAGCTCCAGCTTTAAATGCCAAACATTTAGACATAGGGGTATTGTGGCCAAGAGCAATGGCTCACCAGTCCCTTGAATATGCAGAATAAATCAGAGGAATTGGAGAAGGCTAAGGAGATTTTTTTTTTCTTTAAACAAAGTGGGAATGAACTGGTAACTGAAGGACTGTTTGTCAATTGAAGAATGACTAAATGCATTATGGTATACATATGTGATGGAATATTATTATGTGCCAAGAAGCAACTGAAGGAATGGTATCAGAGAAACCTAGGAAGACCTGTATGAACGGATGTAGAATGAAATGAGCAGAACCAAGAAACCAATTTATACAGTAACAGCATTACTGGGAAGACAAACAGCTTAGAAAAACTTTAGAACTCTGATCAATGTAATGACATTCCACAGTACTTGTGATAAAATGGGCTGCCCATATCCTGACAGAGGTGATAGGTTTAGAAGCAGAATGAGATGTATTTATTTTTTGGAATGAAGGAAATTTGTTTTGCTTGACTATTCATATTTATAACAAAGGCTTTGACAGTCTTTCTTAAGAAAGGGGTGGAGGGGCAAGAAGCAAAGAAATTTTATTGATTGAAAAAACTGAATTAAAAAAATTAAAAAATAAAATAAAAATCAATAAAAATAGAAAAAAGTTACTCTAAAACTATAAAGCATTAACGTAGAAGAACAAAATACTGAAAATGAGACATCTATTCCCAAGCAGTGAAGCTACAGGACTGCTCTGCTTTGTAAGAAGAAAGGTCTTTGGCATCAAACATGCTGCCGTTATTGTTGTTTTCATGTTGATCTTCTCCCAAGTGGCTTTAGGACCGATAGCGATATGAGCACTGCCAAAATTGATGTGGCAGATTTCCCAGTTCGGCCTAGGAAGTGTTTCATTCTAAGAGGCACAGAGCTGAATCTAGCAGGCAAGGTCAAGGCAGTAGGCTAAGGCATAAACCGTTGCCTGTTCCGGAAATTAAATCACCTTTCCTGTGATAAAAATAGTGTTTGGATATATCTCTTCATGAGCGAAAGCAGGTCTTAACGTCATTCTGAGAAAACTCACTGAAAAAAATGATCAAAATGTTCTGTATCTTCCAAGAATGTCAACTCAAGGGTAGTGGTCTCCTAGTGTGGAACCTGACAAAACCTACCTATTTAGGAACCTTACCAATGGGTGGTAATGTTTAGGTGCAAAACAAGGTGAGAAAGAGGCCTTTTGTTAGGGTATCCACAATTCTCTTTCAGAAACTAGCACTTATTCTAGGGAGGTGGTTTAACCCCAAAATTCTAGTTCAATGTCCTGGAAAAGTTTATTTCCCAAAAGGTAACCTGGACAAATTGATTCCCATTCCACAGGTGAACCTGTAATGCACAGTAATTGATTTTCTTTAAAATTGGACTCCATAGTAACTATCTTCCCACTCAAATGAATTGATGATCACATCAATGTGTTTCCCCTCAATTGATGTAGACTGCTACCCCTCCTGTGCAATAGTTTTCCATGTACTCTCATCAGTTGGCTACAGGGCCATACAATATCTTCCTTCCCTTCTTGCTTTCATTTGATATCACAAAGATACCAAGGGTTGTCCATCAACTACCTCTTCACTTTGACCACGTGACCAGCCCATCCTCTTTTGGGGTCATACATTTCTTTGGTGATAGTCCTAACACAATGCCTGGCACATAGTAAGTGGTTATTAAATGCTTGCTGACGTTCTTATTCTGATTTTACTTTGTGGTTCCTTATTTGTATGTTATACAACCTGTTCATAGCCATCATGTACTTCTCCATTGCCTGCTGGGTTACATTTCTTTTCAAGTCCTTGGAGAACTTGGTGTTCCATGTTTCACAATGATATGACATACTTATTTGGCTAGCTCCCTATGATAAACCAATTTGACAGATGGCAAGCTGAACACTAAATCGCTAGAAAGACATTTACTCGTCATCATGCTCAAGATTAGATAAATCAGCAATCATTACAACTTGTTCAGTACACCATGCAGAACTGATGATCATCATAAGAATATAAGAAATGGATCCATAGTCCATGTAGCTCAAGAATGTGCCTCTCAAGATAGTAGACAAGGGAAATGTTAGGGGGAAGACATAGTGTCCTCTGTCTTCAGTGTCAGGGTTTAAGAATTTACAGTGTACATCAGAAGCAGGGCTAAAGCTGAGACTGAGGCACAGGCATTATTCAGTTTCTTCCAGAGGGATAAATCATGACTGATGATAGATCAATGTGCTTGTTTTTAATAGAGAGACTCAGGGGTTCCATGAGCCAAACCAGGCTGGATTAATGCATCACAATCCTAAAAGATGATGGTTTTAGAAAGAGTATTTAGTTTTGTTAGGACAAAATCTTTGTCAGTTCAAGGGTCTTCAGCTTTATTTTCTGTTTTGGGAGACTATGCTATGTTCTTGGAGCTATGGCTTCAAGAATTCTGCTGGGACTGAAGACAGATGGACATAGGGCCCCCAAAGTCCCTGGGACTAATCAATATTTAATTTTTCCAAGTCTCAAGGAATAAGACATTGCCTAGGCACCTGAAAATCACAGTCCCTACTCTTGACTGCTCAAGAATTAAGTTCCTCCCATAATAAGGTTATGCTACTGGCTTCCTAAACTATTGCTTTTCCGAGGGCCCAGAATATACAATAACTACATACTAGTTAACTGAGTCTTCTAACAATAGCTAGCATTTACATAGGGGTGCAGTAGATTAGAACGCTGGACCTAGAGTCAAGAAGACAGCTTCCTGAGTTCAAATCTGGCCTTGGACACTAGCTGTGTGACCCTGGGCATGTCACTTAATTCTGTTTGTCTCTGTTTCCTCATTTGTAAAATGAACTAGAGAAGGAAATAGCAAACCACTCCAGTATCTTTGCCAAGAAAACAACAAAAGGGACCGTGAAAAATCAGACATGCTTGAAAAATGACTAAACAACAACAAAATTTATAAAAGTGCCTTAAGGTTTACAAACTGCTTTACAAATTTCATCTCATATGAGCCTCACAACAACCCTGTGAGGTAGATGCTATGATTATCTCCATCATACATTTGAGGAAACTGTGGCAAAGAGGTTAAATGACTTGCCCAGGGTCACACTGCTAAAAAGTACCTGAGGCGGAATTTGATCTCAGGTCTTCCTGATTCCAGGTTCAACACTCCACTGCACCCCCTAGCTGCCAGATGTAAGCTCCTCAATTAAACCCTTTGGTTCTTTAAAATACACGGGACAGCTATTTAAGCTGAAAGCATCTTCACTGGGCTCTTTTTGTCACAAAATTTGAAACAGCCTTCACCTACGCCCTTATCTCCAGTCACCTCATTCTATTTATAGTCCCAGTTGATTCCCTTTTATAGTTCTGTTGACCAAATGATTCAGTCTGCTGAGGTCAATGCAACATGTCTCAAGCTAATCTATTTAATTTACAGAATGGAGAATGATGGATGACTAGAATATGACAATCAAACAAATAACCCCCTTAGTTCCTACAGCAACCTCCTATAAAATAATCACTTCTATTGTAGATCAATTCAGTGTTCATTACAGATATGGGACAGGAGAGTAATAAAATACTCAGGGCTTGGAACTCAAAGTACCTGAAACTTGAAGAAATCCAGATTAAGGAACATAAAGGCCCATTCCAGCGACTTAAAGGAAGGCTCTGTTTGTTATCCTGCTTGGAAGCAAGAGCAAATCCTGTATGAAACGCAAATGGAATGACCTCCTAGGAGAGAAGGCCCATGAATTTAAGGGACACTTCTGTCTGTGGGAGATTAAGTGAAGAGTTATGAAGAAGTATCAGACAGAATGAAAGAAGTGAAGCAAAAAAAAGAAAGAAAAGAAAAAGAAAGAAAGAAAAACTAAGAAGAAAAGTTGTCTGGAGAAGGTAATGGGAAATCAAAATCATTATCAACAGGCTGGTGAACAGAATATAAAACCTAGAAGAGAACAGCATCCTCTTCAGCACTGGAGCTCCATTAAAAGCAGGTATTGCACAAGACAGCGGATGGCTCTAGACGTTGGGACAAAGAAATATTGTCTTTTTAAATCCTTAAACTCTAACCTTTAGGTATTATTATTATTAGCTCTCTGTAGGTACGACAATTAACAAGTACTGAGAAGAAATTGTTCATCTGATCAAGAAGGACAAGCAGAAAATGGTGGCGAAAGGAGAAACATTCCCAATCAAAAGAGCTCTTGAAAAAAGACATTACAAAGAGTGACAGGGATGACCCCCAAAAAGAATAGTCTGTGGGAAGTAGAGAGTAATTCATGGGAAAAACTAACAGGGAAGAGAGGGTCATAGACTTACAGCCTCAGACATCTATATGCCAACAGGCAGAGAATATGTAACCAACAAAGTGAGTGTAAGAATTCAATACACAAGCAGTGGGAGTTGGGGTGGGGAGGTGATAGCAAGGTAACTCTGGGTGCTGAGAACATATCAGCCTACACAGAAACCCACAGACATGAGAAGGGAAACACAGTGAAGAGTATTTGAATGAGGAAGTGAACTCGTCAGGTGAATATACAACTTGGCCAGTGCAGGAAGTGGAGGAATTCCTGAATCAGATCACAGAATTGTACCAAGATAAAGAACCTCAACTACTGTGACATCTATTAGATATATCTTTCCTATAAAAGGAGAAAATGTGAAAAAATCCTGACTAGAAGACAATTTCATCTTTCAGAACACAGATGGGACATCTAGGACCACTGACGGATGAGAATTATTCAGTTGAAATAAAAAGTGCTAGAAACCTGCAAGAATGTGATATTATTCCAGAAATAAATCCATTGTGACTAAAGAGACTCAATGAATATAGCTTAGATTTTAGTAAATGGAGCTTCAGGAGAATCCAGAAATAAGACAGGCATGAGATTGTAATGGAGTGAGGGGTGGAGGATCTCAAGAATTATCAAGACAGAGTTGAGAATTTATCTAAAGAAGAAGAAAAGGTAAAGTCTTAAAAGAGTCCCATGTGCCTACATAAGAAGCTCCCTTAACTGAAGAGAACAGGAAACCAAGATGGAAGCAGGGACATGTTAGAAGGAATTGTAAAGGTTTCAGAAAAGCTAACCATAAGGATGATTTAAGGCTTATGAAAAACTTTTCAGGACAGACAGAGTGTTGGAATTAGAAGGAAGACCTCTAGGGAGCACAGTATTAGGAAAGGATTCAGGATTCAATCCTCAAATGGTATGGGGTAGGTGAGGTGGGGAAGGGTCTTCAAAGTAAAGCATAAGAATAAAGAACTGATAAGCAGGAACTATTTCCTGATTGTTGGGGGGGGGAGGGAACAGGAAAAAAAGCTTAATCTTAAAGCTAAAATAGTTAAATAGTAAGGGATAATTAGCTGGAAATGACATCAATTAGAAAGGAATCTGACGCTTTGAGAAAACTGAATCTAAATGGAGTTAACCAAAAGAAAGCAGATAGGGAAAGGAAGGATGAGAGGTCACCGATGATAATTTGGAACACACACTCAATCTCTCCCTTGGTGGGTTACACATCTTGTACAAAATGCTTACACGATTAATTGTTCAATTTGGTTATTATGGTCCTGAGGGAAGACCATGGCAATGAGAGTGTGGAAGAGAGGTGCCAACAACAAAATTTTTAAAAAAAGAAATAAAAAACAAAAACTTGACCAAGGAAAGGACAGACCTGTGTGAAGTCCACTGGACTCTGACAATGGGTAACCCAGAGAAGAGAAAACAATTAACTCCTAATGCTACTTCTAGCTTGTGCTGGGATGATAAGGCCTGACTTCATTAGTTTAGGAAACAGCTTCTACCAAGCAGATTAAAACTTATTCTGTAATTTATAGCCTTAAGAAAAAGGTGAAACTCTGAGATCTTAAGTGATTTGTCCAGAGTCCCCCAGCCAGGATGTGTCAAAGGCAAGGCCTAAAGCTGAGTCTATCTGACTCAGAAGCAAGCTCCCTGGCCACGACACCCCATAGCTTTTGGGATTGTACAGATTGGTTACTAAAATTGCTGAACTGAACCCTTTTGCTCCATAGGCTTAGGGTGAGGTCTCCTCATCAATGAAATGATGGGGTTGGACTAGATCAGCTCTCAACTCTTGTTCACCTCTAACATGCTATGCTAAGGAAATGATCTTCAGACTGAAAATGGCAGCCCGAGATATATATAACGACACTGGTAGAAAGAGAGCATCAAAGGCACCAGGAATAAACTCCAATCTCCTAATCCTTATTAATGATATCCCAGGGCACTTCAAGGGCTTTCTGCTGTGAAAGCTGAACTTCTTTTCATGATCACTAAGGGATCTTGGAGAACAGGAAAAGAAGCCTTTTAAGATCTGAGACAGGACAATGACTTAATTTTTGAAGAGAGAAAGCAGGTAAATTTGTGGGACTATGTCCCAGCCCCTTCCTCACAAATTCTAGGATGAATTACCAAATGAGTAGTTTGTAAGCTGTTAGAAAGTGGTCACCATAGGACCTACAGTTGTAAAGGGCTTTGGATATCATCAAAGTTTAAGTCATTATACAGGTGAGAAAACTGAGGTTATAAAGAGGTTAAATGACCTTCCCAAGGCCATGCAAATAATGAAGAGAAAAGCTGGATTGAAGCCAAGATGCTCCAAATCATTTCACTAACGTAATCCTTTCACATTACCCTACCTCTCCCTCGTTAGAAGCCAGTGTGAGATCACTATGAGGAAAGTGACAGACAAATTACATTCTTCTTTTGGCAAAGTTAACAGACTAAGAGATCTGAGAAATGTTATTGAGGTAAATCTGGATTCAAGAAAGACATCTGACAAAGTCACAGTATATTTGTCAACAAAATGAAATGATGTGGGCTGGACAACAGTGCAGTCAGGTGGATTTGCATCTGGTTGAGTGACAAAGGACAAAGAATTTTGCTAATGGATTTCAGACCTGGTCCTTAGGGGCCAGTTAGTCCAACCTGTGTCTAAACAAGAGTCCCTCTTCTACAATATCCCCAACAAGTGACCACCCATCTTGAGAATGGGAATTTGTCATCTTTGATAGAGGTATCTAGAGCACTATGGTATGACCTTGTCATAGGCCAACTCCATTTCACACTTTTATCAATGACTTAGATGGAACCATAAAAGGCATACTTGATAACTTTACAGATTACATCAAACAGACCAAACAGATGACACAGCGGATGATGGAATCAAGTTTCAAAAGATCACAATAGGAAGATGAAATAACATAGGAATAATTGGGCAAATGTGCTAGAAAAATCAACTGGACAAGCATAAAAGGAAAGATATAGTTTGATTAGTCACATGTAAAAGAGTTAGGATATTCAGTATAGCACACAACTTATATAAGTGTGACTGGGTCAAAATAATCAAGTCACATCTTTAGTTGCATCAACAGAGGCAAGATACCAACAACAAAGGGGCTGCTAAGCCCACCGTGCTGTATCATGGCCACAGTTTTGTGTTAGGTTCTGGACACCATATTTTATGAGAAAAAACTGAAGCAGGTCTACAGGAAGGGTGGGGAAGGTCTTTAGTACACTGGGAGCAAGGGGTAGGAGGTCAGGGGAGCAAAGTCTATAGAGGATCCATGGGACAGCATGAACAAAAATGCACAGTTGTGTCCACATACATTAATGGAAGGAATACCCACACCAATGAATTCATGAGCTTACTGAAATATCACAGTATGTGCCACGTAAAAGAGGGATTGGATCTACTTTTAACAGCTATTAAGTAGAGACTTAGAAGCAATGTATCAAATTTTCAGGGAGGTTGATTTTGGTTCAAAATGAAGAAGAATTTTCTAACCATATGGTACCTCATAAAGTACTGAATTACCCATATGAGAGGAACTTCAGGAGTAGAGCCTGATTAACCCTTGTTAGGGTTGTTGTAGAAAGGACTCATATTCCCAGCAGGGAATTAGAGTGAATATCCTTCCAATTCTAAGATTCTATACACAGTGTAAAAAACCATGGTCCTTTTTAAAAATAACTGACCCCCATATCTATGAGTACAAATTATACAGTGACCTGACCATATTTTCTTGGGTTCAGATGCTGATGTAAATGGGCTAAATGCACTACAAGAAGTGCTCGTCCTGAGAGATCACCTTGTGGTTATAGAAATGCCCATTGATGGAGAATCTATGACGCTTTATCTTCTGAGCTTCTCCCAGTGTGCGGCATTTTGATCTTCGCTGAATCATGCAACTTGCATCACTCTTCGTCCGCATGAGCTGTGGTGTCTCCTCTTCACCATTTATAGAATCTGCTGGTAATGGAGGTGAACAAAAATATGAAGGTACCGATGGAACAATAGATGACAATGCAATTAATAGGATGATAATATAATTGCATTAATAAACAGAACAACATTAAGAACTTGTATGTACTGGAATCATTAGATACATCCCTGGTTTTTATTAATAAATATTTTATATTAATATTATTTTATGTTAAATATTAATTTAAGCAAATTTAATCAAATATTTCATATTAATAAATAATTAATAAAAGTTTTGAGTGAGAGGCCAGGGTACTAGTTCTGCTACTCCTATGTTCAACTAGATGGATCAACACATAGAGGTTAAAAGAAGTAGTAATTTATACACTATCACAGTGATCCATTTCAAAGTCCTCTATCCACTGGAGATAGCCAGATTTCCACTTAGAAAATTACTGATCAATTTACTGAGTGACCTTTAGTGGGTGCTGGACAAGGGATAAAAATTGAACAGAAAACACTGTTTGGTGAGATCATGAGGTCAAAGAAGAGAAAATGAGATTCCAAATGGCTTGAGTAGACTAGGACAAGCACCATCTGGCCGGGGAACTTGGTTCTGCCCTATAAATTCTTCTGTTTGGCATTTAAAGCCCTTCGTAGTCTGGCTCCAACATCCCTTTCCAGACTTGTTACACATTATCTTCTAGCTACTCTGTATGTATCCTGAATGGACCTATCTCCATACATGTTGTCTCCCCCATGAGAATGTGAAACTGCTTGAGGGCAAGGGCTGCTTTTGCTTTTCTCTGTATCCCCGGAGCTTGGCACATCGTCTGCCTGGCACACAGTAAGCATATACAAAATATTGATTGATTATTCTCTTTGTGCATTCTGTGGTCCAGCCCAATCAATCTACTTGCCACCTCCCATGACATCCAACTCCAGTCTTCGTGCGTCCTCCATACCTGCAACACGTCCTTCCCATCTCCATCTTTTAGAATCCTTCATTTCCTTCAAAGTTTAGTTCAAGGATGACCTCTCACATACAGCCTTTCCTGAGCCCAGTTGCTAGCGTTTCCTCCCCCATGACCTCATGTCTACTTTGTGTATCTACTTATACGCATATGTGTTGTTTCCAGTGTAAGCCCTTTGAGGGCAGGGAGTGTTGTTTTCATTTTGTTATCCCACTGTTCCCAATGAGTACTTAAAAAATGCTCATTGATTGAAGTGAAATCAAACTTCTCTCGGTAACCTATATGGCAATTCTGCACATCTCTGTGTCCTTTCCTGGCTTAGATAGCACACACAGGAGGATCCCCACTTACTTGAGTCAGTGGCAGAGTTTTCTGAGTTCACCACAGCATGAAGGCTTGACTCTTCGATGGTCTCTCTGGCACCCTGGTGAAGTCCCTTCCTGCAAAGACAGTCACCATGTGGATGTTTTTTGTTGTTAGAAATGGGCCTTTCTTTTTGTCACCAGCTTCTTCTACAATACCTGGCATATAATATGTGCTTGATCAATGCCAATAGTTACTGTTATCCTGTGACAGAGGTGGTGTATTATTATTCTCATTTTATAGGTGGAAAACGGAGGCTTAAAGAGAGGAAGAGACTTTTGGACAAGTCTCAAGAAAGGATAAGAATGTCAGAGAAGAAGTGTACTACTGGATTTGAAGTTGAGGACCTGGATTTGGATCCTATCCATGCTCTGGTCCACATAGCCTCTGGACAAGTAAGCTAAGGAGATTGATCCAACTGATCCAATATGGATGTGACAATGAGCTGCCTGAGGGCAGGGGGCTAGTGAAGTCTCTAGTGCCTAGCACATACTTGCTGAATTGAAATGAGTAAGGGTCTTTCTGTGACCTCAGCTAAACTACACTTTTTTTTAGTGCTCCCAATATACTCTCTGTTAATCTCCTTAGATCTCTCTGGGTTCTTTCCCCATACATACTCTGACCTCCATAAAAGGAGTCTGGACAAATGTCTGTTAGCAAGAGGATGTCATGTGGAGCACCTGGGGGGCCTCAGGTGTGCTCCCTCTCCCTTGAACCACTCACTGGTTTATACTAGGTGGGTCTTTCTTCCATGGCGCTGCAGAGAGGTGAATTCTCTCATTATCGTCTTGCATCTGGAGCCTGATGGGTCGCCTCAATCCCCAGGATATGTTGAGTAGCCCTTCAATGATGAGCTCGCCTTCTTCCTGAAGTGGGAGGTGGGGGAACAAAACATGGAGACATTCAAAGCCAGCCTTACTCAGCTTAAAGAGTGGTCTCAGGGCCTACCCATCTCCACGAGCTGTATGACATTTGGTACGTGAGAGGATCTACCAAGAGGAAACATGAGCCGTGCACTTTCACATCTCATCCCACCCAGACTTGGCCAGAAAAAAGCAGTACTAGGGAATGAATTCCATGAGTCAGAATTAATTCAGGAACACAGCCGAGGCACAGTCAGTCACGTACAGCCCAGGCCTTGAGGAAACAGAAGTCTCAAGGTAGACGTGTTCCTACACACATGCCCAGAAACTTCCCCTTCCGAAATTATGAGTTCTCTAATGAGTTACTATTAATGGATTTTAAACTGACTTCCATTTCCTATGCATGGTCTACCCAGTTATCTGCAAGTGAATTACCCTCCCCTCCATCAGTAAGTCTAAGAACAAGGCCCAACATGAAAGGTGTCAGGATGAAACCCCAGAGGATGGGTGTAACCATTAGTAGGTGTGCCTGAATGAATCTCTAACCTACAATCCAAAGGCAAGTTACCCAAAGCATTCCTGGATTACCTAATGTTTTCAAATATCTGTGCCATTAACTCATATAGATCAGAGTGAAAGATTCACTTTCAACATTGACGAAGTTTTATGTATGAGGCCTAAATATCACTTAAAAATAGGTCACTAAAGCAATGGGATGAGAACTAATGAATCAACTGAACAGTCTCCCAAATCCACCTTATTGTCAGATTCTATGATGAGAATTTTTCTTATAAAAGTGTTTTTTAAATTAATTTCCCCTCCCCAGAAAATCCACCTAATTCACCATTTCCTTCCCATTCTCTCTACTCCCATTTTGAGAAAGAAAAACAAAAGCCTTGTCAGAAATACATAGTCAAGCACACGCACACACACACACGTATGTCTCAATCTGCACTTTTGAGTCTATCCACCTCTCTATCAGGAGGTAGGCAGAAGATTTCATGTGATGAAATTTCCAAAGGCAAATTATTTTCCAGTTTCCATGGTGAAGCAGATTTTTAAAAGTGATTTTTTCCCTTCACTCAGTCATCCACCACCTTCCTCTCCTCCCTGGACACATACCACCCCTAAAATGGGAAAAAAAAATGTCTCCTAACTCTAATGAGTCTTTTTTTTAAACTGGATTCTTCTTCATTGACTAATGAGGTCTCTTAGAAATCTCCCTTATTAGGGCAACTGACTTTTCTTATCATTCGGTGTGAGTCAGGCTGGTTGGCCCTGGGCTGACTTTATTTCACCTTTCCAAAAAGGGCCAAATTTAGGAAATTTGGGTGTCATTGCATGGATGAACAATTACATTCTAAAGTTCCCAGAACATCAGTTATTCTGTTCAGTTTTTCCTTCCCTTCTTCCATACACATTTTGTCCTATTTACTAGTTTCACTTTCTGGGAATGTTCTCAACATAGGAAATGATCAAATGCCAATTAAGAAACTCCTGAATGTTGATACTGTACCATTGTTGCGAGAAAGGGAGATGTGGTAGAAAGAACACCAGGTTTGGAAGCAGAAAACTAGGGGTGGACGTTCATATTGCTTACTAGCTATGGACCAAGAGCCAAGTACTGCACACCATTTTTCAGGGCTTCCATTTCTTCAATTGTAAAAAAAGTAGAGACTGAATTAAATCAAGGGTTCTTAACCCTTTTTGTGTCCCAGACCCTTTTGGCATTCTGATGAAGGCCATGAAAACCTTCTCAGAATCATGTTTGGTACTTACATTCATAATTGAAGGAAATGCTAAATTTCAGTTAAAAGTTAGTAAAGATAAATATGTAAATTTCCCCCCCTCCAAGTTCTATCCAAGAGTAGGAGGTATCACTTGAGCAGAGTTTTTTTTAGGAAAAAAGGATTCTTAGAGGTCCACAGGAGAGATTGGGAGTGCATTACAGAAACGGAGGGCAGTTGGTATAAAGCATTTTAGGTCCTTCAAATGTGATTGCTGAGCCACTGTCAGTGATATTCAAAAGATTTAGAATGGAATTGGTGTTACAGGACAGGAGATGGAGAAATTTTATCCCCATTTCCAAAAATATGGAAGAGTCAGCAAACTTAATGAGGAAGTTTGACATTTATTCTTGGCAAAATTCGAGAACATATTAATGCTAATGAATATCTTAGGAAAATAAGCAGTGATGAATCAATCCCAGAATAGTTTCAGCAAGAACAGGACACATCGGTCTAAACCTATTTCCTTTTTTGAGAGAGCTTTTAAACTGGTAGATCAAAGAAATACTGTAAATATAGTTTACCTAGATTTCAGGAAAACATTTGACAAATAGTCTCTCATGCTATTCCTGTGGAGTGATATGGTCTGCACAACAGTACAATTAGAAAGGTTCAGAAATGGTTGAATGGCCATACCTAAAGGGTGATCGTTAATGGTTCCATGTCGACTTGGAAGGTTTCCAATTGAGTTCTTCTCTGCTTGGCCCTGTGCTATTTAACATTTTCATCTGTGACTTGGATACAGATATCGATGGTGTGATTGACAAATTTGCAGATGACAAGGAGCTGGGAACAAGAGTGCTCTAGAAGCCCAGTCAATGAGTCAACCATGTAATATGGCAACCATAAAACATAACATAATCTTAGGCTAAATTAAAAGAGGCACAACATGGGCTAGGGAAATGATAGCACAGGTGTATTTTGTTCTCATACCATACATGGAGTATTCTGTCATATTTTCAGAAGGACATTGATGACCTAGAGAGGTATACCAGGATAGTGGAGAATATCATTCTGTACAGGAAGTGATTGAAAAATCTAGGAATGTTTTGCCTGGAGAATAAAAGATTTTAGTGGAGGAGAAAAAAGGAAAATCAGTTTCAAATATCTGAAAGGCTGTCACATGGGAGAAGAATTAAACTTCTACTTTGTTTCAGAGGGAATGGAGCAATGGGTAGTAGTTTAAAAAAAAAGCTTTACTTAATACTAACAATTAGAGCTAGCTAGCCTCTTCCCACTCTGGGTCAATAGTCTTCTCACCCTATACATGCCTCTAAGATTGGTGAGTTCCTACAGAGACCACAATTTCATTTTCCAACTCCCTTTTATATGTTCTCTGCCCCCATTAGAACGTGAGCTCCTTCAGGGTGAGAGCTATGTCTTTTCCTCCCCTTGCATTTGCTTAGCACAGTGCTTGGCACAAAGTAAGCTTTAATCAGTGGGTGCTCCATCTATATATCTACATATCTATCCATTCACCCACCCTCCTACCCATCTACCCATCCACCCACCTATCTGCCCACTCATCTACTCACTCATCCATCCATCTACCCATCTATCCATCCATCCATCCATCCATCCATCCATCCAACCATTCATCCATCCATCCATCTATCCATCCATGCAATGGGCTGTTTTGGGAATAAGTTGATACCTTCTTACTAGAAATTTTCAAGTAAAAGACTGAATAACCATTTGTTGGTGGTGGTATAGAGGTATATAGTTTTATTTATTTTTGGAGAGGGGAAGGCAAGGCAATTGAGGTTAAGTGACTTGTCCAAGGTCACACAGCTAATAAGTGTGTCAAGTGTCTGAGGCCACATTTGAACTCAGGTCCTCCTAACTCCAGGGTTTGTGCTCTATTCACTAGGAGCGTTGCTTTTAGTTATTGTTTGGAATAAACTACTTGAAGCCCCTTCAACAAATAACTATCAGAGTCCAACCACCAAAAGTAGTGGCCTCAATACCTTCTTTGACCTGGCAGAATATAAGTTTAATAAGAGGAAAGGACTCTCTTACTTTGGGATGTATAATCCTAGTGCCTGGCTCATAATAGATGTTTAATAAATGATTACTGATTGCTCTTAATAGCGAGAAACAAACAAGCGAATAAAACCATGATTGAGTCAAATGGGAAATAGTGCATCTTTTCTGGACAACTTGACATTTGGCCTAATTAACAAGTTGTCATGTTATGATCCATCTAGTTATCTAGCCCTTGAATCAGAGAGATGAGGTTAGCATAAACTTGTAGAAAGATGCCCTAGGTGAATTGATAAATGAGGCAAAACATTAACTTTTCATATATTCATTACCACAAATTGCTGATAGGACCATGCTCACTCCCAGATCCTGTTCCAGGTTAAGCAAAAGTACTTACTCAATACCCTTCTCCTTTTAATAAGGCCTCTTAGAAAGTCCCAGGTCACCTTCCTCTGGACCTGCCAATGTCCTTTCCAATATATGGGACCCAGCGCCAAACACAAAAATGCAGATGTGATCTGATCAGGGATTACAGTGTCACTCATTTTAGAAAGACAGTATGAAGAGAAACAGTGTACAAAAAGTATGGAGAGTCAATGAAAGACTTGGAGATAATTCAGAATTTCTGTTTCCTCATTCACAGCTTTCAGCTCAAGCAATTTTTTTTTTTAAAAGAACAAAAGCATTTTCTGGCTGCTAGCATCCTGAACTTTGAACACATGCCTAGTACTGAATATACTTGGAATACAAAGTCAATAGTAAACTTGATGACAGACTAATGGGAAGCCTTGGACAAGGGACATAATGGAACAATACAACACGGGCTACGTGACTAGGATGGCTCTTGAGAAAGCCACATTTTGCCAAAGGCTTAAAGTCAGGTATCAATATGTACTATAGCTCAGGATACCACATTTTTTAAAAAAAGGTGGATTTAAGAACAGAATAACTCGCTTTCTTAAAGAGTTGTGATGTGACCTGAAACATGTTCTATTCCTTGACCTGGGAAGGGGGAATAACTTAACTTTTTGTGTATGTCCATTTACACATCCATTCATCCATCCATCCATTCATCCATCCATCCATTCACCCACACACCCATCCATCCAAGCAATGGGCTGTCTTGGGAATAAGTTGATTCCTTCTTACTAGAGATTTTCAAGAAAAAGGTTGTATAACCATTTGTTGGTGATGCTGTAGAGAAGTGTTGTTTCTTTTTTTTTTAATGGAGTTTTCTGCCTCATAAGGTAGTGAGTTTTCTGTCACAAGAGGTTCTCCATCCCCCTACATCTAAGTGTTGGCTGTCCAGGTTAAATGTGTGGCTGGACAGATGTGCCTCTCCAATTCTCTCAAACACAGACTCTGTTTCTCATCTCTGTGCCTTTATACACTGGCTGTTCCCCATATCTGGAACTTTCTCCTTTCTAAGCTCCCCCTCTTCTATTCTCTAGCTTGATTTAAGACTCAGCTTAAGCACCACTTCCAAAGGAGGCCTCTCCTAAGTCCCTAGCTGCTGGGGCCCACCCATCCATTCATTCTGCATGTCTGCTGTATGCATACATTTGTGTGCATGTTCTTTCCTCAATTAGGACATAAGCTCCTTGAGGGCAAGGCTCGATTTTGCTTTTTCTTTGTATCCCTAACACTAAGCACAGGGCTTCCGACATAGTAAGTGTTTAATAAATACTTATTGGCTGACTCGGTTTCCTTATGTTTAAAATGCAAATATTAATAGTAAAGACCTCTCAGAGTTGTTGTGAGAATCACATAAGATAACATGGAAAACCCTTTTGCAAACCTTAAAATACTATGCATAAATGCTCCCTACTATTTGTCAGAGAGGTTGCCAAAGAGCTGTTTGGTTGGTATAGGCTGGAGAGCCCTACACAGATGATATCCTGGTCTAGAGTCAGGAAGACCTGAGTTCAAATCTCACCTCAGACACTTATTAGCTGTGCGAACCTGGGCAAGTCACTTAACCCTGTTTGCCTCAGTTTCCTCAACTGTGAAATTAACCATAACACCTCTCTCTCAGGGTTATTGTGAAGATCAAATAAGATATTCTCTACAAAGTACTTAGCACAATGCCTGGCACATGGTAGATGCCTGTTCCCTGCCCTATGAAGGACCTTCTAACTCAGAAATTTTGGAGAGTCTCTAACCTGTGAAACATAAGGTTTCAGGCAAAAGGGAGAGAAGTTCAGAAAGAGAAACTGAGTTAAGAAAAGGTCACCCAAACCATCTTTAAAAATAAGAACTGATTCCAGCAAAGTTGTCTTTCCTAACACAAGCTGGGACCACTGCCCTGTCCTTCTGGTGCCTGGTCCTGACATCCATGCCAGCATCCAACCTGTTAACTAAAACCAAGGCTTGTGTCCCTCAGCCACCTGACAGGTGCAGGGTGAAGAGGGGCTTGGCTTGGAAACTGGCCCCAGAATAGTGCTGTTTCTGTGGGAAAGCAGCACTTGGGAACAATGGAAGTCAGTTTTTAGCCTACAGCGGAAAAGCTTTTATGAGGCCTTTGCTCCATTAGGACCCAGGCAGCCTGTGCACAAGTAATCCAGCCAAGGGCCCAGGAGCACCACCTCCTCTTACCCACCCCCATTACAGTAAGATAAACAATGGTTGAATCACTGGGGAAATGAATCTGAAAGACAAACATTTACCCAGAGGTTAGTGAAAAGACCAAACCCAGGCCAGTTCCAGCCTGTTTTTCCTCTGAGAGCCTTCCTGAGTGCTGCTATTTTTAGACCACAGCTGACAGTTATCTATGACCAGGGGATGGTATAAGAGGCTGCTGGGCTACCCAGATTGGTCAGACAGCTCCTCAGCCAGCAGGCAGCAGGCAGCTCCAGGCACTCAGTGCTCCCTAACACTCGGCACTCTGTCCCCCGTAGGGACTGTGGGCCTCTGCTCTCTGCTTTCTTGGTGCCTTGCCCAGCCTAGCCAGGGAAGAGGATTCCCTTTCAGCTCTCAGGAAGCCACTGTGTTTAGCAAACTCAGAACCTCACAGCCTGGTCTCTGCAACTGCAGGTAAGAGCATATACCATATATACCTTGGGCTGGGGTGTGTGTGCATTTTAATTTATTAAAAATTATTTTCAATGAGCTCAAAAGACCAGTTAGAACAGCTAGTTAAGTTTCAACAACAGGGTAAGAGAAGTAGGCATTGAAAGATATGTGTTTCAAGTTTGTCTTAAACATCCTTGCATTCTGGTGTTAGCAAAGAGAGAACCTTGGAGTCCAAAACCTAGCTACTGTTCCATGGAAAGTGGGAATGACTGCCTCTCTGGGCCTCCAAGGTGCCTAGCTTCAGAAAAGGGAAAGTAGGAAGCTAATCTTTATTTTTTTTTTCCCCATTTCAAATAGGCACTCAGTTAGCTATAGTTAGGATCACAGACTGAGGGCGAGAAAGGGAACTTAAAGGCCATGAAATGACTGGTACAGGTCCTCACAGCTGACAAATGTCTGAGGTAGGATTCAAATAGGAAAAGCACAGGATAGAGTTCTGCGCTCAGAATAAGGAAGACCTGAATTCAAATCGTGTCTGCGACACTAACTAGCTGTATTAGCAATGGGTAAGACACTTAACATCTGTCTCAGTTTCTCCATCTGTAAAAGAGGGCTAAAAGCAGCACCTCCCTCTCAGTGTCGTTGAGAGAATTAAGTGATAACATATGCAGTGCGTTCTGCAGATCAAAAAGTGCTGTTTATAAATGCTCTTATTATTGCTACAAAAAAAGACCCTCAATGTCTAGCTAGTGTAAGAAAGCCCTGCTAAATTCAACATCCTTGCTGTTCATCCTTCATCTCTCCTCATAGAGAGGGTTATCAGGGTGATTGATTTGCAAATGGGACCTTTTAAATGACAAACGATAGTGAGAATTGTTTGTGTGTCAGGCTCCAGGATTCCTCTTGGACTATTTTCACAACTAATAGGTTGTTACTTTTTTTTTTCCTATATTAAGGTATGAGATCCAGGCTTCTGATATCAGTGGCCCTCCTACCAACCATAAGTGAGACCTCAGAGATGATGATGCTGGGGGGCAGCCAGACTAAAGATGATCTGCAAAGTGACCTTCTCTCATCACAAAGCCTTGATGACTATGTGAAGTCCATATGTCAGCTAGCCCAGCCCACTTCTGTGCTTGATGGGGCCCAACGTGTCCCATACAACAGACCACGGAAGCCATGCAGATTCAGAGGAAAGACCTTCAGTGACGTGCCTTCAGCTTCACACAGTGAGAAGCCAAGCCCAGCCTCATCCCTGCAGGATATCACTGCTCGTTTCAGTGGCCAGCACCCTCCCGTGACTTTGGGCAACAACATTGACCCCCTAGACTGGCTTTTTGGGGAATCCCAACCAAAACGACAGAGCTGGAAGGATTCCCTGAGGAAGACTGGCTTATCCCCTGACCCATCCCCTCTGCATAAACAGACTGAAACAGGAAAGTCCAGGGTCACCCGCCGAGGCAGAGCCTGTGAAGCAAAAATCCCTGGGGCACCCCTGACAAAACTGTCCAGTGAGTGGGGCAAGGCTTGGGAGAGAAGAACTCAGCCCTCCATGCTGAACACTACCCTGGACTATTCCAGTAGTCCCCACCAGGGTAGGATACCCCAGGCTTTGAACTCAGACCTCCCAGTCATTTACGAACTGTGACCCCACAAATAAAGTCTTCTGTAAATAACCTGTCGTGGTGTTTTCCTGAATTAGCGGTTTCTTATCTTGAAGAGAGGGTAACATATCCTGTCTTTGTTCTCCTATTGTTCCACAGTCCATGCCATGCTGGGTAGTGCTATTGAAGGGGAGAATTTTTCCATTAAGATGTACGTGGTTGTTTTGATCAAGCACTTGAAGTAGGTAGGATAGACTTTCCAGCTGGATAAACAACACCGGTAACAATACATCTTAAATGTAGCTACCATATTACAAACAGTTACCGGGCCTAATAAATGGGGAAACTGAGACTTAAAACTTAAACTCACACCAGACCATCCAGGAGGCACCATCTTAAACTACGTCAATCGACACACGCCAGATGAGGAGTCTAAGAGAGAGGAGACAGTCATTCTGGATTGGTCAAACCACATCTCTTTGGCTTTATCCAAACATCTGAATGAAATGTGGGGCTTTATATAAGTTGTATGATTGTGGATATTAATATAGTTATGGCACCAACAAAAATACTGACAGGGAGATTGATAATCTAGGAGCTAAAAAGAGAAATATAGTCAAGGTATAGCTGAAGGCAAAATAATAGACTCCCAATAGGTTTAAATGCTGCGAACTGTAAAAAAAAAAAAAAAATTAAAAAATATATGGAATTGGAACCCAAACTCGTGATGATTAATCCACCAGTAAGAACTAAGTTAGTACTTCCTACATGAGAAGTACTAGGTTAGTCACAGAAATGAGCTGGTCCCTGCACTCAAGTAGCTTGCATTCTACTGACTTATCTGGGGGTGACTGGTGGGGGGGTCAGGCAATAACAGCTGAGGATATCAGGGAAGGCCTCCTGAAGGTCTCAGGATGGGACTTGAGCTAAGCCTTGAAGGGAGTTTGTCTAACCCAAAAATCTGGGAACTACAAAACTCAATTATTACTAAGTTCTCTCTCTCCCTTATACCTTGACCCGGTGCTTATTATTTCTCTAGGAATAACTGCACTGACAGTCACAGTGCAGTGTCCCATAACATGGGAGGATTCTCTTAGCTATAGGAATAGGGACTGGATCCGTGATTTTACCAGTATAGGAAATTTCTGGCTGAACACAAGTCCTGTCTATTAAGACAGGCTGGCACATTCTCTGAACCATACAGTCTTAGAAGCCTGGAATAGAGGGATCATCCCCAACACTTATGAGTATAGTCTGAACCAGATTAAAATGTGCCTGGGAAACAGCAAAATAAATAAAAAACACAGCAAAACACAGACAATGTTAATTTACCATTTTTTTGAAGTCAATATACAGGCCATGTGGACCCTTAGGTTTGGTCCAGTGGCTCCCATTTCTATTTGAGTTTGACACCACTGTCCTAGAGAACTGAGAGGTGAAGGGACTGGACATGGCCAGGATGTATCAGTCAGTCAACAAACATTTATTAAGAACTACTGTGTGCTAGGTACCACGCTAGATGTTGGGGGTTTGAGCAGGCAAAAGATAGTCCCCATCCCTGCTTCCAAGGAACTCACAGTCAGAGGTAGGGCACAAATCCAGGTCTTCCTGGGCCCCACTTCTTGTCATGTTTCTCAATAATTTATTATATTATTATTCCTTTTCTTATCCTAAATGGAAATCTGTCTTCCTGCAAATCTCTATCCATTGGCTCCTGATCGGTCCTCTGGAGCCACAAAGAATGAGTCTGACCCCTCTTCCACATAACAACCATGCAGATATATGCAGACAACCATCATATGTGCCTTAGGCCTGCCCCCACCAATAATCAAACAATTTTCATATGACAGAGTTTCAAGTTCCCTTATCCATCTGGCTGCCTTCTTTGAGAACCCCACAGCTTGGCCATGTCCTAAAATTCAGCACCTAGAACTGGGCACAATAACCCAAGTGTGATCTGACCAGTGCAGAGCAAAGAGGGGGGGCTCTCCTCCCATTTCCTTCCCCAACTCTACTTCCCTTAACTTTTTTTTTAGTGGCCATATCATATTATTGAATTATACTGAGTTTACAATCTTCCATAATCCCTTTTAAAAAAAGAAATATTTTAAGGCTAGATACTAAGCATGATAATTAGCACTGTTGTTAATGCACTGCGGTGATTAACCAATGAAATGCAATAATCATGGGGCCTGACAGTGGAGTGAGACATTAGACCCAGCTTCCGGGCCACACACTGACCTCAGAAACGTCAGTTTTCTGTTCTTTGCTTTTGCCCAGAGAAGCTGAACAAAAGCAGTGCCTTCCCCACCCCCACCCCTCACTCACAAAAAGAAAGGGGAGAAATATGATCTCTAACCTCCCTTACTGGCCCAAATTTCAATCAGTAATTGATTTTATCTGCATGAATTGCTTTCCGTTGCCTGAGGAATGGTGCTAAAGAATTACTATGGTACACAGGTCACACAAATATAATCATGCCCTTATGGAATCTTCAGGATGGGGAGAATCTCTCTGCAATGCTACCTAAAATTCATGCAGCATAGACACCAACGGTTCTTAATAAGGGGATAGTGGTGGTGGTGGTGGTGATGCATTAACCTCTTCCCCTGTGCTTTTTCATGTCTGCTGCTAGGCCCCTTATATTCCAAAGACTTTTATTCCATGTGGTTCGAAGATGAGTATTTGGCACAGCGACACTATTTAAAATGCCCTTACGTTTTTATGAATCAGTGTTCTGTGCAGGCGATCATGGTCAACAGTTCAATCTGTGATGGTCTGGTTCCATTATGGTTTACTGGCTGAATTCTCCAGGCTATTAGGAGGGCTCCATTTGCTACATTTACATGTCTACAAAGAAGGCAAGCTTTCAGTGCATAATTCTAGCCAACAGTCATACCTGGTGGTTACATCATCATTATTGTTATGGTTAACAATATCATGTTTTATATTATTAATTATTGTTGTTGTTCTTAAAAGAAGCAGGGAAGAGGAGAGGAAGAAGCTGATACACTGAGTTTAATGTGTGTTGCTCCATCCAGCACAGTAACAAAGTAGGTCAGAGGCCAGCAGGTGGCAGGCTAAGGAAGGAGAAGGCCCTTTCCAGACTAGGACACTCCGGTCCTCCTGACTCCCAAGTCCTTTGCTGTTTCCTTTCCTTCCCTTTCAATTCCCCATCCCTAAATAAATTAACTAATTAATGAAGCTTTTGCTATACACTTTTAAGGAGAAGTAAACAGAATTAATAATTGATAGTAAGTATAAATTAAGGGGATAGTCAGATGGTGCCATGGATAGAGTGCCAGGGTCTAGAGTTAAGAAGACTCGTCTTCCTGAGTTCAAATCTAGCCTCAGACACTCGCCAGCAGTGGGACCCTGGGCAAGTCACTCAACTCTGTTCACCTCAGTTTTCTCCTCTATAAAATGAGCTTTACAAAGAAATGGCAAACCAGTCTGGTATCTTTGCCAAGAAAACCCCAAATGGAGTCATGAAGGATGGGACACGACTGACATGACTAATGACCACAAATAAAGGGAACATGGTACGGAGTGGATAGACAGTCTCCGAGTCAGGAAGCCAGGGTGTCCAGACTGACACAAATTAGCTGTAGGACCCTAGACAAACTGCTTAACCTCTCAGAAACACTAAACTGCACACCAATTGCTGACATACAGCAATAGAAGAAATAACAGGCCTGAATAAAAAAAGACAGTAAAAGAGCTAAGGCATTAGCTTCTGGAGAACTGTCTCTCCAGTGCCGCCCATTTCCCAAAGCAGGGGGTCTCCCCATCTCACTCCGATAGATCTGGGTCAAAGTTGTGCTCATAAACGTTGACCAATGGCCTCTCCAAAGTATGTGTGCATGTATGTGGGAGTACTCACAGAACAGTGTTAAAGTTTACTCTGCATTATAACATCTTCTCCAACACTTTCTTAAATCTAGACAATCACCAAAACAATAAATCAAGTGATGATCAGCAGTGTTTGCTGATTTCCAAGGTGTAAATGCTCACACTCCAAATTTAACAATCCCTCTAGTAAATTGGTAGCAGCTTATCCAGCACTTTGGGGGACAAGTAAATCCTTCATCTTCTGAGAGTTTGAGGTTGCTATAAAATGAGGGGGTTCGTGCAGTATATTTTCCAGGTCTCACAATCTTTGTTTTAATTCTGTGGCACAAAACCAGGTAACGGCTGTTTTCCCAGGGAAGGAAACAAGAGATCAGAAAAGAAATTTAGAGGGAGAGAGGGAGAAAGGAGGGGGGGGAGGGAAAAAGGGAGGGAGAAAAAGAAGGAGGGAAAGAAGGATGGGGGGGCCCCACGGGGCAGATTCAGGGAGTTTCACAACTAAAGCAGTACAGGAAACAGCCTAGAGGCCGTGTCAGGATGATTCCGGGCCAGTAGGCCCATAACAATAGAGCCAGCAAATCAAGAGACCTCAGAAAAGCTCAGGCCATGCCTCTTAATTCGCCCCTTGGTATATAAAGGAATTCTGTGGTTCACATGACTTGCATTCCCCAGGGGACAGCATTCACTGCCACTCATTTTTAAGTATGATTATTCAGACAGCGAACCTAAACACAAATTTTAAAGGGAGAGAACATTTTACGTTTGAAGAAAGCTGGAACCCTGGAAATGGCCTCAGAGACTTGTCAATAAGCAGGCACAAGTGCTGCTTTAAGAAGAAGGCTGGGCAGGAAGGTTCACAAAGCAATGTTGCTTTTGAGGGCTTCGGTATACAAATAAATTTGATATTCTTCAGTTACTTTGTGTTCAGTTGTTTTCGGTCTTGTCCAACTCTTTGGGACCCCGTTTAGGGTTTTCTTGGCAAAGGCACTAGAGCGGTTTGCCATTTCCTCTTCCAACTCATTTTACAAATGAGGAAACTGAGGCAAACAGGGTTAAGTGACTTGCCTAGAGTCACATAGCTAGTGTCTGAGGCCAGATTTGAAGTCAGGAAGATGAGTCTTCCTGACTGCAGACCTGGCACTCTATCCACTGTTCTACCTGGTTGCCCTAATTAGATTATACCAATTAATTAACAGTTATTAAGTGGGCCTACGAGGTCCTTCCTAGGCTACAAAAACAAAAACTAGACCTTAAGGAGCTTACTTTCGGGAGAGCCCCCATCCTTTTTCCTCAGATCCCAAGAGGTCAAATCCCTCCCTCACCCCATCTTGCCCAGAACACTCACTCTCCCCCAGAAAACCTTGCCACCTAGGCGGGTATTCCTCATCGGGTAAGTGGAAGGTTAGTGACCAATGACTAAGAGCCTTGCTTCCTTCCCTGTTTTCATTTTGGGTAGCACAGAGTGAGTCACCCAGGAGGAGCAGGCATGGAAGGAACTGCGATGTGCTTCACAGATCTTTTGATGAATCTACCTCCCACGCCTCAGTCATTGCCTCTTCTGACTTTCCCGGTTTCTGTCCAGGGCTTTAATCACCATCCTTTAAATTAGTTAGGTGTTACCCCTAATTCCTCACTTTCACTCACTGCACATATTCAGTCTTGTCATTTCCAATTCTACAAGATTCCTTGGATCCTCTTCCCTTTTCCCCACTCAGAGTCACCACCCTAGTTCAATGCCATCACTCTTCCCCCTTTCCCAGCACTTAGCACAGTGCCTGAACATGGCAGGCACTTAATAAATGTTAATTGACTGACTGGCTACTCTCTCTGACATTTAAAGGCCTTCATAACCCTTCTTAATGCCACATTATACAGCCTTACTATATATTACTCCCATTTCTGGTCAATTCATTCTAGTCGAAGTACCCTCCTCGGTGTCTTTCACATTAATACAAAACCACAATTAAGATATTCAACCATGAAGGGGAAATTCAGGCATAAGTCCATTCAGCAAGCAAAACCACATTAAAAGAAGTAAGAAGGAATGCATTTATACTGAAAACTTTTGCCTGAGGTGAAATCAGAAATAAATCACTTTTGCTTGTTTTTCGCATTATATGAGGAATATTCACATACAAGAGAAACATGATTTTTACTGAAAAGCTGCTTTTCAGTGTTCATTATCATGCTTTCTGCTGTATCTTTCACTAAAGGTATCTTTAGATAATTCACCTACTTGATTAGCTGCTTTGATCCAATTAACTAAGTAAATGATTACTAATGAGAACTTTTTTATTTTCCAGTATACACTATACTCTGGACATCCCCAGGGACTTTTTTTAAATGACGACTACTTAACAATATTGCTTTCAAACAACAACAACAAAAAGTCTGTATGGCTTTTTCGGTAGTAACGTATGGCTGTGAGAGTTGGACTATCAGAAAAGCCGAGCATGGCAGAACTGACGCTTTTGAATTGTGGTGCCGGAGAAGACTTCTGAAATTCTCTTGATCAACAAGGTCAAATCAGTCAATACTTAAAGAAGTTAATTTAGGCTATTTAGTGGAACGTGAAATACTGAAGCTGAAGCTGAAAATACTTTGGCCACGTAATGAGGAGACAGGACTTATTGGAAAAGACCTGAGTGTTGGAAAAGATTGAAGGCAAAAGGAAAAGGTGACAGCAGAGGATGAGATGGAGAGATAGCGTCATGGAAACAAGGAACATGAGCTTCGACAGACTCTGAGAGACAATGAAGGATGGAAGACCTGGAGTGCAGAGCTGAACAACTAAACAACAACTACAACATTTTATTGAAAATAAAATGAATAAAGCAAAATATTAAAAAAAAACCATTTATTTCATCTTTATCTCATCCTTTCTGGGCGTCTGAATTTTGTGCATGCTTATGATACATATCTATTAGTAAAGGTGTGTGTGTGTGTGTGTGTGTGTGTGTATACATATAAATGCACAAATATAAGAGATCCATGCTCTTTTTTTTTATTGATAGGCATGCATGATCAAAAAAGTTAAGTGACCCAACTCCCTCATTTTACAGAAGAGTAAAACCAGTAATTTGCCTAAGGTCACACAGGTGACTCTTTTCCTTCATAAATAAAACCCTAATGGGGTAGTGGGGGGGGGGGGGGGTTGGGAACTTCATTCTTGTGATCTGTAGTATGTGACAGACAAGGGTAAGAAGGAAAAAGAGAGAAGGAATGGTAAATCATTCATCCAACTACAAAATTCTGACAAAGCAGTCACCCAGCCTCTTGTTGAATACCCCCAGGGATGGTAGAATCACTATCTCATGAGGAAGTCTATTTTATTATTTTTTTGTAGATCTGATGATTAGGACCTATTAGATCCTCTCTTAGAGTGAACCTAAATTTGTCTCTCTTTAACTTGCACATATTGAAAGTTCCTTGAGGACTACATCCATTCACACAATCCATTTGACACTTCTCGGGGCATACTGTATGCAATATGCTATACTAGGTATACATAGAGAGATTCAAAGATCATTAAGATGGTCTTTGGGCAGGTTGGGGCTCTCTGGACCTAAGTTTCCATTTCTGTAATGAAGACCATGTATTCTTGTATCCTCCAGTGTTACATAAACAGTAAGCAGTAAACAGATAGTGATGGATGAATAAATGTCCAACTAAGCATCTATTGGTTCAATCAGAAGCCTGTGCTAGAAATAGACTTTATTCTAGAACATTGTGTCCTAAAAAGATTCAGAGAAGGGGACCAGCTCTTCAGCAACCAAGAGGGAAGAGTTCAGTCTGCAGCACACAAGAAGTCAGGTTAGCTATCAGACACAGTGTGCAGCTACAGGCAAAAAGACCCACCAAAATGTGGGCAATCAGAGCTGTCAGAGAGAATTCTCCAAAAGCATCTTGAGTATCATGATCAGAAATCAGATACCAGGTTAGAAAGAGGCATTCATATTTCATAAATCCTAAGGGATAAGTGAGATGCTAGTGCCAGATGGAAGCATCACGTGTGGGAACAGTCATCTGACCTTCAGTGTCAGAGTCAAACCATGGTTTGACTCCCTGCTCTGTAGTTGGCCAGAGTGATCTGGGGAACTTAAACTCTCAACATCTCTCATCTGTAAGATGGGAATAATAATACTTGTGCCAACAGATATCCAGAAATATTGGGAGGAAAGGTCTTTGTCAACTGTAAAGCATTATATAAATACATTAATAATAATAATAAATAATATTACCATGAACACTCTTATTATATGCATCAGATCTAATATGATGCAGTGAATAGAGAACTTGGTCTTGGAAACAGAAGATCTGGATTCAAGTCCTGCCTCACTGTGTGACTCTTTGTAAACTCACTATGTGACCCTTTGCAAGTTACTTAACCATTCCCTGGGTAAAGTTCTTAAGACTATAAATTACAGAGAAAGTGCTGACCTTCACTGGTCAACAGTTTCCCCATCTGGTAGTTCCTTATGCCAATGAAATCACAGGTACAGATGATGAATTCTTAACATGAGATCTATATATCCTTAAGGACTGTATGGATAGATTTTAGGGGATCCATGAACTTGGACAGGGGGAGAATCATCTTTATTTTCACCATCTCAAATAGATATGGAACATTTCTTTCTGTTTAATGTAATTAACAAAGCATGAATCTGAGAAGGGGTCCATAGGATTCACCAGACAACCAAAGAAATTCATGAAACAAAAAAGGTGAAGATGCCATTGTCTAGACCTTACCCCCAATTCTATGCATGTATCTCTTAATTCCTGTTCTAAATTGCAAACTTACTGATGGCAGCAACCATGTTTTATTAATTAAAATAATGTTAATTTTTGTATATAGCAGGTACCCAATAAATATTTTTTAATTCCAATATTTGCCCCTAGACCTTGCATTTCGAGAAGGGCAGGGAACGGTAATTATTGTTGGAATCAGGTGGTTATTGGAATGACTCAGGAGAGCAGTCAGAAGGGTAGAGGCAGGTGGTAAGATCAGTTGTTTCTAAGAGAAGATGTGACTCACTATGGCTGCTCCCCCCTCCTCCCACCCCTTCCTTTCCAATATCCTCTTCAAGCTGCAGGTTTCCTTCTTGGGATATCTCTTCCCCTCCAAGGATATTCTTTCCAAGATAATTTTAACTGCTTTTAAAGCTTTGCAAACCAGTGTTATAACTCTAGTCACGTTCTCTTGGGGATATCCTTTGAACTTTTGATGGATCAGTTTCCTTACCTATAAAATGGGAGGGTAAGACTGGATAAGAGCCCTTAACAACTATTTTATTTTGTGGACCCCATTAGCAGTCTAATGAGGCTTCTAGAGACCTTCTCAGAATCATGTTTTTAAATACACAAAATAAAATATGTAAGATTACATAGGAAACTCATTTTAGTGAAATAATTTTCTATATTTATAAGCGTGTGTATGAATATATAGATATGTATATAGATATATAATGTATATATGTATATTTGCAAATCACAGACCCCAGTTTAAGAACCACTGTTATAGATATTTTCCAAGGTCTATTCCAGCCTTATTATTCTATGAGCCCAAGAGATTTTACCTAAAACAAAATTATGATAGCAGTGATATTGAGGTGAATAAGGACCACATGATGTAACTGACCACAGTCATGGTGGCTCTCTCCCACAGCACAGCTTGGTGCTGACTCCAAGCAAGGCCTTAGTCACAATGTATGGATTTTCTCGGGGGAACGTTGCTTACTTAGCCCATATCCTTTTTCAATATTAAACTGAAATCTTACCTCTCGATGTCTCAGCTGGAAGCTTCTTCCTTCATGATAACAATTGTATGTTTTTAGCAGTGATAAGAGTTCAGATCTGCAGGGGTCAAAACACAAATTTAGGCTTGTGGCATGAAGATGACCACATTGGATTAGGAGTCAGGAGACTGGTAATGAATAATCTGCTGTGTGACATTGGAGAATTCAACACTGTCTGTGCTGTAGAGGACATTTGTCAAGTGAAGCTACCAAGACTTGCCCTGCTGCTTCATAGGCTCAAATGGGATAACAGATCTAAGGACTTGGAGAAAGTTTAAACATTATATAAACACAAGGAATTTCTACACTAAACAGTCTCTAGAGCTGGAACAAATGTCATCGGCACCTAAGTCCCATCCACACACCACCTTGCCTACACACTCACATTTTTACCTTCTATATTTTTCCCAGGAAAGAGGACTCTGTGGGCATGTACACGTATATATACACCATATTTATTAGTCAGAAAGAATTAAGAATGGTGGGATGGAATGGTGGGGTTGGGCACAGTAAAATGGTAAGGAGAGAAGATGCCACTGAAAGCAGTGAGAACATCTTTGCCACTTCTCTGTTTCAAGAGGCCCAATCCCAGAATGGTCCCTTCAATCCCCACCCTCTTCAGCGTCCCTCCAAGGACATGTCAGGGCAGTTGGCCACCATATCCTGCCTTGCAAAGAGAAAGCCAGAGGATCATAGGGTAATATATATAAAGCTTGAAGGAATTTTAGAAGTCATCTTGTCAAACACCCTCATCTTACAGATGAGGAAACTGAGGCCTAGAGTGGTTAAGTGAATCAAATCATTCATCACATGATTTCTCAACTCTGTGAAGGACTTCATGAATTTCATGAATCACATGCAAGGTGTTCCCAGAGAAGACTGGCAGAGTTGGGATGATGTTTGTATTATTATGCTTCATGATAACCATTATACTTACGAGAATCATAAACTGTCAGGATGAGAAGGGACCTTCAGTGGGTTCTAGTCACCCCTTCCTCATTTTATAGATGGGGAAACTGAACATCAAGAAGGTTAAGTGACTTGCTCTAGGTCACAACATCAGTTATGAGCAGAGATGACATTTGAACCCAGTTCTTTTTGCCTCCAAGTCTACTAGCTAACTCTCCCTCACTTTCTAGACAATTCCCAAGATTAGCCAAAGACAGAAGACACAAAGCAGCACTTCAAATCTGAGTCAACCTCCACCCAATGAGGGGAGTAGAGCAATTAGAGCAAAGAAGAACTGATGACCCTCCCATTCCGTGACCTTTCCCCAGCAGAAGAAGGAAGCACCTACTTCAGAATTGATTTACTGTCACTGATGAGCACATGTGAACTGGGCAGGAGCTCTTCATCCATCCTGACCAGTGGCTCTGTGGGGGCCTCAGAGTCGGTCTGCCAAGGAACCAAAAAGGGCTTAGAAACAAAACCACAAGGCTGTGGTGTTCAGGTGAGTCAGTGGTTGTCCGTCACAGTCATCAGGAAATGACATTGCCTTCCAACTCTCCTGTATACTGTGTATGAATAACTAGTCAGTTTGCATGCTGGCTACTCCATTAGAATGAGAGCTACTTGAGGGCAGGCAATGTGTTTTTGTATTTCTTTATATCCCAAGTACCTGGCATACAGTAAGCACTTAATAAATGTTTGTTGAATGACTGACTGCAAAAGTCAGAATTTCTTAATGAGAAAAAGCTTAGGAAGTTACCTAGCTCAGCCTCCTACCCCACGAGAAAGAAAATGAATGTCCTTTATGGAGGAAACAAACACCAAATAAATTAATCAATAACATTGATTAAACACCTGCTGTGTTCCAGGCACTGCAGATATGAAGACAAAAGTGAAAGTCTCTTATGGTACCAAGAGCATGCACACATACAACTACACATAAAACATATACAAAGTAAGTACCAGTTAACGTTTTCTAAGTAAACAGCCACTGTTGTGAGGAGGGCGGTGTTAACAAAGAAAGACCGCATGCCAGAGATGGTATTGGAGCTGAGCTTGAAAAGAAGCTAGGAAGTTTTGGAGGCAGAGGGGAAGAGGAGAATATTTCAAGTATGGGGGACACAGTTTAACCAGCAAAAACAAAACACCAGCAAAAACAAAACACCGGCAAAATCCATTGTTAACCACGCTCCGTGGAATGTTAACAGCAGGAGGAGCCTTAGAGATCAGCTCCTCCCTACAAGTTGGACACCAGCACTGCACAATGAACCATAGTTGTATCTCACCAGAAGAGCAGAAACCCAGCCATGCTTGATTCCTTTCTCTCCAGCCATCTTCCCAATGATCTTGCCACCCAAATCGTTCCTACCCCACCCCAAGTTTCAGTACCATGATTAAATCAACTCTAACACCACTCCTAGAAGTGCATAAATCTACTCGAAAAATGGCACCACTCACTGTTCTGGTAACTTTCTGGAAATTAGAACACTACTATATATCATAATATAGAGAGAGAAGAGAGATATAATTTATATATAATATAGTATGCATAACATATTAGAACATATATATGGGATATTCTCTTTTGGAATATTCTTTTCTCTCCATATAAAGCAGCACTTCAAATCTGAGTCAACCTCCACCCAATGAGGGGAGTAGAGCAATTAGAGCAAAGAAGAACTGATGACCCTCCCATTCCGTATATATGTATATATGAGAGACAGATAATTTGAATGTAAGCTCCTGAAGGATCAGAGACACCCTTTCCTTTGTGTATTTGTATCCCCAGTGTTTAGTTTGATGTTTGGCACATAGAAGCTACTTAATAAATACTTTTTCATTCATTCAATCATTCATTCACATTCATCTTCATGTCTACATTCAACATGTTCCACACAGTATAGAATCATGACCACTGGTCTTTTCAGGCCCCACCTACATTTGACTTCTCCAATATGGAATTGTCCTATACGGGTTTGGTCCTTTATAATGTTTGGAAGCAGACTTTCAGATGAGATTATTCTTTCTGGGCAAATTATCATCCCCTGAAAGAAGGGATGATAATCAGCTAAGGGGTTAATATAGAACTCTAGGCAGAATGCCTAACAGAAAGCCTACTATGAAATCAAGGGACCTCCTGGTTGAGAATCAAGTGAGCCTGAGCTTGTAGAAAGGGCAAATTATCTTGATCAAAGAGACAGAATGGGCAAATCCTAAACTGGCCTGGTGGGGGAAATTATGATGGTTGGCGATCTGGGAATACACCAGGATGATGGAGGCCCACATTTGTCATTTTGTCCAACAGAAACGGATAATCACTTTCCTGAAATCTAAATAAACCATGCCTATACCAATTTCCCTGATCTGTCAGTCTATCAACAATCCTGTCAAAAGAAAGGAAGTGGGTTAGCCTGGCATGACAACTTGCCCTTGATGAAACCATGTTGGTTTTTCGTAATCACTGCTTCATTCTCTTTGTAAATGCTTATTAACAAGCCCTCTAATAATAAGTTCTAGAATTTGGCAAGTAATCAAAACCCACCAGCCTAAAGTTTGAAAACATCATCTCTCTTCAACACCCCAATTTTTTTCTAAAAATTGGAACATTACTATTTTTTGTTTTTTAAAGATCATCAACTGCTTAGTTCCCATTAATAGCAATTATGGTAGCAGCCACTCTCTGGGCACTTGAAACTATGAGAGAAATGAAAATTGGAAGAGTGGGCCCACACTGGAAATTTTAGCAAAATTCCAGAATCAGATTTTTAACTTGTAAAGTACCTTAGAAATTACTCAGTTCAACCCTGCCCCATGACTTTATAAAGGAGGAAATGGATTTCCAGAGCTTAAGCAGTTATACAGGAAAGCTAAGTATTGGCGCAACCACAACCCACATCTCCTGACATTTAGCCTAATATTCTTTCCATAGCTCCATGCTCGGGGTGGATATACATCACTACTGACCCACTGAGCTGGCAGACCACCAACACGAACAGGTTTGTTTTGTTTTGTTTTTCCAGACAAACTGTTATCTAGTGATGCGTCTCCCAGTCTTGTATGTGTGTTACAAATTGGACACTAGCACTTACTAAGTTTTTCAAACCCAGGTGTATTATTTTACCTTTATCCTTATTCAATTTCTTCTTATCAGGAATAGTAGCAATGATAATTCAAATCATGTAGTGAGTTATGGATGGCAATATGCTTTATGTAGATCACCACATCTGATTCTCCCAATAACCCTGTGAGGTAAATACCATTATTATCCATGTTTTACACATTGGGAAACTGAGGCAGATACATTGTGACTTCTCCAGTATGACACAGCTAAATGTCAGAGGAAGCATTCAAGTTCAACTCTTTATAATGTTCTGATATGTCAAGATTTTTTTGAATCCTATTAGCCAGTGCTAGCTCTGTGCTTCTCATCCTATTGCCATCTGACAACTGGACACTTTTATAAAATCCAAGTGAACAATCTACTGTAATGGTGTCAAATTCAAACGGGAAAGGATCACTGCTGGCCACACACTGACTTAGAAAACCACAAATTCACATTATCTACCTGTATTACATTTTTATTTCTTTTCTTAAACACTTCCCAATTACATTTTAAGCTAATTCAGTAAGCACCCAAAGCTACAGACTAATTAAGGAGAAGAGACTGAGAAAAGGCCTTTGGATTTGAAGATCAGTTAATCAACAGTGACCTAGTAGAGCAGTACAGTAGAATAAAAGAGATTAAAGTCATACTACAGCAATGAGAAGGGAATGACAAAAGCAAGTCAGAGGAGGGGCAGACTGCGGCTACCAGGAACAAAGGCCCTTCCAGAGACAACTTAGCTTCAGGGCTTCACTTCCCCAAGGCAAGCCCCTGGAGGAAGGGGACTCCATGGCATTCAAAAATTCAAACTCTTTACTTTCCAGTTCTGGCAATTTTGAAATAGTTTCAATTCTCGTGGTTAGCTTATTTAGGTCCCTTTCAGATTCAACTTTTGGTCGGGATGAAAAATAAAAGCCTGCTGTGTCATTCTCCCTCTACTTCTAAATGTTTCCTTGATGCCTTTGGATCTTTTAAGGCTGGTTTAATTCCAATACGGGAGACAGAAGATAGTTACTGTGAAAGGCAGATTGCTCAAAGGGTGAGCTCCCTATGAATATTTCCCAGGGGCTCAGAGCTAGCTACCAAGCTTAAGTCTCAAATCATTTCCACAACTAAGTTGGCCTATCAAACTTAACACGTCCAAGACGTATCTGGGTGTCTTCCCCTCACCTCCAGTCCCATATTCTCCTTTCTCCAAACTTTCTTGTTTCTGAGAAGGTACTACTGTTGTGGTATAGGGTAGGGTTGCTCGAGACCCCAAAATACCAACATGCCGGGTCCTGCCGATTGAATTCGACTCAAGACTTCTCTCAGCTAAAGAAAAGTAAGATTTATTAAAAGTTCATCATATTGAGTAGACTCTTAAGGAGCCTCAGCATCTGCCGCTTGCATTGGGCAAGTGGGCCAGAGCAAGTCTGTCACAGAGTAAGTCTGTCACAGAGTAAGTCTGTGCTAGGTCATTCTATGGTGCTCTCACACACGTGGGGGCAAGAAGGGGTCTTATATACAGAAAGGTTATGTGAGGAATCTAGGGGTAGTCTGGAGGAGGAGTTTGGGGAGGGTCTCCAAGAGGAATCAGATGAGGTCAGACTCAAGTAATAAGTTTGGGGAGGATCTTCAGGAGTCAGATGAGGTCAGACTCCAGTAATGAGTGATCAAGGGTGGGAAATTGCTGGACAAAGGAGGGCTAAAGACTTGGGCGGAGCCACAACTTAAGGCTCATGGCCTCAGGCAAATGCCTTAAGTGGGAAGATTCAAGGAGAGCTGAAGGGGCTCCCAGAGCCTGTACCTCAAAGATAAAAGGAGAGCTCAAGGGGGCTCCCAGAGCCTGCACCTCATCATCACCATCCTTCCAGTTACCAGCTCAAAGTGTCAGCTTCATTCTTCCCCAACCCAGATATTTAATCAGGTGCAAAATACCGATTCTATGAACCCTTCCTATACAATACCTCCCCTCATTTACTGCCACCACCTCAGTGCAGATCTCATCACCTCTTGACTAAATTATTGCTATAGTTATTAAATGGTTTCCCTGAATCCAGTCAGTCCTTTCTCCTCTCCAAATTTCACACAGAGGTCACATTTACAATCCTACAGAACATGTGTTAAGGCAGCTAAATGGGGCAGGGGATACTGGAGTTAGGAAGACCAGGGTTCCAATCTATCCTCAGACACTTACTGTCTCGTTCCTGTCTCTTTTGTCATTCTCATTAAACATCACTTTCTCCCACGCCTCTCATGTCTAAAACTGGCTGTCTTAATTTAGTTTATGTGAGATTCAGGGTTCCATAGTACAGTGAGAGGAAAGGGGGCAATCTCCCTTATGCCACTTAGGTAGGATGTCTGGGGAAAAATCCCAAGAGAGTTTGTGTTTGGGGCTGGTATCTAAGAAGAGGGAGGAGGTACTAATGTTGGGACACAGAGTGCCTAGTCAAGCTCTCCTAGTCTACATTCCTAAACTGTGACTGGGGAAGTAGGGCTGTAGGAACGGCCACTGAGACCACTAAAACCAGCCTTGGCTAATGGTCTAGGCAAATGCTGATGTGGTTGAGATATAATAAAACACAAGAGAAAAGCAAATGAAGAAGTTAATGCAGTGAAAGTGAAACAAGTCAGTTTTACTGAGGGGAAACCTAATAAGAAGGGATGGTCAAGGAGATGGAAGAGTCAGGTCCAGCAGGGCCCTGGAGAGAAAGGTGCCCAAAGCCTGATAGGCTTTTACTTGGGTCAAACTGAACCAAGCACGGGAGGGAGGAAGGGGGAGCAGGATTGAGAGGGGAATGTGGACCAAATTTCTGCCTAACTGATCCTCCAAGTCTCCACCAGAAAGGAGCTATGGTCTACACTGCAGGATTTACCAGATGTGACTCAAGGGAGTTACTCAAGTGATCGGAGCCTCCTCCGTGCCTTCTTCTGAACAGGGCAGGGAGGCCATTTGTTGTTCCTCATGTATGACATTCCTGCTTTGTCTCTGACTTCTAGAACTTTAACTCCCTTTAAGGCTCAGCAACTACATATATTCTTTATATTTATTCTATATAACATCATATATAATTATTATGTTAATGCAAAATATATCAAATCATGATGCTATATGATACGATATATGATGTATATTGTATTATATATTCTATGTAATATAAGTACATTATATATACATATATACACATTATAGATACATACATACATACATACATATCTATCTATACACATGCTTGTGGACCCCATTAAAATGTTAGCTATTCGTGAGGAGAAATTGTTCCATTCTTTGTGTTTGTCTTCTCAGCACCTACTAGGACATCTTGTACTCAGTAGGTCATCAACATTTGTCTGCTGACTGACTGACTGAAAACTGCAAGTAAGCCAGCTAGGTGAGCGGCAGAGTTGTGATTAAACCCAGGTCTCAACTCCTCTGTTCACTAAGTTTCATGCATTCCCCCAGGGGTGGGGAACCTGCAGCACCAGGCCACATGTTTGACCCTCTAGGTCAGTGGTTCTCAACCTGTGGGTTATGTTCAATTTGTAACAATGAAAATACATCCTGCATATCAGATATTTACATTATGATTCATAACAGTAGCAAAATTACAGTTATGAAGTAGCAACGAAAATAATTTTATGGTCGGGGGTCACCACAACATGAGGAACCGTTATTAAAGGGTCGCAGCATTAGAAAGGTTGAGAACCATTGCTCTAGATCCTCAAGTGCAGCCCTTTGGATCAATCTAAACTTCACAGAACAAATCCCCTTAATAAAAGGATTTGTTGCAGAAAACTTGGACTCAATCAAAAGGCCACACCCATGGATCTACAAGGCCACATGTGGCCTCGAGACTGGCTGAGGCCACAGATTCCTCACCCCCGAAGCCTATACCTATACCTATATGCTTTTTAGAGGGGGGAAGGTAGGGCAATTGGGGTTAAGTAACTTGACCAAGGTCACACAGCTTGGTTTTTTGTGCTAAGTGTCTGAATCTGGATTTGAACTCAGGTCCTCCTGACTCCAGGACAGGGTGTTCTGTTCACTGTACCACCTAGCCGCCCCTATACCCAAAGCTTTTAAGGCACTTTATTTTGCAATTAGCACAGTGCCTGGCATACAGTGGGGGCTTAATATGTCCTTATTGACTTAATTTGACTCTAATATTTTTAAATTGAAGGAAATTGCCTTTTTGAGGAAGAACCAAAAAATAAATGGGAACTTTCACTCTCCAAAATTAGGGGGAATGAAGAATCATCCCAGAATGGAATTTTACAGCAGAGGCTCACAGGATTTCCAAGGAGAGATTATCTAGATTCTAGACTAGCCCTCTAATTTTACAGGTATGAAGATGGGGCTGAGTCATTATATTCCCCCCACCCCACCCCAGATTTAAGGAAGCAAATTTTCTCTTGGGGTGTTACATACATAGGAAGGCTGAAGCCTAGAAAAGTTAAGTGACTTACCCAAAGTCAAACAGGAATAAGTAACAGATTTGGAATTTGGAGCCAGGAGACTGGGTTCAATTTCTGGTTCTGTAATGGTTTAGTAGATGACTTGAGGCTTATAACTTCACTTCTGGACCTCAGTTCCTTCACCTAAAAAAGAAGAGTATGGAGACCATGACACTAGGGTCCCTACGGGCCCCAGAAAGCTGCCACTTCTATGATTCACGCTCATCACATTAGCTCAGATTTCCCAACTTCTGAAGGTTCTGCTTTCTATTTCTGGCTGCTGATCAGCTCTTCCTCTCAGTCTAACAGGCAATGGGGCAGTGAGAACTTGGTCTGAATGTTGAGCACTGCCCAGCTGGTTCTCCCTGCCCCTCTTCCATCCCTGACCTTTGTTCTGGGGAACTGCAGGGCAAGAGACTGTGAGACAAAACATTCATTTGAATCATAGGAGCTTTCATACCATTAGTGCTATGTGATCATAAGTAGAACTAATGTTTCCTATTCTTCGTTTTCCCATCTGCTATGGGGAGATATTACTATGCAGTATCTCCTTCACAGGATAAATGAGATAGTCAATAAACACTGATTTAAGTGCCTACTATATGCTAGACACTGTACTAAACTTTGAGGATACAATATGGCAAAAGAAAAGTCCCTGGCCTCAACGAGTTTACAATCTAATCTAATTTAAAAGGAAGCTGAAAAAGAGGAGAGGAAAAGGTGCCCCGCCTTCAGTACACCCTTCCCCCCCCCCCAATCCAAAGGAACAAAGGAAATGAGGAGATGCTGGCCTGGGCATCCTTCTTAAATGGAGGTTGGGTGAGGAATTCTCCGATCAGATGGGCCCCAGGGGGAAAGAGGGTGAGTTCCAAGGCTAATGTGATCTTGCAGGACAATGGGATTCTTCTCATTGGCATGGTGGAAAAGGCCTAAGGATTGCAGCCAAATGGAAAATGATCATGCCTATAAAATGCTAAAAGGGGGACAGAAAGAAATGTCATCTAATTTTAACCCAGCTATCGTAGATCCTTCAGATCAGAGAAGAGAGATTTTTTTAGGTGCCTTATCTACAAAGGCCCAAGGAAGGATAACACTATTTGCATCTGTTTGGGATGAAAAACATCCTTCATCCTTAATTTAGTGAAAAGAAATAAACACAGAGATCTCTTAGGATAAGAACAGGACTTTATTCTCTTCCCCGGGAGAAAAGGGCGGTCTTCCCCATGACTCATCATGGTGAAGAGGCAAGTTACAAAAGATAGTGCTGGAATTTATAACCTAACCTAGTCAAGACCCCTCCCCGACTGTTTCCCCTCTCATTGGTGGAGAGGCATACTTCACCAAAAACTTCCCCAACTGGGACAGCAAGGAAAGATAAGAGGAGGGTCCCACCAAGGCGGGAAAACAGACAAAGGAAGATAAAAGTGATTGACAGAAGCAATTTGAAAAGTTAACCACCCCAAATTGAGAAGTTTTCACTCATCCAGTACATATCCAAAGAAAGAACTGATAAACAGAGGTATATAGAATTTATTTATATACACATATTTGTGTCTAATGGTAGCCATCTTTGGGTGGTGGAGGATGGAAGAAAAAAGGGGGGAATAAATTTACACGATAACTTTATTATATATTTAAAAGGAATAGAAAGTCAGGTATAGAGTTGTAGTTTCACATGCAATCATCTTTTTAAAATTACACTATATTATAGAAATGCTTCTTTTATTCAATAAATTACAAATAAAATAAATAATTTTTTCAAAGAAAGAAAGGTGAGGGACAGATGTGAAAGGCTTTAAAAATCAAAGAAAAATCCTTTCCCCACAGGCTCACCATTAGGAATGGATTTCTATAAGTAAGGGCATCTCTACATATCTTCTCTTAAACTGTGAATGCTGCTGAGACCTGGGAATATATATCACTTCATATCAGTAGAATAGATAAATTTGTTCCTATGATCGGTTGTCACATTATTAAGCAAATGATAGGGCCCAAGAGAAATGATACAAGATACAAGAAAGAGATATTTTAAGAGAACAGGGAGGAAAATAGTGATTTGGCCCAGACAGGCAGTGGGGGTGTAAGTGTGAGAACCTGGGAAGTCAGGCAGCAACATGGAATTTCAGAGTTGGAAAGGACCTTGGAGCTGATGCCAAGTCCAACTTCATCAAGAAAGAGGAAGAAAATACCATTGGTGTTAATGGAGCATTTTAATGCTTACAAACTGCTTTACATACATCAACTCACCGGAGTCTCACAACGATCCTGGATTAGGGGATTATTATCTTTACTTTATAGATGATGAAACAGGAGGCCCAGAAGTTTAGGAGCTTACCTAGGGCCACATTATACATCATAAAACTGGGGGCGTGGGAGTGGCATGCAGCGAGGTGGTGCATTGAATAGAGCACCTGAGTTCAAATCCAGTCTCAGACACTAGCTGTGTGACCTTGGCCAAGTCACTTAACCACAACTGCCTTAAAAAAAGAAAGAAAGAAAGAGAAAGAAAAGAAAAGAAACAGAGCAGGGATATGAACCCAAGATTTCTATAATCTGTCTTTTTCTCACTACACCAAACTACAACCTCGGGCAAGCCCCTTCTCTGACTATTATCTGCCCTGAAAAATGATGATCTCGAAGTTCTCTTTCCAAGCCAAGTTCTGGGTTTTTACTTTTTCCCTTCTTTTTAAGTTAAAAAAATATAAGTATGCCTGAGTTAAATAAATGCTTTCCAAATAATGTTTCCGTGATGGCTCCTGTACGAATAGTTCATCCTTGTGTCTACTCTTAGAAGAAATAGCTTTCAGCTCCTGAAAATTCGCCAGCTTTCTGCCCAAAACATTTGTTCATCCCAACAGATGTTACAGCTAACTATTCCAACATCGCTGCAATGCAATTGTTACTGAAGAGTTCGGTCCAATGGGATTTTGCACATTTCTACACCTTCCAAATGACTGGGCAGAAAAGCGGGCTGAAACCAGCATCTGGCTCGAGGTAGGAGCTTTCATACCATTAGTAACCTGCCAGCTCAAAGGAAGCACAGGGAACAAAACAAGAGAGAAAAGAATGAGCCTCTAGAGAGGCAAAAACAGGTCAATGCCACTGAAATCAGAGTTTGGCTTCAATTCAAACTACTGTTCAGTTAATCTCTCCTTCCCTCTGCCAAAGGGCCATTTGCTTCAGTCTTTCTCCAAAGGGCATCTAAAAAGCTGAGAACTTCATTTAGCAGCTGAAACAGCAGCCATCTCCTTATAGAAAGATACGTTAGTAGAAAGGCAGCATGCCAATAGAGAGAGTGCTGAGCTTGGACACAGAAAAGCTCCGTTCAAATCCCACCCCTAGACCAGAAAGCTGAGCTCCAGAAAGTAGCCATACCTGTTTCTTTCTCATATAGTATGTTTGTTCATGTCAGCTCAATGTTTCAAAGGAGCTCTGGACAGACAGACAGTCTTAGTGGAAGGGAAGGAGGTGAGGATTCTCTGAGTTGAGGACAAGCTGAACGAACAGATTTTGAGCCTGATTCACTTAGCAGGATATAATACTAACTGGTGTGACAGAGGATGGATTGAACTCTGATCTTCCTGACTTCCAAGTCCAGCATTCTCACCCACAGTTCCATCTATGTGAATAGGCCTCTTCTTCCTTAAAGCCCTCACAGCACTGCTCTTTAGTCTCTCCTACTCCAAAGTGTTCCTTGTAGGGTGTTATTGTATGTGTGCCTCTTACCTCCCCTACAGATTGTCCTTTAGAAAAAGGACTGTCTTCTAACTCACCTTTGTCTCCTGGGCCATCAAGCCACAGGACCAGGCATGAAGTGAATGCCCAGTAAAGACCCCTTCTGTATTTTAACTGAATGTATTTTTTTTTTAATAATGAATACAGTAAGAGTAAGGCAGCACTTTCTCCTCTCAAAAGTTCTTTCCAGACTTACCAGAAGAGAAGAAATTTTATCAGTACTTAATCAAAATTTTTAGAGAATAATGCCCTCCAATTAAAAAATCCTTTCTCTCAGGTCAAAATCTTTCTTTCAAGAGCTATTTACTAAATTAAATGTAAGGAAGGCATATAAAAGTCAAGAACAAAAACCAGGCCCAGAAAATGGAAAAGAGTGAGTAGAACTTGAGGAATGCCTCCTGTATAGGGCATGATCTTGGTGCTCCCCTGTCCTCACCTATGGCAGTACCCTCAATTCTGTCCTGAAGGAATTATTTATTAGAGGGAGGAAGGAAGTCCCTTTGATTACTTTGGGAGTGGTTTAAGAGGGATGAACAGTTTTTCTCCAGGGGTGTTCAGGAAAGATTATGTGACTATTGTTCCACTACTAGGATTAAGTAACATGCTTTATCCTATGATAACATTTTCCTGGTTCAGTATCCTTATAAAAGTAACTTCAAAATGTGCCATGTTAAAGACATATCCAAGAGCATGCATGGACTCTACCAGTTTCAGGCTTTCTCTCCAAGGACGACAATGCCTGACTCTAGAATAAAGCGCAATGAATATGCTGTGTATAATAGACCTGTGACCAAAACAGAAATAGTCTTTTTTTTTTTTCTTCAACACTTGTTAGGACAACCTCTAGCATGTGCAGACACTCATTCTGGAAGTAAGACGCTATTTCAAAATGTGCTTTGGAATGAATATCCACTTGGGACCACACAAGCAAGGGTAGACTGCCTTCTTGTCAACAAAGTGGTTTTTTAGAGAAGCAGGAAGGGCAGCCCTGACTCCAGAATCACCCTTTATGCCCCTACAAATACTGGCTGCCCTTGAAAAGCTCCATTGTGGTCATCTCCCCAGCTGCCCACCTCTCCCATCACATCATACCATCAGCTTTGAACTCTCCTAGCAGCTGAACACAAATGTGCCAGGCTAATTTCCAGAAGTGAAGCCAGCAGTCCTGCCCCAAGATACACAATCTTTCAACTATTTCTTTTGATACCTGGAGCACAATGGCTTCTAACAAAAGGGAGCCTGGTGTAGTGGACAGGCAGCCTCAAGACGCGGTAAAACCTTTGCTCAATCAACAAAACAACAAACATTTATTAAGCATCTGTCATATGCCAAGTACTGTGCTAAGCACTGAGGAACCCTTGAGCATTTAACCTCACACGGCCCAGATGTGGAAAGGGCTTTAACTGTATCTTTGGAATCAGACATTTGGGTTCAAATCCTGTCTTTATCCCTTATTACCTTAACTCTGGCAGCTAATGGTACAGTAGATAGAGTGCCAGTCCTGGAGTCAGGACATCTCCTCTTCCTGAGTTCAAATCTGACCTCAGACACTTACCATCTGTGTGACCTTGGGCAAGTCACTTAACCCTGTTTACCTCAGTTTTCTCATCTGTCAAATGAGCTGGAGAAGGAAATAGGAAAACACTCCAATATCTTTGCCAAGAAAACCCCAACTGGGGTCACAAAAGAACTGGATGTGACTAAAAAACTAAACAACAAAGCAACAAGTAACATCAGCTTTACTGGGCCTCAGTTTCCTTCAATGTTTAATAAAAATTCTACTTTTTCCATTCTAAATCTATGATGTAAATACGCTATTTTGTGGTCTGTGTGGTATTTAGACTTTCAGGATACACAGGAGTTGTTTTTAAAATGATTTTTATTGCAGGGCTAGAACGTTAATAATTTACATTTGACAAGGAAATGCAAGTATGTGAAAATTAAAAGGCGAAATAATAATTTTATGCTCATTAGTCTTCCTACCTCCATTTCTTTGTTTATGCCATTACTTCCTCAAAGAATTTCCATCCCATGCCACAAATAATTGCCTGTTCCAATCTTATCTGGACTTGGGAGCCTCAAGTCAGATGTTCAAGCCTGGGATTTGTGGATTCTGAGAACAGAGAGGGAAGACTGAAGGATAACTGAGGTTGTGATCCTGGATCACAAAACCAATGCAAAGAGAAGTTTGGAGGAAAGGTATCTATGTGAGGGTGGAGATGGGGAAGAGGTATAATAAAGCGTTCTATTACAGCCACACTGAGTTTGAGACCTGGGGACCATCTAGATGGATCTGGTCAGTAGGCAGGCTAGGGTTTTTGGACTGGCTCTCAGGAGAAATGTTAGAACTAAATATTTCTTACAATTTGAGGAGTCCCATATAAAAATAATAGTTACAGGATGTCAACCTGCCATAGTAGATGGGAGTTTGGATTGGAAAGCAGGCAGACCTAGGTTCAAATTCTGGCTGCGACACTAGTTATGTGGCTCTAGGCAAGTCATTAAACTTCATTTCTTAATTTCTTCATCTGTAAAATGGGGAAAGTAATACCTGGAATTTTAGCCACTGCACGTATTGTATGTAACTCTCCATTTTGTATCTGAAGCTCTGCTTGGTTTGAACTCCATGTCCCTCCCATGATGAACTGATATAATCTGAAGTCTCATCATCAGGCCCTTTCCTGGTGGCTTAGCATAGTGCTGGGACATAATAGCTGCTTGCTAAGTATTTACTGAATGGCATTGTTGTAGTGATCATCCAACGGATGATAAGCTGGAGAAGGGAAGGGTTATTTTGCTTGCTTGCATTTCTATCAGTAGGGGTTAGCACAGTGTTCAATACATAGTGTTATTGTTGTTTCATCACTTAGTGGTGCCCTCGTGCCCCTGTGGACTATGTGATCTGTAGGGTTTTCTTGGCAGAGATAGTGATGTGCTTTCCATTTCCTTCTCCAGCTCAGTAACTCACCCAAGGTCACATAGCTCTTAAGTGTCTGAGGCTGAATTTGAGCTCAGGTCTTTCTCACCCCAAGCTCTAGGACTCTATCCACTGAGCCACCTAGCTGCTTGCTTCAATACACAGTAAGTGCTTGATGAATATTTTATCCATCTGTCCATCTTCATTCATCTATCCATCTGTCCATGAATCCATCCATCCTTTGGTACCTACCTCACAGAATTGCTTTGAGGAACAAATGAGAGAGTGTCCCAGAGAAAAGATGGTGAGCAGTATCAAATCTAGGCAAAAGGGGGATGAGAACAGAAAGGTCTATCAGATTTAGCAGCTGCGAGATTTTTGGTAGCCTTAGACAGAAGAGCTGTGAGCGTTGGAGTCAGAATCTTGATTATAAGAAGTAAGTGGGAGGACACACAGCAGAAGCAGGAGCAGACAAGCTACTTCTGGGAGCCAGGCTCTGAAAGAGAAGAGGTATAGGTCAGCTTGTTCAGATCAATTACTCCTGACACAATAGTTGCAGAAGAACTATTACTAGTCTAAAAAAAGGTTCAGGCAAAACAGGACACGAGAGTGAAACAGAACAAAGCAAAAATAGGTAGAGTTTCACAGGGTCGCATTAGCATTTCCTTCTGAATTTTAAGCTCCCTTCTTTCTCTGCTCCTCTTCCTCCTCCCCTGAATTTAACAGCCAGATTCCTGGTACCACCTTTTCCTCCCTCTAAGGGGAGGGGTTAGATAACTATCTGCACAGTGATTTGCAAAGTACCACCTTTCTCCACTGAAGGATTCAGTTCCGTTCTCAATAGTTAGTCAATAAGCATTTTGTTGTTGTTGTCATTTTCAGTCCTGTCCAACCCTTTGTGACCCCATTGGGATTATATTGGCAAGGATACCGGAATGGTTTGTCATTCCCTTCTCCAACTCATTTGACAGATGAGGAAACTGAGGCAAACAGGGTTAAGTGGAGTGGTTTGTCATTCTCTTCTCCAACTCATTTGACAGATGAGGAAACTGAGGCAAACAGGGTTAAGTGACTTGCCCAGGGTCACACAGCTAGTAAGTGTCTGAGGCCAGATTTGAATTCAGGTCTTCCTGACTCCAGTATTAAGCACCTCCTATATACCAGACACTGTGCTGCTTTTGAGGAGCTCAGTCTATTGGGGAAGACCACAAGAAAATAACTATTTATAATCAAGATATAAATGGGGTAAATTAAAAATAATCAAGATAGGGGAGGTAGTAGCATTAAGGGGGATCAGGGGTGGGATTTTATCTGGTACTGGAAGGAAGCCAGGGACGAGGAAGAGCATTCCAGGAATGGGAGACAGCCAGAGCAAATGCCCGGAGGGGGAAGATGGAGAGTTCTGCTAGAGGCACAGTAAGAGGCCAGTGTCACTTGAAGGGGGGAGCTTTGGGGAGAGTAAGATGACTGGGAAGCTGGGAGAGGGAGAGCTTGTGAAAGGCTCTGAATGCCAAATAGAGGATTTTATGTTTGATTCTAGAAATGATGGGAAGCCAGCGAACTTTACTGAACCAGTGGTAACATGTCAGATTTACACTTTAAGAAGATTAATTTGACAGCTGAGTAGAGGATGATTGACTGGGGAGACACCAGCTTGAGGGAGAGAGACCAATCAGATTAAGCATTATTAATGAGCAAAGCTGGGGATATACAGTCCCTGCCCTCAAGGAACTTACTAGGCAGCTGGACAGTGCAGTGGAAAGAGTTCAAATCCCAAACAAATCACTGAACCTCTGACTGCCTCAGTTTCCTCAACTGTAAAAATGGGGATCATAACAGCATCTGCCTCACAGCTTTTGATGAGGATATTTGTAAATGAGATATCTGTAAAGTACTTAGCACAGTTCCTGGAAATTAGCGGGCGTTTAATAAATGCTTGTTCCCTCTGCACCCACCTTCCCTTATTATTTCAACTGTCTTCATTATGCAACATGATAGATTGACAAGTCTTCCTGTCTCTTTATGGAACAGGTCTCCCATCCATCCAAGTGAGGTGAACAACAAAGATATTACAGACATCCATCCACCATAGACAAAGTCTTTGAGAGCCATTTCCTGGAAATCACATACTCTCTTCCATCATCATTGATCACAGGTGCAATCTCTTCTAGTGGACTCTAAAATCCTTGAAGGTAAGAAGGCTGACTAATGCATCCCCTTAATGATGAGATCACCTGCACTGACTGCTGAGCATTTCACTTGATCTTGGCCACCATGTCACATTAGGAAGACCATGCTGCCAAGTGGGTACTGCTGCCCCTTTGCCCCTGCCCTGCCTCAGAGCAAGGTAATCAGATCAACACAACTATTCTCATCAAGGTTCCCTCAATCAGCTGCCCTATATCTGAATCATCCTTCTTTCTGACTTCCCTTTCCAAAGCACTACTTCGCAGATATGTTGTCTTTTTCTACTAGAATGTACACTTCTTGAGGGTGGGGAACTATTTTCCTTGCTTGCATTTGCATCTCCAGTGCAGAGTGCCTGGACTACAGCAGGAACTTAATAAATATATTCATTCATGGGATCATAGGTATAGAGCTAGAAGATACTTTAGGAGTCATTCAGTCTAAAACCCCCATTTTGTGGGTGAGGAATTATCAGCTCAAATTCCAAATGGCCAAAACTGGATTTCTCACTCCCCCCCCCCCAAAAAAAAACCTGTTTCCTGCTCTCCCTATTTCTTTAGTGTTTAGGCCTCAATAGTCTCTGACTCTTTTCCCCAACTCTCACTACACATGTGCATTCAACTGCAAAGCCCTGTGGAGCCTACTTCCCCAATATCTCTAGCTTCCTCTACTTATTCCCTTTTCTACCACTCCAATTCAAGCATTAATTCAAACTCTAACAGAGCTTTCAATCCCCACACCCCCCAAAAAAATCTGGTCTAAATCTACTTTTACATTCATATTTCTGTTTTGGAAAGAAAAACTATTATTTCAACTTAGGTTACAAAGCAATAAAAGGCTTTATTTCATCTATTATTGCAAGGTAAGGCAAGGAAAATCATCATTTGGCCCACTGAGGATGGAACTTTCCACAGGGCAAGTGAAGAGGCAACAGCATTGCACAATGGAAGGAGCAATGGATTGGAGCGAGAAGATCCAGGTTCCAATTCGGCATTTGCCACTTATTACCAATAGGACCTATGACCCAGTATCTTCACCAACATAGGTCTCTGTTACACCATCTATAAAATGAAGGTGTTGAAACAGATGGCCTCAGAGTTTCTTCCCAGTTCTAAATCATTTTATGATCCTAAATTTCTGTCTACTTATAATATAGAGAAAATGTAGTCCTACTGGATTCATAAGTAAATAAAGTCACAGGACTTGGGGGGGGCGTGTGTGTGTGTGTGTGTGTGTGTGTGTGTGTGCATGTTTCAGGGAACATGTCCTAATCAGCTAGTCTGTTAGATCTGGGGGTCTGACACAAGGTGGATTCTGCTGGTCTGTCTTCTGGTTGTCTATGATGAAGAACTTTGGTAAAAGAAGGCACACAGTAGGGGTTAGATGTGAGTGCTCATTTACAACGAAATGGAGACATTCTAAAATCGTGTTCTTTGTGCTAAAAAGGGAAGATGGAATGCCTCCCCACCCCCAACACATGCCCCATTCCTCCCCCCTTCATATGTTGTGCTTCTGAAAAACAACAGCAGTCACTGTTCTGGGTCTTGCTCTTTCTGACCCCATGTCTGTGCATTTATGGATGTCATCCCTTCCCTGGACTCCACCCACATCTGTGGCTGTTAAAATCCTTCTCTTCCTTCAGAATCCACAACTCCATGCAGACTTCCCTGATGAGGGAGCTGTCCCTCCCTCCTCCATCTCTCCGATTCTCCTTCTGACCTTTCCTCTGTACTTTATGGTATCCTAACTTACCATGGCCTAATGTGTGCATATTTGTGAAATGTCATGGGAACAGGGCTGCATTTGAAATAAAGGGACCCGGACTCACATTCCAGCTTTATTGCTTCCTCCCTGCATGACACTGGTCAAGTTATCTCAATTTTCAGGGCCTCGGCTTCCATTATTTATAAAGTAATGGAGCACTAGATGATTTCTAAGTTCCCTTCCAGTTCTGATACTATGTTTTCATGATGTATTTCTGTGGTCCTATGACTCTTCTAGAATGTATGTTACTTGAGAGCAAGGACGCTATCTTTATTTTTCATATTTTTTATCTATGACACCTACCAGAATATCTTGCCTTTAATAAACGTTTACTGAATTGTTGAATCAAATTGAACTAAGCTGGGGCCCAAGGGTCAACAACTCCCATAACCTGGATCAGACTAGATCCACCTCTGGGAGGGAGCAGGGCAGGAAGACTAGGCCTTGAGATAAAAGCAGGAGGAGACAGTAACCTAGTATCATCACTAGGGTGGATGTTCTAAGGAGTCACCACAGACATGAGCTACCCATGGTCTGACTCAGCCAAAAGAGCAAAGTAACCGGTAGGGTTCTCTAATGCCAAGCTAAAAAGCACCTGAGCAGCACGGGACCCTGGATGTGTGAACAAGAAGTGGAAGTTGGGAGATCTAAATTCTAGTCTCACCTTTTCTCCAGCCTCAGTTTCTCCAGCTGTAAAATGAATGGTTGGTCAACATGATCTTTGACATTCTTTTTTTGCTTTAAAATACTGTATCTCTTTGATTCTATGAGGCATTCTTTCAGAAAAAAAGTTACGGGAGATGCCAAAGGATTTTCTCCAGTTCTGTAATAAATGCAGTAGAGTGAAGAGGAAACACACCCATTATTTATTGATGAAATCAACAACCATGTCTTGATTGTGATAAGGCATCAAAACTGAAAAGGAGAACTGAGAGAATTACAATTTCCTCCAACAAAAGTAGAACTATCTGATCTCATAAAACTCACTAAACCCAATCCAAATGGACTTTGCCCCCAAGTCCTTATCACTTGGCCCTTATTGTTATCCAAACTAAGTCCTCCCTGCTCTGAAACTTGCCATTTCTGTAACCATAGATCATAACCATAACCATAGTCATTATGTAACCAAAAGAACGCCACCTTTCTAGGGCTCAGACACTTCCGAGGCCATGAGGTCTATGTGGGGCTTCTGATAGACGTCAGGAGACAAGAACAGAGAAGCTGGTGTTCCCCAGAGATGTCATGCCAACTCCTAGGAACTCAAATCATGACAAGGAGTGCTGGAACCTGGGAAAGACTAAATGAGATTGTGGTGGGGTCCTTAACTGTCTTTTAGGGAGAAGCTACATTTTAGTTATCAAATCCAATTCAATAAAAATTTACTAAGTACTTACTGTGTGCTGGGTGTTGGCAATACAAAGAAAACAGTGCCTGCTCTCAAGGAGCTTACAATCTAGTAGGGGAAAAGAAGTCATGAACACAAATAAATAGAAAACAGAATAAGGAATTCAGAGTCAGAAGGATTCTTTGACATTGCTCAGTCCAATCATCTTTACAATATTCAGACGGTCAAAGGAAATCTAGGAATGTGTAAAGGCAGCCTTTTCCATTTCTTTCTTCACCAGCACTGATGCTTGGGATACATACATACATACACATGTGTATGTGTATATATATATACCTATAACTGTACCTACATATCTCTATCAATCCATCTATCCCTAATAGATAAAAACCTGCCTCTCTCTCTAATCCCTATTTATTGGTCCTATTCTCCCATCAGGAACTACACTGAATAGGTTTAATCTCTATTCCACAAGAAATCCTTTCTCAAGTGCCTGGAGACTACTCCCATGATGTTAGAAAATCTTTTCCCCCAGATTAAACTCCCCCAGTTCTTTTTGTCCCATAGATCTCACCTCCATTCCCTTCTCTTCCTCCAAACAGCCACCACCATCATAAAGGTAACTCCTTACCTCGCCCTATACTATTCTGATAGCCTCCTCACTGGGCATAGTGAATCCAGACTCTTCCTCCTCCACATTTTAAAGCACAATTCGCAGCACTCCCATGCTTAAGAAATGTTCATGGGTCCCTATTGCCCCACAAACTCTTCTATTTAGCAATTAAAGCCCTTCACAATCGGGTTCCAACAAACTTTTCCAGGCAAATTAAACGTTACTTATTACTCTACCTCATGTACTCTATGTTCCAGACAAAATTCTCCTCCCCACTGATGATCTGTTTCTGACCTCTGTACATTTGAACAGGCTGTCCTGGGTCTGCCTATTCAAAGAATGGAATTTAGTGGAATGGATCTAGGAGAGAAACAGAGCCCCTAGACTCATTCAAGTCACCTCCTTCAAGAGTCCAAGCTCTCCTGATCTTCCCTCTGTCGGTTTCCCCCCCCACCAGAAATCACTCTGTACGTGTATGTGTGTGTGTATGCATTTAATAAGAGCTAGCATTTATGTAGCATTTGAAGGCTTGCAAAAAAAAAAAAAGGCTTTATAAATACTATCTCATTTGATCCTCATACCCTGGAAGGCAAGAAAAGCTACTCTATTATCCCTACTTTACAGATGAGGAAAGTTAAGTGACCTGCCCAGGGGTCAAAGAGCAGTAAGTATTTGGGGTTGGTCTTGGTGACTCCAAGTTAGGCATTCTATCTACTAAACCACTGAGCATCCTGGGATGACACCCAAGGTCCATTGTGGGTCTAATGATCTGTGATTTTTTCTTCCACATGCTAAATATCCTCAATCCCTTTATCACTACCTGAATAATAAGTTTGCCTTGACGACCCCCGACCATGCTATTTCAGTTTGTTAATATAATTCCTACAAATATGGTACCCAGAAAACACTCCAGATGTGGGCTGAGCAGGGAAGAATACAATGGAACCATCCCCTTCCTTGTTCTGGAGACCATTTGATCTTAATGTAGCCTAAGATCAAATTCCCTTTTTTTATAGTCCCATCAGAATTGGGAGATAGGCTTCCAGTCCTCTTAAACTCGGAGGGTCCTCTTCTCATGCATGGCTTTCCTAATGCACAGACAGATCTGATCATGTCACCTATCTGCTCAAAAAGATTCACTCTCTCCCCACTGCCTCTGGGATAATGGCTACAAGCGAAATGCTGAGCTAAGGAACTTGGATGCACTGCTCACTGCCTCTCTTCTTCCCTCCCCCATTCTATACTTAGGAATTAGATTTTTTTTGGAAACTAAATGTAGGACTCTATGCTTATTAAATTTGTATGTTGTTAGAAGTAGCCCATCCATCATGCCAGACTGTCAGGATCTTTCTAGAGCCTGATTATGTGATCCAACTATCTGTCATCGATTGAATGGGGGAACCATCAGTATCAGCACATGCAAATCCTAACCAGCACAAAGGTATGTGTGAGTGCAAAACCAGCCTCTTCCTCATACTAAGTATTATACCTAGAATCACAGACTCATTACCTTAGTGACCTTGTCCAATCTTTGCATCTTAAAGGGGAAAGTGCCAATGAAATAAAATAAAACTCTTACTTACAGTCAC
>CM053589.1:174046752-174079349 GCA_028646515.1 Pseudochirops corinnae | reverse complement strand
TAATTAAATAATTGAAATAATTAATAAACTTAGTAACTTGTAAGGTATAAAATAAATCCACAAAAAAGCATCAGCATTTTAATATAATACTAATAAAAACCAGTAAGAAGAAGTAAAAAGAGAAAATGTATTTAATTATAGTATATATATATATATATATATACACACACACACACACACACACACACACACACACACACACACACACACATATAAAAACCTTTGAGAATCTACCTTCCAAGATACACACAACAACATATAAATATACTACAAGCAGCTGTTTACAGAAATAAAGGCAATCCTAAATAGTAGAGAAAATATTAATTCCTCATGGTAGCACAGGCCAATTTAATAAAAATAACAACGTGATCTAAATTAATTTACTTGTTCAATTTTATACCAATCAAATTGCCAAAGGATTACTCTATAAAATTAGAAAAATAGCAAAATTCATAGGAAGGAAGAAAAGTTAAAATCTCAGGAGTAATAATGAGAAGAAATGAGAATGAAGGAGGTATAACCAAGACAGATATATAACATACATGTATATAAGTCAAACTATACTACTAAGCAATAATTATTACAAAACATTTTGGTCCTGGTTAGGAAATTGATCGGTGGAATTGATTAGGTAAATAACATACAGAAGCAAATGTATTTAACATCTAAGTATTTGATAAACATGACTCCAGTTACTGGAATAAGGACTCACTACTTGACAAAAACTTCTGGGGAAATGATACTGAAGAAATTAGATTTAGACAGACCCCTCATACCTCATGCCAAGATAAGCTCCAAATGTGAACATGACCTAGATATAAAAGGTCACATCATAAACAAATTAAACCAACATGGAGACAAACAACCCCTCTTTTCCAAAGCTGCATCTCTGATGACTCTCTTTAAGCGCTCTTCCTGCAATCCATTGTTGCTAATGTACTGAAGCATGCACTCATCCCAAGCATACACCATTCCATTGACCTTCTGGAGATCTTCAACTTTAATTCTCCAGAGGCTGTGGTTCTCCATGATGTATAACCATAGCACACCACTGGAAAGATATTTCCATTTGTCAACTCCCAAATTTTCCAGGGTATCTGAGCCCTGTCTCTATATTTCTGGTTTGTTTACCACATTTTGCCAAGTTCTCAACTCTCAAATGGCTAGAAGCTTACTAACTCCAGTGGCCCTCCATCACCCCTGGAAGCAAGTACAAACTTCTCTGTTTGGCAGTTAAGAGTTCTTCACACCTTGGCTCCAAATTACCTTTCTGCCTTACTGGGCATCATTCCCCTTGACAGTCTCTGTGTTCTAGTCAAGCTTACTAATGGTTCCTTATACATGACACTCCCTCTTGGTGCCATGGGTTTTTCCCAGTGCCTGGAATGCACTTCAGTCTTTTAAAATACCAAGCTACCTTCAAGATTCAATTCAAGTGGTGTCTTTGATATAAAGTCTTTCCAAACTCTTCATATATATATGTATGCATGTAAATATGTGTGTGTGAACCCTCGCCTATAGAATGTAAACTTATTAAGGGTAAGAATTGTTACATTTTTGTCTTGTATTCCCAATGCCTAGCACAATAAAGGCTTGTTGATTAATTTAATTGAGTTAAGGGAATAGGCTAAGCATTCTTTGAGGCAAGGGCTGTAGGGAAATAATTTTCAAATTAATCTGGGTTATTTGGCCCCAATTGGTTTGCTCCTACCCTTTATTTTCTTGGTCTGTTCCCATCTAGAGGGACTGCTGTAGGTAAAACTTTGATGTCACTTACATCTGGTGGGACCCCTGTCTATAGGAACCCTGACTAGTGTGACCCAGAGGGCATTGGCCTGAGCTTGAAGCAGAGATAGAGAGTTTTCCGCATTTCCTTTGGTCTCTTCTTCTGGCCTAGTCCCTGAACTCCACTTATCAGAATGAATAGGGGATTTCTGGCGGCAGTGTGACCCCTGGGAGGGCACTAGTCCATTTTTCTTTTTTTCTCTGTATTTAAAGGGAGAAAGTGGGAAGGGGATAAAGGAAGCTCTTCTTTGCCTAGAGAACAAGGGAGGGATTGAATCCATTCATTACTAAGCAAAAAAGGAAATCTATACCCCTCTTTTACTGAAGCTCAGCTCCTACTCACCTTCTTTCTCTCAGAAGTATGGGAATTCTCCAGTCATCTACCCTCAGAACTAAGGTGTAGTGCTTCTAGAGTTCTACGAGACAGTGAGCTACCAGTCAAAAGACTGAACTTCAGCAATCCAAGAAGGCAGCCCTTTGTCTTCTTGGTGGGTCTGTTTGCCAACTACGTCAAAGATCTTTAGATTCATCCAAAAAGTTGGTTAAAAAAAAAAGTACACAATGAACCTACTCTGGGCAGAGGACAGAAAGACAGTGGGGGAGTGGGGAGAGGGGGAAGAGTATTCCCAGAAGCTAGGGATGGCTTTGACCGTTGGAGGAAAATCAGACATATAGAAAGCTGAAAACAAATGCCAGCAAAAGATAATGCCACTTGATTCCCTGCCCACATTCTACAGGCGAGGGTTCACACACATATATTTACATGCAGGTGTATGTATGAAGGGTTAGGAAAGACTTTATACCAAAGATAGCATTTGAATTGAATCTTGAAGGTAGCTTGGTATTTTAAAAGACTGAAGTGCGTTCCCTGCGTGCATACCTACTTTGATGCTGTTTTCCCCCTTACCTTAAATTCCCTTACACCTTTGACTAGGTCAAGGCCACCGTCTGAATGTTATGGATTATTGAACTTGAGACATAAGAACCTTGTTGAAAAAAGACACAGACCCACTTCAAGTTCATGATGTGCAACAACTGTAACTGGGCCCCAGGGCTGCTTGTGATTCCTTTTCCACTTAATTCCCTAGTACATGTCTCACAATAGCTACTCCAAACATTCTATATCCCTCCATTAAGGATAGTCCACCCTGGAATTCTCAAATGGAAGGAAAATCTTGTAAATTTGAGATTTTTTTAAACTCTGTTAATAATATGTCTGGCAAAGTGAGTCAATGAATCACAGATAATTCTCCTTGAAAACAAGGGGTAAATGGATAGCAGATTAAAAATTGGAATTCAACAAAATGTTACTTTCAGGCAAAAAATGAGAGATATACACAAAGATAAAAGAAAGGACAGTAAAATTTATTATATAAAAAAATCAGGTCTAGTAATCATGATCTCAAAGTGAAAGTTAAAAACGATTTAAGCAAAAGTGAAAATTGAGAAACCACACTGTGTCAGCAATATTATTCAATATTGTTTTAGATCATTTAAAATACCTCGACAATATAAAGTACCTGAGCATATACCTGCTAAAACGCAGAAACTGTATGAACATAAACATAAAACACTTTTTATACAAATAAACTCAGATCTAAATAATTGAATTAATATTTATTGTTCCCAAGTAGGTAAAGCCAATATAATTTTTAAATGACAATTTTACTTAATCTGTTTATTCAATGTCATCCAAAGTAAATTACTAAAAAAAATTTTCACTGAATTAGAAAAACAATAACAAAGTTTATTCAGAAGAGCAGAAGGTCAGGAACTTCAAAGAAATCAGGGAAAATGTGTAAAGGAAGTAGGTTCAGCAGAATAAGTAGGTTCAGCAGAATCAGGCCTTAAAGTATATTATAAGGGAAAGCATTACTGAAGTATAAGAAGGATAATTCCAATTATTTTAAATTAAAATGTTCTTGTATAAATAAAACCTATGTAGCCAAGGATGGAAGGAATACAGAAAATTGGAGGAAAACTTTCATAGACAATCTCTCAGATGGGATGTGTTTGGGTTGGAATATTGCTGTGATGTAGGAAATGATGAGCTGGTTGATTTAGAAAAATATGGGAAGACGTGGACTTAGGAAGGAAGATGCTATCCACCTTCAGAGAAACACATGACAGGTGGAAATAAGCACAGTACGATCTTACACATACGTGTATGTGTATAAATATCTACTGATATGTATTTACGTCCATGCTTAATTATAGTCTTTTCTGGGGAAGCGGAAAGGAGGGGGAAAAATGAAGTAAAAAGTGCACAGCAGAGAACAAAAGAAAACCAACAAGGAAGGAAAGAAAAGCTGGGCAGCTTTGAAAACAATGTGTAGTATTTATTATATAGGTTTTCTTGAAATGAAAATTATCATTTTATATTGAATCCTCTCTTATGGTCTGCCGTGTACGTGGAAATGTTATTTTTTCTTTTCTCATTTTGTGTATAAGTTTAAAATAAAAATAATTTGCAAAAAGAAAGACAGAAAGAAAGAAAGGAAGGAAGAAAGAAAGAAAGAAAGAAAAAGAAAACAAGGGGCACTCTATTCATTTTACAAATGTGATTTAGAGCCAGAAAAGGGAAGTGACTTGTTGAAGGTAACACAAGAAGTTAGAGTGGGAATGATGGGCTGGAAAGAGCTAAGGAGTTCAAGGATGGGTTGACCTGGCTTGGTTAGATAAATCTGATTGGTCTAATTGCTGTTGATTTGTGCTCTGCCATATTTGTGAATGGGGGTGGGAGTGGGGTAGGGTAGTAGAGTAAGGAGGTGTTTGAATACTGAGACCCAGAAAGGTCCAGAGTTAGAATCCTTATCCCCCAGAATGCCAAGTTGAGAAAGAATCTTAAGAATTTTATTTATAGATCTTGTATAAGCTTTCCAAAAGGCAGAACTATTTTGAATCTAGGGTTTTCTTTCAATCCTTCAGGATTAAAACAAAAGTCAAAAGCCAGACAATTTTGCTGTCTTGGACAAGGCTGGGCTATTGGGACTCATCCTTTCCCACATGCGGGAAAAGGTCTCTGTAGGGGTGGAGTTCAGGGTAGCGACTAGTGAAAAGAAACTGTCCAATGAGAGGAGAAAAGGTGTGACTGACCTTGGAAAGGCATTTCCATCTCCCAAAGGTGGGGCCAGAGAAGGGAGGAAGTACTGTTTCTTCCCTTTTGAGTTCACTCCCTACTTCAAACTTATGGCCAAACAAAAGGAAAAAAAGGGCTTATCAAAAGGAAACATACCTTTTAAGACTCCGGTTGGATGTTTAGTCTTGAAATCCTCCACCCCAAAGGTCTCTTTCAGCTTCCAGGACTTGGTGGTTTTTCAAGAAGCCCTGAAAAAGGTGCTTCTAGGCAAGGCTTCCAGAACTTGAAAAATCCCTTCATTTTAAAGTTGAAGAAACTAAAGCTCAGGGAAGTCATTGCTCCCCTAATTTAATTATACTGCTTCTAAATAACCATCTCCTCCACTCTTTCAATCTGTTCCCTGTGGGTGCCCCCAGTAGGTAGCTAAAATGCACTAAGATAATAGCTTGCATATTGCCATATCAAATCTTCTACCATCAGCCCGCCAATAAGTTCCCAATCTTTGAGGGTCACTGACCATAGATTCTAGAATTCTATCCATTACGCCAAGCAGTCACACAGGGCCTCCATTCGTAATGTCATATTCTACGATTACTGATGCCCTACAAAACTATCTATTAATTTAATGGGTTATAGGATGCATAATGTCACCACCTGACACCATATCTAACAGTCAAAGTGATTTTCCTAAAATACAGATGGTACCATGTCACTGCTACTACCTCACTTCCTCACTCAATAAACTCCAATGGCTCCCTATTACCCTCCAAGCTCAAATATAAAATTATCTGTTTGCATTTAAAGTCCTTCCCAACCTGGACCCTTCCTACGTTTCCAGTCTTCTTACATTTTCACTTCCTCCATACTCTGCCATTCAACTACATTAACTTTCTATATGTTTCTTGCACATGGTACTCCATCTCTCAACTCTGTGCCTTTTCAGCAATCCCTGGAATGTCCTTCCCACCTCATCTCTATTTCCAGGTTTCTTTTAAGATTGCTCAAATTCTGCCTTCTGCAGGGAGGCTTCTTCCTCCTCCTTCTACTATTTCCTTTAAAGATGGCCAGCCTTTTCCTCTGCATACATCCTGTATAATTGTTTATATGTTGTCTCCCTCATTAGACTGTGACTTCCCAGAGGACAGGAGTCACGTTTTCATCTTTCTTTGTATCCTCAGCACTTAGCACGGTATCTGTCACATAATAATGGCTTCATAAAATGTTTACTGACTGACCACCAGCTTTCCTACAGACACAACAGAAAATCGACTCATAGAACCAGCATATCTCCTTAGCCAGCCTTCATAACCTGGTAGAGATTCAGCCAGTCACTTTGTCCAAAGTCCCACATCGGCCAGGGAATTGCATGTCTATTTGGACCTGAAGGCTAAAACCAGGTGTCACATGAGGAGAAATGCATTTCCCAGCAAGTTCGGATACTGACCCACTAACATCTTACAAGAATATGTTATAAAGGTACAGCTAGGTGGCATAGTGAATAGAGCACCAGCCCTGGAGTCAGGAGGACCTGAGTTCAAATCCAGCCTCAGACGCTTAACACTTACTAGCCATGTGACCTTGGGCAAGTCACTTAATCCCAATTGCCCTGCCCTCCCCCCTCCAAAAAGAAAAAAAAAAAGAATGTGCTATAAGATCTAAGATTTCAAGTTGCAAGAGACCTTAGAAATATTGAGTCCAGTTCCATCATTTTATAGATAAAGAAACCGAATCTGGGAGGGAAGTAACTTACCCAACACCACACAGTGAATCAGTATCAGGTTCAGAATTTAAAGAGAAGTTCTCTGTCTCTGAATCAGGACCCCGGTTTGGTAAGGCCACAACCAGGTCCTTTTCAAGTTATACCTTCTTGAAGAAGAAGGGCACAGAATAGGAACCTTGGAGAAGCTTCAGGGTTACCAGGAGGAACAGTGAAAGGCACAGTGAGAAGGGATCAAAGATAAATCCACAAATTAGGGCTCTGATAATAGTAAAGAGGCCTAGTGGGGGGGAGGGGCGGACCAGGGAACTTGCTTGAAGGTAGTTGTGCCCAAGGGACCCAGGGGTGAGGCTGAGATGCAGAAAACAAAGTTCAGGATGAGCTGCCAAATTTCTTCAGGTGAAGATTTCACAAAGGATAGATAAATGAAGTCCATTAAAATATGCTTTGATTTTTATTCAAGTTTTTCATTAATTCTAGTAGCATCTTGGCTTGTCTTTCATAACTTGACCTTACCCACAGTCACGTTTGTGTCAGAACAGAGTAAAATTGGGGCAACATTCTTTCCAAAAAATGTCCTGACTTTGCCTTTGCAAGCATCAGTTTTGAGAAAGAGAGACAGTTACCTTCTTCATTTGTGTATTGGAAGGAATGAATTGATTTCCAAACCGCTAAAATTCTTGCTAGAAATGCACCAAGAAAGAGGATTGTGTTGTCTTCATCTTATGGATTATAGAATAGAGTCATCAAATTGCTAAGAACAATTAAACATATCTGGAGACCATACCTTCCAGAGACCTGCATCCCATGACACCCCCATCCCCCTTCACACACACACACACACACACACACACACACACACACACTCACACACACATACTCACACAGACTTGCATCCCACAACACCCCCATCCCCCTTCACATATACACACACTCTCACACACATGTACACTCACACATACTCATACACACACTCACACATACACTCATATACATACTCACACACACACACATACACATTCACACACACACACACACACACACTCCAGTTTGAACCTTTACTTGAACATTACTGTAATATAAGTCCAGGCATCTACATCAGCAAACTGTTAGGGGTGAGATGGGCTTATTATGTGGTCTGATCTCAAAAGATGAAATGAAATGAGAAGAATATCTATGGGTTCAACATGTAGCCGTGTTTGCAACCTAAGCCACAGAGGGTCAGGTTAGAATGCTCTCAACTTCCTTATTCTCAGTGCTTGAAAAGCCAAACCTCCCTTTACTTTGTCTTAGAAATGGGCCCTTTTTTCAATCAGCTTCTATCAGGCTCTAGGCAAGTCATGCAAATCCTCGGTTTCCTCTGAGGAAGTTCAACCCACGAAATGGAGCATTTGTAAAGCATTTCCTATGTATCAGACACTGTGGGAAGACTGGTGATAGATACAATCTCCCTCTGGGAGATTACTATCTACTGGAGGTAGACAAGACACAAAGGGAAGGGAGGAAGGCTATCCACTGAGGCCATGGGAAGGAGACAGAAAGAGGCAGCAGGGCAGCCTGGTTCCCGTATGGATGAAGCAAAAGCCTCACCTGTTAGGGTCAAGGTGGGGAGAGAAGGGATCCAGCAATGGAGTCTCATATTGAAAGGACAGATTCAGCTCTGGGGTTTTGATGCACATGGATAAAGGGCCAGAACTGTTCCACAATAAACAAACATGCAGGTTCTCACCTGAATCGATGAGATGTGTTTAAGTCTGTCGATCGGGCATCAAGCCATTCTCCTGCCCCTTCTCCACCATGTCTCTTCTGTTTCCAGTGCTGATCGGCGTGGGAGTTGAAACTTTACTCCAAGGAAAATTCAAAAGCCTGGCTTTCTATCTTCTGTAAGTACAGTAATTTTTTGGTCAGAAATAAAGTATTATTGTTTATATAGAATTTTATATGCATAGCTGGCCTGTTGAAGGGACCCAGAAAGTCAAATGAGATGATATCCGTAAAGCATTTAGCATAGTGCCCAGCACATCGAAGACACTAAATAAAGGCTCCTTCTATTTCTCCCTTCCCCATCCCCAGTCCCGTCCCTAACCACCTTATAAAGGAATGTGACCTTACCAAAGGATCGCAAGGACCTTCTACTCTGGCCAACTCCTTTGAACAGGGATGGATTCAAACCTCCCAGGAATGTGGCCTTGGGTTTCTGATTCCTGCACTCCGAGCCTCAGCGGCCCCATCTGTAAAACGAGTGTGGTAATTGTTGCACTATTCCCCTCACAGGGCATCCAAGACAAAGCACTTTGTAAATGGAAAAGTGCTCCAGAAATGTGAGTTGTGTTGATGATGATGATGATTTATTAGGTTTTTTCCCCAAAGCCATCCAGAGTTGCTCTCCAGGTCCTTCTGGGATGCTTCCTTCACTGTGGAGTGATGCTGGTACTAGGTTCTTGCATATTGTACTAAAGAGTCATGAGGTCTGATGGCTTCTACCAGGGCAGAAAGACGTCCAGTACGACCCCAGGAGTCACAGGGGGCTGCTCGGGGAGGCAAAGTACTCTGCCCTTCACGCCCTGCATGGCCTCAAACTCCTCAATTGTGCAATTGTTTAAAAAAAAAAAGAAGTAGACAGGATGACTGTGAGGGGCCCTTCCAATTCTAATTGTGTCACCCCATAAACACATTGTGTCCGCTTTCAGTCAAGCTGAAGGGAATGTAACAAGCATTGATTCACTCAGCACCTCCTCTGTGCCAGGCCCTGTGCTGAGCCCTTTACAAATGTCCTCACAACTTTGTCAGGGAGGTGCTGTGATCACCCCCATTTTGCAGTCAAGGAAATGGAGACAGACAGAGGTAAAGTAACTTCCCCAAAGCTAATGTGTCTGGGGTCAAATTTGAACTCAGATCTTCCCGACTCCAGGTCCAGCGCTCTACCCACTGTACTCCCTAGCTGCCTGAGATCGAGAGGCTAAGCCCTAGTAGGATGGACACTGGGTGGTGAATTCATTGGACACCCCTGAAACCAAGAAAAAAAAGACAAAATAATGAGAACTCCTTTACATATAAGTATTCATGTATATATGTAATATTTATATATATATTTATATATATATATAATATATTTATATTTATATATATATATATATATATATACGTATACACACACACACATTCATGCAATTGTAGGTAGGATTTAGGTTCTAAACAAGCCAGATGTGGGGAGAAAAGGCAATCCACATTTACTAATAATATGTTGCTCCATTCAGTTGTGTCCAATTAGTCATGACCCTGTGGACCATCACATCCTAGTGCTCTCACAGGATTTTCATGGCAAAGACACTGGAGTGGTTTGCCATTTCTTTCTCCATTGGTTTAAGGCAAACAAGTTAAGTGACTTACCCAGGGTCACACAGCTAGTAAGTTTCTGAGGCTAGATTCAAATTCAGGTCTTCCTGATTCCAGGCCCAGTACTCTATCTCCTGAGATATCTAGCTGCCTCCTGACTAATAATACATTATGTTAAATTAGATCTGCAAGGGTAAGGGCCATGTCTAACTTATGTCCACATTACCTGCAGAGCTTACTTGGCACAGTGACTCTCAAATGATGGCTGCTCTACAAGTTCTTATCAAATAATTGAATGAATGAAACCCACACCCTGGGGACCAGGGGAATAAAACAATGTTTGTAGATAGTAGATTTATTGGGATACCAAAAATCAATGATTAAAAGAACAAGCCCCAAAAGTGAGGAAGGGGAGGGAAGGGGACCAGCAGGAATGCTGCCTCTAACCAGTGTCCATCCTTTAGGTTTTCAGGGGCTGCAGTCTCCATCTGTGAAGGGTCCTACTTTGTAGCTAAGCTGCTTTCCCTCTGCTTCCGGTGAGTACTTTCCATGTTTCTCTGGTGGCTGGGTATAAATGAGGAGACAAAAGGGAGAAGAGAAGCAAAATCATCTCCAACGCCCTTTGAGTACAAGTGAACCTAGAGCATCTTCCATTTCTGGAGATACGGAGCAGAGTAGCCACCACAGGAGTTTCAAATGACCCTGAAGCAGAAATAAGAAGAACCTCCCTTCCTTCTCTGGAGTATTCACAAGGTTTCACATTCGTTCATCTACTGTCAGAATCAGACATACTTCAGGTTGACTGATGTTGTTTTTTTTTCTTTTTTACTCTTTGTCACAAGAAATTGCACACTAGGGAGGAGAGAGGAGGAGGAATATATTTGGAAATTAAGGTGCTAGAAGAATATAAGCCACCCATATCCATTTTTAAAATGTAAGGATTTTTTTTAAGGAATGCTAGCTCCTATGATCAGAAGACCTGGTTCTAAGTCTCAGCTTAGACATTTTATGTCCCTGTGTTATTGTTCCAATCATTTAAATTTCTTTGAGCGTCCGTTTCCTCTTTTGGAAATTGTAGCTAACAATGCTTGCACAACCTACTTCATCAGGTTATTGGGAGCATCAGATGACACCATGCATATGAATGTTTGTTGTAACTTGATAAGCAAATTGATGAGTGGTTATTATTATCAATCAGCAAGCATTTGTTAACCACTCATCCTAGGCCAGGCCCTGTGCTAGGTACTTTGGAGACAAAGACAAAAATGAAATTGGTCCTGACCTCAAGAAGCTTATCTTCTATTGTAGGGGAAACTATGTACTCTTATAAATATCTACAGAATGAATAGAAGTTAATTTCTGGGAAGGGAAGGATTGATCCTAGTAGTTGGAAGGATCAGAGAAAGGCTCATGTAGAAAATGGCCCTTGAGGTGAGCCCTAAAGGAAACGGGGAGATTCAATGAAACAGAGAGGAGAGAGGAGGCATTAGACTTTTAAAAAGTGGACAGAGATTTCTTAGGGCAATAGTGTATAGATTTAGAACTGGGATAACTTCATCAGTCTAGAGATGAGGAAACTGAGAACCAGGGAGATTAAATTATTTCCCTGAGGCCATATGAATATTAAATGTTAGAGACAGGATTTGAACCCAGGTCCTAAGTTCCAAATGCATTGTTCTTTCCCCTGTACCAATCAATCAATAATCATTTATAAAGCACCTACTTGTTTAGTGCCCTTCCCCACAGGGTATTCATAGCTCATAGTTCATAGATCAATGTTGGATCTATTCTACAGATAAGAAAACTGAGGCCATAGAGGGCATAAGGGTCACACAGGTGACTTGAACTCAGTACTCTTTCTTCTGCACAGACGTTGAGGGTAGCAGCCACTATTTTCCTTACTGAGACATCTCCTCAAACATTGAAAAATACCTCAGTCCTAAGAACAACGGGGGAAAATGGGGTGTAAACCTCTGGCCACGTCTCGGGGTCCAGTGCATTGTGGGGGTGATCCCTCAGACAGGTATATTGGTCAAACAGGCCACCGGTTATGTTTAGCTCTCTGAAATCCCTCATGATGTCTATGGTTTATCTAATACCATTCAGGGTCTCCCCAGGAAGAGTCTCAGATTTCTTTTCCCCAAAGGAATCAGTGCCATCAGGCTTAGAGACACTGATTACTCTGTTTTCTCTAGAGAATGACTGTCAGGCTGAAAGGTGTACATCTGGCAAGTCAGAGGCATCAGATAGCTTGGGAAAGCTTGGATAGAGTGCCTGTGGTTCTTAGGGTCCTAGATCCATGGACACTGATAGCTAGCTAGAAGGGATATAAGGGACACCTAATCCAACCCTTTTATTTTATAAATGAAGGCACACAAGACATGCTCCCCACCTTTTGGCAGAAAAGAGATGGTTACAGGGTGCAGACCAAGAAATGTATTTTTGAGACCCGGCCAATACAGTGATTTGTTTTGTTTAACTGAGCAAATTGTTTGTTGGGGTTTTTTTCTCCCCATGAGAAGAGAGAAAAAAATACAGAGTTTTGTTCACTGAAAAAATAATAATAAATTAAATTTTTAAGATGAAGGAACAGAGGCCCAGAAACGGAAAGCATTTTATTCAAGGACAAACAGGGAGAAAACATCAGAACAGCGGCCCAGTCCCGTGACTGCGCAGCCCAAAGCTTCCTCCATTACTGCATGGCGTTTCCTTCAGACATTGCCACTCCCTGTTGGTAGCCAAGTTGGTGGAAATTTTAATTACGCCCGGCCCTAGCTTCACACCTTGCACACGTGGGCAGCTGCCTAATAAATGCTTGTTGGACTGCACTGGGTTGATCAAAATTAAACAGGTATTAAATGAGAGCACTGGAATTGCAGCCTAAGTCTCTAGAGGTATTCTGAGGCAGTGCAGTGTGCTACAGCCCAGCCCCACCAATCCTTAGCTTTTCTGACCTTGAACACATCAGCTCGCCTCCCTTTGTCTGCTTCCTCTGAAAGCCTTCAGCTAAAGATGGAAAAATAGCTTCTTCTCCATGAATGGAGCCCTGATACTAACTGGTTTCTGAGTCCCCATGCAACTGCCCCCCACAAACCACACATGCTATGATACCCAGGGTGGCTGTTTAAGATGGGCCACACCAGCATCTACACAGGCCCCAAATCATGTTAGATCATGTCAGGCCTCAGCTGGACATTGGAATAGTGAGATAGATCCCCGAAAGTTTTCAAAATGATAATAGCTCTCTTTGTTATATAGTGTCTTATGGCTTGCAAAGAATTTCCTTACATGTCCACAGAGGCAGTTTTTGAAAATATGATTCTCCTCATTTGACAGATCAACAAAGTGAGGCTAAGGGAGCGTTAATGAGGAAGAGAAGGGAACGAGCATCGATTTGGTGCCTAGTTATGTTCCAGGCATCACGCTAGAGTGGTTGACAAAGGTTACCTTATCTGATGATCTTCACAGTGACTCTTGCACGGAGGTGTTATTACTATCCTGATTTTATAGTTGAGGAAACTGAGGCAGATAGAGGTTACGTGATTTCCCAAAGGTCACATGGCTAGTAAGTGATTTAGAATCAAGCTTTAAAAAATCTTGTAGCCCACCAGATCAAGTTCCTTCATGTGTTCACTCAGTAAGTGTCAAAGACAGGAAGCCAGGCATCCCAGGATGCAGGATGGTAGTGTGGAAAATACCCCAACTGGAGTCAGGGGAGTGGGTCATATCGAGCCTCTGATACTTACTACCAGGGTGACCACACACAGATTCCTTGGCCTCCTTGGGCCCCAGTTTTCACATCTATAAAATGGAGGCTGGGCTACAAGACTGAGGTCTCTACCAGCACTATATCTTCTTTGATTACTTGTCAGCGTTACTTAGAGGAGATTCCAGCACGGGAAAAGAAGTTGACAGATGACCTCTAAAGTCTATGAGAGGCCCAAGATTTTCAACAAGTGGCTTTTTTGGAGGATGTTGTATTTTGATTGTTGCAAAGAACCCACAGGAGATGGGGACTCCATTTGAGGACATTTTGGAATGGCTAAGAATGGGTAGGATGCAGTGTGACATGGCGTTGGGTTTGGAGTCAGGGGACCTGGGTTTAATCCTGCCTTCGACAATGACTTCACCTCCACAGGCCTCAATTTCCTCCTTTGTAAATTGAAGGGATTGAACTTGATGACCTCCAAAGGCCCTTTCAACTCCAATCCATGCTGCCACCCTCTGAGTGATAGGGTTCATCTGGGTACTCACATAAGAAAAAAGGAGAGGAAAGCAAAGGAGGGCCCTTAAGGAAATAAACCAAAGATTCTAAAATACAGAAAAACCTTAGGATTTTTGGTATGCCCCATCTGCCCTCACTGGCCTCAACTCCCATAGCCCTTACTCACTACATTTACCTATGTAACAGAGGTAGGACTGTCTCCATCATTTTATGTATGGGAAACTGAGTCAGAGAGAGAGAACATGAACTCACCTGGGAAAATTAGCCTGATTTCCTTCTATGGAGCAATTAAACCACAATGCCTCTATTCAATATTGATCAATATCTGGGACAACTTCAACCATCTTCCCTAGAGGGTTGACCATTGTTATTGATGCTTTCTTGGGTCTCCAAATGTATGTGTAAGGGGAGAAGGGACAATGGCCAGAAATTTCTAAAAATGACCATTATTTCCCGTTTCTCTGGACCTTCATGTTGTCTATTTTTTTTCTTAGCCACTAGAGGTCACCCAACCCTGGCCTTAAATAAAACGCAAAGTACTAGATTCAGAGGGTAATATGCAGTCTGGTGTTTCAAGCAACCACACAAACACCAGGTGTCAGCAAGGAGAGGGTTTCTTCCTAAAGGCACCGGTGTGATGTCTACCTCTCTGCCTCAGATTAATCTCTCTCTCTGTGTCTCTCTCTGTCTCTGTCTCTCTCGGTCTCTCTCTGTCTCTCTCTCTCTCTCTCTTTCCCCTCTCTTCCACTACCCTTTCCATTCCTCCCCTCTTCTTCTCTTTTCTCCCCTCTCCTCCCATCTCCTCTCTTCTTCTGTCCTCTTTTCTCTCTTCTCTGTCTCTCCTCTTCTCTCCTTTCCTCCCTTCTCCTCTCCTTTCCTCTCCTCTGTTTTCCTCACCTCTGTCCCTCTCACTTCCTGTTACCTTAAATGAACCTCTCTCCCCTTCTTTTCCCTCCACTCTCCCCCTCCATACCTTCTCTCCTTCCACATTTGCTCTCTGTTCTATCAATCATGGCCACTCCCATCCCCACCTTTATTTTCCTCAGGTGTCAACCAGAATCTCTGGCCTATGTCTTATGGGAAAAGGCTGGCAAGCTGGGCTGCTTCCAGAAATTCCTGGGCTATCTGCTGCTGTCTGTCGCCTGCTTTCTGCACCCAGTGCTGGTCTGGCATGTGACTATCCCAGGTATGACCACCAGCAGGGCTCAATGGGGTGACCACACACATAGCATAAAATAAAGTGTTCTCAAAGTACGAAGGACCGAACATCCCAGGCTCTCCCGCCACAGTCATTGCCCTTATAGGACTGCTTGGCTAAGGTCCCTGGGGAAGGAGAGAGAGCCAGTATGGCTGATCCTGACTAAATGGAGTATTCTGAGCGAGGACTCATCTTCCTTAATGGAGAAGCCCAGAGTCCTCTGGGAGCCTAAAAATAAAAATAGTATCTGAGTGGGTAAAAGTTTTAAGTCAGTATTGATCCTAACCTTCCACAGGGTTTAACTGCTCTGGTCCTCATCAAAATTAAGGTAATCACTAGAACATATTTTTTAGGAAGTCAGGAAAGAAAAATCAAGTTTGAAAAAAGTCACAACCACCACCGCAATAATAACAACAATTTCCGTTCCCAAAGCCTTTCACGTTTACAAAGTGCTTAGTCACCAGTTCTTCTGGACACTGATAACTCTTGTGATTTTTCTTCACGTAGTCAGCTTGGAGAGTTCTCTAAGCCAGGACCTCCAATTAGACTTTTTAAAAGTGGACAGAGATTTCTTAGGGCAGTAGAGTATAGATTTAGAACTGGGATAACTTCATCAGTTTATAGATGAGGTCCAGGGAGGTTAAATTACTTCCCTAAGGCCATATGGATATTAAGTGTTAGAGACAGGATTTGAACCCAGGTCCTAAGTTGCAAATGCAGTGTTCTTTCCTCTGTACCAATCAATCAATAATCATTCCTAAAGCACCTACTATGTGCCAGGCACTATCCTAAGCTCTGGTGTTACAAAAAGAGGCAAAAGTCAATCCCTGTCCTCAAGCTGCTTATAAACATTAACACGTGCTTCCTTTATCATAGCTGAGTATGAAAGTCAGCTGCTAAGCAAGGCTAGTCCATGCGACCAGATGACCACAAACCAAATGTGTCTTTGGGGCCCTCTTTATGGGTACCCTCGCCTCTAAGCCACCTAGTCTGTAGGCATGCTGTGTCTCAGAGATCTGATTCTAACACAGGGAGAAGCAGTAAAATTGGCTTGTTAATATAAATTCAGTTGAGGGGGTCTGAGAGAAAGACCTCAGACTCAAAAACACAAGGCCACATGGAGGCCAGCAGACTTCAGGACACTAGGAAATTGCTGTTGAGAAGGGGCTAAGTAGGATAGGGAGGGACTGACTTAGAATATATCCATTGGATGAAAAAGCTCATCCTTATATAGCTTCCTACTTTAGTAATTATTCCCATTAACTAGGAGCCAAGCTTGATTGCTTCTCCTTGCTAGTAATATAAATAATGGAGACTCCCTATGAAGGTCAGCACCCTGAGACCAAGCCCCAGCTGCTAGACTCTAGTTACAGCTCTATCATTACTAACTGTCTTGTTGTAAAGGAATTAGTGGATGAGTTTGAATCCCAGCTCTGTGCTCACAAACTGTGTAACATTCAGGGTGTTATTTGACCTCTCCAGAACTTAATTTCCTTATCAGCAAAATGAGGAAGCCGGACTAGGCGATCTCCCTTACATCTCTAATTCTATGAGCCTAGGCGTTCTAGTGAATGAAGCTTGTGCTAGGCTGATATAGGTCAGCACCTTCTCAGCAACTTACAGTCATCAATATTAGCCTAGAGTAATGACAGCTGCAGTGATTTTCCCAGGATCACACAGCTAGTGTACAGCAGAGGTGGGACCTGAGCCTGCATCTTTGGAGTTCTGATAATACCCAAAGGGGCATTAGTACCTCCAAAGGATGTTGACAAAAGAACCTTGTAAACTTTCAAGTTCTCTAGAAATGAATGCTTTTATTACAAAGGAAGTCAGCTTGCTATCCACTAAGCCATGTTGCCCCTGTGGTGAGGAAATGACTTTCAAAACCAAGAGTTTTTAACCTTTTTTGTATCATGGACCCCTTCGGCACTCTTGTGAAGTCTGTGGGTCTCCTTCTTAGAGCAATGTTCTTAAATTCATCAAATAAAGCACATAGGTTACAAAGGAAACCAATTATATACAAGCACAGTTCTCAAAATATATGTTTTGAAGTTCATGGACCCCAAGTTAAGAACTCTTGCCTATTGTGAGCTTCTATGATGAATGATGATGATGGGACAATGCTTTGTACTGTAAATTATTAAGTTCCTTATACACACCAGGTAATATTATTTTCAGCTCAGCATGAGGAGGGGTAAGTCTCTCCTTTGATGAGATCTGAATTACTAGGTACACATACTAAGGGAAAAGAATTTCAAAGGAGGGCCCTTGGGGATGGCCCCTAGCTGGGGGATGGCCCCCCACAGGATTTGTGCTTGGAGGGACTTTGCTGAATTTCCACCGTGCCATTTCCAGAGTGATTGAAGCTCATTGTCTTTTCCAGGATCTATGCTGATCATCACTGCCCTGGCATACTTCCTCCTGAGTAAACGTAAGAAAAATAAAAGTAGCTGCTCCCCAGAACACTACACGGACCCCTCCGCTAGCACCGTGAGCACCACGGGATATGGGGATACCGAGCAAACATACACCTTCCACAGCTCCTTCAGGGAAAGGCCAACCTCCCTCTTTGGCCACATGAAAAGCATTTTGAAAGGGAGCAAGAAGTCTCCCCCAGCCAGGCCCCCAGACACATTGATGGAGCTGGTTCTGGAGCCAGCTGATTTGCTACCTGGAAAGAAGCAGGTGCATTTCGAAGAAAAGGTGGTCAAAATCATCCCCTCTATCACCGAGAGCCTGGACGACAGGGACAGTGAACCAGAAGAAACCACCTCTGATACTGTGCCCATCATTGCCCCTCCAGAGGCCCCTCTCCTTATGTCCACCCTCACAACCACAGCCTTGTTTTGAAGAGCATATAGAGTTTGCCTTCCATTATTCCTCACAGAAGTCCCCCAGGGGTTCCCACAGAATGTTCCATCTCGTATTACCACCCCTCTAAGAGCCTTTGAGTTCCAAAGACTCTCCAAGGAAGTCATGAGGCCTAACAAGGATCTGAGTCTCAGAGAGTCCCCAAGGAAATCATGTAATCTCCAAGGAAGACCCTACAAAATGACACAGCAACCCTCAATGTATGTATGGTTAATACGGCTCATTTCCTCTCATTTTATGGGTAGACTGAGACCCAGGAACATAAAGTAACGTGCTAGGTCTCCCCTAAATGGGTAGTCCACATTTTCCAGTCAAGAACAATATTCCTTCTGTCTCCAAAAACTTTACATTACAGGTTTTTGGTTTTGCTTCTATTTTTTCAAGAGAAGCCCTTCACACCCATTTCACACAGATGGGGATTGTACAGAATGACAGAATTCTCTCTGCAAAAGGACTGCAGGATTGGGCCCAGAGACTGAGTTGCCAGTGAAATACCTTGCTGTAGCCCACCTTTTTTTTTTTCCTGTTCACTGTACACAGCCCTGTCTGTTACCTCATGTCCATTGATCAAGACAATGTCCAGTCCCTTGGTCAAGAAATGGTCCAGCAGCTAGAGCAGCCCTGTATCAGTCATATAAGATCATATGTTTCAGTTGCAGTTAACCAGGAAATCCATGTGCCTTTTGAACGAGCTCAAAAGACAAACTATCTTGTTGAATTTCAGTCCATCAACAGTATTTATAAAGTGCCTCCTGTGTGCTTTGGTGAATAAGGAGTTTTAGTTATAAAGGAAGCACCGTAAAAGTTCCCTCTTAAAAACTGGCCACCAGATGAAAGATTTTAGTAGCTTTGATGGCCCACAAAGACAACAAACTTCACTGATTAGTTTTAAGTGGGAGAGGAAAAAAGTCTGAATGAGGGAATGAGGATTTCATAACAATTCTCAGGTAATTCCCACAGCACCTATTCTGAGAATATTTTTCCAGTTTCCAAAGAGGTGTGGGAACCCTGGAATCTAAGAAGTACTGAAAGCATTGAGAATTCATCTGCTGTGATGTCATGACACAGAACATTAATTCTAAGTGTATTGCACAAGCAAGGTTCAACACACAGAGAGACTCTGCAGAAGTTCTTTGCAGATGAGACTTATGGGGGCTTTGGGGTTGGGTTTAATGGCTTCTGAGGTCGCTTCTGACTCTGGCCTTCTGTGATTCTGTGACAGGTCTCTTCGTCCTATAAGAGTCCTCTAGCTTGTTGGCATGTCCTGGATAAGAGGATAAACCTGACATTAGCAAATATTCATAAAGAAATGAAAGATTATATGTTTCTGGAGCTCACAACAGCCCAGGAAATTAATCCCATTAATTAGTAATGCATTGCCTCGGGGTAGCTAGGTGGCCCAAAGGATAGAGTACCAGCCCTGAAGTCAAGAGTTCAAATTTGGCCTCAGGCACTTAGTAGCCATGTGACGCTGGGCAAGTCACTTAACCCCATTGCTTCAAAAAAAACCAACAACATTGCCCAGTAAAAGTTTCTAAGGTTTGTTTTAATAATAATTTGTAATCAACATTTCAATTGTATATAAACATATATTTTAAGGTTCTGAAAAGCAGTTTATCTGCTTTTGACAAACAAAAACATGTCTCTCACAATTCTGTTTGCACTATTAACTGGCACTTTCTTCAGAGGCTCAAGGCCAGCATAGTCTCTTTAGGAGAGAATGGAGAAGCAAAGGAAAGGAGGAAGAGCAGAGAAGGTGAAAAGAGAAAAGAAGGTGAGCAACGTGGAATGGGATGGGGTGAAGCAGTGGAGTTGGAGAAGGGAGCTCAAGGAAAGGACAATTGGACTTGAGTGCTGAAGGGACAGAGTACCAGGATGTCTGCTCCAGTCCACATTCTTAAGGGTTTCCTCTGTGGCCTACAGAAGGGTCATGAGCCCTTGCTAGCCTCTTGGACCAAAGCCATATCCCTATCTCTCAGGACTGGAAAGAGTATTGGTCTAGGCCAGGGGTGGGGAACCTGTGGCCTTGAGGCCCTCAAGTGTGGCCCCAAGGCCCTCGAGTGTGGCCCTTTGACTGAATCCAAACTTCATAGAACCGGTGACTCAGTCAAAGGGCCACACTTGAGGACCTAGAGGGCCACATGTGACCTCGAGCCCTGCTAGGGGTCTGAAGCCTGGACATCTAATGCCACTTTTGTTTCTAATTAACAGTGAGATCTCAGCAAAGTCTCCTCCCTTCTCAATCTGTTTCTTCATCTAAAAGGAAGTTTATAGATTAAATGACTTTGTAGGTCCCATGCAGACCTAAATTCTATGATTCTCATAAGTTTCACAGTAATCAAATCTAAATGAATCTAGCTGTGTTTAATCTTAGAGGGAAAAAGTACAAATGCCCATAAGAACTCCATTTTCCCCAATATTGGGGATCTATATAGTTAGAGGAAAAAACACACTCAGATGCTGGTAGCATAAACTGGAGAGCAGGAGTGTGTTGAATTTTAAAGTTGACTGCCCATCACAGATGGTCCTCAGTGGGAAAGATTTCAAAGAAGGCCCTCCCAAGCAGAAGTGAAGTCAGGGAGGGAACAGTCATAACATCATTCCTAAGATGTAATATAAGGAAGCGTGCATATTTCAAGTACTTAAAAGAGATGGGATGGACTAGTAGGTGGTGGGTCGACCTCAGCGCTGGGAAGAGCTAAAATCAAGCCATTATTCCTCTGATGGGCAAACTGGCTGACTTAGGCAACTCGATAAGGCAGTAAGTTGCATAGAAGATGCCGAACTGTCTAAGTAAAGAAAGTTTCCTTAACTAGGTATTCCCTATAATGAAGAAACCACAGATCTATTATTATTCTCAGCCCTCAAAATCCAGATGTTGCAGACAGCCGGCAGCTGAACTCAGCTACATGTCAGTACCTCTGTATTGTTTTCACTGAATTTAGCCAGGGACCACTTGTTTGTCCTTTGTTCTGGAAGAGGACCGATGACCTTATGAAACTGGATTCAGGAGTTGAAAGGTTTAAAGGAGGGGGGGAGGAGTTATTCTCGGTCTGTCATGCTAAGTTTTAATAAACACTTGAAAAACAATGTTTGTGGATACATCTTTGAGCTGGCATCTGTAATGGAAAAAAATTTCAGTAACAAAACATACGGGAAATCGGCAAGTTCCAAGATAGTGTGGCTTCCTGCACCATGTCAATAAGTGGTCATCAAGGATTTATTGAGCTCCTACTTTGGGCAAAGCCTTAAAACTCCTGCTTGAACACCTGTGATATTATCCATTTGAGCCAAGCTGAACTCCCAAACATGGATCTTAGCTGCCAAATCAAAGAGGAAGTGGTAATGTTTTGCAGAGTTAAGTCTATGAGTAATTATATGGAACACAATCTTCTCAAACCTGGAAACAAGAAGGATGAGGTCAGAGCAGTCATCACAGAGAAGGGAAGTATTTGCTGACAAGCATATACGGTATGTATGGTATACACGAAGGTGCATAGAGGAAGGTATAACAAGGGTAGAGCAATAGGGGTGCTGGAATTGAGAGGGTGCTAGCAGAACTTCAGCAAGACAGAAACAACTGATTAAATTGCATTAGTTGGCAAAAGTAATTAGTTAAAAACAGGAACCTGCCAAATGGGTCCCAATTCCTTCCCCATGAGGTGATGGCCTCGATGGCTCACTAGATCAAGCGTTGGCCTTTGAGAGGAGGAGAACCGAGTTCATAATCCTGCCTCAGGGACTTACTAGTAATGTGACCCTAGGCATGTCACCATCTCTCTCAGACTCAGTTTCCCCATCTGTAAAATGAGAATAATTACAGCACTCATAGATTTGTGGTAAGGATCAAACTCTATGGAAGGCACTATGTAAACCTTAACCTGCTACATACTATATACATACCTTTTACTGTTGGATCTCCTTCCCCACCACCCCCAAATGCATCTGTTGATTTGCTGATGTATATTCTGACTCCTGCGCTGGGGGTAAAAAATGTCAAATTACGGCCCTGCAGGTAAGTATTGTTAGCTAAAGGATTAATAATTCCTGTGCCTTTCTTCCTGGCTCAGAATAATAATAAGCATTCCCAGAATTCCAAGTCCAGTGATTTCCCTCCATGGGGTTCAGGAAAAGAAGTCCTACTTTGCAAAATGTAAAGGGCTTTATATGAATGGCAGCTATTTATCTCATGCTTTTAGTCTGTATGGAAAGGCTGATGGAAAGGCTAATTCTCCTCTGGCCAGGCTTTAAAGCATTTGCCAGCTCTGTCCCAGGGTAGCAGTCACCACAAACCTTCCAGCTAACTTTCCACTTGACAGAATGTCACCATGGGGATGGGAGGGATTCCAAAGGTCATCTAGTCCTACCCGGTCATTTTACAGGTAAACTAACTGAAGCTAAAGTTAGGTCAGTGACTGGCCCAAGGAAACACAGTCAGTGAGGATCAATGGCTGGATTCAAATCCCTGATCTCTCACTTGAGGGCCGATTTCCACATTAAGACAATCAAAAGCACTTTAGGTAGGACAGATTATTCTTACCTTCATTTACAGAGGAGGAAACTGAGGTTTAGGGGGTTAGGCAAGGATTCAAACTGAAATTCCTGACTCCAAGTCATCCTTTCCACAAAGTCACAATCCTCGAAACTACTTACAGTGTAATTCATTCTTTCACTAGCATTATTTCCCAATGATCCCATTTCTCTAATAAGTCCTTTCTCTGTACATTCAAAGGTAAAAAAAACAAAACAAAACAAAAAACCTGTGGATGTACCACACACACTCACATCCAGAGGGACACACACAACCACACCCAGCAACTAAAGACCTCTGAACTTCTGTGAATATAATCTTAATTGCAATTTCCTTCCTCTAAACTAATACAACTCTCTGGCCATCAACTCTTCACCCTCATCCTCCAGCTGTTGGAAAAGCCTTTAAATCAACAGGGAACCAGAAGGCCTGGATGATTATCCTGTTCATGCCAAGGTATTTGAAGGGAGAAGGGCCCAGTGCTGGAGAAGTAAACAGGAATTTCCTAAGTGATAAAGGGCTCATGTGACCCCCTCACAGCTGGCCTCTGACATCTTCCCAGTTGATTGTTCAGAAGTAGGAGAAACATAAATTTAAAGAATTTTTAAAAAACCAAACAATAAGAGCAGTGTTTAAATAAACTGTTTTGCTAGTTTGCATTTTATGCCAAGTGCTTTTCAAGATGAGAAGGGTTAAAACTGTTTTGCTGTAGAAAGAACAAAGAGGTGGAGACTTTAGTCTAAGTCTACCAAACCCCAGCCATGTAGCTTTCAGCAAGCCATTTCACCTCTAGAGGTCGCATTAAAAGAGGAGATTGGAGGAGATGATTCCTAGGCAGGGGTGTTCTGAAGCTATCTGGGAGTTAACTGTGAAACGTTCAGTTAGAGCCTTGAAAATCAATGAATGCTGAAGATCTGGGCTTGATGTATTATTTTTTTGATTATCTTAAGACTTAAGAAAATGATGAAGAAAATGTTAATATTCTTATTAAACTTAAAAGTGTTTTGTGTATACATTTTTTTCAGAGCTGCTTGTTAAAACATGTAACAGTACACCACTGACTAAGTTCCCTTTCAGCTGTAGGATTCCATGAGTCAGTTAAAAGACCAGGATCTGAGAGGCTGCATGGCCTCAGAGTCAAGCCCTCGTAGGTTCAAATGTGGAAGGTACTCTTTCTATGACATGAGGGGAATCCATTTTTCTCTCATGGCACCTCCTTCGGACTCTCAATGGTAGCAATCTGGTACCAATCTGCATCAACAGAGGGAGTTTCCTCATCAAGAATTTACAACACTGATGAAATTACATGTCCTGTCCAAAAACACAAATAACAGAATTATAGGAGTTATTAGTAAAAGAGACCTTAAAGATATAACCTAGTCCAACCACTTTATTTTACGGAAGTGAAGTTGATTGGGGGATGGACTCAGGTCACTGTGTGAAGAGCTTTACAAAGATTATCTCATTGCATCCTTACAATAGCCCTGGGAGGTAGGTGCTATGATTATCCCCATGTTACAGATGAGGAAATTGAGGCAGACAACAGTAGAGTGTCTTGATCAGAGTTACACAGCCAGTAAGTGTCTGAGGCTGGATTTGAATTCAGGGTCTTTCTAACTCCAAGCCCAATGCTCTATATGCTATGCCACCTCACTGCCTAGGTACATATTCTCCTTGAGGGCAGGGAATCTTTTCTTTTTGCTTGTAGCACAAGGTCCAGAACATAGTAAGGGCTTGATAAATACTGTTCTATGCCTGCCCTACGTGACTTACCCAAGGTCATGCAGCTAGGATGCTCAGATCAAGAATGCAAGCATAGATCTTCTGACTCAAAACCCAATGCTTTCACCTCAATGCAAAGCTCTGAGCTAAGTCAAAGTTGGCTAAGTGAATATCTATGAGTCTAAAGAGAAACATAATATCCTTCTTTCTTTTTGGTTTTTTTATCTGACTTCAATGAGAGTTTTTGTTTGTAAGAGATTTGGAGAACTTTTGCTACAAAGAATTATCTCCTCTCCCTCCTTCTCCTCGTTCTCCACCCCTCCCTCTCCTTTTCCCTCTTCCCCTCACTTTCACTTCTTCTTTCCTTCCCTCCCCTTCCCCCTCCTTCCTTCCCTATTTCTCTCCCTCCTTCCCTCCCCTCTCCCCCTTCCTCTTCCCTCCCCTTCCCTCTCTCAGAATCTTAGGGAGTTGCCTGGGACACTAAGTGATAAATGATTTGCCCAGAATCGTACAACCAGTATATATCAGAAACATACTCAAAGCCAGGTCTTCTGGTCTTTGGAGCCATCACTGTACTACACCAAATCACCTCTCTGTCAGTATAAGGAACAATTGTAGGAAATGGGTATAGTTGGGATTGGGAAAGGGTGACACTAGGAAATGTGGATGGTACCTTTGCAAACTATATAGGGCAACAACAAAAATTAAAACTCTAAGAAGTTCAGAGATAGAAGATAGTAGGCTATAGTGCAAAGTGTGCTATACTTGGTGTCAGAGAACCTAGGTTCAAATCCTGCCTGTGAAGCATATTCCTTGTGTGACCTTGGACAAGTCACAACCTCTCTGTGTTTCAGTTTCCTCATCTGTAAAAGGAAGGAGTTGGACTCTAGGGTCTCCTCTAGCTCAAAATCCCATGACCCCAAAGATCTATCCCAGCCCATAGCTATATCCCCTCTCCAACACATACTATAGACTTAGAGTCAATAAACAGAAATAGAAGCACAATGACTTTTTGAAAACTACAGTAAAATCCACATAATCCAATTGCAAACCCATGGCCCATTCAACCACACTGAAGACTTGAATCTGGATTCAAAGAAGAGAACGATGATTTTTTGAGAACTACCATCAGACTGTCCTCTGGAGAGTTAATGAGTAAGTTATTTAGTCTGGTGGCCCTTCCCTATAGGTGAAGATGGTTCATCTGCCCCCACCCCAAGGATTCTTTTCCACCACAACTCTTCCACTCTGTCCTTCCTAGTCCTCTTTCTTTTGCACCCCATTTTCTCTCTCCCCCTCCACATCTCCTTCAAGATAAGGGGTACCGTAAGAGGAGGGAAAAATCATGTATGAAAGAGATTCATAGACAGAAGGAAGCAATGTGGAGGATGAGGGGAATCAGACAAAGGAATTTGTCTGACACTTTCTCAGGGGGATATGTCCTTTATGGATTCTGGAACTTCGGTTCTTTAACCTTTTATATTTTCAGGCCAAACAAATTCCTTCCTTTTCAATTTGGCAAAACTTTTCCAGGTTGGCATTTCAGTTCCTAGTCGTGCATCAGACCATTTCTCCCATTGCTCTGGGAAATATTCTTGGGTTATCAGGCTCACCTGTATAGCTATCTCCTTCCAGATGGGGAGAGTAAGGAGATAATGAGCTGCTACGTGGCTTATGAACATGTTTCTATGTATGGCCATGTCATCACAAGAGTTCCTCTTTTGAACTTGCTAATGGTCACAGCTCTTCCCTGCTAAATTGCCAAGCTCTAGTGTCAAAGAACAAGGCCAACGCTATCTTCTTATTCAAGATTATTCTGTTTACAACCCAACCATCCTCTGAGTAAAGAACTTTCCTACATCTTGTTGTTTCCTTACAAGGTGATGCATCTGTCTTTTAGCATTCGACTCCTGACTTGGGAAGCAGGAGAACTGGGAAGGAAGGGGAGGAAGAAAAGGCATTTACTTAGTGCCTGCTATGTGCTGGGCATTGTGCTAAGCACTTTGCAGATATTATCTCATTTGATCCTCATAGCAACCCTGGGAAGTAGATCCTAATATCATTCCTATTTCACAGTAGAAGAAAACGGGGCATATAGAGCTTAAGTGACTTGTCCACAGCTAATCCGTTTCTAATGCTGGATTTGAACGCAGCTCTTTCCTGACTTGAAGCCTAATACTATATTCACTTTACTTCCTAGACCTCATGGATCTGGTAGCAAAGATTCCATTTACAGGCCAGGGGAACTGAAAACTTAATCTGAAACCTAGATTCCTTCCCACTGCTAGACATTAGGGTTAGGCATTGGTCTCCTAAGGACTTACTCCCCACTGATCTAGGACTGTCAAGAACTCCTATTTTTTTTTCCCACATTACTTATAGAAGATGTAATTTACTATCATGGCCAAGAATAAAAACAGTCAGGAACTGAGTCCTCAGCAGTTCCTAAAGTGAATAGCCACCTTTTCAGTGATGGAGGAGGCTATCATCTGATTAAGTCTGAGGACAGAAGACAGGATTTGAAATATGGGACAGAATAGAAAAGAATACATATTTTCATAGAATCATAGATTTAGAGCTGGAAGGTCACCCAGACCACCGCTTTATAGGGAGAAGAGAATGTGGGAGATGAACAAGGACATAATAAAAGAGTCAAATCATAAAAGACCCAAATGCAATGAATAGGTTCAAATTACCTGCCCAAGTGGATTAAATATCATTGGAAATGACATGACAGAAGAAGTATTAATATCTGTTTGGCCACCATTCCCTGGACTGGTGAAAAGGACTAGAGGATGTGACTAATGAATTCCTACCACTGATCTTTATGAGATTATGGAAAGTGGGAGAGGCATTGAAGGACTGGAAAAAGAAAAAAAAACAGATATTTAAGTTTCAAATAGAAACAACGAAAAAAAAGAATATGGATTCTATAGTCTATCTAGGGCCCCAAGTTTGATGGGTTCCTGGAAAAATTCAAGAAGGTATTATTAAAGAGATAGTATGTAAGCATCTAGAATAGCAAACAATGATCAGAAGATGTACATGGCTTCATCCAGAACAGGTCATTTCAGCCCACCTCCATTTCTTTTTTTCAACAGAGTTATTATTAGACTGGTAGATCGGGGAAACATTGTATGAATTGTATACCTAGATCCCAGCATGTGGCAAAGTCCCCTATTCTATTCCTATGGACAAGATGGAAAGATACGGGCAAGTTAAACAATAGTTTAGTGAACCTGATTCAACGTTCACAACCAAAGAGTAGCCATTAATGAGTTGATGTCTTCTTATAAGGCTGTCTCTACTGGAATGTTCCAGAAAACTTTGCTCCATCTTGTACAGTTTAGAATTTTTAGCAATTGCTTAAAGGTCTAGATGACATGCTTATCAAACTTGTAAATAATGAAAAATTAGGAGAGAGAGCTGACATTCTGGATGACAAAATCAGAGTCTAAAAAGAACTCTAGGGGCTAGGATATTGGGTCAAATCTAAACATATGAAATGTAATAGGGATAAATATAAATCCAGATGATCATCAATTTTAAGCTTTTGGGGACATCAATTAGACCAGCTCCCTCATTTTATAAATGAAGAAAATTATGTTTAGAAAGTTCAAGTTTAATCCTGAATGGAAGAAAAAAAATGGATGTTTAATGAATTGTCAGACTTTCAAGATTTTGTTTAAAAAAAAACAACAACCTCAATTTAACAGTAGATTTGACATACAAGAGCCAAGAGAAATAAAAGGTATACACCAAAGACTAATTACAAGGGACTCAGTAAGGACAAACTGTTTACCATTTATATAAGGGAATGTAAAACGTATGTCTAAGATTGTTATTAGTAACTGGGTAGTTTATAATAAAGATTGGGGTAGACCTAAGTATGATTTGATTTTTAAAAGTAAAACTGTTTAGGAACAGCTAAAAAGAGTAATTATCTTATACAAATGAGATGTGAGAGGAAGAACCGACACAAAGGAATTAGGTGGGGCAGAGGACTGGGTAGGTCTAGAAACCTACTTTCATCGGGAATGGGTTCAAGAGGGAACTATATATGTGTGTGCGTGAATGTGTGTGTGTGTATACATGTAGAAGAGCATAAAAGTCTTCTAAATTCAGAAATAAATAAAACATTAAGGGGATAAGGAGGGAGACGATAAGGAAGGGATCTTCAGTGCAGAGAGGGAGAGAACAGGTTAAAGGGGGATATAGAAGGGTGTTTATATTAATGGAAATGGGAGCATCAGGGAGGGATGGGGGGGAGGTTAAATAATAGGAGGGCAAGGTAGAAAGTAGAAGTACAGTAGAAGAATTAGGAGGGATAGGAAATAAGAGATACACACAAACTTAAAATAAAGATCAAGAGTAGAATTGTTAGGGGGAAAAGGAGCAGGGATGGTAATCATGATTTTGGAAAAAGTTAAGGTTAAAATAGATTTAAAGAAAAGAGAAGGCTTGAGATAATAAAGTCCACCACTCTCAGAGTCTCTTTTGTGAACTCTCTGTCAGCATCTGGCTTTTGGAGAGACCGGAGGTGAGTTGGAAACACAATCCAAGGTACTATGACTATGGCTGGGAGACTAGAGGCTCTGAAAGACAGTATGGGCAGCCACACCAGGCATCAGACCCTAACACTGTGTATATCAAGGGTGCCTGCAAAAATAATGGAAGAGAAGGAGCCCAAGGAAGTATTGGTATCCACTGGGGACCAGGTCATGATCTAAACAGGAGTGCCACATTTTCTGGATGACAAACAAACCAAAGAGCATCATCAGAAGCAGCTACCAAAGGGATTGAGCAAGAAAAGGCCCAAAATATGGACAGAGTTACTGTGCACACAAATAATGATCTTATCGTCAAAGGCATGAATGGTTGGATTGACAACTGGAAAGAAAATGGCTGGAAAACAAGCAAAAATACAGATGTTGCCAACAAAGACCTATTGGCTAGACTGAATAAAATGACTCAGGACATGAAAGTTGATTGGAAGCATGTCCCTGTTCATTCGAAAGCTCAAAGATTAGCCAGAAGAGCAACTAGAAAGCGAGAAGACTCAATCAGTACTTTGCAGATGGTGAAGTTTAAAGGGTCGCACTCTTTAATCCTGCGATACAATCTCCCAATCAGTTTTGTTACCCTCTCCCCTTCCTTGTGTTGTCCCTGTCTTCCACGGGTATCTTGGTCACTTTCTTCATGTGCTTTCTCAGTTTTCCTATGTGCTATTTTCATTTTTCTTTAATAATATAAACAAAATACTATATACTATACTGTAAACATACTATAAATAACTGTAGAAATTGTTCCCATGTACTAATAAGAAGAAGAGCAAGGTAGATATCCTTGTCTCTGACAGATCCAACCAGTCTTGCTCTAAACCATCTAGAAACCAGTCCAGACTGCTTCACTGCTCACATGACTTTGGGGTTATCGGAGTCATCCACTTTTCTTCCAGGCAAAATGAACTGTGAGACACACCTTCTGTCTCCCCGGACACTGCTTTCTAAGGACTTCTTGGTTTTGCCATTTCCCCTGCTTGTATGCCCTCGTCTGACCTTCTGACAGTCTGAAGAGGCCTGTCTGGACCATGCAATCTGCCCCTCTGGTGCATTCCTATAAGACTTTCAGGACTTAGAACTTTGAAAGTCTTTTCATTTACCCAGCAACTGAAGTCTCTAATAATATGTTGTCTCCCCACCCACCCAAGCGTGAACTTGATCGTAGACTGTCTTTCTGCAGTTGTTTGTCCATCCCCAGGACTGAGCGTAGCACTTGGAACTTAGTAGGAATAGGAGTTCAGTAAATATTTTTTCATTAATTCATAATCTATGGTTTATGGCTCCCCTGACCCTTCTGATAGTATCATTTTTACTTTATGAAACAAACACCACCTTTTTCCATTTAAGAAATATCTTAAGGATTTGACAAAGGGAGAAAAAAATCAGCAGTAAGGAGGGATTTTGGGAAGAGGCCCAAAATATGTTCAGTGATATTCTGATCGATAATGATATTGAATATTTCACATTTAAAATTTGTTTTTCCTTTTGTAAATTGTTTTTTTTTTTTTACAATTCTGGATATTGGTTGCTTGTATAAATTTCTTAGAGATGTTGGATGTCCAAGTCAAATAATTAAATTGTTCCTGTTTAAAAAAAAAAGAAAGAAAAGAAAAAAAATAGGGAAACTATACCATGTGTCAATCGTATTCATCAACATTGTTTTGACCTATTTAAAATAACTAGACAGTGTGAGGTTGGAATATTGCTGTGGTGAAGGAAATGACGAGCTAGTGGACTTGGAAAAAGATGGAAAGACTTGGACTTATGAAGGAAAATGATATCCACCCTCAGAGAAACAGAGGACAAATAAGTACAGTATGTCTATATATGAGTATGATTATAGATATCTAAGGATATATGTATAAGAAAGAAAATATATATATATATTTATATGTGTGTGTGTGTGTGTATACTCACACACATGCTTAATTGTAGCCTTCTCAGGGTGGGAGAGGAAGGGAAAAAAGAATAAAGCAAAAAGTGCTCAGCAGAGAACAAAAGAAACCCTTCAAGGAAGCAAAGAAAAGACAGCTCTCAACACAATGTAGAGTTTTTATACTATAGGCTTTCTTGAAATCAAAATCCATTGCTGTATATTTTGAATCCCCTCTTACATTCTGCTGTGCACATGACAATGCCTTATTTTTTCCATTTCTTTTTTTGTGTATGTTTCTGTATTTAAGTTTATAATATGTTTCTTTTTTTTCTTAAAAAAAAAAAAGTTTAAGAGATTTGACCAAGAGAGAACTTGGGTCTGAATTTAGATTGTTTGATTCCAAACCCATGGCTCATTACCACAATGAAGTCTTGCTCTTAGATTAAAAAAAAAACAAAACTAATTTCACAAATACAAGAAAGGAAAGACCTGTATAAATACCAGTTTGCCTGAAAAAAGAGCTGTGAGTTTTGGTAGATTCCTTTTTTTTTTTTTGAGGAGGAAGGCAAGGCAATTAGCATTAAGCGATTTGCCCATGGTCACATGGCTAGTACGAGTTAAATGCCTGAGACTGCATTTGAAGTCCGGTCTTCCTGACTCCAGGGCCAGTGCTCTATCCACTGTGCCACCTAGCCATCCCATTGTGGTAGATTTCAAGATCATATGAGCCAACAGTGTGATATGATGCCCAAAAATATTCATGCTACTTTAGGCTTCATTAAGAGAAGTGGAGTAGAGTGCTTAGTCAATGTCACTATGACTGTCAGTCTCATGATTCAGTTTGACTCAGAGGCCTTCAAAAGTCTTAGGGCCCATCTCTACCTTGTCAACCCAAGTCTCCCAGTGATGTTTTCTTAAGGTACATAGGTCATAGCCAAAGAAAATTCCAATTACTCACAAACCAAGCATCATTTCTGGATTTAATTGTTATTTAATTTCTTTGTAGAACTGCCTCCTAACTCTTTAAGCAATACTTTCGCAGAGGCTAGCCTAGTACAAAATTGCCAGCAATAATTCCCTACTATCAATTCCTCAGGCATAACTCCATAGTCAAAACTCTCAGGCGTGACTGACTATCAACTGTCAAACTGTCTCTTTTGTTTTAACACTAGTGACCTTACTTTTACACTATCCCCGCTCTTTCACATTTCTGCCCAATGTCCTTTAAATGCCCTCTGTTCCTGATACTAGAAGACCTCCATGATTTTCACCTTCAGAACAAAACCAGACCACTTACCTGCCTCAATTCCTTAGTGATACTCAGCTATGATCATGGGAAACAAGTCCTGGGGAGATGGAGCCTGACAACTGCCCCTTAGAGGGTGCTATGGCCCCAGCTACCAATGAAACAGAAAGGAAAGTTCTTGCCACCAAAGTCCCTGGCCCCATCAAATGTTTTAACATCAGAAATGGATTTGATCTTATCCATGGAAATGACATCAAACAAGAGTATTAACATCTGCTTTGCAGCTGGTCCCTAAGGACCATTGGACTTTATCATTTGACTTTGGCAGCTAGGTGACACAGTGGATAGAACATTGAATCTGGAAACAGGAAGACTTGAGTTCAAATCTAACCTCAGGTCTTTAGTAGCTGTATGACCCCGGACACATCACTTAATGTCTAGCAGCCTCA
>CM053589.1:174022036-174046252 GCA_028646515.1 Pseudochirops corinnae | reverse complement strand
ACATCAAACAAGAGTATTAACATCTGCTTTGCAGCTGGTCCCTAAGGACCATTGGACTTTATCATTTGACTTTGGCAGCTAGGTGACACAGTGGATAGAACATTGAATCTGGAAACAGGAAGACTTGAGTTCAAATCTAACCTCAGGTCTTTAGTAGCTGTATGACCCCGGACACATCACTTAATGTCTAGCAGCCTCAACTTCCTCATTTGCAAAATGGAGATAATATCATCATCTCCCTCATAGGATTATTATGAAGATAAAATGTAATCATGTTTGTAAAGCCCTTTGCAAACCTTTGAGTTCTATATAAATACTTCCTATTGTCTAACTTGCAGCTGAAACCTTCCATATGTGTTTATACCCCATTAGAAAATGAGCTGCTTAAGAGCAAAAATGGTCTTATTTTTCTATTTGTGTGGCATGGGGTTTTGCCAATAGTAAGCACTTAATAAATGATTCATTCATTTCTTTTCATATTTTTTAGATTTTGTCATATGTGCCCACATTAATATATAAATGCAAACAATAAATGTAGAGTACTATAACAACACAGCTACATCGGATTAATATGCTATGCTTAAACAACACCTTAGCGCAGCAACAGGCAATTTCAAATCATGAACGCAGCACCACCAATTGTCTCATGTTTCAACATATGGCAGTTAGTCAGAAATACAAAAGAGTTCAAATTTTTCAAGTCACATTAACAAGAATCTAGCAAGCACCTACTATGTGCCCAGAACTATGCTAAAAATGGAAGATAAAGTATAAGGCAAAACAAGGTAAAAGATTTCAATAAATTTAACAATGCTATAACAATATTTTCATACTAACATGAGCTAGGAGTGACATGAAACTCATTTGGATATACTCATTTTAGCTCCAAAGAAATTAAAGGAAAAGAAAAAGAAAAATTACATTTAAAAAAGGAAATTCCAGGATACAATCAGGAAGAAACAAAATTATATGTGCCTCAAAAAAAAAAAAAAAATTCCTTCCCTATCAAAAGGGAAAAATGCAAACAAAATGTGTTTTCCTGACTGGAAAGACAAACTCTCTGAGACAAAAATGACCACAGCCAAATATGTCCTAAAGTCAAAGAAATTTCCTGCCACTCATATTGCTGCCTGAGGCAACTACCGCTTGAGTTCCAAACGGATGCGTCAGGGCACCAGCTCCTCCATGATTGTGCTGCTCCCCAAAGTCCTTTCTGTCTAAGGCTCTCTCTCTGATGGGAGCCTAAAAGTGAATGCATCCTTTCTCAAAGCACCAAGATGGTCTCTCTCCTAAGCTCCACCCTCATGCAGGCACTGCTGTTTCAAGAAAGCCTTCCCTCCACCAATGAGAAGAGTCCTTTGCAAATGTGCCAGGCTTAAACTCCATGTCAGTCTCTAAAATGCCACAGCTGTTATAAAGGAGGGGCTGTCTTTCTGAAAAAAGAAGAAATATTCAATGATGCCTTAATGTGCCAAGTCTGAGAACATTCTCTCCAGAGGACTATTCCTGCCTCTCATAAATTTCATCACACCCAAGGATACAATGTGTGATTGACTCCCTCCATTAACTCAGGTTGTATCCATGCCATGCAATAACTGAGATATCTTTTACCCTAAGATCCCTCTTTCCTTGTTGCCCCTGTTCTCCATTATTTCTCTGCCCTCCTTCCCACAAACTCCAAGCTGTTTTGACTTAGACTTATAGACTCCCCTTGTATGAGTTAAACCACCATAATTAAGAGTCTATTGCTTTATGCATCACTAGACCATAAGATTCTTTTGTGAATTCCCCTCTAAGTCCTATCACTTCTGTTAAGGACAAAGAAAATACCCACCAAGTGGTGATCCAGACTCTGCTTAAAGACCTTTAGTGGGGAGTGGAGGGATATGACTTTCTTAAGCATTCAATCATACTCTTGGATAGGACAGTTGGTTGGTTGTTATCCTTAGTTCCTGAAGAGGATCAAAATGACACCATTATGTTAGAGTCAAGGTACAGGAAGTCAGAGAAATATGAACTTGGAAGGCTCCACCCACAGGTCAGGCACAAATAGTTCAGGTGAATATTTGGAGTGAAGATGTCTACAAATTTCCAAATCTCACATTTCTTTTGAGCTACTGCAATTCTGCTTCACTAAGAGAGTGGATGGATAAGATAGGCTGTTAGGTGAAAGACAGTAGTGAAGAGATGGTGTGGAAGCAGCACCAAGGGGCAAAGGACTATTCCTACCCCTCTTCCTGGCCCTGGGAGATGGGACAAGTGGGAGAGGTAGAGAATTGCAAGGGATTTGATGTCTTCAGAAGATCCAGTTTCCCATTAGAACAATAAAGAAAAAGGAAAGTAGGCAGAAAAGTTCAAGGACAAAGAAGGATTTGTTGACAATTAACAGATACCAGGTGGTGGCCCAGAAGGTAAACAAAATCACAGGAAGAATTCCTAGGGAGGTTTTAGGCTTGGAATAGGGATGAAGGCTGGGGAAGGAGCAGTAACAATAGGTCACTTTCAGTTTAGACCATGAATGGATGACCAGGATTATGGAGTCAGTACAATGGGAGGTAAACTGTTGTGGCCTGTTTAACAAGTGAAACTTGATCAATAGACTATTAAAAGAGTTGAATTTGAAATAGAATGTGAAAACTATATAAATTGTCTTGGAGAGTCAATGTGGTTTATTTAAGTAGAGAGTGAGATAGGCTCAGGAAAACCTGGATTCAAATCCAGTCTCGTTCATTTGTTTTGTAACCCCAGGAAGGTAGCTTACTCTCTCTCAGCCTCAGTTTCTCATCTGTACAATGGGAGTGATATAGCATTTATACAACACTTTAAGGTTTGCAAAGCATTTTACATGTATTTTCTCATTTGATCCTCAAAATAGTCCTATGAAAGTAGGTACTACTACTATCTTCACTTTACAGATGAGGAAATTAAGACTAAAAAGAATAAGTGACCTGCCCATAACAGAATAAGTGTCTGAAGCAGGATTCAAACTCAGGTCTTCCCGACTCTAAGTCCAGTACTTTATATACTATACTCCCATGCTGCTCCATAACACTTACCTCACCTCATGATGATCATTGAGATAATATATATTAAGTAGGCAAATCTTAAAACCCTATAGAAATGAATTGTTACAATAATGATAGTAATTACAATGACAATTTTATAATTATTATTATTAAGAAATATCACTGCTGCTGCAGGCATGGATCTTACGGTCCTAGAATCTTAAATTTAGAGGTAGAAGGGACCTCAGAAGACCTCAGACCATCTAATCCAACCCATTTGCTCATTTTAAAAAGGGGAAAACCAAGACTCAAGGAAATTAAATGACTTTTCCAGGTCACAAAGTAATTTCCAAGTGCCATACAGAAGCAATAGTTTGCAAATCATAGATTTAGATCTTAGAAATCAACTAGTCCAATTCCCCCATTTTACAGATGAAGAAACTGAGATGTTAAATGCCTTGCCCAATGTCATGCACATCATAAGTGGTAGGTCTGAGATTTGAACCCAGGACCTCTGACTACAGAGTCTAATCAATGAGTCAACAATCGTTTTTAAGCACCTACTATGTACCAGACACTGTGCTCAGACCAATATGGAGAGCTAGTATGCTTTCCATGATAGCACAAAACTATCATCATCATCATCACCATCACCATCATCATCATCATCACCATCACCATCATCATCATATCATCACCATCATCATCATCATCACCATCACCATCATCATCATATCATCACCATCATCATCATCATCATCACCATCATCATCATCATCACCATCACCATCATCATCATCATCATCATCATCCCTGAAGATACCCATTAGTTTCAAGTAGATCAAAGCTCTTCCATTTTTAAAAACCAAGATCCAGATTCTCCCCAGTTATGAGATAAGCTTGGTCACCATGGAGTGAAGTAACTCAACCCGGCCAGCTAGCTCCTCTTCACTGCTGAGCAATCAGCTCACAATAGACATCGTTCCCAGGGTAAGTTAGTAGAAACAGTGCCTGCATTCATATTCCACTGGACAAGAGCCAGAGGCACTGGCTTTTAAAGCCCTGTGGAGCAGCAGCTGGAGAGCATTGCTGAATGTCCATTGTGAGCACACTAATCCAACCACACCTGCTAAGGATTTCTCTCTCCTGTTCCTTCTGTGGTCTCAAGGTCCCACTGATTGCTAGCAAACCAAACTCATAGGAATTAGGGCATTTATAACCAGCCAAGCATTGGGTTCCTTGGATGATTGCCCTCACAAGTCTCATAACTAGGGCAAAGTAACAGATCACAACCGGCAGACTTCACCCATTTCAGTGAATGTAGGGACCCAGGAATTAATAAGCAATAAAAATGTAACTCTTAATTTGTTGGATTGGAGCAGCTCCTAAGGAAGCCAGAGAGCAAGGTCGACTCCATGGGAGGTGCCCCAAGTTCACAAACCAAGGATGCCCTTGATCATCCCTGCTACACTAACTCATATTTATGTCATACCTTAAGGTCAGCAAACCACTTCAATGTATTTTGTTACTGAATCACTTTTTCAGTTGTGTCTGACTCTTTGTGACCCCATTTAGTGTTTTCTTGGCAATGGTACTAGAGCGATTTGCCATTTTTCTTCAACTTCAACATACTCTATCTCATTTGAGACTCAGGAGGACCCTGTGAAGTAAGTATCACAGTTGTTATTATCTGCATTTTACAGTTAAGGGAGCATACTGGGGCTCAGAGGTTAAGTGACTGGCCCAGGTCACACAGCTGCAATAGAAAGTGGCCAGGTGGGAGTCAAACCAAGCTTTTCTTGTCTCCTGGTCCAGCATTCTTTAGTTGTTGTTATTGTTTAGTGGTTTGTTAGTCATGTTCAACTCTGCATGACCCAATTTGGGATTTTCTTGGCAAAGATACCAGGGTGATTTACCATTTTCTTCTCCTGCTTATTTTATAGATGAGGAAACTGAGGCAAACAGGGTTAAGTGACTTGCACAGGTCAACCAGCTAGTAAATGTCTGAGGCCAGATTTGAAGTCAGATCGTCCTGACTCCAGGTCTGGCACTCTATTCTACTCCCCACCCAGATGCCCCAGCATTCTTTAGACCACACCCAAATGCCTCTTAGTTACCCACTCTCTCAGTGGTATGTATAAATCCAAAGCTGGGTGTGGGACTAACTTACACCTTCCCCTAACTTGTATCTTTCCCTCCTGCTCCCAGCTTCAGTTCTGGTCTCATGAGAGTTTAGATTTATTTTGCTTCCTTGAAACAGGCTCCTGAGGAAATTCCCGGGATCCAAAAGTTTCCTTGAGAGCAGGGATTGTCTTTTCCCTTTCTCTGAATCTCTACCTTTTAACACAGTACCTAAAACATAGTAGGCACTTAAAATAAATGCTAATTGACTGTTTAGTGTAGACACACAAAATTGGATAATACAGGCCCCTAGTTTTTCTTGATCTTCCACAGAAGATTTTACTTGTTTCAATTTTTCTGCTTAATTTTATCAGTACAAATGCAACCTAAATTGCCTAAAGTACAAAGAATAATCATAATATAATAACACTGATATAATGGTTGAAAGTTTGCAAAACACTCCACAAAGATCATTTTGTGTGATCCCCTCAACACCTTACCACCCTTAGATGAGGAAACTAAAGCAGGTAGAGTTTAATTTACTTGCCAACGGTGACACAGGAATTATCTGAGGAAAATTTGAATTCAGGGCTTCTGCTCTTCTCCACTCTGTCACCCACACAAGTGATGCTGCATTTTTCCAACTGTGAAAATCCAGGATTTTCATCTTTTTTATTTTCTCCAATCAACTTCTCTAGATTGGAAAATACCACATGAACAGAGGCTACTTCTGACCCTTTTGCTTAGTCTTGAAGAACTGTGAGCTCCTTTAAGAATACTGAATCCAAAGGTTTTCATAGAACATATCCTACCACCTTATTGTCATATTTCAAAAGCTGAGGACATGTTTTGTCCATCTCTGATGTGACCCTGGAAAATCTCTTATTTGACTTTCAAAATCTCTAGAAATAACTGGAGTCAGCAGGACAAGCAGTCCGTTTTCACTTGGCCAAGAAGGCTTTTTAAATATATAAAGGAGGTAAAATGCATTTGAGCAGTTAGATCAGAGGATTAATAATCCAAAGAACTCAATTCTTATCTAGCCTAATGTGATCTAACCCAGCGGTTCTCAACTTGTGGGTTATGTTCAATTTGTAACAATGAAAATACATCCTGCATATCAGATAGATTCATAACAGTAGCAAAATTAAGGTTATGAAGTAGCAATGAAAATAATTTTATGGTTGGGGGTCACCACAACATGAGGAACTGTATCAAAGGGTTGTGGCATTAGGAAGGTTGAAAACCACTGAACCTGATATAACAAACAGTTCAGCTATGGAGTCCAGTTGGTAAAGCACTGAATTTAGAATCAGGAAGATCTGAATTTAAATCCAGCTTCAGACCTTTAACTAGTTGTATGATTCTGGGCAAGACACTTAACTTCTACCTGCCTTAGTTCCCTCATCTATAAAATGGGAATGATAATATCTCCTACTTCAAAGCGTTTGGAGGAACAATGAAGTAATACATGTAAAGTTCTCTGCAAACTGTAATGCCCTATATAAACACTAGTTACTATTATTGTAATAGGTATCCAGGTGGCTCAGAGAGATGGACCTGGAGTCAGGAAGATCTACAGTCAAATCTTTCCTCAGATACTTATTGTATGAGCCTGAGCAACTCATTTAATCTGTAAACCTCAGTTTTACCATCTGTAAAATGGAAAGCAATGATAGTAACTACCCCTTGGGGTTGTCGTGAGTATCCAATGAGATAAGATTTGTAAAGCTATGTTATCTAAATGCTATTGTTAAGGTAACAGCACGTGTCAGTATTCTCTTGAAGGAATTCAGACTCTTATTGTCTCCAAACTAAGTGAGGGCATTTTATTTGGGGTAACATACACAATGGGCCCTATTCCTTAAGGAAAATAGGTGTCCCACTGGAGTAGAGCATGAGGTTTATATAGAGCAGAAAGTGTTGACAAGCATTTTGAATCTGGTCCAAACCATGATTTTCTGGTCCTGAGGGCAAAGTGGAGCTGCACGTGGGGCCACCCATGATACATATACAGAAAAGCCCACTAAGGGGTGGGGGGTGGGGCAAAACCACAATGTAAATTATATTATAATGAGCTCAGAGTCACCTTAAAGTGAGCCAAGATGGATAATACCGAGGCCCTGCTCAGCAGCTCTTCTTAAACTGTCAGTCACAATCCCATTTGGGGTCATATAACTGAATGTGAGGGTTGAGAAAAATTTGGCAACAGTAAAAAGTTTCTGAATGTGCAAAAACCAAAAATTAATTCAAAATCAAACATGTAACACATCTGAGGTATTTCTGGCAGCTCTTGCCCAAACTGTATATTGCAACTTCACCGCAGCCTTGGCTATGAATAGACAACAGGTGCACTTTGCACTGCCGTGCCATCATGCCAAACAACACCAAGAATGCTGCCAGAAACATTCAGCTTCTAGATTCAGTTCAGATTCTAGACTACTATATGGTATGAACGGCAGTGTATTTACTATACATACAGTTTTCTGCACTCACAGTAACAAAATAGTTTAATTGCAGAAAATAAAGGCTTTTAATATTTTTTTACCATCATTCCTCAGCATGTAAGTATCAAATTACTATATCTTTGGATTGTATTGTGTTAGAATGTTTGATTTTTAAAATTGCTATTATCTCCTTTAACAGAAATATGTTTAAGCAGCAAGACAAAAGCCCTATAATAATATTTCTTCACCATCACCACTGTATGTGTATATAAAAGTGAATATTAATATTTTTAAATAAGCACAAATATAATTTTGTACACTAAGGCTAGTATTTATTTGAGAAATTATTAGCAACATTTATTTATATTTTTAGACAAAAATATTTTTTTGGTTCTAGATAAGTGGCTAAATTTAGACAGAAGAGGTAAAAATACTGATTACAATATGGCAGAGTCTTCGCTACCAGATTATAGTATGCCTAAATCGACAAGATAAAGAAAATATGTCCTATCATTTTTACAATATAGATTTGTTTCTAATAATGAGGATGGTGTGGGAAAACTTTGCTTAGCTTGTAATGAAGTTTTGGCTAAACTAAACCAGCTAAACTAAAATAACCTCTTAATACCAGATACACGGCATACTGCAATAAACCAAATGAATATTTTGAACAACTTTTAAAATCTCTAAATAAAGAAAAACTATATTTTGAGAAATTTGATGCTATCAGCAAAAAACATTTACTTGTATCTTACAAAATTCTTATTTAATTGCAAAAACAAAAATGTCCTACACAATAGGAAAAAATCTTGTGTTCCTTGCTGCTATTAAAATGTCAGAAATAGTTCATGGGGAAAAGTGTAGGGATGAAATTTGTAAAATTCCTTTATCAAATGATACTGTTTCCAAATAAATTTCTAAAATTAGTTATGACCAATTCCAGTAGCTTATTACCAGTCTTAAGGACCGTCCAAAGTTTGCAATTCAGTTAGATGCAACAGCTGATATTTCTAACATGGTACAGTTGTTACTTTATATAAGATAAGTTTATGACGGAAGCATACATGAAGAATTATTGTTTTGTCACCCTTTGGAAGGGTACACAAGAAGGAAAGATATATATTTTAAAGTCAATGAATTTTTCACCATTGAAAGCTTGAAGTGGAAAAATTGCATTGGAGTCTGTACAGACAGGGCTAGAGAAATGATGGGCGAGAATGCTGGATTTGTAGCAAAAGTTAAAGCTGGTGGCAATGAATATATCACTTTTACTCACTGCATTGATCCATCAGGAGGCACTCGTAGGCAAAAAACACCATCACCAGTTAGATGTCGTGCCATGCCCTTAACAGTTGTTTGTTTTCAAACCTTTACAAAGACATGGACTCTGACTACAAAAGCTTATGACTACACACAGAGGTAAGGTGGCTCTCAAGAGGACAAAGTTTAAACAGATTATTGAAACTGAAAGATGAAGTTGTTATTTTTTGACTGGGCAGAAATCTGATTTTGTTAATTTTTTTTCATAATGACTTGTGACTTTCAAAATTATGTTATCTGTTGGATATTTTCAAAAAACTCAATGATTTAAGCATGTCACTTCAAGGAAAAAAATGTTGCCTATTTTGTTAAAAGATAAAATGGAAAGTTTTACTAAAAATGTTAACATATGGAAGAATAGGGTGGATAATGGCTCCTTAGAAATGTTTACAGATACAGATGATTTTATAATTGAAAATAACTTTCCCAATGATTTGATTTTAGGAGTTATCATTGATCACCTGAAGTGCCTGGAGACACAGTTTCAGAAATACTTCCTTTCAAATTTTGATTCTAAAAAACTACGTTGGGTTCATAAACCATACTCAATTGAAATAAAAAATCTCAGTCATCTTGCCATTAAAAGTTCAAAAAGAATACATCATGTTATCAAGTGACACAGCTTTAAAACTTGAGTTTCCTAAAAAAAAAAAATCATTAAATGAATTTTGGCTTGGGATTAGGACAGAATTTCCAATAATTTCTAAAATAGCCCTGAACATACTTCTGCCATTTTGTACTACAAATTCATGTGAAGTGGCATTCTCACTGTTAATGATTATAAAATCAAAATATCAATCAACTCTGAAGGATGTTGAAGATGCTCCAGGTTCTGCAGTATAAATTCTTCCAAGATTTAATTCTTCATGTAAAAATAAACGAACACGTCCTTCTCATTAGTATGCAAATTTGCTTTCATCTTTAATAAATGGTAAAATTATATGTATTCCAAAGAATTGTTTTAAAATAAATTTCTTTATGATTTATTATCAGTAAATGTTGATTTGTATACCTATTTTATATACCTATATAGCTAGGGTCCCTTGAAAATTTCTCAGGCAAAAAGGGATTGCAAATGGAAAAAGTTTAAGAAGCCCTGCTGTAGGGAAAGTCCCTTCTGTGATTTTATGGCTAACATCCTGTATGGTTAATGCTTTCATTGGTTAAAATATGTTTATCTAGGGCAACAGGCAATTTCTCATTGTCTAGCGATTGTTGGTGACACAATTGTTGTTAACATTGCTACCCCATCACTTATTATCAGTCCTTTTCTACATCTAGCATGCTGTATGATATAGCATGCTTCCTTCTGACTTTCAATTGCTTCATTTTTTCCAGTTACAAAGTGGGGCTTGATAATATCTTCCTACCATCCATCTCACTGTGAAGAGAATTATCACTCCCTCAGGCTTTGAAAGTGATCTGAGGTATCAGCTGAATCTAAGATTGCTTTTACATGCCTGCCATGTGTTAGGACCTGCATAGAAGAGGCCCTGCTTTTAAGAATTCTAGTCTATATAACCCAGGGAGATCAAAGAAAGAGGAGGTTGTCTTATATTTACAGGAGGCAAAATATTTATACATAAATATTTATAGGTGGCAAAAATTCAAAACTAAGGTATATCCATCAATTGGCAAATGACTGAACAAACTATGGTATATGAGTATAATGAAATATTATTATGCTCTAAGATATGACAAGAGGGACAGTTTCAGAGAAACATAGGAAAACCTGTGTGAACTGAAGCAGAGGGAAGTAAGCAGAATGAGATCAATTTATGCAATAACAAAAACACTATAAAACAAACAACTTTGAAAGACTTGAGAACTCTGATGAACCCAATGACCAATCATGATTCCAGAAGACTGATGATGAAGACTGCTGCCCACTTCTGGACAGAGGTGACAGGCTAACATAGAGAATGACACACATTTTTGGACATTGCTATTATGGGGATTCGTTTTGCTTGACTATGTATATTTGTTCCAAGAGGATTCTTCCTCTTTAAAAAACAAAACTAAACAAAACGAAATCAGTGTCCTAAGAAGAGGTAACAGGAAGAAAAAAAATAAATGCTCGATAATTGAAAATTTTTTTTTCAAAAGCAATGTATAACCTAAGATAAGAAATATTGCTTTTTTCTTTTTTTCCCCTCAAACCTGTTCCCTCTTCTAACTTTACCATTTCTGCCCATGGTTCTAATATTCATCCAAGCAGCCATGTGGAATGGGGTCATTTGGCATTGTCTTTAGCTTTCCTTTAGACATCTCTAACCTACATTCTATTTTATATTCATCTATGCTCAGTGTACAAATCCACCATCCTAATACCAGCCTTCCTGGTCTATTATTTTCATTCGGATTTTCCCACTTCCACTTCCTCCCTTCCATCCTTCACACCACTGACAAAAATTCTCCTTATGCATAATGTCAATCAATCCATCAGCAGGTATCTATAGTAGTTTATGAATTATTTGGGATAAGTAATAATTTTAAGGTAGTTTCATTTGAGGATACCACTGTTCATATGTATATGTATATCTAATGACACCAGGCTGACTCAAAACATCTGACTTTGACCAGATAAAATTGGATTGAATGGGTTTCCTCACCTTTAGTTTGTTCTCTGTCATTTAAGAACTCAATTTTGTGCCACTGTCATTTGTGACAGCAAATCTCAAAATCTGAAATAGTTTTAGAAAAAAAATTAATTAGGTCTTTTGGTAGAAGACAACAGGCTGAAATAGGTATGGCTCCTTCCACTTCAGGCTCTGGAAGGTTTATATTATATAGGATTTAGACAAAAGTACCTGTACACAAGCCATAAGTATGAGGTTAAGCAATTCTGCTGAGAGGGAAACTTGAAAGCAATGTAGATTGAGATGGATGTCAGTATATGTAAACATTCAACAAAATTTAAGCAAAGTCAAGACACAAGGGACCCCAAAATACAACCTTGGGTGCACCCAAAACAACATCTGGGGACTCAAAACAAAAATGTTTAAGGATAGAGCCAAGATATAGGGAAAACCAAAATTCTTTATAGCCATTTTTGGTATTCCTGGAAAGTTACTGAGGTCAGAGTGACATTCTAGGTTCAAATGACAAATAATAATCCACACTATAAACATATGTTTCATTTCTTTTTTTGTTGTTGTCCATTTAATTCTTTGATTTTACAAATCAATATCACTCCAAGGTAATGTGAAAAAGTTATAAAGAGCACACTTCAATGACTGTCAGAGATAATAGCAGCAACTGTCAGGGAGAAGTCAAGCATTCATAGATCATTCCAGCCTATGATAAAACAGGATCAATTACATCAAATTACAATAGAAAGCACAGCAGCAAAGGGAAAAAAAAACATCAAGAATTGAAAAATCTATTGCTGTCATACATTCTAATTAATCCTTGGAAAATAAGCAAGGAACTTCAGAGAGACTCAGCAGACTGAGGAGCTGTTATTAATTCCTTCTTAGTGTAATGTAGGCTTCTTGAATTTGGAAGAATGGCAAGAAAACTATTTAAAAGAAATAAAAAGTTACTAACCCATGCTATGATAAAAAAAAAAAAAATGTCTGTCATTGGCAAGACAATGCAAAGGTTAGAGTCCTAAGAGATAGGAAAAGGTATTTTTACTGATGAAACTCCCTTTTTAATTCAAGGCTATAGCTCTTGTCTAAAGAAATCCAGATAAGCCTATAAAAGCTGGGCATCTTCATCAGCCTATAAAACATCCACCACAAAATGTTTGGGGGATTTTTAACTTCCAGTTGCCTCCAAAGTCTTGTCCCATTGAGGGGATGTTGAACTTTGATAAATAAATATTAAAAATATTTCAAAATCTTGTACATTCAATGCCAAATTGTAAAAAACAGTGGCATACAGCAAAATGACATATTTCATATTAAAAGTTTTTAAACATGTGAAAAGTTATATGATTTATTTTATCAGTCAATAAATGTAATTATTTTACTTTGCCCCAGCTAATTTGCATGCTATTGTCTTAATCACTTACTGAGTTCTGGGCACTGTGATAGTTCCTGGGGATACAATGTTGAAAATGAAACAGTCCATGCCATCAAGTAGCTTAATCCTAGTTGGGAAGACAATCTGTAAATATTTAAGTATATGCTAATATATGTATGCATATGTATATTTATATTTGAATATGCTATATATATTCAAAATAAATCAAAGGTAATAGATGGAGCAATAGAAACTGGGGGGAATCAAGAAAGGTTATATGTAGAAGATGATCTTTGGGTTGAGTTCTTAAGGAAATCAGGGATTCTAATAGGTGGAGATGAGGAATGCATTCCAGGCATGGAGGACAGCCACAGCAAAGATACAATCAGAAGATGGAGTTTCATATGTGAGGCACATCAAGAAGGGAAAATCTGGCTGAACCATAGAATGCAGGAAGGGGAGTAGCAAGCAATAAGTCTAGAAAAGTAAATTGAAGCTAGATTGGAAGGGTCTTTAAATGTCAAAGGAATTTATATTTGATCCTGGAGCATATGGTTGGCAGCCCAGTGAATAGAGTGTTGGGGCTGGAGTCAGAAAAACTCATCTTCCTGAGTTCAAATCTGGCCTCAGACACTCACTAGCTGGGTGACCCTGGGCAAGTCACCTAGCCCATTTGCCTCAGTTTCCTCATCTGTAAAAGTGAGTTGGAGAAGGAAATGTCAAACCACCTCAGTATCTTTCTAAGAAAATCCCAAATGAGGTCATGAAGAGTCAGACACAATTGAAAAGTGACTGAACAACAACCGTAGTAGGCCACTGGAGTCCATTGGGCAGAGGAGTAACATGGTCACACATATGTTTTTGGCAAATCAGTTTAGCAGCTGTGGGAAGGACAGATTGGAGTTTGGAAAGGCTTGAGGATAAAGATCATAGATACAGACCTGAAGGAGATCTCAGGGATCATCTGGTTCAATACCATTATTTTATAGATGAGGAAACTGAGGCCTGAAGATGTTAAGGCAAATGCCCAATGCCACACAGGTATAGTAGTAGGTAGCAGAACTGGGATTAAAGTAGTGGTTCTGGGATTCCAAATCCAGCACTTTCCCCACTGTGGCAGGTTACCTGGCTATGCCACACCTCTGCCTAAAGCCCTTCAATATTTTTCAACTGAACTGAAATATTCATTCTTCTTCTTTTTTTTTTTTTGGAGGGGCAATTGGAGTTAAGTGACTTGCCCAAGATCACATGGCTAGTTTTGTGCTAAGTGTCCAAGGCTCGATTTGAACTCAGGTCCTCCTGACTCCAGGGCCAGTGCTCTATTCACTGTGTCACCTAGGCACCCCTATTCATTCTTCAAGTGTGTGTGTGTGTGTGTGTGTGTGTGTGTGTGTGTGTGTGTGAGAGAGAGAGAGAGAGAGAGAGAGAGAGAGAGAAAGAGAGAGAGAGAGAAAGAGAGAGACAGACAGAGACAGAGATGCAGAGAGACAGAGAAAGAAAAAGAGAGAGAGAAAGAGAGAGAGTAAATTGACAGGTCATTTACAAATAACGACATATTACTGCAAGATAACAATTTTAGTTCAATCAATTATCAGAGTAAGCCTTTGGATTTTCTCTCCCAAATAGACCTTGTTTTGACTTTAACACCCATGGCTCTGGAGGCTCTGGAGGAAGACCCTGGAGCATCCCCAGGCTGAGCAGAGATGTTTCCATGGAGTGCTTTCCCACAAACAGTAGCTTCTGTGATTATTTTCAGCTCCCTTACATCATGGCTACATCCTCTAGCAAACCCAGCTGCCTTCCTCCGAGGAAACCCTACAGTCAAGGGAAATTCCTCTTCCTCTGGATGGGTGACAAAAAATATCTTTCTCTCACTAAGCATGGACCTAGAGGGGAAAGAGCATATTGCAAAATGAAGGCTCTTACCTGCTATAGATCATTGAAATTAATGTGCACATGGGGAAAAATGATAACTCATGACCTGTGTCTGAACTAGGTTTGAAGCTTTACATATCTACCCAGGGGCCATTAATATGCAAACCAGATGGAAAACTGCCCATATAAGAAAGCAGGCTATATTAAGATTTCTGATAAATAACCTAAAATCTTAAAGTCAAATCATATGAACAACTTCTGTATTTTAAGAAGACATAAATGATGAGATCATTCCTCTAAAAGTCTACAGAGGCATGCAATGTAGTTCTTTGAATTAGCCAGAAATCTTGCTAAGCAAAGTGTCCAGATGGAGTCAATGATGTCCCAATAAAGCCATTTTCTCAAAAGTTATCTTCCTTGATTCATAACCCAAATCCATTTCCCAAATTTAAAGAATCCTAGTGATAATTATAGAATCACACTTATCTGATTCCAGTGGACTAAAATATATGTAAATTATGTAAGTGACAATGTGGCCATGGGCAAATAAATCTACTGACCTAAATTTTAATTTCTTTAACTGTAAAATGGGAATAATACTGAAACTTACCTTACAGGGTTGTTGAAGGCATCCAAGTGTGCTAATCCATGTAAATGTCAGTTCTTACTATAATTTCTGTAGGCACTGAAAAGGTAATCTATTAATAGCTATTGGGAAGCAACCAAACTTAAAACAATTCTTCAAAATGAATCAACCAACAAGTTTTTCTTAAGCACCTCCTTCTATGGGCCAGGCACTGTGCTAGACTCTGGGTACACCATTATAAATGTGGGACTACTCCTGTCTTTAAGGAACTGAAGTCTAGTAGTTTTTTTAGAAATGACAATAAAATGACACTCACTTTTAATGTATACAGTACAGACAGGGAATAGACCTATGACTTCATTGCGGCAGGTAGTCTCTTTTGAAGAAATATTATTTTTTCAATGGAGGTCAACACTTTCTCTGTAACTTATAGTCTTAGAGAGGAAGGAAGGAAGGAAGGAAGGAAAGAAGGAAGAAAGGAAGAAAGGAAGGAAAGAAGGAAGGAAGGAAAGAAGGAAGGAAGGAAGGAAGGAAGGAAGGAAGGAAGGAAGGGAACAAGCATTTATTTAGCACCTACTGTGTTCTGGGAACTGTTCCAAGTGCTTTAAAAGTATTTTCTCATTTGACCCTCCCAAGAATCTGGGAGGGAGGTGCTACTAGAGAATTGCCTTGAGTATTCAGAGATTAAAGGACTTGCCCAGTGTCACACAGTCACAATGGAACAAAAAAAGAACTCAGAGTAGTTTGCCCTGGCTCCAAGGCTTCCATTCTATCTGCTATATACTGTTAATTCTATAAAATATTGTATTTTCTTAATATAAAATAACATAATAAATATAAATAATATAAAATAATATAAAATGTTCAAAAACCTTCTTTACAGTTTTCCACCTCTTCATAGTGCATATTCAATCTCAGAGACACATAATAATAAATCCTCAATTAAAAAAATCAGCTTTTTTAATCATTATTCTAGGACTGAGTCAAATTAGTATCTTTTCTGTGATTATATAGTCACAAAATTAAGTACGAATTAGAGCCTAATAATAGATCCCCTAATTTGGACCCTAATTAGGACCAAATAATTAATCTCTTGGAAGTGAATATGGTATTGGGCTAGATGATCCTTGATTTTCTTTTTCAGGTCTTAATTTATGATCCTCCCTCAAGCCTTTCTGTACTCCAATTTCAAATTCTCATTGCATAGTTCCTTTGGGATGGACCCAATGACCATATTTTATATAATTATAAATTCAAATAGTGACCACTTCATGGTATTTATTATTTGAACTTATCAGGACCTTGATGTAGGTAGCCAACAAGCAGACATGATATTTATTATATGACCCATATGCTCTATTATGTTACCTCACTCACCAATGAAACAGAACTCCATCTTTACAGCACTTCTATTTCATAACCATTTTCTATCCCAACCATTTCCATTCTGTTCTGTATGGGCATTCCAGGCCATGAAAGACAACTTAAAATGTGGTCTCCTTTTCCTAAGAATTTTGGGAACTTTAACCTCTACTAACTTTCACAGTATACAGAGCACCTGCAAAAAAGGAAGGTGATTAATGAGTCATTTCCCTTCATGGCCCACCTAAAGGTGCAGTGCTCACTAGGGAAGAGGAAGAGGAAATTCAGAGATTTACTTGGACAAGAAATCGTAGGTGCACTCAGATCTATTCAATCCCCGTCTTCTACCTCCAATCCAGTTCCAAAATAGTCTAACCCTTGAATTTAAAAAAATAAAAATCTCTCTTGTAAATTTGAGTAAACTATATATCCTCACAGCTCACTTCAGAAACTATGGTTAGAAAACTGTGATGATGCTCTAATCCAATAAATACACATACTAAGAACATCAAGTTAAACTAGTTATGACCTGGTCTAGCAAGGAGGTTATTAAAGCAGGTAATAGAGATATAAAAGCTGATGCATTAAAGTATATTCGTGACTGAGATCACAAAAGCCTCATCCATTTTCATTCTGTATTTTTGGATACAGTCTATGATCATTTATTCAAATGTCATTTATTAAGCACTTGCTGTATGCAAGACTTTGAACCTCATTCATTTCATTCATTGTAGGGATACAAAAATGAAACATGACACAGTCCTTTCCTTGAAGGACTTTCCTGACATTCTACTGGGGTGAGGAGGGAAATAGGACATGTACTGACTTTTTTTTACCTTTTTTCAGAATTTATTTATTTTTTACTTATTTTTAATTAAAATTATAACAGTGAAATTAGAGAACATATGATTTTTCAGGAATCTCATTTGATATTAAGATTTTGTGAGATTTCTTTTATTGAAAAAAGTGACACAGATGCCTACAGTTCCCATTTCCAATGGTGGTAAATAAAATGTTTCTGCTCTTCATGTGTTTAGGTTGAAATTTCCTTGCATAGTGGATGAGGGGAGGGAAACCCTTCAAAGACATAATGTAGCTTTGTTACTCTTTTTCTGATAAACAGTCAAAAAAAGTCTAGGGCTTAGAAGGGACTTCATTTTACAACTGAGGAGGATGAGGTACCCAAAGAAGGAAATGACTTTCACAAGGTCATACCTGTAACAAAAGGAAGAACTCACAGTAGAACTTAGGCTTCCTAGCTCAAAATCAAACAGTCATAGTATCATCATTATTATCATCATAGCTAGAATTTATACAGTACTTTATGGTTTGCAAAATACTTTAAAACATTATCTCATTCTCTCTTCACAACAATCCTCAGAGGTGGGTGCTATTCATTCTATAAATAAAGAAACAGAGGTAGGAGGAGTTAGTTAAGTCACTTCTCAGGGCCATCCAGCTAGTAAGTGTCTGAGACTGGATTTGAACTCAGATTGTTCTGACGCCAAGTCTAGTAGCCTCTCCCTATACTGCAGTCACTAGGAGTTTTTTGGTAAGGAGAATATTTCAATAATGCTAATTACAGGACATTTTTTCTCCCTTGGCATCCAGCACTCCACACCATGATGCTTCTAACAATAATAACCCATATGTATAGAATATTTGGACATTTACTAAGCACATTTCCTCACAAAAACTTTATGAGAAGATCTTGTAAATATCGTCAACCATTTCATGCTCCTCCCTCCCTCTCACACCCAGACTCATTTTTGGATGAGAAAACTGAGGTTCAAGGAGGATGTGCTAGCCAAAAGGCAAATGGCTCAAGCATTGTCAGGATTTGAATCCAAGTCTTCATAAATCTAAAACCAGCTCTTTCCCCACTATACCACATTACCTTTTAAAGTAATGAAACTTTTTAGAGTAATGAAATCAGAAACTGATTCTGAAAGACGGGAAATGACATATTCAAGGCTACATGGCTGATAGGCAAGTGGCAGACCCAGAATTCGAAGTTAGTCATAAACATTTATTAAACACTTACTGTATGCCATTCACTTAGACTAAGGACATGAAGAAAGACAAAAGACAGGTCCTGCTCTCAAGAAGTTCCTATCTAATGGGAGAAAGAGCACGCAAACAGCTGTGTACAAACAAGCCATGCACAGGCTAATTTGGCCTGCCTTTAGAGAGGGCTCACACTTTCCCAGCTAACTTCAGTTTCTCAACGGCTGCTCCTCTTGACAACAGAATGTCTAATCCCCATTCACAGATACCCTCTTGCAGTTCCCCTTCTTTTCAGCTTCCCTTAGTCTATTGTCTTCTCCCATTGGACTGAAAAATCCTGAGGATTGGCACTGTCCTTTTCTTATACCCCAGCACTTAGCACAGTGCCTGACCATAGAAGGTGATTAATAAATGCTTATTGAGCAGATAGAGATAATCAATTGAAGGAAAGCACTAGAATTGAGGGGGATTAGAAAAGGCTTCCTGTACAAGATGGGATTCTAGCTGAAAAGGAAACCTGGAAAACCAAGCAGCATCATGGATAGAGCACTGAGCTTGGACTTAGGAAAACCTGAGTTCAAATCCAGATTCAGACTAGTTATTAGTTATATTTAGTTACCCTTAATCACACACTAGCTGTGTGATACTGGGCATCACTTTACTACTGTGTCCCTCAGTTTCTTAATCAGAAAAATGGGGATAATCTTAGCACCTACCTACCAGAATTGTTGTGAGTATCAAAGGAGATAATCTTTAAAAAATGCTCAGCATAGTACCTGATACTAAATATTAGTAATGATGATGATGAGGAGGATGACAAGGAGGAGAAGGAGGAGAGGGGGAGGAGGAGGAGGAGGAGGAAGAAGAGGATAGGTGGGAGAGTTCTAAGCATGGAAAGTAATCAGAGAAAAATTCAGAGATGGGAGACGAACTATCTTAGACCTCTTTACCCACTAGACTCTGAATTCTCAGGAGGGCAGGGACTATCTTGGACTAGATCAAAGATGACATAACAGTAAAAATGAAATTAGAAAATACAAAAGTCAAGTTGCATCCAAGGAAATATACATGACCTTTAATAGTTGCTATAGAGATGTATCCCTCTTACTACTTAGGTGACCTTGGGCACACAATTTCACCTTTCTGGGCCTCAGTTTCTTCATCTGTAGAATGAGATGCTTAGTTTGGATGACCACTAAAGTGCACTCCAGCTCCAGAGCATGATCCAAAGGTTCAATGATATCTAACCCTCTTATTTTACAAATGAGGAAAATAAGGCCCATAGAGCTGAAGGGACTCATCTAAAACCACACAATTAGTAGCAGTCTATCTGGACTCTCAGTCTAGAGCTCTTTTCACTACACCAATGGTCCACTGAGACTAATCAACTGTCCCTGAAATGTCCAACGCTTTTCACATATATTGTCTCATTTAATCTTCACATATATTGCCTTATTTAATCTTCACAACAATCTTTTGGATAGATGGCCAATGGCCCAACAGGCCATGTCTTTTACTAACAGGGAATTCTTTTATTAAAAATAGGAACTTGGAAGATAATAGGATTGAGAGTTGAGAGGCCGAGTTCAACTCTCTCATTTTTACAGATAGGGAAACTGAGGCCCAGAGAGGCTATGATTTGCACCGCATCACACAGGCAGTGAAAGATAAAGCCTCCGTTCAAACCCATGTCCTCCAACACCAACTCCTAAATGCACGCTTTCCACGGTACCATCTTGCCACGCCCTGGCTAGCCTCGTGGGCTATATCAGCCCTTTTGCCCAGTGCCTAGAACTGCTGTTCTTGAAGTTGCAGTAGATGCCCTGGGGAATGAGGCCGACCGGCACCGAATGCCCAAGCCGGGAGAGCCTGGGGCTCCTCTTTTCTTCGGGCTCTCGGTCACCGTCTCCTGGGCCACGGCCGCCACGCCGTGGGGAGTTAGGGGAGGTGGAGCAGGGGGGCGCCGGGGCCGCAGTGATTGGTAGATGCCTGGGCAGGGGCGGGGATGTGAGGGGAGCAGAGAGGCGAGGGACAGTGGCCGGGGCTGCTGCCGGGAGCGGAGCCGGCCACGCGCAGGGGGAAGGAGGGCGCCCCGGCTGGACGCGCGCGTGCCGGCCTGAGGAATCGCGAGTGGGTGAATGAGGCAGATTCCTTCCTACCCCTGCCCCTTCACTCGGACCAGAGAAGGGAACAGCACCCTCAGCTCCTAGGAAGCCAAGGAGGAAAGAGGTACCTTCTCTTGGGCTAGCGTGCCCTGTCCAGGGGATGGGGGACACTTATTGATCCCTGGCGACACCACCCCTTTGCCCTTCCCTAGGCTGATGCTGCCCTGCCCGCCGTGGTACCCTGCGTTCATCTCGGCGTCCCACCGCCCCAGTAGTACTCTTTTCCCATGCTCCTAATCCCCTCCCCTCCTTGACGTCCGCCCCACCCCCACCTTCTCCACTGCCCCTTTAGACTAGATGAATCTATTGCTAGAGCTCAGATTGTGCCTGTGCCTTGCCTTGGGGGTCGTGTGGAGGAAACATCTGCTTGGGGAGACAGGTGCCCCCTTGGTGCCGGGACTTCCCGTGTCCTAGGTCGTGCCAATTACTGGATTTCCCCTCTTCAGGTAGTACTGGGGAGGGGACCCCAGGTGACCCCAGGGCGGGGCAAAAGAAGGACCCGACTGACCCCACCCCCACCCCCTCACGACCCCCGGGAATTACACGTGTGTTATCACGTGGAGAGTCTACACTTGGCTCAATGGTAACCTACCGGAGCGCCCCTCCTTGCTCCACCTTTTTGTTAGGGAAGGACTAGGTTTTTGAGGACGGGCTTCTTCGGTATATTGCACCTGGGACTGGGTGGTTTCCAGGACTTCTGGTAGAAGCTTGAGCCTGGGGTTCTCATTCCTCTCATTCCGTTTATAGCCAACAGCTTCTCAAGATGTCTTTTCCCCCCGCTAAAGATGAGCAAACCTCGGTAGGGGAGAAGTGGGGGTGGAGATGAAACATCTCTAACTCCCACGGCACTTAGAGATGTCGAAGCCTCCTTGTTTCATTTTTTAGTAAACTATTAACTATGTGCCAGTCATTAAAAAAAAAAAAAAGCCCACACAGAAACACTTGTTTATTGTAGCTGTTGCTAATGAATACAGACCTTCCCGTGAGAAGCAAATCTCCCGACTCTCCCGGCCCCTCCCCTGCCGTCACATTCAGAATACTATTGTGTGGCTTAGAGAGTCCGAGCTGGACTCTGTTGCTCTATCGAGTACAGTAGACGATTGGCCAGAGATTCTTTGAGGGCTTGGTTGGCCTTTAGTGTCTTTTATAAAAATACCTCCACTAATGTAGGCTGAAGCCACTTTAATTTGTGTTTGCTCTTAATGGTAGCAATGACAGTAATATAATTTACTGGTGTCAGAGGAATAATAAACTCTTTGATGATGGGGACTACTTTAGTTTTACCTTTGTGTACTTAGTGCCTAGCACAGTGCTTCGTGCACATTAGGTGAGTAATGAAGCTCTGTTGTGTTGAGTTAAATGTTATTGACTGATAAATACAGTAGGATGATTTTAAATCAGCAGTGGAGAAAACTAAGCTTGAATGGGGGGGGGGGCAGGAATGAAAGTTGAGTTTGGATGTTTAATACGATTTTGTGGTGTTTACTCAGAAAAGCTAATGACAGTGTATGCCATTTGGTTAACCTTGGCTTGTCTTAGATTTGTGAACATTGAATAGCCAGTAACATGAACACTGGTTATTTTCAAGTATAATGTATTCTGTACACAATGTGTATGTGGTGCCATGGAGGAAAATGAAGACATATATGACCTGGTCCTTGCTCTCAACATGTTTATAATCCATTTTTATAATTTTATAAAGAGGATTACTTTAATGGAGCAGTGAGGTCATAATTTGGAATGGTGACATTTCTTGCCTTCTTGATAGGTGGAGAGGAGGAAGGGAGTTCGAACAAAAAATAAAAATAAATTTTAAAAAAGAGTACCTAGCCCTATATCATCACCAGGAGAATGTTGTTGCAAAAAGAAAAAAAAAGAAAATCGATTATTTTAATAGGAAATGACTTGGAATCATTGAAAATGCTTGACAATTCTCCAATTGTTGACTACTCTGATTTCTTCCTCTTACTTGATTCTTGACTCAGCTCATTGTCTATGAACAGCCCTTGGCCAAGTTAGAGTAGCGTGGCCCTCCCCCACTCCGTGACCTTGTATTTTCTTTATAAAGGTTTTTCATTTTCTCATGTGTATACACATTATTTCCCCTCAAAGAATGTAAGACAGGGGCCTGTTTGTTTTGTTTTTGTAATTGTATCTTCAGTGTGTCTGGTACATAGTAAACGTTTGTTAATTCTTGGAGAGATTGAGATGGGGGGAGGGAGAGAGAGAGGAAGAGGGAGAGGAAGAGGAGAGGAGGGATGGGGTGGAGAGAGAGAGAGGAGAGAGGGAGCAAGAGAGAGAAGAGGAGAGAGAAGAAAGGAGAGAGAGAATAGAGAAAGAGAGGGAGAGAGGAGAGAGAGAGAGAGAGAGAGACAGAGAGAGAGAGAAAGAGAGAGAGAGAGAGAGAGAATAAAAAAGATGAAATAATGCCTGCTCTCAAGGAACTCATACTTGAATGGTGGCAGATGATAGCACATAAAAGAAAGTTCAGCTGCAGGCAGAAGGCAAGGGCCAGGGGTTGCATGTGTGTGGGGGCACTCCTGTCCACATACATACCCACACTGATGGATTAACTCAACAGATTGACCATCCAACTTCATGTCATATCTGGATAATAATTCTTGGGGGGGGGAAGGGGAAATTACTTCATCTCGGTTTGTCTCAGTTTCCTGATTTGTAAAGTAAGAATAGTAATAGTACCTACTTTGTAGGATTATTGTTAAGATAAAAAGAGATCATATTTGTAAATGTCTGCAAACCTTAAAGTGCTATAATAAATGCTCTTAATAATCCATTTTTCAAAACCTCTGTATGGTTTCACCTCTTCCTTTCTTTCCACCTGTATCCTAAAGTTCTTCCCTTTCAAAGCCTCATCCGTTGGGATCATGCTCCATTAATCTTTCCCTCTTTTTCTTGCCCAGTCTGTCATTTTACTCTAGTTTCTTCTCTTCCGTGTAAAAATATATGCAAAATTCCCCCAGTCTTAAAGAGGGTACTTCCCTTAACCTTGCTGAGATTCCTCTTATTTCACCCTTTTACTACAAAACTTCAAGGAAGTTGGGTTCAGTTATTAACTTCACCTCTCTCACTACCAACGCTGGTACTCTGGCTTCTGACTCCACTGTTCTATTGCTCTCACCTCCTAGATCACCAAATTCAGTGGTCATTTCTCTTAACAACTGAATCTCTCATGAAGCTGTCCACTACCTCTTTCACTCTGAGAAATGGTTTGTTTTCCTAGCTTTTCTTAACCATCCCCTCTTTCTCCTTGCTGTCTCCCTCATTGCCTCCTCTTCTTCCCCCTTCCCAGAATCCCACTCTAGACCCATTTCTCTTCTTTTTTACTCTACCACCTGACT
>CM053589.1:174006059-174021536 GCA_028646515.1 Pseudochirops corinnae | reverse complement strand
AGGGGGGACACACTGGGATGGCTGTTTTGGGGCGGTGGGTGGGGGAAAGACGGGGAGAAAATATGTAACTCAAAATCTTGTGGAAATGAATGATGCAAACTATAATAAAATTTAAAAAAAAAAACACAAAGTAGGTGCTTGGTAAATACTCATCCCCTTCCTTCCCTTTCCCCATGATGCTTTCTTTGGGCTGTCCAAGTCATGTAGGACTAAATTAAGCCTAGGAGTCTTCCTGTTTTCTCAGTTACTCAGGACTCAGATATGTTTAGGTTAGAGTTAGTTAGACAAATGATTATGAGAATTGAGGCAGCAGTAGACTGGGATCTCAATTAATATAAAGAATTGTTTTGCCTTTTTGCTTTGTTCTATCAAGAATAAAGTCTTACTTTTAAATAGTGGTTTCAGAGACTGTGACTTGGTGTAAAGAGAGATGGCCTTGAACTCTAGAAGACCTGGTCTCAAGTTCCACCTCAGACACACAGTAGCCCCTTGACCCTGCACAAATTAACTAACCCATCAATCCCCCCAGGCAATTTTCTGAGGAGCTAAGTGGCATAGAAGGTGCTGATCTTCATTGGTCACAAGGCTGGTGAAATAGATGTATATGTCAATATGTAGGCATACAAATACATATATACATACATACATATATAATATAGATTTGACCAAACCTATGATTTCATAAATAGAATATATATAAAACACATTTGACCAGATATATAGACACACGTATGTATGTATATAGAGATATGGATGGATGGATGTGCACATATATGCATATATGTATACAAACATCTCTAATGTATATATGGGTACATGTATGTATACCCATTTAATCTCCCTGAGCCTCAGTGCTCTCATTTGCAACATGGGGATAATATTTTTACTATGTACCTAAAATATTTGTTTTGATGACCAAGCAAGATAATGTATGTAAAATGCCACACATTAAATTATATTCTATTTTTTTATTTCTGATTACAACATTTATGGCTGTTATTGGGCAGCTAAGTGGCACTGCGAATAGAATGTCAGGCCTAGAGTCAAGAAGAGTCATCTTCCTGAGTTCAAATCTGGCCTCAGACACTATGTGACCCTGGGCAGGTCACTTTCCCTGATTGCTTCAGATCCTCACCTATAAAATGAGCTAGAGAAGGAAATGGCAAACCATCCCAGTATCTTTGCCAAAGAAACTACAAATGAGGTCATGAAGAGTTGGACACACCTGAAACAATGTATATGTATATGTATATATATATATATATATATGTATATGTATATGTGTATGTGTATGTATGTATGTGTATATGTACATGTATATATATGTATATGTGTATGTATATGTATGTGTGAGAGATCTACTACCTATTTAGTAATAGAGATAGATGACATAGATACATATATAATTGTTGTTGTTCAGTCATTTCACTTGTATCTGACTCTTCATGACCCCATTTGGGAGTGGTTTGCTATTTCCTTCTCCAACTCATTTTACAGATGAGAAACTGAGGTAAACAGGGTAAACAGTGATTGTCCAGGGTCACACAGCTAGCACAAGTCTGAAACTAAATTTGAATTCAAGAAGATAACTCTCCTGATTCTAGGCCCAGAACTATCCACCATGCCATCTGGGCACCCCACAGATATATGGACATGGATAGAGATATGGATACAGTTGTAATAATAGTTCCAGAAGCACTTTACACACATCATCTTGTTTGACCTTGGTAACAATTTTGTGCGTTCAGCAGTACAAGTATTTTGTCCACATTACAGATGAGAAAACTGATGTTCAGAGAGGCTGAATGATTTGCCCAAGGTCAAATAGTTATGTTTCAGAAGAGCCATAGCTAGCCTGAGACAAAAGGGACTTTGCTCAAGGGCATCAGCATAGTGATGGTTAGGGACATGCTTCCCCCACTGGGAGGATTCTTCCAACAGCAGTTGGAATTTCCATACCTCATCTTGATGATTTCCATAATCATGTCACTCTTAGGGATCAGTTTTCTTGGCAAACACTTCCTTGTACCTACATTCCCCCTTAAGCCCCCAAGGAGAAAAAGGCCAGAGTCTATAGGGGCTTGATTATCTTCTCTCCTGGCATGGATGATGATACTAGACTTATCCTCCCAGAAGATTTGACTCAACTACAGGTACCTCCAAAACAAAATTTCCAAGTTATGTCACTAAGTGTCAGAGGTAATATTCAAATACAGATCTTTTCTAAATCCAATTCCATTGTACTTTTTACTACATTAAGCTGTACCTATTATATTATTCTTCTAATAGCTAGATAAGACAAGCCATGCAGATAAGGGCCCAACTTAGAGCAAATAGATTCCTGCCAAAAATATGGAGTGCAGAACTTACCACAATATTCTAGATATGACATTGTAAGTGTCAAATATAGTGAGAATCATCTCCCCTTTCCTGAGAGCAATGCCTTACTTAAGGTACCCTAAGATCCCATTAAGCTTCCTTTTTGCCATATCATAGTATTGACCCATATTGAGCCTGTGGACCACTAACATCTCCAGATTTTATTTTTACCTATAAGTAAAATCTGGGAGGGAGCATGGCAAAGTCAGCTGAAGACCAACCCTGGACACAGGAATACCCAGGCTCAAGCCCTACCCATTGCTTAGACAATGACCACAGCTAAGCGAATTAATCTCTTAGTATTCCAGGCATCTCTAAGAATGTAAGTTACAGTTGACTTGACAATCTACTTCATTGGAAGGAATTTTGAAAGTGGAAGTCCCCTACAAGATGAAATCAAAGGTCCAAGACATAACAAATTAGTGCCTATGAACTATTAAAATGTACCAGACATGGCAGAGAGTCCTATAACAAATAAGTACAGCAAAAACATTTTAAAAGGAAGGCATAATACAGTGCAGGAAAAACACTGAATTTGACATCCTAAGCACCATGGTTTAAAGCCTAGATCTGCCGCTGACAACCTGATCTCCAATTTCTTATATATATAGTAAAGCTAAGACATTGGGCTAAATCTTCTCCAATGTTCAATCAAGATAAAAATGGATCTTTTCAAAGCACTCTGCCTCCAGAGCTCAACCTCAAATGATAACTGCTCACATCAAAATTCCCTTTCCTTGAACCAGAATTAATCCTAATCAATCAGTCAATCAGCAAGCTGTTATTAAGCACCTACTATGGATCAGGCATTGTGCCAAACAGTAGGGATACAAAGAAAGGCAAAAAACAGCCATTGCCCTCAAGGAGTTCTCAGGCTAGTGCGAGCGACAACATGCAAACAAGTAACTACAAACAAGATTACAGACAGGACAAGTTGGAGACAATCTCAGGGCAACCTAGCAATGAAGTACCGACTTGGCAACATTTTGCTAGACCTGAACCAGAAGTCCATTGTAGTCTCTGGATGCAGAGACTGAAAAAGCACATGGGATGCTGACCTACATCCTTTCTTATTGTTTGCAGAGTTCACACGCCCTTGGTATTTGCCCCCTTTCACATGATACATGCTTAGGTGTATTCACATTTAGGTTAGCAATGCATGTAGTGTAAATATGTACAAATATGCACTCACTCTCATAATTCTTTAGTTAACTCTTTATAATCTATAGTCAATTCATCCAGGATGGCTGCTGTCCAGGGTTCACAGCACATTCCTCTGCATTCCAATGGAATGAAGTATTTAGAAAACATCAAAACTTGGAGATTATCTATGTCAATATATGCCATTATTGCTGATAATCAAAAATCGACTTTTTATATCTAACCCTGCTTATACTCTAGCTTGGGGAGATTTTGCAAAGCTTGGCTGAATATGAGGAGGGAGATATGAGTCCTGATTAGCATAGAGGAGCAGAGAGACACACTGTGCTGGCATGAGGTAAGAGGCAATTGACTGGAAATCATTAGAGCTTTGTGGGAAAAAATACTGTTATGATAGAGAAGAGCCAAGATTTCTCCAGGGCCACAGACATAACCGTAGAAGACATTTCATATGTTGGTGCTTCTGATCCAGTGAGGACTCCTCTTGAATGAGATGGTTCTCTCTCTTGGTTTGAATTGAGATTTCATCTTGCTTCTAGTTGAAGAGTTCATTCACTCTTAATATCTTCTGATATATCCTGATCTGCATAACTTCTCCATTTTCTGTTAACTGTTTGCTTGGCTAAGTGATTGTAATTACTTTCCTGCTCACTATATGTGATGTTCTTTTGTGTAACCAGCATGTGGTGGAAGGGAGCAAAGCTGATGAGGTTAAGCTGAGAGCAACCATCCCCTTCAAAAGTTATCAAGAAATTGGTTTTAACTCTGAACTCAGACTCAGACTCCTTAATCACATATATTTTAGGAAGATAAGTAGATGTAATTCCAACCCAACATCCCTGGCAGAGACCAGAGAGAAGTGCACCCAGCTTTGGAGCCACTCCTTTGGTCTGTCTTCCCTTCCTCTCCAGCTGTTGTGTAGTAATAGGCTTTATATCTCCCTCTTTACAGAGGTAGTCCTGGCCTGGGACCATATCTATGCATGCCACCTACAAGTGATGTGTATATATTGAGAAAATCTATATGGACATGTGTATTTTATGCAGTGTTTCAATGAGCCTAGTTCTTGTGAGCATGAATAGAATTCTGCGCTGACACAATCCACAGCTGAACTTTAGAGCATGCCTAGACATTCTATAGCTGGTTCCAGTTTGGTTAAAGAATGTAGGCATAAGGGGGCAACTAGGTGGCGCAGTGAATATAGCACCAGCCCTGGAGTCAGGAGAACCTGACTTCAAATCCAGCTTCAGATACTTAATACTTACTAGCTGTGTGACCTTGGGCAAATCACTTAACCGCAATCACCCAGCCTTCCCCCTCCCCCCTAAAAAAAAGAACGTAGACATAAGCTCTAAAGTCTGTCCATGTAAGTATTGCCTCAGCCAAGTACATTGCACATACTTTTAAGGACTGGGCTCAATGGCCAAGATTATTATACATACGTATCAAAACAACATAGTGGAATGGAAAGAGTCCCAGGTTCAGTAAGTAATATCATTGCAAACCTAATTACCAAGTGCTCAGACCCCTGGTGATAAGTTCCTTCTCCCTTTCTAAAGTGGCAGATTTTCACATGACATACACATTCTATCACTGAGTCCATGCTAGAAGCTTTTCTGGCTTAGTAAAATCTGCCAAAATGTACATCTGGCTGGAATAGCCTTTCAGAGCCCAACATTACCTCTTCATCAAGGTAAAGCTTTGGGAGAAAGTTTTTTAGTGGAGATGAGAATTGCAAAATGTTGACCAAGAAATTAATGGGAAAGCTAAATTTGTTGGTCTAACCCCCAAAACCTTTGTATTACTAACTTCCTGTCTTTGGAAGATCCTAGAGCTTTCACTTTATGTCAATCTCGGGATCATGGATTTAGAGCTAGATGGAATCTTAGAGAACATGGAGTCCAGCTCCCCTGTACTGGTAAGGAAACAGGCACAGAGAGGTTAAGTGACTTGCCCAAGGCCACATAAGCACTGAATAAGAGGTGTAGGGTATGAACATGTGTCTTCTTGACCCTAAATCTCCTATCCACTAAACTATGTTGTCCTTTCCCACCATTACATATTCCTATTCTGTGACAACTGTGACCATTAATCATAAACATTTCCCATGAGAGAGGATGGTGAGCTGTACTTAGCCACTGTCACTTGGCCATTTGATTCCCCCCCTTCTCTGCCTCAATCTCTTTTCTCAAACACTAGCTCTTTAAGAAATTTATTTTTAAATCTGATTCAGCTTAAGTTCAAGACTTCTATAATCCATTTGTCTGCATGTAATTTGTAAAATGTAGTTAATAAGTTTCCAAAGTTCCCATAAATGCCACAGAAATAGGAGGCAATGAGGGAAGAAAAGACATTATTATACTATAAAAGAACTTTGCTCTCATCCCAAGTAAACAGAACAGTTCTGATATTGCAAGAGACCGTGACACTATCATAGTCCTAAGGTAATACCTAAGACTTAGCTTGTCAACGTGGGTGTTCGGAGTTAGTGCCAACTCATAAACCAATGGGAATTCAGGGAAAGCCTACTTTGATGCATGACTCAGCCATCCAGAAAGAGATAAGGAACAATTTCCCAGCTAAAATAAAACAAAAACTTTGAGGATCATATGCAGACAGCCTCCAAGGCAAAGGACAAAACTGCTCACAGTGCCTTCAGTGAATAAACCCCTCATGGAGGCCCAGTTATGGCTTCTCTATCCCTTCAAAATTGTCCTTGATGTCCCCTGCATATAAAATTCAAGTAATAGGAAAAGAAAGAGTGTCATTTGCCCAGGACCACAGGTCCCTCAGAATGTGGTTAGAGAGCTCTGAACCAGGTCAAGGTGCCCTATTTCTAGTAGCCTTGCCCAAGTCTTTGTGGATTTAGAGACAGGCTACAATAGAAACTGGAAGATTTGCTCCAAGTCACCCTCCATGAAAATTCCTGAATAAAGCTTTCTCTGGGGCAGCTAGATGATACAAGAGACAGAGGTCTCAATTTACAGTGAGAATGATCTGATTTCAGATCCTACCTTTGACTTGCCCTAGGTAAGTCACTTAACTCTATGCCTCAGTATCCCCATCTGTACAATGAGGGAGATGGAATCAATCACGTTTAAAGTATTTTCCAGTTCTTAATCTGTGTTCTCTTCCCTTAAGCCCCACTTAGCAAAGGTTCACAACCTCAGCTCCCACATAACACTTAATTTTGTAACTTGCTAATGCACTTATCATTATATAGTGTACGGGGTGTTTGGTTGAACTAACACCTCTGCTGTGAGGGCTTGGCAGCCTCTTTCAGGGCTACTCATCCACCCTTGGCATACACCTGCCACCAAACTCTCACCTGTGGCTTCAAGAGCTGTAAGGTACACAGTGGCCACACCCTGGTAAAACCATCTTGGCAGATGGACTGAACCAGATTGAGGGCAACCAACAGGCCTCAGATCAATGGTGGTACACAGTAACAGCAACATTGTGCAGTGACTAGATCTGATAGACTTAACTCTTCCCAACAATGCCAGGATCTACTACAACTCCAAAAGACTCATGATGGAAAATACCATCCACATTGAGAGAAAGAACTACAGAGTCTGAATGCAGATCTGAATCACAGCATACAATTCCTCTCTCTTCTTTTTTTATTGTTTTGTTTCTTTTTTTCTCATGGTTCCTCCCATCGGTTCTAATTTTCTAATTCTTTACAACTTGACTAATGGGAAAATATGTTTAATATGAATATATTTGTATAGCCTATATCAGATTGCACAAATATGAATATAGATGTATAGTTTATATCAGATTGCATGACATCTTGGGAAGGGGGGGAGGAAAGAGAAGGGGGGAAATTTAGAAATCAAAATCTTATGGAAGTTAATATTGAAAACTAAAAATTAATTAATTAAAATTAAAAAAAAACAATGGTGAGTTAAGGGGGTATCTACTCCTATCATATGAAGACCTCTCCCAGCAGAATGAGCAGATGAGAACAATTTATTACAATAGCCATGAAGGCAGTTGAAGCAGGAGCTGTGGAGCACTTAGAGCATGGTCATTCATTGAAGATGCCAAGGTCATCCACTGTATCCCAGGCCATTGCTAGTCATCTTGACTTTTGTCTCGTCATTAAATTTCAATGACTCTGGAAGAGAGAATGAAGTTGACAAATTTGTGTAGCTCTGCCTCACTTAAATCAAATTCGAGTCAGGACAACACTCAATGATATCATTGGTCATCTTCAAAAATGAAGGAAGACTGAACAACAATGTGCTGCTCATATCTATTAATGTTCATGACCTATCCCTCTACATTACTATAAGTTCCATGAGGGCAGGAACCATATCCAATCTTAGCCTTGCACCTACCTGAGCCTAACAGATTGCTTTTCATGTAGTAAACCCTAAATAAATGCTTATTGATAATGTGAATCATCTCTAAAATAAGCTACAATCATTCTTGTATGACAGGAACATTAAGCTATTTCTAGGATGGCATATGTGGACTATCCAGCCTGATAGAATCTTCTAAGAGTGTAGCTTCTGAGAATGCAGGGTCACCTCAGCAACACAACCTGTCATTAGAGGATTTCTGCTCAGTAGAGGAAGTGACTTCCTACCAGTTGATACTGATCGTTGGCAGAATGGACCTCCCATTGAAAGAGTTGACTGATAACTGATTGTGTGGAATTATCACTGGTGGCATGGGCTACAGGCATAGAGAACCTGTGACCTCAAAGCCACATAGGACCCTCTAGGTCCTTAAGTGCAGCCCTCCGACTGAATTCAAACTTCACAGAACAAATCCCCTTAATAAAACGTGTTCTGTAAAACTTAGACTCAGTCAAAAGGCCATATTCAAGGCCCTAGAAGGCCACATGCAGTCTCAAGGCCACATGTTCCTCACTCATGGTACTCAATGGTAAGATGAGATTCCCGTTGGAGGGGTGGGCCACACAGTGTGGTATGTGTTCTCTAGTGATGGGCTAAGATAGCTCAGGAAGTGGCAGTTTCTATTCAGTGAAGATGTTTGGACAAATGATGATAGTTAATCCCTTATGGGGAAAGATATAGAGTGCATCTGTATCTATACTTTGGATAAGGTTTGGACTGGGTCCTTTCCAATTCTGAGACGATTTTCTATAACTCTTAAATAGCACCTTAAGAACAAGAACAATCTCTTTTATCTTGGGATGAATAGCTTTGAACCTTCAACATTTTAGGTACTCAATAATTGTTGAATTAAATTAAAACAAATTTAATTGGATTAAATTGGATAGGAGGAATCTGGACACTTGTAATTCATTGTCATTTATTCTACATCTCTTTTTAAGAGAGAAGAAGCACATTATCATAGAACAATTCAATACCTAGCATCTATTATAAAAGAGATCTTCTAGGGAATGCGTAGTGGTTTCAACTTTCACTTAGTCCCATATTCTACAATTTTTTAAAACTGTAGTTGATGTACATAATAATAGAGCTAAGGATCTTTGAGATACTCATCAAAAATATTCAAACACTGTATATTCTATGTACTAAAGCAGAAATTTAGTACAATTTAGAAGATTTTTCAATGAAATTTAAAACAACAAAAAAAAAGACTTTTTGTTTAACTTTCAGTTCATCGACACATTTTTATTATTTTAGTCTAAAAAGATTAATTACTTCCTCTACCCAGTTATTATTATTAAAATGTTTCTAAATTTAAAGATAGTCCCTAAAAATATTATAGTTCCAGTTGTTTCTAATTACTTGCAATTGACATAGTAAACAACTATTTTAGAGCATTTGAAGTTTTGAAAAGTTTCTTGTGTCCCCTTTCTCATTTGAACCTCACAACAATCACGTCATTAGGCATTACAAGGAATTGTATGCCTACTTAACAGATGACAAGACTGTCTCAGAGATGCTAAATTATTTGCCCAGGATCATGCCTCTCCTGAATGTCATAGGGAGGCTTCAAATCGAAGTCTTCAAGGTAAGCACTTTATCCTCTAGGTCAGTGGCTCTCAACCTGTGGGTCGCTACCCCTTTGGGGGTCGAATGACCTTTTCATAGGGGTCAGCTAAGGCCATTGGAAAATGCATATTTCTGATGGTCTTAGGAACGGAAACAGAGCTCCTCTGTCTCCAGGCGAGTCCGCCCACATGTCGATATGGGTTGAGAAACACTGCTCTGTGTCATACTATCTCTAAACAAACAGTAAATACATATAGTTTTTGCAAATGATTTGCCTAAAACTAATCTCTATTTTTCCTTGTGATTTTACAAGTTTTATGTTTCATTCTTTTTATTCCTTGATACCACTGTCAACTCTCTGCTTCTTCTTTACTTTGGCTTTTTTTAATAGTTTGTTTTTTCTTTGGACTCAAATCAATCAGCTTCTGTTCCAATCGTGAAATTGGAAATGCTCTGTTCTCAATTCTTAGGCAGTATTTGCCATGTTGTTCTATTCTTTGTGACTTATGGTGGTTTTCTAAGTTTTCCCACAACTCTTCAGACTGCTATAGTCCTCTCTTCACAGCTGGATTGTCAAATTAAACTGCCGGGAGTGCTAAGGGTGAAGGTCTTCTTCATTTCACCTAAATATAACTGGGATTCACCACACGATAAGCATTACTGTTAATCAAAGACAAGAAGAGAAGAAGCAAAAATCCATCAGCTTTCTGAAAGAGTGTAAGCTCTTGAAAATAAGGGGGGTTTCATTCTTTTCATCTAGATTCCCAGTGCCTTGGCACAGGGGCTTCCAGGAAGTCAGTACTCGATAAATGATTGATTTTATTGATGGAACCAAAATGGAATTGGATAGAAGTTTGACAAGAGCCTAAATTTAAAAAAATTAGAATTAGAAATTTAATATTAGACATCAAGCTAAAAACTAAATTCAATCTATAACTACTTAGACTAATTAATTCATTGTAAAAAAAATATCTCAAGCAGTCTGTGAGTCAGTGCCCTTTGGGAGCCTGAAGCTGCCTATCCTTGGTGTGTCTAGCTTGTCTTCAGTGCGTCTATCAGTTTTTGCTTAGATGTTATTTCCTCCTGGTCCAGTCTCTCCAATGACACAGTCAGAGAGAGGAGGAGATTTATCCAATGAATGATCCACCTTTGAAAAGGTGGATCCTCTTCTGGTCACACTCTCTTGGGATATACTCAACAATTTTTAAGGAACACATAATCTAGCCCTTAGAGAGACAGAGATGGGAGAAAAGAAGAAATATATTTTTTTTTATGGAAAAGAAATTTGAGACCCATTTTCTAGTTTCAGATCTGTGCCTTGCTCCCATGTGACCTGGGACAAGTCCAATCCTCACCCTTTTTTAACAACTGGTCTACAAATGAAAGTTTGAGCCTTTAGGAAGGGAATTGGGTGGGGGAGGGGTGACATAAGCATTTATATAGCATCTATTACGTGCCAATTACTGTGCTGAGCACTTCTTTACAAATATTTCGTTTGACCCTTGCAACAACACTATGTGATAAATGCTATTATTATCGCTATTTTAAAGCTGAGGAAACTAAAGCAAACAAAAGTTATGACTTGCCCAGGGTCACACAGCTACTAAGTGTCTAAGGCCAGATTTGGACTCAGGACTTCCTGACTCCACACCCAATGATCTCTAACATCCCCTCCAATTCTACTGTGATTCCAATAATAATTCGGATAATTCTATGATCTTAGTGCTGTAAGGGAGTTGTTGAGTACTCATTCCCATAACCCAGAGGGAAAGCTGTTCCACCATCTGACTTTGAGTATCCAGGCTGCCAAGACCTAAAGCAACCTTATCTAGGATGGATGACTGGTAGGCTAGTCCAGTACATAGGCTGTTAGCAATTGTTACTATAATAATATCCAACTTGAACTCTTTTAAAACATGTCAAGTAAGTCCAACTTCATTTCCATTTTGAACTGAAACTGACTAAGTCCAGGAGGTTCCCATCACATTTAGGTAGGTATTAGATGACCTGTGAGGCTCCTTCCAATGATTCTAATATGGGTCAACAGTGCGATTATGACTGCCAAAAAGACTCAAATGTCTATTCAAACTAATAGAAACAGGATGTCCAGACTGAGACTCAGCCCTACTCTGATCCCATATGAATGGTGTCCAGTTATGGATGCCATATCTCAGGGAAAACATAGAGGGAAGAACAGAGTAGCAGATAGAGAGCTGACCTCAATATCAGAGACTCTATAGATTCAAGTCTCACTTCTGACTCATATGGCGTATGTGATCTTGGAAAAGTCACCTAATCTCTCGATCAAGGCAACTCTCAGACCTATAAGTGGAAGAGAAGATGTTGCCTTGGTAGGGGTAGTTCTATCATCTGGGAAGTTCCCTTTACCAACAAAATCATAGGTCTACTTCCTATCCCCCAAATGATAAGCTGGAACCCATCCGGTACAAAGTAAGCAGGCTGCTGAGGAGACTGAAACCTACCCCTAAAAGGATGAAGTAAAGAAACTAAAGATGTTTTGGCTGCTGAAGAGAAAACTGAGTGGGGAGGGAGGGTTGCATATAAGCTTTTTTCAAATATGTGAAGGATTCCTATGGGGACAAAGAAATAAACTAAATCTGCTTGGCCTTGAAGAGACTCAAGTACTTATCCAACAAGACTGAACCTGCCTTGTGCAAACAACTCCATGGCACCCTCTGCCCATCTGATTGGACCTTCTGGCTGGAGGGCAGGAACAGTAGCCCCAGGGCCTCTGATTAAGGAAGGGGCTTAGTACAGTCTTCTCCCCATTTCCTACCAGCTGCTTTTTGACTTCTTTGGACCTTACCATGATTGCCCCCAGGCCATACACCTTCTCTAACTCCCCACTTTGTCAGTTTCCTTTGTGGGTTGTCTTCCCCCATTTGACTTGTAAACCTCTTGAGGGGAAAGATTGGCTTTGTTTTTGTTTGAATCCACAGCATTTAGCACAGTGCCTGGCACATCTTGGGGGGAGAGGAGGAGGGTTTTGTATCCCAAGCACCTGAAATAGTTCTTATAACATAGTAGGGCAGCTAGGTGGCACAATGGATAGAGTGCTGGGCCTGGAGTCAGGAAGATTCATCCAGAGCCAAATCTGGCCCCAGACACTGCCTCAGTTTCCCCATCTGTAAAATGAGCTAAAGAAGGAAATAGCAAACCACTCCAGTATCTTTGCAAAGAAAACCCCAAATGTGGTCACAAATAGTCAGACGTCTAAAAAGCAACTGAACAGCAAACCTTGTAGGGGTTCCGATGTTTGTAGATTGACCTACTTTCAGGATTGTGCTAATAGATGTTTAACAAGTCACTGGGGGTGGGGGGGAGGACAGACTCTACCCATAACACACTTTGAAGTTTAATCCTCATTATTAATATTTTCTTCATCACTTTCTTAAGTCCAGACAATCAACAAAACAATAAATCAAGGCCTGGTTGGTAGCATTGGCTGCTCTCCAAGGTGTAAATGCTCAGGCTGAAAATTTCACACTTGCTTCTCAAGCATCTAATTAAGGTGACTCCCCCATAGCCCTGCCACTTTGGCCTCTGGGGTTCCTTCCAACTCTAGGACTGGGCTCTGGTATATCCTGGGCTCCCCCCAGAGTCTCTATTGTTTCACAAACAGAGACAGCAAGCTCTCATTTATAGGCTATCTCATTGTTTGAAAGCACATTCACCTGCTTCTCCAAACCCAGTGAAATATTAGTTTTAATGAGTGACAGCTTTGCTGTCTTTTCCCTGTTCTTTTAAAAGGTTTATGGTATATAAACTGAAAGGGAGCTTCCAACTTATATCTAATCCTTCCATTTTACAGAAAAGCACACTGAGACCAGAGAGGTTGAGTGTCCTAAGACTATACAATCAGTAACAGATTAGAGCCAGAGCCAAGTGTTATGATTTCTAGTCCAGGTCTCAATCCTCTTTTACCCACTGTGCTTTTTATAATGTAAATTTCCCCTGGGAAAGAGAACATAGTAAGGCCCTAATTTTTGTCATGTTTAAACATATTCTCCCCTCCTGAGAGCCCTGGGCAACCATTAGGACAACAAGAAAAGGTCTGGAAAAGGAAAGGGGAAGAGAGTACATTTCACAAGCTTCACTGTCTTGTGGAAGGCTGCCTGCCTTGTGCAATAGAAGGTGTTTCTAATAAACCCCTGGATGCCATAGGGAGTAGCCAACCCAAGCCAGAAGGTTCAGATCATTTTCCCCCATCACTCTTGTTTTACAGAAATCAGATTTCATCTAAACAGTTAAAAATGTAGGATCCAAGGGAAACCAAATAAATATGCTTAAGAGTCCTTCAAACCAGAAACAAAATCCTTCCAACCCAACCTGGGCTAATCTTGGACTGAATTTAGCAATTAATCATGCAAAACCTGGCTGGGCCCCAAGTGGAGAATGGTTTTCATTCTTTTAAGAAAAGCAGCTTTTGGTACCATTGTGCTCAGTTTGTTTCCACCAGCCTGGCTAGAACTAAATGTTCCATGGTATGACCCTTACTTTATTGAAAATGGCATCTAGGATTTGGTCAAGCCTCAAATCTCTCCAGGCTCTAAAATGTTCCTCAGGACCAGAGCCAGAACTCTGGGCAGGCAAGGTAGGCAGGAAACTCAGGTTCAACATACAGGGGCATGAGACCTGTTAGAACATATCTTTTAATCAGTGCTTTGAAACTGTGATCAATATTTGCTTTCCTTCTGGCAAAAAGTAATGACCCCATCCTTTCTTGATCCATCAGTCAGTCAACAAACATTTATTAAGCATTGTACTAAGCACTGGGGATGCAAAGAAAGAGTAAAAGACAGTTACTGCTCTCAAAAAGCTCACAGTCTGATGGGGGGGAGGGGGCAATTTGCAGGCAAATATGGACAAACAGGTTTTTTTTTAGTCCATATTTTTGTCACTTTTCACCAGAGATACCTCCCATCTCTAAATCTACAGGGTATCCCTAAAGAAGTCTGGACACATAGGAAATCTCATTAACTATGTATATTTTCAAGAAATGGATGAAATTTTCAACAATATTTTATTTAATTAGCATAAATTTTAGCCATGACAATTTCATATGGAATAAAAGCTTTCATTAGCTATTGGGGACTATTTTCCATATTAATGAGATTAATTTAATTTAATTAATTAATGAGAGTTCCTATGTCTCCTATGTCTTCCTATGAAATCTCATTTATGCTAATTAAATAAAATGTTGAAAATTTCATTTCTTGAAAATATGCATAGTTAATGAGATTTCCTATGTGTCCAGAAGCTAGGGACACCCTATAGAATCATGTGATTCTAAGAGGTAATGACAAGTCAAGTCAATTCAGGTTAGTCAGTATTTATTAAGAACCTACTCTGGGTAGCAGCAGCAATATATCGCAGCTCTCACATAGCCACCCCAAAATACCCATGGAATAGGACTCTCGACCAACCTAGAACTTCAAATCGCACACAAAGATACTTCCCACTAAAGTCAGCTCGGCTACCAGGAACCATATCAGCACTGCGAACCGAAACCAGCCTGGCCTGAAGCCGTGGCTGTGCCCCGGGGGTGGCCGGGCGGGAGATTCAGAGAAAGCTCTCAGGTGAGGGATTAGCACCAGCTGCCAGGAGGGGGGATTGTGAAAGAGGGAGATAAGCGTCTGGCTGAAAGGTCTCCAGAGCTGAAAAGTGAAAGGCGGAGGTTTTGCACCCGCCTCCGTGTTGTAGCTTCCCGCCCTCGGCCTGCAAAAAGCAGGGGGACTGAGCGATTGTTTTCAGGCCAGGGCTCTCGCGTTGAGCGGCCTGGATCCGGATCGTCGTCTTGGGCCTCAGTCCTGGAGTCTCCATTATCCAGTCAGCCGGAAGTCTACGGCAGCCGGGAGGACCCCAGCGATTTGGGACAGAGCTTTCCCTTCTGGAAGCAGAGCCCCACAGAGATTTTAAAAAAAAATTCATGGTCTGAAGAACCATGAGTAAGAATAAGCATAGGAGGTTAAGTAAG
>CM053589.1:173979791-174005559 GCA_028646515.1 Pseudochirops corinnae | reverse complement strand
ATCTTTCTATCTATCATCTAAATAAAGCCAAGTTCATGAAACCCAGATAAAGAACCGCTGCCTTAAATAGATTCTAAATTTCTTGATTGCGCTATCTGTCCTATATATTTTTCTGCTTAGTATCTAGTACAGGACTGGACACATATTCATTGCTTAAAAATACTTGTTAGTTGGTTGATTAATTGCAGGCGGGCAGCTAGGTACCTCTCAATAGATCTAAGATAAAAGCTTGGAGGAAAGCTGGCTGAAAGGAATTTTGGCAATCATCCTAAATGTATGCTGACTTAATCTGCTCATCCCCATTAGCAATCATCCTAGCTTTCTCTTCCCCTTTTCAGTTAAACTCCTCGAGAGCCCTGTATGTAATAGTTGCCTCCACTTCTATTCCTTTCCCTCTCTTAACTCTTTGCAGTCTGGCTTCTGACCTCATCATTCAACTAAAACCATTCTTTCCAAAGTTACCAATAATTTTTCAGTTGCCAAATCTAATGGCCTTTCCTCAATCCCCATCTTTTTTGATCTCTCTGCAGCCTTTGACACTGTCAATCACCTACTTCTCCTTGTTACTCTCTTTCCAGGTGCTTTGTGTTGCTGCTTTCTCCTGGTCCTCCTCACGCCCCCCTCCATCTGACTGCTCCTCTGTCTCCTTTGTTAGACGCATTAAGCATGGGAATCTCCTAGATTCTGTCGTGGAGTTTTTCTCTTTTTTATACCATTTTGCTTGGTGATCTCATCAGCTTCTGTAGTTTCAATGACCATCTTTATATATATGACTCTCAGATCTACTTGTTCAGTCCTAATTTCCCTCCAGACTTTCATTTTGTCATCTCCGATGACCTATTAGATCTATCAAACTGGCTGTCCTGTAGACATAGCTTAACATAATCATTAACTCTTTCTCAAACCATCCCCTTTTCCTAATTTCTCTCTTACTACTGCAGATACCACCCTCCTCCCAGTCACTCAGGCTCATATTATCCTTGGGTATCCACCTTAGGTATTATCCTTAACTCTTCACAATTTCTTGCCCCCCTTATCCAATCAGCTCTCAGGCACAGTTGTTTCTCTCTCTGTGACATCTCTCATACATGTCCCCTTCTCTCCTCTGACACCACCACTGCTCTGGTGCAGGTCCTGATTATGTCATGCCTGGATTATTGCAATAGTCTGCTGGTAAGTCTGCCTAACTCAAGCCTCTCTCCACTCCAACCTCTCCTCCATAGTTGTCAAAGTGATTTCCCTAAAACACAGGTGTGACTATATTCTATATTACCCCCCTCCACTCCCCTCACCCATTTAATAAACTCTAGTCTCTCTTTTATGAATCCTCTGGTATTCAAAGACCATCATAGCTTGTCCCTTCACTCTACCCTTCCAGTCTTTTAAACTGTACTCCCCTCCATGGCTCTGTGACCCAAGGGTACTCATCTCCTTGCTGTTCCTTGCACAGGACACTTCAACTGCCATCTCCAAAAGTTTTTCCCTGGCTGTCCCCCATGCCTGGAATGCTCTCCCTCCACAGGGTTGCCTCCCGGCTTCCTTCAAGGCTCCGCTGAGGTCTCACCTTCTGCAAGAAGCCTTCCTAGGCCTCTTTAATCAGAATTCCTTCTGAGACCATTCCCAATTTATCTGGTACATATCTTGCTAGTTCTCCATTGTTTGTATGTATGTTAGACCATGTGCTCCTTGAATGCAAGGAATCATTTAGCACATTGCCTGGCGCATAGTAGGTGCTTGGTAAATGTTGTTGACTCACTAACTTCAGCAGCCAGTCAGGGATATTGAAATCATAGAAAAACCTTAGAAAAGTACCCAATGCCATGTTTAATGCCATAGGAGGATCATGTTATGGAACTGGAGATGGCGGGGGGTTAAGCGCTGGGATAAGAGGGGGAGACATGATAGATGTCTTCATATATCTAATGAAGATGAGGGATTAGACTTGTTTTTCTTAACTTTAGAAAGCAAAATCAGAAGAAATGTGTGGAAATGGCAAATTTGGACTTGATGTCAAGATTAAAATTGTATAAAAGCAGAGTGAACAGCCTCAGGAGGGGTGTGGTTTTTGCCTCATTGGAGGCCTTAAATCAAAGGCTAGGGGAAACTTGACATTTGTTAGGTGGGTTGTAGAAGCATTCCTGTTCAGGAGTGGGTTAGATCATATGGACACTGAGGGCCCAGCTAATTCAGAACTTCTGTGATTCCACCATATTTATTGAATGTTTAGTGCTTTAAGAAAGGTTCAGTGTGAGTTACAAATATGTGCCCAACTTGATCCTGAGGGAAAATACAAGGCTAGATTCAGAAATGGTTGGTAATAGAATGTAGACTGAGAAAGTCACTAGATGCTGCCTATGTGTTTGTATTTTTAAGAAATCTTCACCTAAATAGCATATCATTTCTTCACATGTAGGAATTAGCAATACTAGTCGATAATTGAAATTTTTACCCATTCTGATGGTGGCGGCTCAATGCATAGAGTGCCTGACATGGAGTCAGGAAGAGTTGAATTCAAATCTGGTCTCATACATTTACTAGCTGTGTGACCCTGGAGAAGTCACCTAACTGCCTCAGTTTCCTCATCTGTAAAATGATCTGGAGAAGGAAATGGCAAACCACTCCAGTGTCTTTGCCAGGAAAGCCTAAATGGGGTCACAAAGAGTTGGACACAACTGCAGTGATTGAGCAAACCATTCTAACAAAACTTCTCTTTTCATGAGAGGCAAAACACGGGGAAGTATGTATTTGCCAAGGGTATTCACCACTGTAATGGAGGAGATTGAATACAGAGTCTAAGCCTAATGAGAGATTCCCTATGGATGGTGAAGTCATCCAAATGCTACCATTTCTGGATTATATTCTGCTGATTGCATTAAAGTTGGTACCATTTTGGAGCATCCAAATGAGATTTACAGTTTCTCAAAATAAAGAAATTTATTTAATCGGAGGGAGAGTGACAAGTGTAAAGGGCCCAGACATTAGAACACGCTCAGATTTGCCCTTCCTTGGGGGGTTTTATAGGACATGGGCAAATAGTCGGTCCCTGCCTGTTCTAGTCCAACATGTGAAACTTTGAAAGGCTACATCTAGCCATGTGAAATTGAGGGGATGGTACCGAATGATGATGAAGAGTTTCCTAATAGGTTACAGAGCCAGAAGAAATGGTGCCTCATGAGGAGATGAACTGGAACTGATGACCCATCAGTCTCACAGTATCTTCTCCTTCTTGGCATTGAGTGAGGCAGTGACTACTCTGAGCTGCTGGGTGGGGGTAGTGGCAGGAAGCCATTTGTCCAAGAGCATGTGGTAACATGTTTCATTTGTGTTTATTCTTTCCTGATCCTAGGCCAATAAGTATTCCTACAGGAGACTGTCTAAACAATTGTGGTTTTGGGAGATCCAGACATTTTATCAAAACCAGAGTGACCAGAGGCTTGAGTAAAGGCTGCCAGAATGACAATGACAGAGAAAGTACCTACAGACCAAAGAGGAGAAATAATCTGACTGGTGACTAGAAGCAACAGCAGTGACCATTGGAGTGGGTATGGCCAATGACAGAGATCATGCCTGCAGATAAGAGTGGAAAAACAGTCATCAAAGGGTATTGGTAGCTTTATCCCTGGTGATGAGGAGATGTACTAGGTGTGAACTCTACAAAGGCACTAGTCCTCAGAGACAAGTAGAGATTAACAGAGCAAAGTATAATTCCCAGGATTAGAAGTTTCAAGGTAACTTATGGCTCCATGTATTCTATCGGTACCTGAATACCTTAGTACTTTACATATGAGTCTACTCTCCTCAAGGACCATGTGTGTGCTGGGTAAGAATGGGTCCTGTTTTGGATTTTTTTAAACTATTGTTTTCATTATATCTTCTCAGTAAATCCTTTTTCTAACTAATAGAGTTCAACTAATTCTGATTCATAATAGGGGTGGAGGCTCATGGGTCTCAGGGTTACCTGGCAGAACCTAGGAGTTGGAGAAGTGAGCCATAGGGAAGAAAAATCACATGGATAAAGATTGCCTACTCTCCAGAGCAGTCAAAGAACACTGGAATGTCTTAGGAATTTGGGTTGATGATCACTGAAAGGGCAATGAGAAGTGCATGATGAGATCTGACAAACTGCAACGCATTACGAATTAGGGATTATGCAGGAGAAGTGATGTGAGGGGTTGTCATCCAAGAAATTATCAGAAAGAGCATCCACTGGTCACATAAAGAGTATAAAGGCTAGCCCACCTGCCACTCCACAGGTCCCATTGCCATGACAAGAGAATAGAAGCTTAAGACATTGTACGGCCATAATGTGGTCAATTCGTGGGAATCCCATGGGATGGGCAGGCACTATATAAGTTGTCATTTATATTGTTTATGGGAATTCTCAAATAAATAAAGTCAGAATTTCAAAAAAAGTTTAACTTTTCAAATCCCAATGAAGATATAACAATTGACATGTAATCAATAGCAGCTGACATTAAAGTAAGATCTTGTCTTTCATATAGTGCTTTTACTTTCTTTCCACCCAGCAGTGCTATGAAGTAGGCAGTGCAAATTTATGCCCATTTTACAGAAGAGGTGACAGAGGCACAGAAAGGCTGATCAGCTTCCCCAAGATCACACCCTGAGCAGGTGACTGAACTGAGTCTGGTACTTATCCTCTGTCTCCAGATTCAGACCTCCTTCTCCTACACAATGCTCACTTGGGATGAAAGAAAGGGAGGGAGAGGCCAGAGGATTTATTAAGCATCTACTAGTGCCAGACACTGTCCTAAGCCCTTTGGACATGTGATCTCACTTGGTCCTTACAATAACCTGCTAGGGCAGGTGCTATGATTATGTCCATTCTACAGTTTAGGGAACTTTGCTGACAGAGGTGAAGTGACTTGCCCAGGGTCACACAGTAAGCATGTGAGGCTGGATTTGAGCTCAGGTCTTCCTAACTCCAGTCACAGTTTTCTATTCATCTGCTTATTAAGCTTGACTTTGAATCCCAAGCCTATAATAAGATGGAAAATATCATAGTTGGAAATATAGTTCCAGATTCCATTTTCTTAATTAAAACAGGAGAACAGAGAGATGTCATATAAGAAGATTATACAAGCCAAATAATCTTTGGATGAGGTGTGTGTGTGCGTGTGTGTGCGTGTGTGTGTGTGTACATGCGTGTGTGTGTGTGTGTGCGTGTGTGTGTGTGTGTGTGTGTGTGTGTGTTTGGAGTGTGCATTCTATTTATTCCTGGAATGGTCAGACAAGTTGAGAGAGCAAAACACCCTTAATGATATGGCGTACGGATCTAAATATTCAATTTGCCAACTTTTATAAACAGTAGCATTTTAAGGTCCACAGGGCACTTTTCTTACAATAACCCTATGAGAGAGGAGATATAAGTATCATTATCCCCCTTAAACAGATAAGGAAAGTCGGGGTCAGAAAGGTTAAGTGATTTTCCCATGGTTGTACAGTTAGTCAACCCTAGAAGCAAGATGAAAATGGGGATCTGCTAATGAGTACATTATTTATTCCATTCTCCTCTATTGACTCTCAGTTTTTCCTTGGAAGGGTAATAAATCCACCTCCACTTGTATCAGTGTGTTCAATGATCTTTTTATTGGCAGAAGATTGTTGTGGGGATAAAATTTAAGAGTGAAGGATATTACTGTTGAGCCTCAAGATGGATGCTTCAGAAATGTTAGGGTCTCTTGGACTTTGAAGTGGTGTAGGGCCATATACCCTATTAGCTGTACTCTTTAAAATATAATGAGAACATCTGGGTTTAAAATGCTCCTTGGGCCCTTCTATATATTAATAAACAATGTCTCCATTTTCAATTCTTGTAAAAACCATGTGGTATGGGAAAGTCATGGGTATGGGAAGTAACTTGGCCAATTTTTTCTTGAAACATATGAGCAGGCCTGTGTCCCAAAGAGATCTGCCCTGAGCTTCCAACTGGATCCAAAATATTTGCTGTGTGAGAATGAGCGAGTCAGCAGGAGAAACAGTGTTTACACAAAATCACTGTTTCAAATTCTGCACCTTATTTGTTTGTTGGCAAAAGCACAGGAAAACCAAACCTCTCTGAATCAGCTGTTTCAACATAAACCTCATCATCGGCTTGCTTCCTTATCAATGGATGTGTGTATAAACAACCCATGAGAATGTTTTTGTCCCAAAACTGTATATATTATGAGTGATTTTCAAGTGGGGTGAAGGGAGAATGAAAAGCAGACAAATTAGGGCAGTGGTAGAATTGTCCCTTCTCTTACATATAAACAGTAGGAGCTCAGCACATACTTAGAAAGACTGTTCAAATTTGGTTCCAGACACTTATTAGCTGTCTGATCCTGGGCAAGTCACTTAACTGCTGTCTGACTCAGTTTCCTCCACTGTAAAACAGCACTTATGGCCTAAGGTTGTTTGAAGGCCAAATGAGATATTTGCAAAACAATTTTGCACAGTTTCTGGCGCATAGTAGGTGCTTTTCCTCCTCCCCCCACTGCCATTGACCTCAGTTCCCTAATATATAACACAGGGAAAAAAAAAATAAATAAAAAAAAAGAAAAATATATATATATATATAACACAGGGATAATAATAGCATTTATTCCCAGGGTTGTTGTGAGGATAAAGTGAGATAATATTTATGAAATGCTTTATAAAACCTTAAAGCTATGTTGTTGTTGCTGTTAACTATTATTCAGAAGGCAGCCTGGAATGACTGAGATAAGGTTGGAGCTAGAGTTAAGGATAGACTTAGACCTACATTCTGCCTCTGAGACTTGGGTTGTTGTACCATGGGCAAGCCACTTGACCTCTTTACCTCAGTTTCCTCGTCTGGAAAAGGAATATATTATTATTATTATTATTTTTGGAGGCAATCAGACTTAAGTGACTCGCCCGGGTTGCATGGCTAACAAGTATCTGAGGCTGGATTTGAACTCAGGTCTTCCTGACTCTCAGGCCAGTGCTCTATCCACTGTGCCACTTTGCTGCCCCCAAAATGCATACATTAATCGGATTGTAAGTTCACAGATTTTGAGATGGACGTGAATATAGAGGCCATCTCTTTTGACTCTCTCATTTTATAGGTGAGAAATCCAACACAGGGAGAAGAAAAGTGATTTTCCCAGGTTCACACAGACAGGAAGCGGCAGAGCTGGGGATTTCATTCCAAATCTGGTAGCTTCAAGGGCTCTTTTGGCTATAAATCCTATAATTGTGTGACCTATGTTTAGCAGAGTTTGAGTCACTGAAAACACACAAAGGTGTTAAACCTAATTCTGAACATCCATTGTCAGGGCTGGCCCTAGGTAAAATTGTGAAGGGGGTCAAATTGCTCTTTGTAAGGTCAGCTACTTTTCCGTAGAGGAGACCAACGCTCCCATGCTCTTTCCTCTTGCTACCTTTAACAATGGACTTGCCTGCTTTGTTCACACTAAGGCAAAAATGACTGAGAATGCCTCTTCCATCATATTTTGTTAAATGTGATTCAATTCAATAGATGAAATGATAGACCCCTAAACATTCAGAATTTGGAGGGATTTTCTCAGTCCTTCAATCCAACCCAGTCATTGTATAGGTGATGAAACAGAGTCAGAAAGGGGTAGGGCCTCACTGGTGACTAATTTTTGCCTCCAAATCCATTGCTAACTACATTGAATCAAATTTAATTTATTGATTATCTCCTGGTTACAGAGCTTCGTATTGGGCTAGATGATATAAACATTATATAAGACAGGAACTCTGCCCTCATGAATTCGCAGTTGAGTAGATTGCATTTTAAGAGTATCAGAACTTTCAGATAAAAGGATGAAGCTTGGAGGAGAGGAAGAGAGAAGGTAGAATTTCACTAATGAGTTAATGAAAAAGGATTTCTCTGGGCATCAGGGAACTTCCTTAACCTTGAACCCCTACTGGTAGGTGGTGTTCTATTGAGTCTTTCCATAAGTTAAGCTTGAGTCATAGCATTGTTGCTTCAGCTAAAATAAAAGCCTGGTCACTGTTTAGGAGTCAGAATCCCCACCCAGCTGGGCCATGGCTACACACCCTTTCAAAGCTACATAATCCAGGGTTTGCAACACAACTGAGAAATAAAAAAAAATGCGGTTGTATTCTTGGAACAGAATAATGGCTGACATTTACATGGCACTTGAAAGTTTACAAAATACTTGATCCTATTTCGTTGGATCTTTACTCTAACCCAGAGAGGTAGGCCTTATTATCCCCATTTTTATGGATGGAGAAACTGAATGGGACAGAGGTTGTGAGTTGCCTTGGGTCACACATCAAGTGTCTGAATCAGGATTTGAATTCATGTTTTAATGATTCCAAGTTCAAGGCTCTACCTACTCCTGCCTGAATTTAGCTGCTTGGACAGTAAATATTCTCAGAATCGTAATCTTCAGAGTTAGAAAAGGCCTCTGAGGTCATCTAGGCCAACCTGCATAGAGGCCCATTCTACAATATATCCCTGAGAAATGGTCATCCAGTTTTTACTTGAAGACCTCCAGAGAGCTCCAGTAATGGGGGATATTCTCTGCCATGAAGCTATCCATCCTAGCACTGGGAAATTTTAATTTTTGGGAAGGATTTTATCAAATGGGGCAAAATCTGCCTCTCACACATTTCTACCCATTGGGCTTATCCTGACCTCCAGGACTAAGCAAATCACATCTAATTCCTCTTCCACATATCATTTCCTTCCTTTTCCTCCCTTCCCTTCCTTTTCTTTCCCCTTCTTCTTCCCCTTCCCCTTCCCTTCCCTTCCCTTCCCTTCCCTTCCCTTCCCTTCCCTTCCCTTCCCTTTCCCTTTGCCTTCCCCTTCCCCTTCCCTTCCCTTCTCTTCTCCCTTTCCTTCCCTTCCCTTCCCTTCTCCCTTCCCTTCCCTTCCTTTCCTTTTCCTTCCCTTCTTCCCTTTATTTACTTTTATTTGTTGAGTTTCTCTGTTTTACCTAGGATGGGAGTTCAATGATAACTCACGGATCTCATCCCACTACTGGTTGACTTTAACCTGTTCTGTTTCCAACTTGGGCTAATTTACTCATAGCCTGGTGGCCCTGAGCTCCTCCAGGCTCACCAAATTAATGTCAATTATTGTCAGAAATTAAAATTAACACATTTTTTTCCCATCTGTTGAGCTAAACTCATCCTCCTCCCTGTAGCTTCCACCAGCTTCTCTGGTTCTGCCTTCTGGGGCCAAGTCTAAACCACCTTTCATATGCCAAACATTTAAATATTTGGAGTGAGACATTCTTTTTTCATCTTAATGTCTCCTCTTCTACAGCTACTCCTCAGTTTCTTCAGCTGAATTTCCTATGGCATGGCTCCGAGTCACTTTTCTATTGTGTTTATGTTACTCTGGATTTACTCTAGCCTTTTAAAATTCCTTTTAAAATGTGGCACCATGTTTAAAATACTAGCTGCTGTCTAGCTGTGTTTCTGGGCAGCTAGGTGGCAATGTGGATAGAGAACTCTGGGCCTGGAGTCAGAAGAACCACAGTTCAAGTCTGACCTCAGACACTTATTAACTGCGCGATTCAGGGCAAGTCATTTCACCTCTGCCTGCATAAAACTGGAGAAGAAAATGGCAAATCGCTACAGCATCTTTTCCCAGATAACCCCATAGACAATTTGGTTGATGGGGTCACAAAGAGTCAGTCAAACACAAGTGAACAACAACCCAATACTCCTGTTTTAAGGTGCAGTTAGGTGGCACGGTGGATAGGGTCAAAAGCACCTGAATTCAAATGCAGCATCAGACACTTACTAGCTATGTGGTCCTGGGCAAGTCACCTTTTTGCCTCAGTTTCCTCATCTGTAAAATGAGCTGGAGAAGGAAATGGCAAACCATTCTAGTATGTTCACCAAAAAAACCCCAAATGGGGTCCCAAAGAGTCAGACACAAAGAGTCAGATGTGGCTAATTAGACTAAAGAACAACAGCCATGTTGCCCAGGATAGATGGTGGGATCTGAGCTGGGCCTTTAATAAAATGCTGAATTTTAGTAGCTGAAGCCTTGAGGGGGCATTATTTCTAAGCATAAAGAATGACATATGCAAATACATATGAGAGGAAGGAGCCCTGTTTACTTGGAGCATATGTTATGGAAAGGCAGGGATGGAAAATATGAGTTGACAAAGAGGTTGGAGGATGGCTGGGGGGTGGGGGGAGACTAATTATTGACATCGATGTTAATGGCTGGACTTTGCCGGAAGAAAGAGCTGTGGTTAAGAGAAGTGATGTACAGACAGAGAAGGGACTTCAGTCTCCATTGTGTATATAGATACATTAGACTTTTTAACTGCATTTGGTTAATCCATTAGGAGGAAAGATCTATAATTTTTTAATGGCTTCCAGACAAAAGCCATGTTTCTATTCCATTTATCATACTATAATCAACTCTTATTTATTTCTGCTAATGGAAGGGTACAGAGGCATGAATAATCTAAAACATTAGACTATTCAAATATAGCTTTAGCTTTGCAATCTCTCTTATAGATTCCCCACCCCAGTAGATCTACTTTTTTATCCTTTGCTCCTAATTTCACCTAATACAATGTCCTTTTTATAGAGACAGACCGCTGCTGCCCAGTTCCAACTGAGCTTTTGCTTTGAGTTGGGATGGATTTATGCTGAGTCCCTGGGACCCTGGGCAAACATCTGAGGAAGTTGGGGATGGAGATGGAGGAATCTGTATTTCAACCAACTGAATTAACAAATCGTCTTGCCAATGACTTGTCATTCCCTATCATCTCCAAAGAGTGGATGATGGGAAGAAGGGTGGGAGAACCTGCTGGTTGGTAGAGAGACTAAAGTGAAATTTTAAGGAGTCCTTACTTAATCTACCTTCTCCTAAGCAATGCTAATGATGGTAATGGGATCACAGATTTAAAGCTAGGCAGGATACTAATGGCTATCTAATCAAAGTCCCTCACTTGAAACAGAAGCTCAAAGAGATTGACTTTCCCCAAGATCAAACAGGAAGTGACTGGCAGGATTTGAATTGAAGCCTTTTGACTCAAAATCAAGCACTATGATTTACTTACTTAATGTAATACACTACTCATGATAACCACGGTCATAACAAGTCAATGTTCTTATCCACCTGAGCATTATCTACAAAACTTTAAATATATAAAGAAAATAGGCTATTATCTTGTCCCAGAACTCTGTCTCTATGAACTCCACTTTAAAAATCTGAGGATAGAATGACAATAGTAAGTTCACGTTTATAAAGCCCTTGTGGATCTACTGAAGACTTTTTAATGATAATAATAATTCATATTTCTATAATTGGAGCCTTACAAAGCATTTTTCCTTACAACAAGTCCATGACATAGGTAATCTTGTCCTATCCATTTTCCAGATAGGGAAACCAAGGCTCAGATTGGTCACCCAAACTTGTATCGATAGCAAGTGTAGGAGCTGGGTTGTGAAACCAAATCTTTCCACTTCAAAGCTAGTATGTTTCCCAGTGCATAGCATATCCTTTTTCAAGAATGCCCATATTCCTGCAATCATTCTCCCCTCATTTCCCTCCCTGCTTCTGTTAAAGGGATAGACTGGGGTTGCCTTTTGGGGATCTTGCTCTATCACCATTGAGACCCACCCATCTCTTCACATTACAGGTGAGTAGAATGTAACCTCAAGAAATATGATTTTTGTAATATAAGCAAACCTTTGGACATCTTTATGCTATCAATCAATTTATTTAGTTACTTATTAAATAGACTGAAAATGCATTTCACACTCTATCACGATGTCAGAATTTCTCTGACACTGGAATCTCTCTCTGGAAGAAAGTTTTAACATTGCCACAATCACATACCCATTGCTTGGCTAGAATGGATACAACCTGCTAAGTTTTGACCCGGTGGTCAGTTCTATACAACATCATCCCTAGAAACAACCTCTCTGGGGGTCTTGGGAAAGAAAGCTTTGGGTCATGAAGAATAGTGACAGGCCAGATGAATGTCTCTTTCTTCTTGTTGATTTCTTTTCCTTCCCCATGACTTCTAATTCCTCTTGTAGAACTGTTTGCTACTAATACACCTGAGGCAGCCAAGAAGCAGGAAGAGTTTGTCTTACCTGCTGCCGTGGAGATGCCCAAGAATCGACAGGAATACTCCAACCCGGTCCAAAATGCCTGCCACTTCATCCTTTTGGAGGTGGGGGCAGCCAGCCTGGAGAGGCAGCCCAGGCTGCACTTGCTAGCTAGCCCTGGCTCTTGCCTGCATGTCTCCCTAGAAGAACGAAAGGACCTGCAGGAGCTCCCAGAGTCCCAATGACCTTTCTGAAAGAGGTGTCTCCTCCCATTTTGTTTCCTAGAGGACCGTGCCTGCTGAGGCCCTGGAGGGCAGAGTGGAAGCAAAACAGGTTGTGGCTACATCCAGCCAGCTAATGCTGCTTGGGTTACCTCCCAGAAGTGTGAATAAAAATCACCTTCCCTGCTCTTAGACTTTCTCCGCCTTCCTACAAAGTCTCAATGGTTGTGCTTAATAATTACCTTGTCAGAATTCCTTTCTGAGGCTGTAGCTATGTGCTGCTGGGTACACTGTGGCTTTCCCCCTCAACTCCCCAGCTTTACTTTGGAGTTGCTGTTGGATAGTAGATCAATCTGATTAAAGGCACATAAACTCCTTAGTGCTGGAGGGCAGCTCACAACAGCATGAATTAACCATTTGTGGCCAGGGACAAATTGGGATTCCTTGTCCAAATGTGTTCATTTAAAAAGCTACACATTGCACCTGACCTATGAACCTGAACTGGAGGCAGACTGAAGATTATGTCATACGTTGAAACGTGTGTGTGTGTGTGTGTGTGTGTGTGTGAGTGTGTGTGTTAGCAAGTTTATGTCAAAGTCACTGTGCCCTTTTATACCTGAGTGCTAAGAAATAGGATTTTGGTGGAGCTCTGTGACCTTGGACTTAACTTTGAGGGACCTTAATTTCCTCATCTGTTAAAAAAAGGTGTTGGACCAGATAGCTTTTGAGACCCCTTCTAGCCCTAGGTCCAAAATCCAAGGATTTCTTGTTTTCCTTGAGAATTTGCACATTTGTTGTTAAGCAGGATGCTCTTCTCCTTGCTTCCCAGGCTGTGCAGTGGTTATAAATTGAGCCACAGGTTTGGCAGCCATAGAAGAATTCCAGATGACTCCTGGGAGCTTAAGAAAGTCAGGCTAATATGAAATGTTGGTGTGTGTTAATAGTCACCTTTGGAAAAATGGGTCCTTTAGGGGGAAAAAAGAACAAAGAAAGGCATATTCATAACTCATGGCAATCCCTTGGCTCTGAAGATTGATAAGGCTGCTGAAGGGTGTCTTGTAGCCGATTTTAGGATTTTGGGAAAACTATGAAATATCATCCACAGAATGGGAAATTATCAGGTCCATAAGCTTAAAAATATATTAAGGAACAGATGATACATTTTTAATGCAAAAAATCATTTTTGCCCTGGGCTTGTCTCTTTGATGGGATTGGCAAGGAACCATTCTGACCCAGACATTATCAGTTTTCTCTTCTCAGTCTCTGCTGAGTGCAACAATATCCCATTAGTCGCCAGTCTGGTGCGGGGGAAGAGACAACTTGAAAACTACATGGTGGAAATACAAAAGTGTAGCAGCAAGCGCCCTAGCATACACAGGATGGTTGTTAGCACAGGTTCTTTCATCTGCTTTCCTAAAGGAAAGCAACTCAAAAAGGGCTAACAATCTTACTTTAATCAAGCATGTGTCATTTACCTAGTTCAGGGGAAAAAGTCAGCACTCTGAACTTCCAAGAAAATACAAACAGAAATTATAAACAGACAAAAAATACAGACACAGAAAAAAACATAACTCAACAGACCAACAGACAGGGCTCCTAGCTGTCTGACCATTACATACACACATACATAGTTAGTTATCAGAGAGAGAAGCACTACCATCTGGGTTTTCAAAGCTGGGGGGCTCAATGGCTATCCAGAGTCTCATCTGGCCAAATCATACAACTGTTCTCATAAGTGAGCCCCAAAGCAAAACCTCATCTCAGGATACATACACACACACACACACACACACATATTGCTTCTCCAGGGTCAGAGGACCTTACAACATTCCTGACCCAGTGACTAATTACAAAGTAACAAAAGGTGTGGGCCTTCCTGGAAAAACAAGCCTCTGCTAGGCAAGTTTCTCTTGTTGGGCTCCAATTGAGACCCATCAAGAGGAAGGAAAGATCTTCAAATTCCCTTACCATTAAAAAGAGCTATAATCGAATGGTGGTGTCTCTTAATCCAACTCCAGGTTGAGCAAACGTAGGGACAACAGGAGGCTTTGGGAGGGGACTTGTACTTTCTATTGATGTTGAGAAGCATATAAAAGGCAAGAGTAAGAGGAACCCTGTTCATCGTTTTCAATATTTGAGGAGCCGTCCTGTGGAAGAGGGATCAGACTATTCCTGGTAGTCCAATGGGGCCAAATAGGGAGCAATGGGGAGAAAACAGAAAAAAGTAAACTTTGGCTTGTTAGAAGGAAAACCCTCCCAACACGTAGAGAGCTATATAAAAGGGAAATGTGTTGCTTTAAGGGTTAGTCAGTCTCACCCCATCCCACACTGAAGGTCTTAAAGTAAAGGCTGAATATCCTCTTAAAAATACATTGTAGATTATAGTATGGTGAAAAGAAGACTGGATTTGAGTCCAAAATCAACTTGGTGACTTTTCTGGGAAAACTGGAACAAATCTTTTCATCTCTGGTCCTCAGTTTCCTCATCTGCACAATGAAGAGATCGGATTGGATGACCTCTAAGGTCCCTTCTAGATCTAAACCTATACCTGAAGGAATTTTTGATTTGCTATGGGGTAGGCTACATTGCAACTGAGGGCCCTTTCAATTATGAAATTTTGCGATTTTGTAATCTCATCCTACCACCTCGAAATTTTGACATTCTGTCCCAGTTGCTTTGTGGAACTCATTCAACTCTTTTTTCACAGACTAAGAGTTCCTTCTCTCTCTCCATTGACTAGGTCTTAAAAGTGGTAAGTGGGATTGAGGATTGGCTCCTGAATCAGGAGAGACTTTGGTTTCAGTTTCTAGCTCTGATATTTGTTAGCTGGGTGAGTGTGTGCAAAGCGACATCATCCTTAACTGGTTTCCTCATCTATAAAAAAGGAGAAATAGTTCTTACTATTCCTACTTTATAGCTGTTGTAATGATTATGTAAGAGTTTGGATGGAAAGTGCTCGGTGAACCTCAACATACCATGTAAATGGAGGCTGTTATTAATAGAAGGGTGAAAGTGGGTGCTTAATATGACCAGAAAAACTACTAAGGATACTATAGCTGATTCTCATTACTTTGTCAGCCAGATAGCTTTCCCCTCATTCAAGTCTCCTGGGACCAATATTTTGAGGGGCTGTCCTGGAGGCACTTAAAATTTTGCATCCAACGAAATTTTTAAAACATTTACTGGGCCCTGCCATCATCTTTATTTATCCCTTTTTGCATGCTCGTACATCTCTGGGAATTGCTTTTCCACATCCATCTTCTTGAGAGTGACCTTGTAACTATGAACACTCACCAAAATCACTTTTATTTTTTTGGTGGGGGGGAGGGAGAAATGTTCAGCAATATAAAGTCACCATCTCCAGATAATGAGTTTCTTTCTCTAAAAGAATCCAAAACATGGGGGGTGGGGAATGTACCATATTTTAGACAAAGTGTCAGAGTCACAGGTCAAAAATCCTCCCTTATGAGTCATTGAGGATAAAGAGATTTATAGTTAATTGGACACTTTAAAATGAGCAAGGCCTGAAAGGACAAGAATAAGTGTAAAGGATAATCCATTTGTGGAGAGTCACCTGGGCTCTCCTAGGATGTCATTCTTGTATAAATGTCTCCTCATGTTAATGTGAGAGCCTCATATCTTCCAGGGCTTTCAAAAATTTAAGAAATCCTATCTACCATATTAACTGGGGAAACAGCATTCATTACCCCTGAATGGATCTAAAAGAAGGGGAGAGAGACAAGGGGAGGGAAGGAAGGAGGGAGGAAGAGAGGGAGAAAGAGAGACAAAGAGAGAGGCAGAGACAGACACACAGAGAGACAGAGAGACAAAGACACACACACACACACACACACACACACACACACACAGAATTCCTTTTTGCATTATTGATGCTATATTGACGTACAGGAATGTGGAATGTCAAGACAGATGGAAGTTTAGAAGACCAGTGCAACCACCTTATTTTTTAGGTGAGCAAACCAAGATCAATCAACAGAGAGGGGTAGCACCTGACACATAGTAGATGTTTAAAAAATACTTGTTGGATTAAATTGGTTTTAATGATTTGCCTAAGTTCGCATGGCTAATTGGTTTCATATCCAGGGCTAAAACTCAATTCTAGAGTAGCAGTCCAACATTTTTTTCCACTATCCAATAGAGGTCAAATGCTTTTTACCTACAACCTTTTAATAATAGTTATTCATTCATTTATTAAAAAAACCCCCACTTAATTATCACTTTATGTGAAAAATCTATGCTTCAGAACTTCAGATCTGGAGTCACATAGGTAGAATTCAGTCTTGAAAGCTTATTGATACTAACTTTAAGACTTGTATCTCTACCCAGGCTTTGCCCAAGGAATATTAGATTTTGGCACAAAGCCTAGGTACTAGGATAGGTATAAAGGTAATCAAGACAAAGTCTCTGTTCTCAAAGGGATTAGTATCTCAGAATTATTATGCTTGGGTTTGAATTATTCCTTACTTACATGCCCAAGGTCGTGTCAACAAGATAGTGAAAGAGTCCTAATCCCTTCAGTCAATTGAGTGAGGAAATCAAACTGGTTTGAAGGCTTCTAAAGGGTGAGGTTCATGTGTCATTCAATCATTTTAAAACTATTGAGGGGCTACTGTATGAAAAACATTGTGTTGGTCATTGTAGGGGGTACCAAGACAAATAAGAAATAGCTCTTATCCTCATGGAATTTAAAGTCTAATGGGGGAAATAAGTGCATATGGATTTTTATAATATAAGACCTTCTGTAAGCTGCATCATAGAGGTGGCATGGTAGGGTAGAATTAGTATTGGAACTGAAATGAGAAGATGTGGATTCAGGTTCAAGCTTTACTTACTACTATTGGCTCTGTGGCTTTGGGTAAGTAAAAATAACAAACCTAGATTTGAATCCCAGTTCACTTACTCTCTCTCTCACTATTTGCCATTTCTGCATCTCAATTCCGTCACCTGTAAATAATAATAATTGCTAGCATTATAGAATTTTTTGTTTGCAGAATTTTTTGTCCTCATTACAACCCTAGGAGGTAGGTGCTATTATCTCCATTTTGCATGTGAGGAAACTGAGGCACAGGGGACTTAAAGGAATTGCCCAGGGTTACCCAGCTAGTAAGTGCCTGATGAAGGATTCAAACTCTCATCTTCTTGACTCCAAGTCCTTGGCTTAATCCACTTATCCACCAAGTGATTTCAATTAAATGAAGGGTTTGGCTTTGATATTCTATAAATTGCTTATGGATAGGCAATGGTTTCCTCATTTGTAAAAGTGAGATGATAATACTTAACCTTTCTTATAGGGTGGTTGTGAGGATCAAATGAGAGATTGATTTTGTCCTTTGTAACATTTATAGTTGTAAAGCATGACATACACAATTATTCCCTCCATATTGCAACTTTCCCCATTGTGGTTTTGATAAATCAAATGGTGACGTAAGAAATTCAATGGAAATTTGAGGGGCGTTTGGCAGCAGTTGTAGATGATGTGCAAAAGTCAGCAGACAATCCAGAAAATGTTCAGAAACTCAGAGATGCATAAAATACAGGTATATATTCAATAGTTTCAACATGTTTTATGTGTTAATACCATAGATATGCCCAAAAATATACCCCCAAATACCCAGTATCAATAATAAGGCATTGCGAACACCCCATAAAAGAAAAAGAAAAAAATTCCAACTTCTCTGATATGAAGGGAGGGTCAAAATTTTTACATAAATTTTCTAGCTTGTTGGGGTGCCACTCCCCCAGACCCTACTATGTGGAAGGGATAATTATAGCATTTAGAGCAGCAGTTCTCAACCTGTGGGGTTGCGACCCCTTTGGGGGTTGAACAACCCTTTCACAGGGGTCGCCTAAGACCATTGGAAAACACATATTTCCGATGGTCTTAGGAACCAAGACACCGCTCCTCTATCCATCTCCAGGTGAGTCTGCCCACATGCAGATACGCCCACATACGAGTATTAAAGGGTTGCAGCATTAGGAAGATTGAGAACCACTGATTTAGAGGTTCATTTTTTGTTACTTTGGTCCCCTTTGACAATGCAGTAAAGGCCAAGTATCCCTTCTCAGAATCATATTTTTAAACAAACAACACAAAATACAGAGAATTACAAAAGAATATGAAAGTTAGTTTTTTTTTTTTTTTCCCTGTACAAGTTAACTTAACTTCATTAAATCTACCTATGGACCCTTTATGGTCTGTGGACCCCAAATCAGAATTTGCGATGTAGATGGAAATGGTTATTATTGTGGTGATGATGCTGATGATGATGATGACGACTTATAAAGCTTCAGTACACTTGTGAGGGAATTTTCCAGTTAAGACCATAATCTCTTTCTTCTTTTGTTTATGCATAGTTGAGGTGAAAATAAATCAAAACACCATAAAATCCCCTGGTGACCAAACCTAGGATGATCCTTGAATGACAGGAACACACAGTCCATCAATGGGCATGTGCATGCAGCTTTTCTGTTTTGGTGGGACCTATCAGATTTGAACTCTCCTTGTAGACCCTTTGAGAGGCTATTGTCATTTCTTCAGTGAATAGAATGTTGAATTTGGAATCAGGAAGACCTGAATTCTAATCCTGCCTCAGGTGTGGCCCTGGGAAAATGCATCAGTTTTGTCATCAATAAAATGAGGAAAATAATTGTATTTTTAGGGTTATGTGAGGATCAAATATATGTAAAGTGCTTTGTAGACCTTGTAAGTGCTATAACATGCTGGCTGCTGTCTACTATTATTATCATCATTCTTTTTTTTTTTTCGCTTTTTTTTTTTGGAAGGCAATTGGGGTTAAGTGACTTGCCCAAGGTCACATAGCTAGTTTTTGGGTTAAGTGTCTGAGACTGGATTTGAACTCTGGTCCTCCTGACTCTAGGGCTGGTGCTCTATTTACTGTGTCACCTAGCTGACCCTATTATCATCATTCTTATTCCTCACTGTGATGAGGAAGTAGAGTAATTGTAGTAGTAAGGCAGCTTGGTGATGCAGTGGGTAGAGGATTGGACCAGGAGTTGAGACCTGAATTCAAATCTGACCTCAGACATTTATTGTCTATGTGACTCTTGGCAAGTCTCTTCATCTCTTCCTCAGTATGCTCAGCTGTAAAATGGGGATATTAATAGCACCTCCCTCTCAGGGTTGTGAGGATCAAATGAGATAATACTTGTAAAGTAGGTCAAGTGTGATGGTGACACTTGTTATTCCTATTACTGTGGGAGACCTAGGCTTGAAGAGTTTTGAGTGGCAGTAGAACTAAGTATCCACACTCCAAGCATGTGATGTGGTGTGTGTGTGTGTGTGTGTGTGTGTGTGTGTGTGTGCGTGTGTGCGCTATCAGTCTGACTAATGAGGGTCAAACTGGCCCAACTGGGAAATGGAGCAGCTCCAAGTTCCAAGTCCAGTTTTTGCACTAGTGTAGCACCAGCACGATGAGGAGGTCAAAAGTTCTGCGCTCATCATTGGTAGCATGGGACCTATAAGTGGTTTCTGCACTTCTAGCCTGAGTGAGACAAGATGACCCAGTATCTCTAAACAAAAACAAAACCACAATAAAATAATTGCTATGGGAAAAGTCATTGCTTTACACTTTATTTTGTTCCACAATGAAGTTGCTCTTCCTAATCCTAGAAAAGAACTTATAACTAAAAAATTCCCAGTCCTCATTTCCTAGAAGTGTGACCTCTCACAGGAAGTTTTGATGAATTCCTCAAGTAGTTAGCACTCTGCCTCCAGACTTCCTCCTCCTTCCCCCAATTCCTTTTATATGTATTTCGTTTGTACTTTTATGTAAAAGTAGGAGGTGAGCATCCTGAGTACGAGCAGCATTTTAGTTTTGTCTTTCTGTCCATAATGGCCAGCACCCAGTAAGTGCTAAATAAGTAAAAACTGGATGGTGACTGAAGACTATTTTTGTCCATCCTCTTCTCCTTCGCATGCAGTCCTTCTCTACTTCTGGTCTCTTCAGCTACTAATAGCAAATGATAGTGAACTGTAAGGAATGATAAGTTTTAATCTGCTTGTAAAAGACAGTCTTGTGAGAGATTACTTAAGAAGGGCCAGATATGCAAGAACACAACTTAGTCAGGAAGTTTCCATTGCCTTCATTTATACCTTTCAGCCTGCCAACATTAATGATTATTCCATTGGTAATCCCAGCCACCTAAAAACACACCTTCAATTCTCACCTGGAACAGAAAACAATTTCAATTTGCAGTCACTCTAGGATTTCTTCATTTTTACAGAAACCACCAGGTCCAACCTTCTGAATAGATAAAGTTCATTAAAGGGAGTGGAGTAGAGGGGGAAAAGGAGGGATACCCCTTAGTGACCAAGCGGAGAGCAAGGCCAGGGACCCTAACTAATTAGCTTTTCCTTTTTCCCAGGTAAGTCACAACTTTTCAAACTTATGCTGGAGCATCAGGCTGAAGGACTCACTGTGTTTGCCACTAGGGTTGTAACAGATGAGCCATCAAGTACTCAGAGATGGGTTGGGTCAGCCCAGCCCAGTCCTACACAGCTCATCTCTGTGACTGCTGCTCTCTGGTCCTGGGTATTACTCTGAGGAAGTAAGGATAGGAAGGGAAAAGAGAGGAGAAAGGAGAGTGCTGAGTAAGCAGCCCAAGGCAAGGGCTGGTTGGGGGTGGGTAGGAACAGTCTCTTTCCTTGCTTACTAAGCGACTGGTATAACAGGGTTAACTTACTCGCACCAACTCTGACATTTGGTTAAGTCGTTAGGTAGGGCTGGAATAGCACAAAGGGCTTCCTAATTATAGCCCCAAACTGCGCTGATTTCTGAGCATGCTTATTTCCACTGAGTTACCAAAGACTTGGGTTCTTCTCTTGGTTTTCATAGGTAGAAGTATGACTAAATCTGATACTGCAATCATCTCAATATACAGGCTGAGTGAGGGGGCCGATGCCAATATGAACAAAACACAATTACTTTGTTTAAAAATTTAAAGAAAATACACTAATATGAGAAAAGCTAATTTTTTTCTTAAAAATTTTAGAGCCTTACTGGGGTATGGAGATCCATCTTGCCCCACCGAAAAGTCAGAGGGGCGATGAGGGAGGATATAGGAGAGAGCAGATTGGGGAAAGGGATATACGGTGGGATTGCTGTTCTGGGGTGGTGGGTAGAGGAAAGATGGGGAGAAACTTTGTAACTCAAAATCTCATGAAAAATGAATGATGCAAACTAAAAATAAACAAAAATTAATTTAAAAAAATTTAAAGCCTTCTGGGGGTGGAGCCAAGATGGCACAGTAGAGAGGCACTCGGCTAATTTCTCCCACCATTCCCCTTCAAACAACATTAAAATAACATCTCAAATCAAATTCTGGTGTGGCAGGGCAAAGAAAAGGCCAGATTGAGCTATACTTCCAGCCCAAGACAACTTAGGAAGTCAGAAAGAGAAATCTGTAGTACAAGGGAGGAGCCTGGCCTGGAGTCCTCATGAATGAAATACAAGTGATGGGACTAAATGGTGGTGACATATGTGGGAGCAGCTTCAGGAGCTCTTAAGCCAGAGATGATCATACCTTGAAGGACTGAAAACTTCCATTCCCTCAGAACTAAGTCTAAGAGCAGCAGTACAAAAAAGTATGAAGCTTGAGATGGAGACCCTTCCCCTCACCCTCCATACCAGGCACATAGCCCAACATTGGCATAAAGTTACAAATCAAGAAATGGGGGAGAAAAATAAGCAAAAATCAACAAAATCTGACTCATTAAAAGATGCTGTGGTGACAGGGAAGATCAAGAGACAAGCTCAGACAACAAAATAAGAACATCTGTAAGTAAAACCTCCACGGGGGAAAAAATGAATTGGCCACAAACCCAAGAATTCCAGGGAGAGGCAAAAAAATGATGCTCATAATCAAATTCAAGTGGTAGGGGGAAAGTAGATAAAGAAATGAAAGCAAAGGAAGAAAAATATGAAAATTTAATTAACAACTTGATGAAGGAGGCACAAAAATACTGCAGAAAATAAACACTTTAATAACATAAGTGGCCTAATAAAAAAAGACACAAAAGTCCACTGAAAAAATTCTCAAAAATTAGAATTAAAATATCACAAGGATCATACACTATGACTGGGTGGGATTTATACCAGGAATCCAGGGCTGGTTCAATATTGGGAAAATTATCAACATGACTGACCATATCAATAATAAAATCAAAAATTATATCATTATATCAATAGATTCAGAAAATGCCTTTGACAGAATGTCATACCCATTTCTATTAAAAACACTAGAAAGCATAAGAATCAATAAAGCCTTTCTTAAAATGATAAATAGTATCTATCTAAAACCAAGAGCAAGCATTATCCATAATATAAACTTGAAACTTTCCCAATAAGATCAAGTGCAAGAAGGATGTTCATAATTACCACTATCATTCAATATTGTACTAGGAATGCTTGCTATAGACAGAAAAAGAAATTGAACAAATTACAAAAGTAATGAAACCATTTATATAAACCTGTACTTTCAAAAAAAAATTCCCCTTTACAATATACCCAAAAAATAGTCATCCAGTCTTTGCTTATAGTCCTTCAGTAAGTGTGAACTCATTATTTTCTATGGCAGCTCATTCCACTTTTCTCTAACTCTAGTCATTAGGAAGGTTTTTTTTTTCTTATGTCAGTCCTAAATTTGTTTCTGTAACAATGAGAGCTATCTCAAATGGCACATGCTGCTTGGGGAGGCAATGGAACATACTGCTTGGGGAATGGGCTTCTTGGAGAGGCAGTAGGCTCCTTTTCCACACAGGTTTATAAATGAAGGCTGAGTCATAGATCTTGTCATAGATCTTGTAGAGGACACTCCCACTTAGGTATCTGCTAGTCTCTGAGATTTTGTGACTCTGAATCCAGGGAAGAAGTAACATTTCCAAATTCATATGGCACTTAGGATATTGTGGCTATGAAAGAAATGAAATACTGATCATACCCCAAGTTGATATTCAGGCAGTGGTGAAACTCACAGTTGATCAGAAGAGGTACTGTACAAAGTGGACGAAGTTTCTCTTTCAAGGTACCTGGCTTGGAGAACTTTGGATTCTCTGTGCACTGCCTGGTTTTTTAGTGATCGTTCCAAGCCCCGTCAGTCATATTCAATGGAATCACTGAGGGATGAAAGAGCCAGAAGCACAAAGAGGTCATTGACCTAGTCAATACTTGAGCATAAAGAAAGTCAGAGGAATCACTGTAACTCTGTTGTCTCCAAAAGTGCTTAAGCACAGGCCTGCCAAAGAGTTGATCACAGAAGTCAAAAAGCAAGCTGCTTAGGTCATCTCTTCAGTTTCTCTGTTGACAAGAACAGGGTAGTTCCTTCAAAGACTCATCCACTCTACTGGAAATGGAAAAAAAAAAGTATTGGGAACTTTTACCAATCCAATCCAACCCAACACACATTTATGGAACATTTATTATATGTGAGGCTCACTTAAAGATGCTGGGAGAAAGACAGAGACATAACAAAAAATAAACCCTGCCCAAATCATTCTATTAGGCATATACCACATGTAAACAGAGAAGCTTGTACATTATAATTTGACAGGAGAGAGAGCCATAGTAACTATGGAGGTGTGGAGGGGCCACATGGCATGGTAGACAGAATGCTGGCTTTGAATTTAGAAAGACCTGGAAATAATCAACCGAGGGAAGACATTATAATAAGAAGATCTGGGAAAGACTTCTTGAGAAGATAAGGCTTTAGTTTAGAGTTGAAGGAAGCCAGGAAACCAGGGGACATAGATGAGAAGGGAGAGGGTTCCAGGCATGGGGGATAGCCAGTGGAAATACTCAGTGGGGACATGGAGTGTAGTGTGTGAGAAACAGTGAGGAGGCCATTGTCACTGGATGGTAGAGTAAATGGGAGTAAAGGTGTAAGAAGACTGGAAAGGTAGGAAGGGGGGCAGGTTATGAAGGACTTTGACCATCAAGCAGAGGATTTTATATTTGATCCTGGAGCCCATAGAGAGACATTGAAGTTTATTGAAGTGTGTGTGTGTGTGTGTGATAGAGGCAGACCTGTACTTTAGGAATAATAATTTGACATTTGAGTCAATTGCCAAATTGGAGGATGGATTGCAGAGCAGAGAGACTTCAGGCAGGGAGACAAATCAGAAGATAAAGCAAAAATCCAGGCATTGAAGTGATGAAACCCTAGACCAGGGGAGTGAAGATGACATATACAAGAGATATTATAAAAGCTGACAAGTGATTGAATGCGAAAAATCACTTTGGCAGATAGGTTGAAGTACAGAGATAGTAGATACAAGGAGGGGAATTAGGGGGCTATTACAAAACTAATCCAACAAAGAAAACAAAGGAACAGGGGCAGCTAGGTGGTGCAGTGGATGCAGTGTACCAGCCCTGGAGTCAGAAGGACCTGAGTTCAATCTGGCCTCATACACTTACTAGTGGTGTAGGCAAGTCATTTAACATTTACCTCCAAAAAACCCCACAGAATAAAAGCAGAAGAAAACAAACAAACACACAAAAAAACCCAACCCCAAACTAAGGGAGCACCTGACTGGAGAAGTTCCAGATTGTTCAAGCAAATAGAAGGGGGCTTGTGTGAGATTTTGTAAAGATGAGAAAAGAAGTTCTGGCCATTGGCTGAATATAAAGATGAATGAATGTGAGTACTGAGAAGCTGACTGAAAGGTTGCAAAACTCAGTGGTCTAGAAGGATGGTGGTGCTCTGGATAGCACACACACACAAAAAAGTTTAAAGGAGTGCCAGGAATGAGTTGGTGGGGAAAGAGAAAGATTTCTCCTCTGGACATGTTGATTTTGTGATGCCTATAGGGTATTCAATTCAAAATGTAAGACAAACAGCTGGTGATATGGGATTCAGGAGAGACTAGGGCTAGACAGAAAAGTTTTAGAGACAACAGAAACAAAAGCAGAAGTGCTTAGTGGAAATAAGGCAAAAGAAAATGGGAAAGGTGGGAAGGGGATAGGTTATGGTGGGTTTTCAAAATCAAGTTGAATTTTACATTTGATCCTGGAAGTAATAGAGAGGTCCTGGAATTTATTGGTTCGTATTATCAGATGTTAACTTCAGGAAGATCAATTTGACAGGTAAGTAGAAGATGTGTAGAAGTGGGGAGATTAATCAGAAGGCAATTTCTGCAATAGCCAAAGAGGGAGGTGATTAGATCCTCTCTATAACTGAGTAGAGGTGGCATTAGAGAAGAGATGGGAGCATATGTGAGAGATGTGGCAAATATAGAAATGACAGAATTGAGAACAGATTGGATATGAGGAGCAAGGAGTTGAGGTTGGGACCTATTTCTTTTTTTTTTTTTTAATTGACTTGTTTATTTACTTTCAGTTTACAAGATTCAGTTCCACAATTCCTTGAGTTTCAAATTTTCTCCCCTTCCTTTCTCCCCCCCGGCCCCGCCTGCCCCATGGCAGCATGCAATTAAGTATAGGATCTGCAAATACTTTCACATTGTACAATAG
>CM053589.1:173962022-173979291 GCA_028646515.1 Pseudochirops corinnae | reverse complement strand
TGTAGGTATCTCCTTCCATTCCTGAGACTTGTAGAGTTGTCTTATATCTGTGTGTTGCTGAGAAGAGTCCAGTTTATCAAAGTTGGTCGTCACACATACGTTGTGTCTCTGATTGTGTACAAATTTTTCCTGGTTCTGCTCTTCTCACTTAGCATCAGTTTGTATAAGCCTCTCCAGGTGAATATGAAGCCCATCTCCTCCCCATTTCTTATAGCACAATAGCATTCCATTACATTCATATGCCACAACTTGTTTAGCCATTCCCCAATTGATGGGCATCCCCTTAATTTCCAGTTTTTTGGTTGGTACCTATTTCTGAGGACTAACATTTACTGACGCTATTCTTGTGTTATTCTTTTCTCACAAGATCAGTCTGCTAAGTGAAATTCACCAATGAATCCTTCCCATTCAATTAAATGACTCACCCTGGGTAGAGGCAGCTTTAATACATTTATCTGTATAGTTCCTGGATAGTAGGTCTATCATTTTGAAATTCTTTATAGACAGAAAACAGCAGTGGGGTTATTGATTGATAAATTTAGTGCAGCTTCTCTACTGAGACCATGGATTCATGTTTGGAAGGAAATTTAGAGATGTTCTAATTTAATTTCCTCTCCAGGATCTTAGAAGGAGGAAAATTTCATCTTGAAAGTGATAGTGCTAGCCTTCAGGTAGAGGGAGGCCAATAACAACTTCACTACTAGCAGAAACAGTAACAGTCAAGAACAATTATATAAAATATGGCCTCTTGTTTAAGCCCTTTATGGTGTTGTCATTATTATCTCTCTTAAATAGGATGAACATGGTTTCCAAGGTAGAAAGGGAGTCATGACAAATGGTCTTATTAATCACTTCATCTCCATGAATGACAATAAATTATTTTTTCTAAAACCTCATGAAATAGCATCTTTATCTTGTCTATCTTTGGAGTCCATCTTTATGGAATTCATCCTTAATGATATCAAAATATATTTTGGACTTGATAAGTGTAAAAATTCTTAACGTACACCAAAGAAATGTAGAGATTAATGGCTTTGAGTTTTAATCCAGAGGTCTGATTGAATCAAAGGATGAAAATATTTCTTATATTTTGATCTTTTTCAAGCAACACACATCAAGTATAAAGCCCTCAAGGAGAAAGATAAGGTTGTATTCATAGTTGTGACTTATGATCACCCTGAAAGCAATACTAAATCGTAAGAACACATTTAAAACAATAACACCCCAAAATGATGGGTCAGCATATAATTTTACAACTATAAAATAGAGCAAAATGTATTATTAAGAGCATTTGATAAACAGGTTAAAGACTTTCAGAAACACTTTTGGGGAAGGTATATATCTCTTCACAGAACAATAATATAGGCTGACAGTAGATACTCATCTTTGCCTTTTTTGAATGTGAAGGAAAGTGGTTTACCTCTGAATGAAGCCTATGAAGAAACTAAAATCCAAGACTAGCACCACAAGGCCTTCATGGGGCAATATTCACTAAAACAACCATTATATGTTGATAAAGAAGCATTGAACAAATGGTGAACTCATGCAAACATTTCATAGAAACAGAGGGGTTACAAAGGCAAGTCAGGACCAGGTAATTACCACCAGGTAATGTAGATGAATTATCCTCAAAGACCTTGGATTTATTGTTAAATTCAAATTATTCAGAGAAATAATAGACACTATGTAACTCATCACTATGTGATGCAAAAATTTGACAGCTACCAATAACCTTTCCACTGACTTTTTCCTTGAGGGCAATGTTAAAGCTAATGGTAACACTTGGTATTGTTGTTGTCATAGTCTGTGCACATTCTATTCATGTGTACATAGCATTGATTCATAAGAATTTGAGAATATTTTTAGTATATATCAATGCACCAAACATTTATAATCTCTAAGCTATATGGAATTAAAAGCTATCAAAATATAAAACCCTCAGAGAAGAAAAGAAAATCATGCAAGAAGAGGATGTTCATATAATTCCCATCATCCTGTCTGCTACTGAGTTTGTCTAGAAGATACTTTCTGTGTGCCTGACGACTAATGATTTAATTCAATTACAAAAAGTAACTATTTCATTCATTTGTACAAAAGTCCACGGAACATTAAATCCAAAAGATTAAGAAAAGGATGATTTTTCCTAGAACAGAGTCTACCTAAGTTTTGTTTATAAAAGAGAAAAAGCATGATATAATATCTCTTATTTTGTATAAAACAAATATGTACAATCTGTTATAAAATAGATATTATCTAATAATATTTATATAGCAGTTCAAGATTTATAAAATGCCTTATACATGTTGTCTCATTTGACATGCACAACAACCTTAGTAGATAGGTTCTATAGGTTCTATATTTGCCCACTTTACAGATGAGGAAATTGAGGCTCATAGATCTTAAGTGACTTGCCCAAGGTAACACAGTTATTAAGTATCTTGTGAAATCTTGCTGCTCTATTCTTCCTTCTCAGTGATGATAGATGCTACCCAAGAAAATGATTTGACTTTGTTGGCATGTTTAGTTATTTAAAATGGAGTGGAAGAAGTCATTAGACAAGTAATGCTGTTAGGATTTCCAAGGGAGCAAAAGATGAGAAAATCCATTTCTATAGTGCCTCATGAAAAATAAAGCTTGTATCAAACATGTAAATAGTCTGTGGAGGCCTGCTGGTTGCATGACACACTTTTAGATTAGGTGTGTGACCCATTCAAAAATTGTGGGTTCAAATACCAGTAGAGTTACATTTTAAAAATAAATGCATATTAGCACAAAAATAAAGAAATGGACTACAATGAAAAGACCTTTGGATTTAGAATCAGGTAAGTCTTGGGTTTGAATCTTGTGACATTTAAAAATTGAAACCAATGCAACTCTCTGAGTCTCAGTATTTGCAAAACACTTTGCAAATTGAAAGAACTATATAAATGACAGTTACCATCATCATCATCACCATCGTCATTATAGCATCATCATCACCACCATCACCACCACCATCATCATCACTGTCACCATCACTATCATCATCAACATCATCATTGTCGTCACCATTATGAACCATTATAATCACTATCACCACCATCATCATGATTATCATCATCACCACCACTATCATTATCATAATTATCATTCTTGCCCTCATAATTATAATCATCACCATCACCACCATCATCATCATCACCATTATCACCATCATCATAATTATTATCATTATCATCCCATCATTATAATCATCACCATCACCACCATCATCATCATCACCATTATCACCATCGCCATCATTATTATCATCATCATCCCATCATTATAATCATCACCATCATCACCATCATCATCACCACCATCATCATCATCATCACCATCGTTATCCTTCTCCTCCTCCTCCTCATTGACAGAGGATATACTTCCTAAGGTTGTTGGGAGGACCAAAGGAGATAATGTAGGCAAATTGCCTTGCTACATTGCTACTAATAACCAAATTACCTTTTCATGTTAAAAATTATCCTTGTATTAAAGAGGCTCCTCTTATCACTAGATGTTGGCTAGGTGGTGAAGTGGATAGAGTCCCAGGTCTAGAGTCAGGAAGCCTCATCTTCCTGAGTTCAAATCTGACCTCAGACACTTACTATCTGTGTGTCTTTGGGTAAATCACGTAACTCTGTTTGACTCAGTTTCCTTATCTGTGAAATGATTTGGAGAAGGAAATGACAACCACTTTAGTATTTTTGCAAAAAAAAAAAAAACAAAAACAACCCCACCTTCACAACAACAAAAAACAACCGAAACCCAAACGAGGTTATGAAGAGTTTGAGATGACTCAACAACAATATCTAATCGGTAGGCTCTGTAGCACAATGGATTAATGCACTGTCTATCCATTCAGAATCATTGGCTGTGTGAGGTCATTCAAAGGCTGTGGGTTGGAGTGCTCCTGGAAGCATGTTTTGAAAGTTCCCTCTTGCATCACGCACACATACATTATAGTTTGAGGAAATCTGTTATCATGAAAAGAATGATACATATACAACTAGGAAAGACCTGAGCAGATCTTGCCTCAGGCAACAGCCACCTACCCATTGGCAAAACACTTGGTCTGTATTAGCTTCAGTGTTCTTTCATTTATAACATGAGAATAATGATCCCTGAGGTACCCACCTCATAGAGTTGTCATGAGGATCCAATGAGATAATGTCTGCTAAACATTTTGTGAACTTTAGAATGTGAAATAAAAGTCAATTACTATTCTGGATGATCTAATCCATCCACTTTCTGAATCCTTATGAAAAAAATGTGCAACATCTTTTCTCATCCCCACTGATATGGAACTACTTGTTTCATAAATAAAAAAAAGAAATTAATAAAAAGAAAAAAATATCCTTGTATGGAAATCTAACATAAGCTAAGTAGACTCAGTCATGTTATAATGATTTCACCTTTGACCTTACAGCTCTCACCATATTAAAGATATGCAAACTCTGTGGTACTCCGGATAGCACTTTGGAATTCTAGGGCAGTGTTTGTAATGAGATCATTTAAAGGTCAAAGTTTTGAGTTCTATTAGAATCACATTCTGAAAACTACCCCTTGCCTTGTACAGGGCAGTGTGACAGTTCAAAGCAGCCTGGATGGGTGGTAAGATGTGGATCAAAGGATATGGGTAAATATCTCAGCTCTGCTAGGATATGACTTCCTCATCAGGAAAATGAAGGGGTGGACCAAGATGATACTGTAGGGCCCTTCCAGTTCTAAATGATTCTGGGATAACTGTGTGAGGTTCATGAGGTTATTCAAAAAAGTCAATAGAAAATTTATGACCCAAATTAATGCATTCAATACTTATTGCATTTTTTCCTTATCCCCAAAACTTTAAAATTGTAGGCTTTTGGGGCAGCATCTTTACAGAGAAGAACACTAAAGGGGTGTCTACACTAAGTGAATTATTCCTCCATGAGGAGAGGAGTAAGAGGATCATTTTGGGGACTAATTTCCTTCCTAGATCCACATGTTCTATGGATCCAGAATTGAGATCAGTTACATTCATTCCAGGGAGGCACATAAGGAATCTCTCTGAGGCACTAGGTCTTCCTCAGGCTTCCATGATAAGTTCATGTTGGAAAGTCACCTTTCAGTTGGTGTTACATTTCCCTGCTGCTCTATTGTTCTCAGTTCACGAGTCTCTTTCCTATTTTTTTTCAATCTACTTATACATTATTCTCTTCATGTATCCTATGACCTACATGCTGCTTGCTGCTAATACATGATCCTTCATTTCCTATTTCTGTGCCTTTGCCCAGTTGTGCTTCATCTAAGAATGTCCTTCCCTCCCCATCTCTGCATCTTGGAATCCTAGGTTTCCTTCATAATCCAGCTTCACAAACACCTTCTGTGGTTCTTTCTGGTCCCCCTAGCTTCTAGAGACTTCTGCTCTGTGGTAGGAACAATATCCCATGGGCCAGCCTCAGGTAGATAAGGCTAGTTTTTCCTTAAAACACATTGAAACTCTCCTCCAAATTTAATTGACTCAGGATACATTTTCCCAAGCACTCGAGTACAAAAATATCCAGCAAGTGGAGGGATGGGGCTCTCTACCCTCAGCATTCAACATGTAGACCAGCAGCATGACCAACAACAGCAGCACAGGAGGGATGCGTTCAAATGAATCTTCAGTGAATACCCCTTCCCTGCTCTGAATGTCCTTCCTCTGCTACGGCTGATGAAGGCTCCATTTGTTAACTCTATAGCAGTGGTTCTCAACCTTCCTAATGCTGCCACGCCCTTTAATACTCGTATGTGTATTAGAGGATAGAGGAGCGGTGTCTCAGTTCCTAAGACCATCAGATATATGTGTTTTCCAATGGTCTTAGGCAACCCCTGTGACCCCTGTGAAAGGGTCGTTCGATCCCCAAAGGGGTAGCGACCCACAGGTTGAGAACTGCTGCTCTATAGATTGATGAATGTCTCCTTGTATATGATTTCCAAAGCTCAGGAATCAGACTGGCCTGGTCAGTCCCAGCCTACAATGCACTCCAAGGTTACTTGATTTGTGTGTGTCCTCTCTCTGTTTATATGTATGTTTTCTCCCTGTTTTCGTCTCTGTAGCCCAAGTGCCCAGCACAGTGCCTGGTATACAGTAGGTCCTTAATAAATACTTTCACTGAAGTATTAATAATGTCTGACTATTGCATTTAGCCTAGTGGGTGCTTCAGCTGATATCCTGAAGTCAATGCATTTTCAAATGCTTCCAGAACCTGATCAGTAGAATTGGAGGGGAACTAAAATGGTCTTGAGTATAGAAGGGAATCACATCAGCCAGGTCCCAGTGAGTTCCAAATCTCTAAATGTGCAGAGAATTTTTGAGGTAATAGGAATCTCAAGGCATCCTGAGAAAGTTATCAGTGTTAAGGGTATTGGTGGGTCTGGGTATCTGAAGCAGAGGAAAAACCAGGCCTAATCAGAGACTCCTCTTAGAGTGATTTAAAATCTATCGAAAAGGCCAAGAATTGATGCACCTCCTAGAGCTTGTTGGAAATAGATGCTCTATGGGGGCTATAGAATCCATGGGCCTGTTCTCATCCCAGCCTGAGACCTCTATAGAACTATTAGGAGCTCAGAAGCTCATAAACTGCCTTGGACCATGGAAGCCTGCCATCATGGAGGTCATAGACGGGGCCCTTCACCAGTTCGAGCCTCAATTTTCCTGTCTGTAAAATGTGAATGTTAGTAATAGTACTTACTCCTAGCATTTGCCTCAGAACTGTGGTGAGGCGTAAGGGACATAATTCATATAAAATAACCTACAAACTTGAAAGCTCACATAAGGGTTAGTTGTCTTTATTTCTTATTGAGTGAACATTCTGTGCTTGGCTTTCTGTTAGGCACAATTCTCGTTTCTGGGGAGCCCCAGTTAGACTATACTTGGCACTAGCATTCTGTTGAATTTATTATGGACTTCATTTCAATATGCAAAAAGAAAAAAAGAACAAAAAAGAAACAAAAAATGAAAAGAGGATTGTAATGTAACTATGTACTAGTACATAGAATTTTTTTTAAAACTAAAATGCCCTGCTTGTCTGTGCATCCCCTTCTGGCTGGTTAGCATCTTTCAATTCTGGCTTCTCAAGAGTTGCTCTTCCTCCCTACATATGTGAGCCCTTTCTCACTAGAACCAGGCTTCAGCGCTTCAAGGCTATATGATTCTGCCCCTCTGGATAATCTTTTAAGTAATACAGATGTCAGCCCTTCACCATTCATCAGTGGTCTGGGAAAATTGCTGAACTAAAGAATCCATCACCTTTCAGCCAACCGGAGGTCATGAGCCTCTCAGAAATCAGGGAGGTTGGTCCTCAGAGGATAGCCTTACCCTCACCCATCTGGTCCTAGGCACTTTTCCAGCTGTGTCAGACCTGCCCAAACTTTCAATTGGCTTGTATAGCCTTGACCACCTCCAAGCCACAGTGAACCATCAGAGGAGAAATTTAGAAGTGGTAAAAAGGGTACAAGGAAAAAGAAAACCAGCAGGTAGCTGATTTCTGCTATGATTTCAGTTTGGCATGTATTTTTCCACTTAGGAGAAAGTTATAAAGCAGCCTCCCCAAAGCAATGAAGTGAGAGAGTTCCATTCTAGCATGCTGTGCAGGGGAGCTGTGCAAGGGAAACATCTAAGCATCATTGTGTAAAGGATTTTGAAATGAGCTAATAGAGATTCACATCCACTTTTGGTTGACCCCAAGGGAACTATAAACTCAATTTCCTCAAAGTCCAAGCAGCTAAGAGCTCTCTAAAGGTAATATGGCATTTAAAAAATCTATTAAGAGAAAACAGAAAATCCTCTCCTGGGTTTCCGGAGAAATACTCTGAGTGCCTGGTTTAAACAATAAGACAGGGAGGTTAGCTCTTGGGACTTGCAGGGGCCACTGAGGTCAGCTGCAAGTCATGTTGAAAGGTTAGGCTTAGTTCTATAAATACCCAATCATTTAAAATACCATTTCCATCATTATCATTCAGGAGAACTGGGGAAGAGATCTTGGGTAATTCCGCATTTGTGGAATATGAAGATCCAATAATCAGACCTCAGCACCTCAGTTGCATTTCAGAGAAAGAAAAACCCTGCAATTATCCAGGCTAAAATCAAGATTTGGCAAAGCTCATTTGACCAAGGTCATCAGTAAAAAACAGATAATTCATGCCAAATGGACCACTTACCAATTCTTAATTTTAGGATTCTCTATCTTACACTCAGCATTTCTGTAGGCTGGGACATCTTGAGTCCTGGTGCAGCTGCTGGTAAGGGGAATGGAAAAATCCAAGCAGGACACGGAGCACAACGGAGTGGTACCTCGGAGGGAATAGAAGCAGGATGTTACCACTTTCAAGGTAGAGACCATTGCCAGGATCTAATCCATAGCAGTAAATCAAAGTGTCCTGTGCCGAGAGCAGAAGTCCTGAAATCTGAACTGACATTCCAGGTTGGGGTCAAGGAGCCATGAGAAACCACATGGGAGAAACCACAGCAAAGGCCCTTGAATGGCAATTGCTGTTTAGTCATTTTCCCGTCATGTCTGACACTTCATGACCCCATTTTGGGGTTTTCTTGGCAGAGATACTTCAGTGTTTTAGGAGGAAACTGAGGCAGCCAGGGTGAAGTGACTTGCTCAGAGTCACATAGCTAATAAGTGTTGGAGGCTGGATTTGAACTTGTCTTCCTGACCCTAGGCCCAGTTCTCCAGTTGGCCCTGTGCCACCTAACTGCCCCCGAATGACAGTAGCATAGCCAATACCTTTTTGCTTAAGCATTGCTATTGACTATCTGCTTTTCCCTCCTCAGAGAGCTCAGGGGTCTCAGCTGGCACAGACAGGTATAAGCAGTTGTAATCAAAGCTTGTATCTGCAAAACCATCAGATTGTTTGGAAATTTAATCATCTTTGGGATTCTCTCAATAACTAATTTCTATGCACGAAAAAGATTAAAAACCATCTTATTTTTTTCCATCCTTTCTTTTGAATCATAAAGACAAAGACTCATAGATTTAGGGCTAGAAAGGATCTCAAAGGTTTTGAGCACAACCCCTTCATTCAACAGATAAGGAAACTGAGATCTACAGATTTTAAGTGACTTGCCTAAAGTGATATAGGTATTAAATATCAGCAGCAGGATTTGAACCCAGGTCCTATGATTCAAGCACTGGGGCTTTTGATGTTCTGTCATATGGACACATGTTCTAATTTGTGGTCTCTATGTTACAGTTTGAGGATGCCTTAGGACAGTGGTTCTCAACCTTCCTAATGCCAGGACCCTTTAATAGTTGTATGTGGGTGTGTCTGTATGTGGGCAGACCCACCTGGAGATGGATAGAGGAGGTTCCTAAGACCATTGGAAACATGTGCTTTCCAATGGTCTTAGGCTACCCCTGTGACCCCAGTGAAAGGGTTGTTAGACCCCAAAGGGGTCGAGACCCACAGGTTGAGAACCGCAGCCTTAGGGTGTTGTGCTAATGAAAACACCTATAATCCAGAGCAAAAGTATTATGAATTTTGTGTCTAAGGACAAATAGAAGAGGGTACTAATGCGAAAGGCTAATGGGGCAAAATTAAAATGCCCAAAAGCCACTATGGATCATGGGATGATAGTGGCCATCTCTATGTATGGGATAGATGACCCAGCAACAAAACTATTCTCATCGTGATAAAGCTGAATTAGGTTAAGTGAAGCCTTCAAAGGATAGCCACCTCTATTTCAGTCAGAGGATGTCAGGTCTAGAAAGTTGATAAAGTCATAGGTTTAACGTGAGAAAGAGCCTTAGAGATCATGCAGTCCAATGCCTTCATTTTGCAGATGAGGACACTGGAAGTTAAGTGACTGCTCTAAGGTCACACAGGATGTCTAACTTTATTCCTTGAGTCCAAACAAGTATTTTTTTCCCATTATACTTTGTGGTCAACTATCCCTATAGCCTTCAAAACTCAACTCTGAGGCCAACTGCTCCCCAAAGTTTATTCTGATCATTCTAGAAAGAAGTGTGTTTTCTCATTCTTAGCTACCATAGTTACTTAATCCCCATAGAAAGGGAATAACGGTGGCACTTACCTTCCAGGGCTGTTGTGAGGATCAAATGATACATAATATTTGTAAAGGGCTTAGAACGATGCCTGGCACATACCAAATTCTTAATAAATGCTCGCTTCTTTCCTTCAATGTTCTTCAGTGGGCCTGGATGGCCGTGAGTCATGGACTTCTGTAGTTAGTCATTAAGGAGAGGATCAATGGAAAACGAGGGCCATGGAGCTGTGAGCAGACTGAAACACATCCAAAGAACACAACCACCACAACAACAAACAACAGAATCATGTGGGAGAGACAACACGGTGGTAGAAAGGAAGTCATCAGAGCAATATATGGTTAGAAAAGAAATGAGCTGGAGTGTTGTCTGTGGAGAACCGAAGCAGGCCAGGGTAACTGGATAATAGAGTGCATGGAAAGGTGCCACGTGTAAGATAAATGGAAAGATAGGAAGGGTCTGGGATGTGGGGAGATTTAAATGTCCAACAGAAGAGTCTTATTGGATCCCTGAGTTAATAAGAAGTTGGAGTTTAGTGAGTAGGGTGGTGACGTGAACAGAGAAATCACTTTGGCAGCTGAATGGAGAATGGGATGGAGTGGGGAGAGACCTGAGGCAGGAAACCAGTTAGAACAGTGGTTCTCAACCTTCCTAATGCCGCGATCTTTTAATACAGTTCCTCATGTTGTGGTGACCCCCAATCATAAAATTATTTTTGTTGCTACTTCATAACTGTAATTTTGCTACTGTTATGAATCGTAATGTAAATACCTGATAAGCAGGATGTATTTTCATGTTACAAATTGAACATAACCCACGGGTGGAGAACCGCTGAGTTAGAAGATTTTACCATCATAGAGCAGTTGATGATGAGCACCAGAACTACAATTCTGGCTTTGTGAAAAGGGGCCCCAAATGAGAGATCAGCATAAGCAACATGAGCAAATGAGAGGGGTCAATAGTGCTGAAAGCGGGTAGATAGGTCAAGGAAGATGAGGACTGCTTGAGGAAATAATCACAATAATAATGACATATTTATATTTCAGTTCTTGAATCTCTTTCCAGATGATTCTCACAACAACCCTGGGAGGTAGGTACTACAGGTATTATTATCCCCATTTTATAGATGAGGAAAAATGAATATCAGAGACATTAGTTGACTTGCCCAGGACAAGCCAGTAAGTATCAGTGGAAGGCTTGCAGTCTTCCTGACTCCAAATCCAGCCCTGAGACACCACTACCTGCTTTCCACTGGCTAGGTGCTTATGAATCAGCTGGGTTGCCCTCTGGTAGCCTTCTGAAATTTTCTCTTCCATTTACGCCTCTCATTCCAGCTGGTCACTTAGAACCCTTCCATGTTCCCCTACCTATTCCTCTCTTCCAGACTTGGCTTCACTGGGAGACATTCAGCTTGCCTGAGACCAAAATAAAGGTGCTTGAGGCAGTGATGGGGCCAACTCTTTATCAGGAGCAACCTGCTGGGTTACCCTCCCTGTTCAACTATCTGAGAGGGTCAATTTGATTATTTCTAAATTCAGCCTTGCCTTACTGGCCCCATGTCAATATTTCTCTGACTTCAACCCTTGATCATTTTACAGATGAGAAAAATGAGGCCAGGACATAAAGTTAGCCTGAAAGGCAGTTTAAGGAGTGGCAGCTGTAATTATAGCAGATAGTCTGGGACCTGGAGTTGGGATAAACCTGAGTTCAAATCTTTCCTCTAATGGCTGCCAAGTGAGTAACTAGGGCTAAGTCTCTGAGCTTCATTTCCCTCATCTCCAAAATGGGACCGGTTATACAAATCTTACAGAGTTTTCACAAGGTTCAAATAAAACAAGGAACATAAATTGCTTTGCAGTTCTTAAAGAGATATGGAAATGCCAGTAATTATGATTCCATATATTTTGGCATTTACTGTTTTAAATTCAGAAGATGTTAGTACCCAACAGCTGAGAAATGTAATGGTTTTCTCTCTCTCTCTCTCTTTTTTTTTATTGCTGATAAATAAGAAAAAATAAAACTTGTTCATTCATTCATTTAACAAATATTTATTGAGTATCTGTTATGCTCTGTTCACAAAGGACTTTCTTACAGTGATTAAAAGCCTTGCCCATAATGGAAAAAAAAAAAGAGGGTCAGGGATTCTGTCTTCCCTTCCCTTGCTTTCTCATCCAACATACCTCTTTAACTCATAATGTAGTCCCCTGTGCTTCTAATAGGGTTGCAAGTGACTCAATGAAATCATCTGGATGGAGAGGTTAAATATTGGCCCATGCCCACAACACTTAGGTGTGTGTGTGTGGGGGGGGGGGAAGGACCATGTTAGAATGTAATTAGGAAATATTTATCACAATAATAAAAAATACAATACAATACAATCATAGTAATTTGGGTTTTTCTAAGTCAAAATGGGACTGTAGGGATTGGTTTCTACTTGAATTTCATGCCACTGCTCTAGTCAATCCCCCTGACCTCAGGGACAAATGCTGAGAACCAACTCAGATAAATGAGAAGCCATTTCATTTATAAAGATCTAACTTGAGATCCCAGACCCACCACACAGAGGAGAGATCACTTGCTTCATGAGTCATTTCAACAGATGGACTCAATAACAACAACTCTTATTGCTCTGGAACTTGGAGGTTTGCAAAGATCTGTCCTCACAACGATTTTACGAGGGAAGAAAAACAAGTATTACTAGCTATCTTATATATGAGGAAACTGAAAATCAGAGAGGGTCACATAGCTAATAAATATAAGAGATAGGATTCAAACTTAGGGTTTTTTTCTTCTAGTTTTCCTTCTACTACACTAAAGAGCCTTTTCCAGGCTTGCTCATATTCCATAAATCAATGCCAACCTTTCAACCCCTCAGAAAGTTTGTTGGAGCTATATCAAGAATCAATCACAAACATGGCTGGCCTTGGAATAAGGCCCTCTCAAGGGCAGGGCTCTCCTCAGTGGTGAATCATATGGTCTTAGAGATTAGGGGCCTCAAGAGATCATCTGAACCTTCTTGCTTCCAGAAGGAAGTGAAATTTATCTTTCAATGACACTGTTCCTTCCTCTTACTCTTCCTCCTCCCCAGTCCTTCCTTCCTGTGTCATAGCCTTTCTCCACACCCAACCCATCCCAACCCAACATAAGTACTCTACTATCCACACCTTCCTTCAAGGAAGGATCTGATATCAGAAATGAGATCTTTATATAAACCTAACAAATAATGATCTGAACTTTGTGTGAAGAGCGTCCAGATGGGAAGTATCTTACCTCCAGAGGTGGCCATTTTATTTTCAATTAGTCTTAATTGTTGGAATGTTTTCCTTCTGTCAAACCTAAACTGGCCTCATTGCGTCTTCTTTCTATTGCTCGTGGTTCTATCCCCGTGTTAAAAGTCTAATCTTTCTCCAGTGGCAGCCTTTCAAATACTTGAAGATAGCAATCACTTCCTCTCAGTATTCCTTCTCTAGGCTAAACATCCCAAGTTTTTTCAGTCAGTCCTCATAGTACCTGGCAGATAGTAGGTACCTAATAAAAACTAGGTGGATTTTGGCTGCCTGAGATTGAAATTCACTAAAATCCCTCCATCTTTTTCCATGAAACTGTCTAACTAGCTTCCCTGATCTATGCATGAAGCTGATTTTTTTCTTACTCCATATTTATATCATTTTAGAGAAGGAAAAGTCTTCAGTTTCAGCCCAATTCAATTCAAAATAGTTCAGTTCAACACAATAATCAATGACAAGGGAAACTGAGATAAAATTGAGGTGAATTTGGGTTCTTTTGGAGAAAAGACAAGTTGAGAGATCCTTGAGCTGAGAGTCATGAAATCATACAATTTAGAGATGTAAGGAATCATAGACATTATGATGTTCAAAATCTTTATCTTCCATATGAAGAAACTTAGGGCCAGAAGAGTAAAGTGGTATATGCAGCATCACAAGGCTTGCAGATATCAGGGCCAGAATTTAGTCCCAGATCAGTGCTCTTTCTATTATATGTCACTGTTTCTAAGGACTTAATCTGGAATCTCAGTTCTGCTACTTGTCCAAAATTGTGTGGAGAAAGCACCCTCTGGGTTCACAGTTCTAGAACCAGGCTAAATATATCTCATTGATCAAATTTGTAAAGGGTAGCCCTGGGATGTTAAGGTATCTTTCTCTAATGTCATCATCTCAGAACTCCATTATGGGCGTGTTCTCCCTATCATTAGCTCTGCTGACTTGGTAGTCACTTGCTCAGGTACACTTAATCAATTAGCATCATGAGCTTTTACAATGGGATATGTACTTCAATGACATGGCAAGCACAAAAGCATAGACTTTTACTCCCAGATCTCCCCCAAGTACCTTTGGGTCAACACACTCTCCCCTATACCACCACAGTCTCTGGGGAGACTCAGGCTCAATGATGTTTCTTCATAGCATTGGTGCATATCCAAATATAGTATACTCCTGGATAAGGCCTTATCTCAGTTACTGCTGGGCTAAGTCCCAAAGACCACTCCTCCTCACTCTCTGGGACATCATACTGGTATGGTTAAAAAAAAATCAGGTTGAGCTCCCCACTGGGACCAGGGGTGGTTTGTTCTCATGGCTTTTATGAAACTCACAAGGTAACAGCCCCCTGATTTCCTTTGCATATAATGGAAGAACAAAGCCCAAGGCAATGAAACAATGTCACAGGTAACATGTTGCACCACATGAGGAGCATCTAAAGGAGAGTCTCCCCTTACAGTATTCTCTCTTTTCGTCATTGTGATGCTATTAGTAGGAAGAAGGGGGTAGGGCCAACTATTTTTTTTTAATATGCTCATTCAGCCAATCAAGGCTCCCTCGTTACTATATGGTTAGCACAAGAGAACACAGTACTAAAGGTCTATGAATGCTCCAAAGTTACATGCCACCATGACTCTCCACAAGTAAGCCCTCTAGCCTCTTCTACATGGGGAACTTCATCAGCTGCACTCTGTACATACTCATTAAAAATGAGTGGCCAGTCTCCTGTTACATGTGACTTATTCAAGGTCTTACACAAGGGTGTTCTGGTAAATGTTTAACAACCAGTCCATTGTTAAAAATAATGTACCGGTGGCATACTTTGAAGTTTTCATCTTCATTATTAACATTTTTTCCATTATTTTCTTAAGTTAAAACAATCAGCAAAATAATAAATGAAGCCTTGATTTATATTACTTGCTGATTTCTGAAGCGTAAATCCACTGAAAATTTAAAAATCACCTCTTTCCATCAGCTCGAGCTGGCTTCAGTACACTCCTAGAACATCGTGAACAATTTAACGCCTTAAAAATGATCCCTGAACAGAGAAGAGAGCTGTTTGGGGAAGGAAGAACATGTCATTCCCTGAAGTCTGTATGTACAGTGCTTAGCACAGTCCCTTAGGAAGTGTTTGATAGGCATGTATTGGTTGACTGTCTGCCTAAGTGAAATCACATCACTGGTTAGCCAACTACTTTTGTCTCCTCCTGATGCCAGTACTGGCTATGGGTCCATCACTTCTTGGTTGATCTCATGGACTTTAACAGATATTGGCCTTACTTTCCTCATCTGGCAAATTATGGTGTTGGATTTTGTACAATCCTGAGTCTTAAAAGTGAGAAGAGGAGGCAAAGGGAATCTAATCCACCTCATCCCCCCAAAAGAGTCTCCCCAACAAGGTCATCCTGCCTTTGCCCGAAGACTTTCAGTGAGGATTTATCTGCTACCTCCAGAGTCTACCCCCCATCTACATTTGGACAGACCTGATGGTTAGGAAGGGTTTTTTGTATTTTCCCTAACATCCAGCTGACATTTTTACTTTTCTGCTTCCATCCAAGGCTTCTTATTCCACCTGGGGCTGAACAGAACAAGTATAATTCCTCTTTCACACGACATTCTTTAAAGTATTTGAAGACAAGTATCATGTCCCCCTGGAGTCTTTAGGCTAAAAGCCCTCTGTTCCTTTTAAGTTCCCGGCTGACTCTAAAATGTCGTGAAATTATTTGGTGTGAATTGTTGTAATTTGGAAAGGAGGTTTTAAAATGATGTCATTTTTCATTTACAAAGTATACTGAGACCTGTTTTCCTCACTGGCAAAGAAGACTTACCTACCTACCCAAGACTTGCCACCTTATGCTTCAGGATAGTGAATGGTCTTCCACTCATTGATTGCAGAGATTTGTTTGTTTGACTAATCTCCCCTGCTAACTGTTAATTCCTTTTGACAGGGGCCACATCTTTTTCTTTTTTTCCCCTTTTCCCATAGTAACTGGCAGGCTGCCTTGGCTATTGTAGGTGTTAGTAATGTTCATGGCACATGAACACTTAATGGCACACTTAAAGAACATTCAGTAATTATTTTGAATCAGCACACATTTGTTGGGTATGTACTGTGGACAGGGCACTATCCTTGGTGTTGAAGTTATGAAGATGAACTCACCCCTCTTCTCAAGGATCTTATGCTCTAATAAGGGAGAAGATAGTTTGGTCACATGATAGGAGTAAAAGATTATAAGTAGACAGCTAGAGTGCCCCACTGGTACCCTGTAATTTCAGCAGGAAGTAAGGATGACCATCCTGGTGAAGAACTTAAGGGATGACATGGAGCAGAGACACACAGGATGGGAAATCATGGATGATTCACAAAGGGCTTTGTTGGAAGCAATGTCCCAATTAAACAGGTCAGAGATCCATTTAAGTTTCTGAGAGAATCTTCATCAAGTTATTGTTAATTGTAAACAATATACATGAATGCCAGTTATTTTTTGTTTTAATTTTCTCTTCTAATTCATCCTTCATGCCACTGCTAAACTAATTTCTCCATTTCACCCCTTAGCTCAGAGATCTTCCTTGACTCCCACCAAGCAAAGTTCCAGCTTCTATGCCTGGGATCCTAAGCCCTTCAAAGTCTGGCATTCTCCCCAGTGTACACCACATACCAGTCAAAACGAATTATTTTCTTTCTCATGAACATGTCTTATGGTTTCCTGTCTTTGTGTCTTTGCTCATACTATTTGCCACGCCTGTGACATCCTCCCTCCCTCCCTTTTCCTTCTGAATTCCTCCACATTCCTTAAGGCTTAAATCATGTGCCATCCCCTCCATAAAGGGTGCTATGATTCCAGTTATCTGCAATGATCTCCCCCACAGACCTCACTAAGCTCTTTATTCTTCACTTTAATGCCTAGTTCATATAACATATATATATATATATAT
>CM053589.1:173928612-173961922 GCA_028646515.1 Pseudochirops corinnae | reverse complement strand
CCCCCCTCCCTGCTACCCCAGGACTATGTACACAATAGGTATTTAATAAGGGCTTGTTATATGAATGAACATCAACCATACATTCAGTGCCATCATGCAGTTAATTACCAGTGTTTAGCCAGCTAGTTCAATATAAAAATGAGAGTGAAGCTAAGGAAAGTGAGGTTCTTTCTGTACTATTCATAGAGCAGTCAAAATGTCCATGCCACACAATTGGCATTCAAAAGGGACTTGGTAGTGAGAAATCTCTTCTTTTTTTTGTTCCTGTAGTTGTATATGACAGTCTTTTTAAAGTGGGGCTGACTCACAATAATTTTGCAGAAATAAAGCACCATTATATTGAAGGTCTACTTTACCTCACCTGATTTTTTTCTTTTTTAAACTAATGCCCAACAATCCCAGAGGTGGCTTCTTGCTGAAGGGAGCCACTTGATCTAGGATGGACTCTGACTGTGAATATTTCATTATTATAAATTCCGCAACAACATTTTATAGGTTGCTCAGAGACTCTGGTTTTCCTGGAAACACTTTGCCTGGTCTAATTGCCCTTCAGAGGCTGGTTAATTTTCCAAAAATGCAGATAGCATGCAGACTTAAAACCCCCACTTCTCTAGCCCAGTGCACTAGACAAATACCTTATAGCTATTCTTGACTCTATCTTTCTGCCAACTACAATTTGCAAACAGAAGGAAAACCTGGAGCAGGTGAAATGATTTTACAAGTGACATAAGGTATGAAAGGAACATCTCATTTGGAGTGAAGAAGACAGGATTCAAATCAAGATTCTGTCAGTGGTGTAGGGAAAAAGGCACTGGATTTGGAGTCAGAGGGCTTGGGTTTAAATTATGAATTCTGTATGACCTCACTTAACTTCTTTAGACTTCAGTCTCTTCTGTAGAATGAGTCATTTAGATTAGAGAGCCTCTAAGTTCCCTCCTAGCTTTCAATCTATAATCCTACTTCCTGTCTTTATGGCATGTGAGAAGTCATGCCATATCTCTGTCTCTCAACTTCCTCCTTTGTAACATGTAGACATTTGACTTGGTGATTTCTCAGGTCTCTTCTAGCCCTAAAATCTTATGGCTTTATGTGAGACCACATGGCTTTAAGCCTAATGTTTCCTGGCTATGAAGAAATGCCCCTTCACTTTCTTTTTTTCTCATCTACCTCCAGTGAGAGGAATATGAGGTAGAATTTAGAGGTTGGGATAGTTTACATTTCTCTGATTACAAGTAATTTGGAGCATTTTTTAATATGGCTATTGATAGCTTGGATTTTATCCCTCAAGATCTGTCTGTTCCCACCCTTTAACCATTTATCAGTTAGGGAATGGTTGTTATTCTTATACAATGAAATCAGCTTCTTAGCTATCTGACAAAAATCTGATGGATTAAATATGCAGGATAAAACATAAATTTTAGGGTGTGGCCAATGTGGAGACTTGTCTGCTTGACTTTATATAAGTTACAGGAGTTTTGTTTTTCTTTTTTTTTTTTTTAATGGAAGGGAGAAGGAAAATGAATACTTATTATTGAAAAAAAATTTTAAAAAATCTCAGAAATTTCACATTGCTTCCTGCTTGTAAGGATTGTAGGTATAATTGAATGTTATTGTATGTGGGAGTATTGTAAACTAGAACAGCATCTAGTCAACATTTTTTGAATGGGTGAACTAAGACAATTAGTCAAAGCCTGGGGAAATGGGTAGAGACTCACCAATGAGGAGAATTCAGTCCATTGGAAGACTGACCATAGAATTTGATAGAAGGGGCCAGATGTGTCAGATTCTTTGACCTGAAAAAGAAGCATGGAGAGCAGCAGACTGAGGACAGTTGGACAGAACATTATGGCTCACACCTCTTATTTTAGAGAAGAGGCAATTAAGTCATAAAAACATTACTATTGTTGGTGTTTGTCCTTTGTTCTTGACTTGTTGGTGAATTGGATTTAAGTGAGTCACAGTTGCACAGTCATCAGCCTCACTCTCTCTTCCAGAGTCATCAAAATCCAGATGCAAGACAAAAATTAAAACAGCTGGCAATAGCCCTGGATGTGGTGAATGACCTTAGCATTCTCGATGTCTGACCAAGCTGTAAGCACTCCACAGCCCCTGCTTCAGATGCTTTTGTGGTCATTGGAACAAATTATTCTCATCTGCCCACTCCAGGGAGAGTCTTCACATTCTTTTTTTTTTGTGTGTGTTCTATTGATGCCTTTTATTTCTACATCACAGTCATTTCTAGGTCTATACCAGCCTCTCCTCTATTGAACCCTTCTTTGTAACAATGAAAAACCATTAAACAAAACTACCTGATAAGTCACTGACATTCTCCTTTTGTGTATCTCTCCTCACTTCTGTCAAAGGGAGGCAACTGTGTTCCTTTATCTGTTCTCCAGTACCATTTCTTTTTTGCTTTCTTAGTCCCTCAGAGCTCAGGTTCCTTCTGGTGATTTTTCTCCTTTCTATTGCAGTTTACTTTTGTTCCACTTTGTTTCCTGTGTCTTTTTGTTGTTGTTATCACAAAGCGTCCTGCTGAATGAAACTCTTTCATTTTCATCTTTGAACTTCTCTGGGGTATGTGCCTAGTAGAGGGATTTATTCAGTCAAAAGGTATGAAGTGATGTCACACATTTGCATAATTCCAAATGGATAGCCAAAATGGATGAATCAATTCACAGCTCTACCAACAATGTATGAGTATTCCTTTCTTCCCACAACTCCTCCAGCACTGACTATCTTCATTTTTGTTTTCTTGGCCAATTTTCAGGATGAGAGGTGAAAACTCAGAGTTGTTTTAATTTGTACTTCTCTTATTATTGTTCATTTGGAGCAAGTTTCCAAATGACAATTTATTTATATGGCAAATGACAATAATTTATAATTTAGAGTTCTCTCAAAAATTATTCATATTTTTTGACCATTTATCTTTGAGGAATGGCTCTTGGTTATTTCTTTTTCATATCCTTGGGAGTCAAGATAGTGCTGGGAACACAACTGATAGTTCATAAATTCTTCCTGTTGATTCAATTCAGCAAACACTTATGGAAACAATTCTGATATTAAACTATAGAGAAGAAAACTCTCAGGGCCAAATAATAACCCTCTGAAGCTAGGTGTGAAAGTACTATTATCCTTGATAAAGCTGGAAATGGAATCCTATTTCATTCAAGACTATTCTCTTCCCTTCATTTAGGCAATTGGTGGAGTTTGATAGTCTTGTCTATGGAGTCCCAAATTTTGTGCTTGTGTGTACTTGGATTCACCAGGTGTTATCTTTGTGAGTTTACCCACCCAGAGAAAAATGAGTGTAAGAAACCAGAGACTCCAGCTGATAGCTGCTGCAATTCAACCGTCTTCGTCCATTCCATGTTTCCAGCACTGGGCAGTCTTAGAGCAGAAATCTACATTAGAGCACTGTGCTATGAATGCTAAGTCTGACACAGGAGAAGGAAGTGATGAGAAGTTGTGTGTCTCTGCTAAGCAAGTTGTGTAGAAGGATTCAGAAAGGAGGATGAGACTGATAGGAACATAGATTACAGAGGAAAGCTTCTTCATGGTGGAGATGGAAGGCACCTGTCTAGACTGCCCTAGTACCGCTTGTCCTCTGGAAATCTTGAAAATGACTCTCAAGTCTTCACATTCTTGAGGTAGATATCCCTCTAACTCCTTCTGCCAATTACTCTCTACCTGGTTTAGCCCATCTGTTGAGATGGTTTTACCAGGATGTAGCTACTGGAAATACTACAGCTTCTTGGAGCCACATGTGGGAGTTGGGCAACAGGTGGACACCAAAGGTAGATGAGCAGCCCTCAAAAGAGCTCAGTAAGTCCTCACACCAGAGGTGTTAGTCTTCCTGAACACCCATACACCCCATAGAAACATTTAGTGACTTGCCAAACCACTCACATAGTAAATAGCAGAGCATGGATTCAGCCTCAGGTAGTTTGGCTGCCTGTCTAGCATTCTTTCACTTGTATTATTTCATAGCAGAGGCAGAACCAGGCATGAGGTAGGTTGGAATGAGGCTGATAAATCCAGGAAGCTGTGGCCCGATTAGAACATTCTCTGTGACCTGACAATTCTATACATTAAACATCAGTTTTCTTTCTATCTATCTGTTTTTTTTTTTTTTAAATTACAAGTTTAGTAAAACACACTTCTGTCTGGCATGAATCATAGAGTTTTAAGGATGGAAGAGACCTGAGAGTTCATTTAGTCAAAGTTTAGAGAAGTAGATTAAATGATTTAAGCATGGTCATAAATTAAGTTAGTGGTAGAACCAGGATTTGAACCCAGTTCTCCTTGATTTTCATTCCAAGCAGAACTGGAAAGAGAAGAGAATCTAAGTTTCCTGATTCATAGCCTAGCACTATTTTCATTATACCTGGGATGTTGACTTAACACAGGATAATAGTATCCTTTCACAGAGATTTTTCAAAATTATTTAAATATAGTTGAAAAGTCTTGATATCGTCTTTGCCCTAATGCTACTCTGACTTCTATCCCAGCAATTTTGAATCCTTCTCAACCACAACCATAATTTAGATTGTAAGTTCTTAGAGAGAAAGGACTATACCTTTGTAACTTTGTATCCCCAGGGTCCAGCAAAGGCCTGTGCCCAAAGTAGAGGATTACTAAATATTTGCTGATTTTTTTTTTTTGAAAAAGAATGATAGCATGTAGTTTGCTTCAGTCTTCATTTAAACTCTAGTCTTTCTAGATCTTTCTCTGAATGTAGACATTTCCTTCCATACTGAGACTTGTAGAGTTGCCTTATAACTGTGTGTTGCTGAGAAGAGTCCAGTTTATCAAGGTTGGTCATTGTATCAGCAATGCAGTATTCACAATGCCCACGGTAACTATAAATATGCTGATATGGTTATTAATCATGAAATGTAACAGGCTCTCTGCATAAGAAATATAGCTAGAGCACTCATTTAAATACCAGAAAACAGAGTCCCAAAACCAGAAAGTCAAAGCCAACACAGTACTTATGAAGTTGGCACATGTAGTTCAAGTAGTAAACACCCACATTCTCAAGCCTTCAAACAGGACAGGCTACCTCAGGCAAAGATCCTCCTCTCCTCATGCACGCAACTGCTCAGCGTCCAGGCACCTTGCTCCTAGCAGCTCTGGCCCCCAGCAGTTCCCGCCCCAGGCAGTCCTCAGCAGGAGTCCTTAGCAGAGATTCTGCCTGGCTCAAAGCAAAAGGAGTTCATAGCTGCAGTGCTGCCTCTGCCGCCGCTTCCAGTCAGCACCACACGGACTAGCTTGGTTCTTGTGTTCTCTTGCTCCACCCCTTCCTGCTACGTCAGCAAGTTCAAGGGGCGTGGAAGATCTTCAAATCCTAGTATTGTTACAGTCATCACACATACAGTGTGTCTGTGATTGTGTACACATTTTTCCTGGTTCTGCTCTTCTCACTTAGCATCAATTTGTATAAGCCTCTCCCGGTAATTATGAAGTCCATCTCCTTCCCATTTCTTATAGCACAATAATATTCTATTACATTCATATACCATAGCTTGTTTAGCCATTCCCCAATTGATGGACATCTCCTATAATTCCAGTTTTTTTGCCACCGCAAAGAGAGCTGCAATAAATATCCTTGTACATATGGGTCCTTTCCCCACTTCTGTGATCTCTTTGGGATATAACCCCAAAAGTGGTATTACTGGGTCAAAGGGTATGCAATATATTTGCTGATTTTAGAAAAATAAATTCTATGCCATGTTGTTGAATTAGGAAAAAAGGACAAGAGATTCCTACTGTGTAGGTAGGAGAATATGGGGTTGGAGGAGGCAGTCGGAGTAAACTGGAAACTTCATTATGGTTGATGATAGTGGCAGAGAGATATAGAAGGAACACATATGCTGAGAGGTTAGGAGAGGCAGGTCAGTCAAAGGTAAACAGTGAAGAAAGTCAAGCAGATGGATTTAGATCTGTCTGGTCCCCTTTTAGTCTGTGACTCATTTTCTTCATCCTGATCTAGTTCACATTTGGGGGATGTTCCAACCCAGCTAGGATTGGACCTGGGGATAATAGGTGTGGGAGTATGTGTACTTAATTCAATCCTCATTTTTCCCATCTGTAAAACCAGAAGATTTGATTAGATAATGTCAAAAGTGTCTTCTAGAGCTTAAAGGTGAAAATTCTAAAGAAAGTCAGTGTGTCATAGTAGATAAGGAACTGGACCTGAAGTCAGGAAGGCCTGGCCTGAAAATGCTGCCTCAAATACTTACTAGCTATATGACCCTGGGCAAGTCACTTACCTCTTTTTTTTTTTTTTTTTTTTAGGAATCCATAAAATAAGGGGATTAGATGTGATAGTCTGTAAGGTCCTTCCTTGCTTTCAAATAAATCTGTGATGGGAAAGATTATTTGAAAATTTTCTGAGATGATCAGAAAAGACTGTTTGGCTATCAGGGCTTCTTCTCCACTCCTTTTTGGCTCTCACAATATTTACTGTAGTTCATCAAACCTGAATTTCTCCTCAGAAAGGGGTCAAAATCTGACCTCATATCACCCATCAGCCAGGAAAAACACCTTCTCTCTTCTCCCCAGTTTTTCCCTTTGGGGCATTTGATGACAACATATGAGATGACTGGGATTTATGTCCACAAATTTGGCAGCTGCTGTTGGGTTTGCTCGGGGGCTGAGAGATATAAATCTCGTTTGTGTGTCTTTTACTCTAAGACTAAAAGTTATTTGTTATTTGAATCCAAGTGCCTCAGAGGATCAGTCCAGGAATAAGGCTTGGCCAAAAAGGTTTGGTTAGGTACATTTTTTTTTTTTTACACAGCCAGCCCTGTATTATCTTACCTTTTTCTCTAGCTCTTCAAACTCCCTGTAATCATTTTGAAAACTAACAATGACATATAAATATAAAAGTCAAACAACAGATAAATTGCCCTTGCCCTCAGCGGGCTCCAATTAGCACTCGGCTAAGAGCTCATCTGGTTTTTATTCCCGTTTCTGTTCTTTGTTCTTTCCTTAAGTTGCTGCTGGAGGGAGGCAGAGATGGGGGCTGGAGGATAGGGATTGCGGCTGCTTTCCTAACTGTGCAGCCTGTTCACTGAAAGGAGGGACAAGTAATGAAAATGCTTTCTGAGTGTCCTGGCAAGTCCCTCTGTCTCTCAAGAAATAGGACTTGGGGACAGAGAGAACACTGTGCCCCAGACAAGTGCTCTTTGAATCTAAATTAATTATAAATGGAGACTCATTATCCACCTGGCATGATGCAGAACGCTGACCTGGACTCTGCTCCTGGTTCTGTCACTATCTGAGTGAACTTGGATGATTTCTTTTTCCTCCTTTCTCCTCAGTTCCCTTCTGGTGCAAAGAAATCCTAAGTTCTTTATTCTCCAAATGCTCCTAACTCAAGTGACTCATGAAATGAACTCTATCGGTAAAGACTAAACCCATGGGGGGCTCATCCTAAGTGACAAAGAGTATTTTAGTTTGTCTCGTTTTTCTTTTTGTGTTGGGAAATGTGTATTTGTACATCATCCCTTTTGGTAGTGATTGTATTGTATACCTCTTGAAGCCTGGGGATGGATACCCCACCACCATCTCTATGTAACACTTAGAGTCAATTCTAGAAAAAATTCTAATGAAGATGAAATTTGTTGTCAGACTTCACCTATGTTCTCGTTTTCAATTACTCCTTTCTCTTTGCTACCTCTCCCCCTTCTATGATGTTTAGTGCCTTCACATTGCCACAGTTCTCAAGGATCCTTAATTTATACAAGGTTATCCATAGGCTCTACTTTTCCTTTGTGTTTCTCCTTCAAAGTCTTAAATAACCTCAAAACTTGTTCTCCTTTTTCCTATTCCCTCTAGTCGAAGAGTCCTTAAACTTTTATGAATCATGAATTCCACTGGCATTCTGATGGAGCCTACACAATCCTTCTCAGAAAAACGTTTTTAAATGCACAAAGTGAAATGCACAGGATTACAAAGGAAATAAATCATACTAAAATATATTATCAACATATTAAAAAATTTATGCCCCTGATGAACCTCTACATTTATCCCATAAAGTCAGGGGACATGCTGCTAAATGCTTTAACAGCTAGATCTCTGGGAGGAAAATATACCTGTGATACTTAGAAATTTTCTTCATGTACTACTCTTTACCAGGTAACATGTGATTTTTTAATAGCTACTTTCAAAGTCTTACTCCAAAGTGAGAATTGTAAGGCTTTCAGGCAGAACCAGCAAGAGGCATGTTTTTTGGGCAGTGGCCCTTTCTTCTTAGCATCCATTAATCACACCATGAAGGCATCTGTCTACTCAGCCTATGCCCAAGGCTATTTTAACACATAACACTCAGCACACTCTGCTTATTAAACCAGAATTACTATATTGGTGCCTTCTAATATCTGGGTCTTTTTGTGCTGATTATAGGGCAGAAGTGTGAGAGTTTAGACTTTAATTGCCATAGATATGTGGGTAAGACAGTTGGTGTAGATTAGGTTTTTTGCTAACCTTGAGTTTGGGAGGGAGACATAAAGGACACATCTAGTCATGAGGAGTATGGCAGTGTGTGTTGAGTGTAAGGGGAGTGGGGAGTCTTCAAACTTGTGGAGGAAGCTAATCCACTGAAAGAGATCTAGTAGGAAATATTTCCAGGGTGAGTCACAAATATAGAGTCTCAATGAAATACTGTCTAAGAAAGGGAGAGTGGCTCAAAAAATGATCAGAAAATGAATGAATGAAAAATAACATTTGTTAATCACTTACTATGTGCTGGGCAAGGAAGTGCAGCTAGGTGGCACAGTGGATACAGTATGGTGCCTAGAATCAGGAAGACTCATCTTCCCAAGTTCAAATTTGGCCTCAGACACTTGCTAAGTGTGTGACCCTAGGCAAGTCACTTTACCCTATTTGCCTCAGTTTCCTCATCTGCAAAATGAGCTGGAGAAGGAAATAACAAATAACTCCAGTATCTTTTGAAAGAAAATCTCAAATGGGATCATGAGGAGTCAGACATGGATAAAAAAATGACTGAATATGAACATGTACCAGGCAGTGTATGGGGTACTGGGGCCACCAATGCAAAATACAAGACAATTCCTCCCTTCAACGAGCTTACACTCTAATAGGGAAGACTGTGTGTGTATGTATGTATATATACACATACACATGTGTATACACATACATATATACATATGTATGTGTATACACATACAAATATACATATGTATGTGTATACACATACAAATACACAGTTAACCTTCAATATTTACCCCTCCAACTTCCTCAACTTCCAGCATTTGTGTAATTTTTATTAGTAACCTCACTTTTCACTTTTGTGTTGGCAGCCTCACACATCTATGGCTATGTGCGAGAGAGAAAAAAATGAGAATCCTAATGCATGCAAGTTTATGGAGCAGCTGCTATCCAACTAGGTATTTCACTGGTCTTGTTCACCCCACTGTTGCATAGTTAAGAATTCCCTGTGCATATGTTGCATATGTTCATTACCTTTAAAACTCAAATTTTGTGTTGCAATTATGCCCCAAGGTGTAATTCAAGTTCTTTGGGTTCTAAGTCCAAACATGCAAAGTCAGTGATGAGGCTTAGTGAGAAAATAAAAGTGCTAAATAAACTTTGTGCTGAAATATCTGCAGTTGCTATTGCCTATGAGTTTGGTGTTAATGAATTGACAATATCCTCAAAGTATTTCAAGCTGATGTATCCTTCATGGTCTCCAATGTCATCCACCAGTTCACTGGTCTTGGTGTTTTCCAGTAGCAGCGGACTTACCCAGCAACCTCTCCCTTGGTTTTCATAGGGTGGCTGGGGATAAAGTATGGTATACAGTTCAACGATCTCACACCACCACCCAACACAGTGAAAAATAAGTTTCAGCTTAAAATATGTTTTAATTTTAAGAATTTTATTGGCCTCACAGTATTTATAGTACTGTAGATTTCATGAGTTATGAAAAGTGAACATTGTCTGACATCAGTGTTTTTAAAAAAATTGAGATCTTAGCACAAAAGATCACAGAATTTTAGGGAATTACTGGAGAGAAAAAATGTTTTTCTTGTTACAAATTGTATTTTATATACAGAATTTTATGGGTTATTTCATGGTTACTGTGTTAGGAGAAGCATATATTATCAGAATTCATATTTTGTTAAAAAGAATTGCATGTAGAAAATGTATTTTCAGTAATATCTAGCAAAATATTAGTTTTAGGTGATCATGGGAACCTAACCCCTTATTTCCCATAGATTTAATGTGTCAATATTTGTATTTTTGACTTTTGTTCCCTTTTATAGGAATGTTACTTGTACAAAAGTTAAGAATTAACTCCACCTATCCATGTGTATATCTACATACTTATCTACATATATTATATATAAATAATATATACCTCTGTACATATGTATATATGTACATATCTCTCTACATGTATGTATGCATGCACGCATGTATGTATCTGGCTATCCTAGCCAGGGAGGAGTGCTTTGGATAGAGAAATGAAAGGGATAGTGAGTGAAGCTAGAAGTAAATTGATTGACTTGTCCTTTCCAGGAATAGTAATGCTGACTGATCACTGTTCCCAGAGCTAGAGTTGGAAAATGTTGAGGCTCTGGGGCAAGAGGATGGGATGGTAGAAGGAAGGAACTGGGTCAGTCTGGATGTGGTGACCTCTCTTACCAATCAGAAGTCTAGGACAGCATTCTCTGCCTGGCCCTGTTCCTGGCTTCTGGACTTCTAAACTGTATTCTCTCATGTTGGAACTTCCCTCAACTCCTAGGGCCTCCTGCCCATGCACATGAAACTACTCCTGTAGCCTTGCAACATGAAACATTACTCTGTAATGCCCACCCTCTCATCCCATTGGTGCATTCCTCCTGGACCCTCCACTTCGTGGAGGGGTTCAGGTTGGCCTTCATAATCCTTTGGTCCCTGTTTCTGGTTTTGGGGCTTTAAAACAATGCTCCTATATTAGGTACCTTTATTCCCCCACTTTAGCTCCATGTTATGTACTGTCATTCCCCCATTAGAATGGAAGCTTCTTGAAGATAGAGATTATGTGTGTGTATATATATATATATATGTATATATACACACATATGTATATGAACATATATACACACATACATACATACACACACATACACACATACATATATATATTTGTATCTCCAGTTCTTAGCATACATAGTGCCTTGTGCATAGTAGGTGCTTAATGAATTTTTGCTTCTTTCCTCCCTTCCTTTCCAGGGTAGAAGCTAGAGAGAGAGAGTACACATATAAATGTGAGTAATAGCATCAGGGCTCAAACTGCCATAGTCTATGCTGCCCAGCCATACCCTCACAAGTCACTGGGCTCTTGGCTTCCCTCTGTCCTCACACGTAATTGTTCTGCACCCTGAACAATTACATTTAACAGCTTTCCCCCCAAATAAACTAGCCCCATTTACTCTACTCAGTTCCCTTAAATAAACCAGCTACTGTTTCCCTGCGTATCGCATGTGACTCCTGCTCCTACGCAACACAGAGTGGTCAGGTCGGGAAAGACAAGACAAGACAAATGATGCCACTTCCAAAGCGTGCTGTGGGTCTACATCTGCTCACAAATACGAGGTCATTGGCTCCCACTGATGTATTTACTTTTACTAGTCAGCTAGAGGACAAAATTAGTTTAAAGTAAAGGTATTTGATGAAATAACGTAAGAAAAATCATAATAGAAGATTTCTTCCATAAACTCTGGGCATGGTCTCCTACACATACACAGCTCCATCAGTGGGAAGAGTGGCTACAGACAGTCAGTTGACTAAGTATTTACTGTATATCAGGAGCAGTGTCAAGTGCTGGGGACACAAAAAAAAGAAAAGAAACAAACAAAAAAGACAATTCCTGATCCCAAGGAGAACAGTCTAATTGGGAGATGATATGTAAAAAACAACAAAAACTACCCATTTACAAACCAGGTATTTACAGGTTAAATGGGAGATAATGCCAGGGGTAGACAAAGGCATTAAAGGGGATCAGGGAAGGCTTTTTGCAGAAGGGAAGATTTGAGCTGGGATTTGAAGGGCGCCAGGGAATTCAGGAAATAGAAATGAGGAGGAAGAGAATTGCAGGCATGGGGAAAAGTCAGTGAAAATGTACAGCTGAGAGACAGAGCGTCTTCTTTGAAGAATGGTAAGGAAGCCGGTGTCACTGGATCTCCGGGTTCAGGGAGTGGAGAAAGGTGTAAGAAGATTGGAAATGTAGGAACGGGGCAGGTAAAGAAGGATTGTAAAAGGCAAATAGAGGATTTGGGTAACAACAACTATGGTAGCAACGGTAGTTCCATGACTGAGATTTATATGGTGCTTTAAGGTTTGTGAGGTGACTCGCATATGGTATCTCCTTTGATTCTCAGAGAACCTTGTGATTTAAGGGATAATTTTATCCCTATTTTATAATTGAAAAAACTGAGACTGAAAAAAACTTCAATGAGTTGCCCAGAGTTGCCCAGCAGGAATCCCTGATGCGGGATTAAACATCAGGCCATTTTTGACTCAAGCCCAGTGCTCTATCCATGAGACATGGATAGAGACAGTTTGTGATTAAGTACCACTAGCAATTACATAGACAGTAAATGATGTACGGTAATAATCACAGTAATTCACATGTAGAGAGAGAGGTTTAAGTTGGGCCGAGCACTTTCCTCAGAACAACCAGTGAGATTGGTAGTACGCATGTAATTAGTTCCATTTTACAGATGAGTAAACTGAGACTCAGAGAAGTTATATGCTAGGCCTATGGTCACATAGCCTTGGTATGGGATTCTCAATTCTAACCAGCATTCTTTCCCCTAGAATTTTGGCATCACCAATTTCTATTCCCATGTATTTCCCATTCCTGCGTGACAGAGAGATAGAGCACTGGCCTTGGATAATGGAAAAACCTGAATTCAAATCCTGTCCCTCAGACACTTACTAGCTGTGTAACCCTGGGCAAATCACTTAGCTTTTTAAACTTCATTTTCCTCATCTCTAAAGTGGCCATGACAACAGTATCTACTTCATAGGTTTGTTCTGGAAGGAGCAAATGAAACAAGACACGCAAAGCTGTTTGTAGACCTTCAAGTGTTCTCTAAATGCTACTTATTACAATAATCATAATTATTGTCTGATCTAATGTCTCTTGATTAGGACTCACCTGGGAATTCAAAAGAGCCCCAGGCTCTTCTTAAGAGGAAAGATGGGGTAATTAATTAAAAATGGGACTTATCCATCAGAGCAAGGGAGCCCTCCAAGAGTGTAAGAGGTTGAAGGAGGCAGAGATGATTAATGAGGAGCGGAGCGATGGGGGCATGGGTTTATTTCACTGGAGAGAAAGGGAGTCTCTGGGAGTCACCACAGAGTTAGAGAGGCTATGAATCAGGCCTGACCATTATTCTATCAGCTGCACAAACTCCTGCCCATACAATCTCTTCACTTCTGGACCTCTTTGGAAGGAAATTTTCCTTTTCTGCATAAAATCTTGAACAGATCTGGATTCTGACCAAATGAACTATTACACTGATAGGCAAAAGGTTCTGAGAACCAAAGGAAGAAACAATCTTAAAACATCAGGGGCAAGAATAAGAGCTATTTGATTGAAATGTTTAAAAAATGCACTTTGGTGACTCCATCCCTTTCATTTATGGAAGAACAGAGTGCAGATGGCTCAGTAAAACCTTGGAATCTAAAAAAATGCATTTAAGAACCATTCTTTCTTTCCTTCTGGTTTTCTATTATGAGAGGTCTAATAGATTTAAAAGATTTATGGTGGGCACTTTACAGATCACTACAGAAGAATTCCTCTTCATAATCAAGCATCTTTCATGTTGATTTCAAAGATGCAGAGCCGGGATGAGGTGGAGCTGCTGGCTGTGTTGAAAGGCCCCTTGCAAAACCCCTGGGAACAGTCCTCCTAACAGCCCCAGCTGGAGACATTGACTAAATTTGTGGGCCCATCAACTTATCTTTCCAGGAGGGAATTCAGAATCCCATACGATTGAAGCTGCAGTCATTTTTATCCAGAAACCAATGATTCTTGGGACTGATTCTCCAGCCCATGGATTATCTGGGCTCTTTCTTTCTCTTTCTGCCTATCCTCTTCCCACACTGGAGTCATTTCACTGCTTTTCCACTCATTTGTTCATTCATTCATCTAAGAAAAATGTATTGAGCACCTACCAGGTGCAGGGCACAGTTCCAGTTTTTGTGAGGGATACAACATTCATATGACACAGTCCCAGCCCTGAAGGAGTTTTCAATACCATAAGAGAGATGATATGTACAGAAATAAGCACAATAACAAGGCAGGATGTGATAAGTACCAGAAGAGAGGGACTAACGAAATGCTGTAGGAACTAATGGGACAGACCACATCTGGTTCAGAGGGATCAGGGAAGACTTTATAGAGAGGAAGTCATATTTGAGTTGGGCCTTAATGGATGGATAGGATTTTGACAGGCAGAGATAAGATAGGAGCAGACAGTCCAGGTGGAGGGAATTGCTGGAGCAAAGTCATAGAGAAAGCAACATTGTTCTTAAAAAAAATGTAAAAGACTCTGCTTAGTAAAATAGTAGGGAGGGAGCAAGCTGAAACTCTTTTATCAGATCATCAGATCATAAATTTAGAGCTGAAAGGGTCTTATGAGGCCATCAAATCCAGCTCTCATATTTTACTGAAGAGGAGGGACAGAGAGGTCATAGAGTTAAGTAAGATTGGAACTCAGGTCTTCCTCACTTGAATGGTTTAGACATGATAAAATCCCCAAAGACACCATAATGGATGACCCCATTACCCCTTATCTGGGACCTTCTTTTATCGATGGAACCCTTGTTTTCCTTGCCAAAGGGTCCAGTAGGAAGACTTAGCACATAGGTGGAGTTCAGCCAGGAGAGGGCTTACAGGTCAAAATGGAATTAGCCAATGGCTATGGAAGCAGGCGTTGAATTAATTACAGGGAGCAGTGGCTCACAATTGCAGTTCAAGGCTCAACTGAGGGTGGGCAGGTAGCAAAGTGGACAGATTATATGAATGTTGGGGAAGAAAGATAATGATGGGGAAATGTGGTAGGAGGTACCTAGGAATTCTAAGGTTATAATCATGTCAATAGAAGACGACAAGAAAAGGTTCTCAGGTGAGCAGGCTGCCCCCACCTTGTTCTATTGTTAGGTGAGATCTTTCTGAAGGCCTGCCAGGGGCAGATATGTGTGTCCTTCAAGTGTCCTCCAACTCTAAGCTTTATTTAATTTGGTAGCTATTTATCAAACATGTATTGTGTGTGCTGGTTAGACACTAGGAATACAATGACAAAGAACAGGTCCCTGCTCTCAAGGAGCCTACATTCTACTGGGCTGGGTGGGTAGAGGGATGGTATGTATAAAGATAATTAAATGCCCCCAAAATGAAAAAAACGAATATAAATTCTCCTTTGGAGGGAAAGGAGGGAGGATTAAGCACAAAAAGCTAGAGTGGTTGGCAATGCATCATCACATAGGAGAGCAGTGTCAAACGCAAATAGAAACGAATCCGGGCCAGTACGAACAGACTTGGGAAATTGCAAATTAATATTTGTGTTGCATTTTGTTTGTTTTGTTAAGCTTTAATCTGGTGCAGCCTCACTTAGAACGAGTTTGGCACTTCTGACTTTAGAAGTCATATTTGACCTGATTCTTGAAAGAACCTAGGGATTGCAAGGGGGCAAGGGGGAAATGGAAAAGCATAGAAGGCATGGGAGACCACTTGCGCAAAAGCATGGAGGGAAAGGGAGGATCCTAGATTCATGTATTCATCAGGTTACCTGGAATGTAGAATGCATAGAATCAGTCTATACTGATATGATGGAACCAAATTGGGACATTAAAAAGTGACAAACAGGAGAGATTGTATGTTACTCTAGAGCAGTGGTTCTCAACCTGTGGGTCACAACCCCTTTGGGGTCGAACAACTTTTCACAGGGGTCACCTAAGACCATTGGAAAACACATATTTCTGATGGTCTTAGGAACTGAGACACCGCTCCTCTATCTGTCTCCAGGGGGCTCTGCCCACATGCAAATACGCCCACATACAAGTATTAAAGGGTCACGACATTAGGAAGATTGAGAACCACTGCCCTAGAGGTAAGTAGGAATCATTGAAGCTTCTTGACCAGGAGAATGACATAGTTCAACTTGAGTTTTAGTGATACTAATTTGGTAACTACGTGAAATATGGATTGAATAGGAAAAAAGATCAACTACCTGGAGACCCATTGGGAGGCTACTGCAGTAGTTCAGGAAAAAAGTGATAAGAGCCTGAACTAGTATGGTGGCCATGGAGGCAGAGAGAAGAATCTGGATGTAGGATATGTGTGGAGGTAGAATTGCTGAGACATGGCAAATGATGATGACATGGGAGGTGAAGGAAAGTGAAAAATCAAGGATGATTCTGAGGTTTTGAAACTGGCTCATAGGATGAAGACTAGAAAGGACCTCAGAGGTCATCCAGTCCAATCTTCTCATTTTTACAGATTAGGAAACCGACGCCCATGGAGGTGAGACTGCTTGTCCAGGGTCACAATATAACAAAAGCCAGAGGTAGGGTTAACACTCAAGTCCTCCCAATAACCAACCCAGCATTGTGGATTCTTAGAAATATGGGGGTGCCCTCTACAGAAATCAGGAATTTAGCAGACAGAGTGGATCTTGGGGGGAAGACAATAAGTTCCATGATAATGTGTTTGACATGACTTTGAGACATCCTGGTAGCAATAACATATCTTTAGGAAGATGGAGGTGGGGTTTTCAAAGTCAGTTTTGGTCTTAGTGAAAGGGCCTAAGGGACATGGAGCAGGGACTTTGCCCCGAATTCTAATAAAATTTTCCATTAGTATATGTTGGCTACATTGTAATTTATTCTTTTATTCACTATCTGTTGCTCCATTTTCCATTAAGGGACATTCTGCACATTAGGAGATACTATGCTCTATTTTCAACCTAAATAAAAACTAATCCTTGGCTACAAATATGGTGCTGAGTTGAGTCCTGTTATAGCCTTAAGATTGATGCTTTACTATTAGAAATGAATAGAACAGGTGATGCCAAAAATAAATCTGGAAATTCACTAGGTCAGGTTGAAGTTAATAACTGAAACTAAATTGTTGGCCACAGGCAAACTTGGTTAATGTTTGAATGGAAAAAAGAGGGCATATTGTCATTCTGGGCTCAGGAAATGCTGCTTCTACTTCTAGGCTCCAGTGAAATGAACCAAGAAAACCACGTGTGGGCCCTGCACAAAGAATATTGGGAACCTGATTGCTGGCTCCTGAGAAACCTACTCAAATAGCTAAGAGTCTCCTGCAAAGACCCTGGTCCTGGTGAAAACATGACTGAGACAACCTTTCTGCAGAGGGATGTTATTCCTCTTTTGTGCTATTTATCACCACTAGAACTTTGTGGCCAGAGGGATGAATGAGATCCAGAATAATCTGATGCAGGGATTCTTGGCAGCCTTAGATCTCCTTCTCAAAACAATGTTTTTACATGTATAAAATGAATATAGGATTGCAAAGGAAGCCAATTATGTTAAAATACAGTTATCACAAAATTTTTTTAAAGTTCAAGGACCCCAGATTAAAAACACTTCTACTGATGTGATGCTTGTCTCTACTAGGTAGTGGGGAGTGATGGAGTGGACCAGATCAAGGACACCTGAGGAGAAGAGATTGACGAATTAATTAAGTTAGGGAAAGTAATTGGTAAAGCTCCTACTAAGAAAAATAGAATAAAGTTTAGGCAGGTGAGTCAATTGGACATCAAAGAAACAGGGTATCTGATAAGATCTAAAGAAATCAGTCAGGTGTCATATTTCCCTAATGTCCAGACTATCTACTTATCTAAACTTTAACCTATTTTCACTACTAGAACTTTCATCAATTATTTTCTCTGTCTTAATTAGTCTGTCAATCTCCACTTCTCAGTTGTGCTGTATCTGGTCCATCCCATCATCCACCAGCATCTGGTAGTGACAAGTATCAAGAAGGTTCTACATTGGGCAACAAAAGAAAGCTGAACATAATGTCACAGGGATATAGAGGCAGCCAGTGGATGAAGGGTTCACAGGAAGCCAGGTAGTATTAGGTGAAAAGATGGTGTGGCAATCATCACAGAGGCTGTTGTTCAAGGTCATACTCCATTCTTTGCTAGGAGAAGTGAGAACAGGCAGGAGGTAAGGCAGGGACATTAGCTCAGGGGAATGTGACAAGGACCTTGTTACTGGAATGTGAAAAGAAGGTAAGGACTAGTTACTCAAAGGTTCAAGGTACAAGGTCAGGTGAGAAGCCATGCTAGCTGTACCCATTGTGACCAGTGCAAATGATTAACAGTAAGGTCTGAGTTAAAAATCCAATGACTAATTTTCACTCAAATAAGAAGAAGGCTTCAGATCATGAGTGTCTTCTTTATGTATTTCAAAAAAATCCCCAAATGCTGAACTTGTCCTGTGGTAGGAAGTATACTGGCTTTGGAGTCTGAAGATCTAGATTTAACAACTACTTTTGAAACTCACCACCTAAGTAGCCTTGGGCACCTCTATAGACTTCACTTTCCTAAATGAGAGGGTGATTTATACTAACCTTCAAGGTGATCCTTAAGTTTCCTTCCAATTCTAAGATCCAAGATGATTTATACATAGCTTGTAAAAAGAAAACAACAGAAATGGGGAAAAATATATCTTCTTTCATTTCACTAATTTAATGTATCAAAAGTATACATTTTGTTTAAAAATCTGTTGTAGAATGACTGTTGAATATCAAGATTTCATTAGGTCAGGTGTCCATAAGTTGCTGAATAACACTGGTGGCAGATGAGATTCAGTACAGACCACACCTGCAGGTTTGACTTGAGAAAAATGTTTTTTGTGTATGCTTTTTGGAGAGGAGAATGCAGAGAAATTGGGGTTAAGTGACTTGCCCAAGGTCACACAGCTAGTAAGCGTTAAATGTCTGAGGATGGATTTGAACTCAGGTCCTCCTGACTCCATGGCCAGGGCTCTATTCACTGCGCCACCTAGCCGCCCCCTGAGAAAAATCTTGATCTAATTATGCAAGCACAAATCAGATGATGATATAGGCCACGTGTCAGGAAGGGATAATAATAACTTCTACGTACCTTAATAGTTGGGGTTTTTGTTATTGTAGTTGTTTTGTTTTGTTTTTAATGAGTTAATCGAAAAATCACATCATCTTGTGGCAAACAAGCTTTCTGGTGGCAAGTTTCACTAAACTGACTGAGGCTGATCCTCAGATGACAGATATAGAATGGGTCACTCTCAGCCTACAAGAACCCAGGATTACCTATAGTCCCAATGAGTCATTAGAGTATAGCAAAGGATGTGAAAAATAAATCATTATTTTTATTTCCTTTCTGTTGAATAATATAGGTTTTGTTAAAAAAAAATCAGTCTCAAAATTTGACATAGTTTAGGGTTTAATTAAGTCTTAATCTGACTCTATGCTGAACTTTATGTTTTTCCTGCCTAGGAATTGGAGTGATTCCAAATGAGGATAAATCTCCAGGTGGGTTTAAGTGTCTCCAGCTGCTGGGATTGGGGTGGGGATGGAGAGTGGACTGGCTGCTCTAGACCTTGGTCATCTCCAACAATTACCCAGATGGTCACATATCCTCATCATTTCTCAAATATTTAGAGAAGGAAGGGACCTTAGTGATCATAGGATCATCAACTGAACTGGAAAGGAAAGCATACTCCGTGTAGTCTAGGCACTTCATTTTATACGTAAAGAATGACCCGCCCTCCCCAATGCATCAAATGAGGACAGTGAAACTCAGAGTGGTGAAAGACTTGACCAACATCATACAGCAGTAGATCTAGAGAGTTCTCAAATTCTACATCAGTGAATGTTCTTCCCACCTTTCTACACCTCTCCTCTGTTTGATGTTCATTGTAAGAAGTCTCATTACTAATGTGTGTGCAAGGAGACAAGCACATTGGGTACTATACCCCTTTATTACCACTCTCCAAGTGGTATATGCTTGAATTCATGATATCTTACAGTGATTGAATATGTATGTATGGCAGATGAATAGATTTGTTTCTAGAACCCATTGAACCCTACATTATTTTTTTGCAGGGGGGAGGGCAGGGCGATTGGGGCCAAGTGACTTGCCCAAAGTCTCATGGCTAGTAAGTGTTAAGTGTCTGAGGCCGAATTTGAACTCAGGTCCTCCTGACTTCAAGGCTGGTGCTCTATTCACTGTACCACCTAGCCACCCCATTTAAAGGAAAGCTAGATATGTAATTGGGAAATAGAGAGTACTAAGGGAAAAAAGAGTGTTCGTGCATAAATACATGCATACATGCACATACACATGCATGCAAACATACATGCATACATACACACAAATATCCTTATGTGGAGAACACCAACAGAGCCCTTCTTAAATAGGTGGGGAACCCATCTAGTTGCTGAGTAGATATAGTAGAACCTAAGGAACTTGATAGAGATTTGCTCCAGAAATTTCTGAAGACAGTCTGTGTTAGGAAAAAAAAAATTGGTTCAACTGAACTATAACCAAACAATACAGAACTGAGGACCTGGTCCAGCTGGCTTCTAGGAGCACTCTAACAACTTCATAAGGACTTGAAATAGGAAGGAACTTTGGAGATCATCAAGTGCAGAGACTGATCCTGAACATTTTTGTCTTGTGGACTCCTTGGACAGTGCCTGATCAAGCCTAGAAACCCCTTCTCAGCATCATGTTTTTAAAGGCACAAAATAAAACACATAGGATTCAAAAGGAAACCAATGATCCTGAAATAGTTATCAAGATATGTTTAAAAACATAGTCATAGAACCCATGTTAAGAACTCCTGATTTAATCTAAATCACATATTTTTTTTTCAAATGAGAAAAGTGAAGAAAAGAACAATGACATAAAAAGAAGAAAAATACATTTGTATAAAAATGTTTCTAAAGACTCTCCTTTTTTGGTGGCAAAGAACTGGAAATTGAGGAGATGTCCATTAATTGGGGAATGGTTGAACAAGTAGCAGCATATGACTATAACGAAATACCATTGTGCTATAAAAAATGACAAGTGGGATGATTTGAGAGAAACCTGGAAAGACTTATATGAACTGATGCAAAGTGAAGTGAGCAGACCCAGGAGAACAGTGTGCACAGCAACAGCAATATCGCATGATAAATGACTTAGCTATTCTTGGCAATATAATGATCCAAGTCAATTCCAAAGAACTCTTGATGAAAAGTGCCACTCACCTTTGGAGAAAGAACTGATGAAGTTGGAATGTAGATTGAAACATACTATTTTTTACTTTGTTTTTTCACAATTTTTTTGGGAGGAATCTGTTTTCTTTCACAACGTAACTAATATTGAAATAAGTTTTTCATAATTGCACATATATAACCTGTATCCAATTGCTTACTGTCTCAGGGAGGGGGAAGCAAATGTAGGGAGGTAGAGAATTTGGAACTCAAAATTTTAAAAAGTGAACACTAAAAATCATTTTTACCTGTAATTGGGAAAACATTATTAAAAATAAAAGAATGATGACATGTTCTGCTTATGGTCACACAATTTATGAAGAGTCAAAGTCAAAAATTGGGTTACTTCTACTATTCCGTATTATAATGGGAAGAACTCAGACATTACACAAGTTTGGCTTTGATATCTACAAGCTGTGTGATTATGGGCAAATGACAACCTTTCTGAGCCTCATCTGTACAATGAGGACAAGAACAATTTTGCAGTGATTGCACCCACTTTGCGGGTGATTATAAAGATCAGATGAAATATTGACTTAGGTGTGGATAGAAACCTGGACTTGAACTTAGTCAGGAAGACCATAATTAAAATTTGACCCCAGACTCTTGCTAGCTGTGTGCTCTTGGGTGAGTCATTTAACCTCCTTCTTTTTCAGTTTCCTCATCTGTAAAACAGAGATCATAATAATACTTATCCCCACAGTTGTGGGATCAAATGATATAAGGATATAAATTTACAAGGTGCTTAGCATAGTGCCTGTCATGTAGTGGGTACTTAATAAATTCTTGTAAAAACATTGTATGTAAAACCCTTTCTAAAACTTCATGATCCGTTTGTTAAAATTTAGATATTAAATTCCAGTTTAGACCAATTAATTAGCCATGGAAAAAAATGCTGCAGTGGTTCTCAACCTTCCTAATGCCGTGACCCTTTAATACAGTTCCTCATGTTGTAGTGACCCCCAACCATAAAATTACTTTCGTTGCTACTTCATAATTATAATTTTGCTACTGTTATGAATCTATCTGATATGCAGGATGTATTTTCATTGTTACAAATTGAACATAACCCACAGGTTGAGAACTGCTGCTATAGAGTATTGTTAAAGACCTTTCTTGCCTCTTTATTAAATAAAGAATTTGATGATACTGTGTAGCATAGCTTATAGGAAAGGTGGAGTCTATAATGAATAATTATCTGATTTATCTGATCAATATCCATAGATACACTAGGTAATTCAGATCTCCAAAATGAATATTTTAAATCGCCTGGTTGATAATAGTTTTAATACTTAGCTTGGCTCCACTTGAAGGTATGTACTCAGTAAATATGTTTGATGGTGGTGGAAAATCAATACATTTTTATTTTGTTTCTCTGTCCATTAGCAATGAGTCAACATACTACTACAGAAAGTGGGTAGCATCATTCTTGACTTTCTTGACAAATCAAGGTAGAGGACAAAAAGGGTATTAGATCATTACTTAGATGATGATGACTTTGTTTTTGGAGGGGGGAAGGCAAAGCAACTGGGGTTAAATGACTTGCCTAAGGTCACACAACTAGTAAGTGTTAAGTGTCTGAGGTCCTCCTGATTCCAGGGTGTGCTCTGTTCACTGTGCCATCTAGTTGCCCCTTGAGGATTATCATTATTATTGTTATTATTTTGCTTTAGTTCATTACTCAGAGCTGGGAGAAATATTAGAGGACATTTGATTCAACCTTCTACTCCATTTGCAAAGGAGAAAATAGAGGGCTAGAAAACTTAAATGATCTACCCAATGTACTAATTGGCAGTCAATATTTGAACCCAGGCCCTCTGACTCCTTTTCTACTATCCTATAACAATTCCAAGGAAGGAGTGCTCACAGGTTCTTATTGGATGGGAAAACAAAGGAGTTATTTTTGTCGTGTTTTAAAAGAAAATAGGAAATACCATTTCCTGATAGACTTGGTCATCTCATATTTTGGTACTCATGAGAAGCATTTACAAAAGCAAAACCAAATGAAATAAAAACAAGTATGTGAACATAACTGCAGTTCATGCGATGATATTTGCACCTGGGAACGAATACTAGAAAGATCCTATGGACAACCTGATAATTTTCTTTAAATGAAATAAGTATATATAAAAAAAGAGAGACATATATGCAGAGTTGATTATAGGTCCCAGGAATGGGGAACCATGAGTCCACATGTGGCCTTTCTAAAGTGCAGTCTTTTGACTGACTTCAAGTTTTACGGTACAAATTCTTTTATTAAGGGGATTTATTTGGTGAAGTTTGGATTTAGTCCCTTTGATGCACTTGAGGAGCTAGAGGGCCACATGTGGCCTTAAGGCCACAAGTTCCCCAGCCCTGGTAAGGTGGTGAAACAAGTATGGCTTCGGACAAAGAAATGAGAGAGATCAAAAGTTTGTAGGCTCTATACAGACCTTTTGTCTATATATTCTGGATGTTTTCTTCAAGGAGATTTGGAAGGTTATAGTCATGACCAAACATCAACTACCATTACAAAAGAGGAAATTCACTATATTCTGACAGAAAACAACTGATTACTAGTGTTGGAGTAATTTCTAATCAATTATCTGCAAACTATAGAACCACTGATTTATCAGAGCAGAAGTTCTCCAAGTGTGGAATCTGTAGGCATTTCTAAGATGCTGCTGTAGGGTTCATGAGGTCCAAACTATTTTCATAACAATTCTAAGCTGTTCTATTTCTAATATGGTAAATAACCGCAGATAGAGTCCCCATAAATACCAGCTCTTTGTGGAGGGGTGAGGGTTGGTTTCTCAATAATTTCTAAGAGTGTAAAGCCTCCCTGAGATTAAGAAGTTTGATAACCACTGTGTTAAAGGGATGACATTGACTTCAAATTAAAAGAAAGGATAAAAATTATAATGGTATACAATTGAGACAACACCAATTTATTTATGTACACACATGGTTACAAAAAAATGGGACATGGATGAAAGAACAGGTATTGATAAGTCCTATACTAGTTCTTAAGGAAGTTTTAACCAAATGTGAAGCAATTGCAACAATTGGTTGTTCAGTCATATTAGTTGTGTTCAAATCTTTGAGACCCCATTTGGAGTTTTCTTGGCAAGATACGAGAGCAGCAGTTCTCAACCTGTGGGTCATGACCCCTTTGGGGTCGAACGACTCTTTCACAGGGGTCACAGGGGTTGCCTGAGACCATCAGAAAACACATATTTCTGATGGTCTTTAGAACCGAGACACTGCTCCTCTATCTGTCTCCAGGCGGGTCTGCCCACATGTAGATACGCCCACATACAAGTATCAAAGGGTCTTGGCATTAGGAAGGTTGAGAACCACTGTACTAGAGGGTTTTGACATTTCCTCCTTTAGCTCATTTTACATATAAGGAAACTGAGGCAAACAGGGTTAAGTGACTTGCCCAGAGTCACATAGCTAGTAAGAGTCTGAGGTCAGAGTTGAATTTAGGAAGATCAATCTTCCTCTAATTCCAGGCCTAGCACTCTATCCACTGTGCCACCTAGCTGCCCTTAATTGGAAGAATTAGGAGATCAAAAGAATCTCGGACTGCCTCAGCCAGCAAAAATTTGATCTCCTTGACAGGAAGAGAGATATAGCAGCCAAAGGCAATGATGGTTTAAAATAGAAACTTGTTTGTGAAATATTTCAGGGAAGGATAATAGGAAATGAGTGGTGTCATCTTTTAAAAGATCAAGAAGCAGCATAGGAAAAATAGCAAGTTCTCAGAAAGATTGATGGGAGACCTAAATGAACTCTATCATCCAAGGGATCATTTAAGTATGAAACTGGAATGATGACAACAGAAGAAAAAATACAAGAAGAAAAAATATTAAAGACCTGGAAGCATTTCTATAACAAACTCTTCTCCATCAGTGACTGTGGAAGCACTACATTCATATTCAGGCTTTACAATCCCCAACGTATTAGGTAAGGAAGTGAATATAGTGGATAAAAAAGGGGGAAAGAAGAAAGATGAGAAGAACATTTGTCCAAGACAAAGTACAGGCAAAGGTGATTTGCTGGAGATTGTAATTGTGAGGACATTGAGGAATCAATTCCCTAGCTATCTGAGTAAGGAGAACATTCAAAAAAGCATTAGCACTACTATTGAAAAGTATGGAAGCAATATCAAAGCAGTTAAAACATTTCTATTTTTCCATATTTGCAAAATTTTTATGAGAATATTTGATTCACCAATGGAGGTCATCCTTGTAGAAGGCATGAGGATGGGACAACCACACTCTCTGGGGGAATGATATTTCATTTTTGCCTAATACAAGTAAAAACAGGTTTTGTTACAATTGCTTTTAAAATTTTTGAGTTCCAAATTCTCTCTTTCCCTTACTCCCCTTCTCTTCTCCCTGAGATTGAAGTAGTTTGATATAGGTTATACATGTGCAATCACGTAAAACAGATTTCCATATTAGTCATGTGAAAGAAAAGGAATAAAACAGACTAATCTCCCACCCCCCTCCAAAAAATACAGAAGGTGAAAAATGCTTTGATCTACATTCAAACTTATCAGTTCTTTCTGTAGAAGTGGATAACATTTTTCATCATGAATCCATCGGAATTGATTTGGATCATTGTATTACCGAGAATAGCTAAGTCATCCATAGGTCTTCATCATGCAATATTGTTGTTACTGTGTACACTGTTCTCCTGGTTCTGCTCACTTCACTTTACATCAGTTCGTGTCTTCCCAGGCTTTTCTGAAATCTACCTGCTTGTCATTTCTTATAGCATAATAATCTTTGATTATAGTTATATACTGCAACTTGTTCAGCTATTCCTCAACTGATGAACATCCCCTCAATTTCCCATTCTTTGCCACCATAACACAAAGAATTGCTATAACTTTTTTTCTGTATAAATAGGTCCTTTCCCCTTGATAATCATGCTTTTGAATACACCCATTTATAGTATATCTGTATAGTCATAGACTTGCCTGAGAATTGCAGAGAACACACAGTGAGATCCCACTGGGTTTATTGTTTGTTGACTCTCAGAAAAGAATTTGATTCTCAAGACCCAAATGCTACCTTAAAAGTTTTCCCCAGATAATGTGCCCCCCCCATGTGTTAAAACCATACAAGATTCCTTAAAAATATAAAGACAGAGATAATTTTGAGACCTTCTGGTCATCAGTATCAATTGAGACATAAAAAAGGATGCTCATATGTTTGACCAAGAAGTTTATCACCTTTGTGCTGTGCTAGGTAGAGGGCAAGATACAGATTTTCTATAGGGCTTTCCTCATGGGTCTTAATACACAAGCAGAAATCAACATATATTTGTAACTGCTTTAATTTACTGATTGTTAAAAGAAAGAAAGAAACAATGGTGTATTTTGACCTTGTCAAGTCAGGACCAGGGTCATCTATTATATTTAGCATGAGTCTTATTGCAATGTAATGTTACCTTTCCACATTATTGTGAGTGTGTTTTGTATTCTTTTATTTAATCATCTTTCTTCTGCTCTCAATCCCATGTTCTGAGTAACAGAAAAGGGAGAACATTTCTGTCTGAGTCAAAAGGTACAGAGAATACAACCGGTTTGAAAACACATGGCAAGCTGGTATGAAAAGTTATGTGATAAAGTAAAGATGAATCTGGGAAAGAACCAAGTCAAAGTCAACAATAACAGCTAACTTTTATACAGACCTTTACGTTTTGCAAAGAATGTTATATTGTCTTATTAAATTTGAGCCTCACAACACCCCTGTGACATAGGTATTATTATAATCCCCGTTTTACAGATGGTAAAACCAAGGCTGAAAGAGGATAAGTGACTTGCCTTGGTTGGGTGGGGGAGGGGGGAGGAGGGACACACAGATAGTAATTGCCTGAGGCAGGTTTTGAATCCAGGTCTTCCTGATTCCAGATCTGATACTCTATGCACTACACCACACTGGTGAATGGAATGGAAGAACTGGTCTATACTTTTAAGACAAAATCTCACCTAGCTTATATTTTGTAGAATTCCGAGAGAGTACAGTGTATTTGGGAGAGCATTGGGTTTAGAGCCAGAAGACCTGGTAGGGTCCTAGGTTTGCCACTTATTGTATGACTCTGAGTAATCTATTTCCTTTCTCTGTATCTCAGTTTTCCCCTCAAGTCAAGAATTTGAGTTGGTTGTGCTACAAGATCTTAACTGTCCTCTTATTAGGTCCCTCATAGCTCCAATATTTTGTAATTCTATTTATGGTTAACGTATCATCATTAGAGAACACAAGTCAACACAACTTGAGAAAAGGGTGTGCTAATCTAACAAATGCAAGAATTGAAATGAATCTTCTTGGATAACTGTAGAAACCACTGCTTTAAAATGATCTAGAGAAAAAGAAGAATTTCTATTTCATAGGTGAGATGCTCATAGGAGCCACCTGTCTCTGTCTTCTTTTCCCCTTTTCTCTTTTTTATTACTTAAATACACAATAAGAAAAGAAAAATGCATGTGCCATAAAAATACAAAATAAGAAAAAAAAAAAGCATGTCATGAGCACAGTCGAATGTGAGAGGATTATATATAGCAATAACCTGCCATTTCAAGAAAGCTTATATAATAAATTCTGTGTTGTAGTGAGAGATTTCCATCTTTTCTTTGCTTCCTTGAAAGTTTTCTTTTGTTCACTGCTGCACACCTTTTACTTTGTTCTTCCCCTCCCTCCTTTCCTGTCTCTTATTCTTTTTTTTCTTTTTGGAGGGGGGAGGGTAGGGCAATTAGGGTTAGGTGACTTGCCCGAGTTTACACAGCTAATATGTGTTATCAAGTGTCTGAGGCTGGATTTGAACTCAGGTCCTCCTGACTCCAGGGCTGGTGCTCTATTCACTGTACCACCTAGCCCCCTCCCCCCATCTCTTATTCTTAATACCAGCTTTCTCTCCTCTCTGATGTGAAAAGCAATCAAGTTATTTGATGTTAAAGGAACAGAATTTATTCTTTATGTCTCTTTTTATCCTCTACATAATTCCCAAAATGTATAACCTTTCATAGGACTGGTCTTAAGATGTAGGCTAGTCACATAGTAGACAAATGTTTGTTGAGTTGTGGGTAGTTGAACTGGATGTTCAAGGTCTTCTGGTCACCATATATATTTCCTTTTACTCCATTCCTATTCCTAAATTCTGAAATTTCACTCTTAGGTATATTCATTCCAATAGGCTTTCTATGATCACGTGTTTTCTTCTTGAATATAAGTATCCCCAAGAGAAGAGTCATGTTAAGATATCATGAGTCATTAGCACTTTTATGTGAATGAATTAGTCTGCTTTCTTTCTTGATTAATGCCATCAGGGAACTGAGGAAAGGGGTGAGTGTAAGTGGAATAGAAGGGGAAGAGATAGATTTGGATTTTGATTTGCATTGTGCAGCAACATACTGAGCACCTGGGTTTTAGGGTCCCAGGAGTGGGAAGACAAAGAGATAGGAAGCCCCCAAAGAAAAACTTCTCTTCACAATTTTGCCAAGTACTGTCTAAACTTGCTTCCTGCATATTGTACTTATGACATTAACTTTTGACCCCATATGCATTTATCCATATGACATTTCATCTTATTTCTTTTGACTCATTGTTTTAGCTTGTAAAAATCATCACTATATTAGTTTTCCCTTCTGACATTGTGTCATCTACTGATCTGACAAGAACGATATCTACATATCTGTCCAAGTCATTGTTAAAATTGTTAAAGGGCATAGAACTCACTTCCTTCCAAGGTGATTTTGAACCATTAATGACACGAGTTCTGGTTGTTCAAAGAGTTTCTTAGTCATTTAATTATGCTATTGTCTAGCTTCTATCTCTCCATCTTTTCACAAGAATAGCATAAAAGAGTTTGTCAAGTGCTTCTTTATAATCTATTTAAATTATTTCTATGATACTACCTTGACCTATCATACCTAACAGTCTAGTAATCATTGAAAAAAAGAAAATTAAGTTGATCTGGTACTTGGTGATTTCATATCAACACTTACTAATAACCGATGCCTTTTCTATGTTTTTCCTGCCTGCCTTCCTTCCTTCCTTCCTTCCTTCCTTCCTTCCTTCCTTCCTCCCTCCCTTCCTTGCTTCCTTCCTCCCTCTTTCCCTCCCTCCCTTCCTTCCTTTTTTTCTTCCTTCCTTCCTTATTCATTCATTTATGTATTTCCCTATCATTTATGAATCTATATACTAATATATTTAATTAATTTTTTTGTTTATTTATTTGGTTTATTGTTGCTTTTTTTTTTAGACACATCAATCTCATTTCCTTATATCCACTCCACCTGAACTCCAGGAACTATCCCTTGTTATGAGGAAAAAAAACAGTTAAGCAAAAGAAGCCAGACCAACCATTGCATCTGATGTCATTTTCTGCCCTGATGAACAGAATGTGAAGGGCAGCTGAGGGGGTAATGCAACTTTGAGCACAAGAACCATGGTATAAATGTACTATATTCTTTTTTTTCTTTGTGTAGGAAATGTAAAGAAGGGTGAAATTGGGGCTTGATTGGAAATTGCCTCTGGGGTTATGAGAATGAAGGCATGGGTAGAAGTAATGCTCATAGCTTGATTTAATTCTGTGTTAATGTTTTACTATTCTGTTCCACTTCCAACTGCTGTGTCATCTGGTTTGGTCAGATAAAGGGGATTATCAGATGGGGGCTCATGAACCAAGGATTTAAACTGAAGCTGAATCAAAGAGTACTTTGAAACTTTGTTTAACTTTCAAGTATGTCACTGGAGATTAAGGGAACCTGCCTACATAGACAAAAAAAAGATTGAAAAAATTATTCTTTTTGCAAATAATTATTTCGTGTTCATAAATATGCAGTGAAGCTGCCTAGGGATTCAAGTCACATATCACTTGTTTTCTTCTCTCATTTGAATTTAAGTCCAAACCATATAGAGGTCAATCATATTAAAAAGTTACAAGATAGTTTACTTCATATCCTGGAGTAGAAAAATGGTCTTTTTTTTTTTTTTAAGGAAACTGCACAGGACTGTGCTGCATTGAAAGAATTAAATAATGAGCAGGGCGTTTTAACTTTTCAGGCATACCATAATTGTGTTGAATAACTCTCCTTGTATTATTGAAAAGCTCATTTACTACTTCTCATTTCCAAAACGTAGCACTGAAGGAATAAAAACTGAACAATCCTCTTACTTGTGCATAGTGTGGGCCACAACAGACTGTTCACTGTTTATGTCTTCACTGGAGAAAAAGCAGCATTTATTGAGCTATGACAAAATTGCTGAGATGCTTTAGGTACGTAAAAGAAATGATTGAGTAAATGTCATCCCTAAGGAAACAGTAGTGTTCAGTGTGTGTTCTCCCTCTCAAGTAATTTGTAGGAAGCCAGGAAAAATTGGAGATGGAAAAGTCGGGGCTTGCCTATGCTTGGCAAGCAAGAGGAAAGGGAACTACAAAGAAAAGATCAAAATCTGGCCAATTCTCCATTCTTTCCTGATCTGTCCCTCAGAGAATCCTTTTGATGATGATATGACCCAAGAGCTATCTTCTTCATGAATCCTTCATGATTGCTCACAATTACTAGTAGCCTCCCTACCAATTTACATTGTATCTATCTTATATTTGCTTATTCTATAAATATTTATTTAAGTAGACATTCCCTCTGCCAAAAGAATGTAAGGTCCTTGAAGGCAAGATTGTTTCATTTTTGTCTTTGTATTACTAGCACCTAGCTGAGTACCTGGCACATCATAACAAACTGATGATAAAATAATAATAATAACACAACACAAAAACTAACATTTATTTAACACTTTAAGGTTTACAAAGTTCTTTACACATGTTTATCTCTCTGTCCTGACAACTGCTTTATAAGATACAATTATTATTCCCATTTTAAGGAAGTGGAAACTGAGAAACAGAGATTATAACTTTATCTTATGAATGACTCTACCTGTTTTTTTTCTTTACTTGTCTATGTAGTAAAGGTGATGAGGCAGTTAGACCCCCGAGCTTCTCAAACTCTTTATGCCTCACTTTTTCTTAGATATTAAGCAGAAAATAATGTGATTTTATAATTTTCAATTTATTGAACCTCTATTGTGTGTGTGTGTGTGAGTTTTTCAATATCAAGCACAATACTAGAGGGAAAATCCAAAATCTAACTAGTAAGTAATTGGGGCTGGATTTGAACTCAGATCTTCCTTTCCTTGAATCCTGTGCTCTATCCACTACATCATAGAACTTCCATGCCAACTAGAATCAGAGTCTAAACACAGTCCAGATACTGTTGTCATTTACCAGACTCCTGGCAGATTGGAGGGAGTTACATCATGGGCTATATTTTCTCAGAATTCTACTAAATAATTAGTTACATATCAACTTCTCATCCTAGTAAGGAGGTGATTCTGGGGTACTGAAAGCTATCCCACTAGAACAAGCCTGGCAGGTTCTCCTAAGCTATAAAGGCTTTTAGAAGAATCCTAGTGACAGACAGATTATATATCTTCCTGTCTGTTTTCTGAGGATCAACCTAAATTTCAAGAGATTCATCATTTCCAACTCATTAAAAAAAAAAAAAAGATAGGCATTTGTTAGAATTAATGGTGTAGCGACCAAACCATTGTAGTTCTTTGTGTCCTTTTCTGCACTTTTTTGGTTGTCTAGCAGATTTTTTAACTCAATTAGCTATATTATGAATTATTTTTCATAAATTTTATGGGGGTCATGAACTCTTCAGTTCATATTGACAGAGAGTATTGAGCAGATCCTAATGAAGCATTTATTATAAACCTAAGCAACATTTGACATTTGGAACCCTTGTGTGTTACTTTTTGCTAATTGCTTTCTTCATTTTTTTCTGTGTTATTGACCCCTTGGGCAGTCTGGGGAATCTTATGGACCTCTTTTTGGAATAATGTCATCAAATGAATAAAATACAATGTGCTATGTAAGATTATGAAGTAAACTCGAGTACTATTTCAATGACAGTGAAATAATTTTTTTTGCCATCCAAGTTCACAAACTCCCTGAAATTCATCCATGGACGCCAGGTTACACATCCCTGCTTATTTAAGCCTTCACTTTAATGACCTGACCTATCACAAAATAACTCATTGGGTGCCATGATGAAAGAGATTTTTCACCATCACAGGATGAGGCCTAGAATCTAGTGGGAGGAGGAGATCCAGCTGGATTGCATTTGGGAACCTGAGTCATACATACTTCCAGTGATTCCAAACTGCTTAGTACAGCAGCAGCCTAGCTTTTTAGTGCCATATTTCCCCAGTGATGCTCTAGGGCTGGGACTCATGGAAGACCACAGTTTCAGATGCATGAAAATGATATGTAAGCCTAAAGGCAATAGAAACACATGGTGAGTATAAAACGGCTACCATAGATTTGCTTTTCCCCCACCACCATCAACTTGGTTGTGAGAAGTCTTATAAAGGCTGTGATTAATGATACCTGGGACTGGGAAAGGAGGTGTGTAAAAGTCATTTATGGAGAATGACTTCACCTGAATTGCCGTTGGCATGCCTAAGCGACTAAAAGAAGTGTGCAAAGGTCTCCAGCATGTTTACTTCTCTAGTTACATGTAGTTCTTCCATAAAATGTAAGCTCCTTGAGGGCAGGGGCTGTTTTAATTTTTGCTTTGGAATCAACAACACCTTGCACACTATTTGGAACAGAGTAGGTTCTTTTTTTTTTTTTTTTGACTATAAATCCCACATCTTTTTCTTTTTTGTTGCTTTATTATCAACTAGAAAATAATCAGTAATCATTAATATTTCTACATAGAAATAAGGCCAGAAAAATAAAGTTATATGTGAAAGTACAAATTATTTACATATAACTTGAATTTTAAACATTTATTAAGGTAAACATGGTAGTACCAAAATTGTCTTGATTTTCTGTGACCCTTTCTGAAGATTTTTCTCTTGTCTTCTGTGACTTTTAAAATGTTTTATTGTTGCTCTTTTTTTTCCTTTTTGTGTCAATCTTCCTGCCCCCCCATCCCGCAATTTCCCTAAAATATAA
>CM053589.1:173909673-173928112 GCA_028646515.1 Pseudochirops corinnae | reverse complement strand
TCCCCTTCTTCCACATCAACAGGGGCTCAGCCAATCCCCTTCTTCCACATCAACAGGGGCTCAGCCAATCCCCTTCTTCCATATCAACAGGGGAGTTCATGCCTTCTCAACAGTGGGACAGAGTTTGTACCTTCCACACTTATCACTTAGTAGTGCTAAGTATCCTGCTAAACTGATTACTCTTACAAGAATGGATAAAACTTGGCAACTGATTAGAAATAATGGTCAAGGAATTGTGAGAATTTGAGGCTGATTTTAAGGTTGTGAATATGGGTGATTAGAAGGCTAGTGTTGCCCTCAGCAAAAATAGGGAAGTTTCTAAAAGGAAGGGGTCTTTGGGGGAAAGATAATGAGTCAGGTTTTAAGCATTTGAGTTTAAGAAGCCTATGGGGCATCTACTCCTAAATGTCCAGGGGTCATTTGGCAAAGTGGATTTAGAGCTCTTGAAGACTTTCAAGTTGCAAAGACATTTACTTTGATTAAGAAAAGGAGTTTCCTCTTGAGGGTGTTCCCTATACCAATTAAATCATGAGGTCTGTCCCAGATTCTTATTCATATCTGTCTTTTTTTTTTGAGAGAGGAAGGTAAGGCAGTTGGAATTAAGTGACTTGTGCAAGGTCACACAGCTAGCATGTAAAGTATCTGAGGTCAGATTTGTACTCATGTCCTCCTGACTCCAGGCCCAGTGATCTATTCACTGCACCTTCTAACTGCCCCTCTTATTCATATCTTAAAGATCTTAAATGGGTGATAAAGTCTATGTACCTCTCCACTGATCTTTTTAGATTAGAACTTCTTAATCTTTTGAGGTGTCTGTTATGAACGCTTTTTGGCAGTCTACAAAAGACTCCTCAAAATGATATTCTTTTCTTTTCTTTTTGGAGGGCAATTGGGGTTAAGTCACTTGCCCAAAGTCACATGGCTAGTAAGTGTGTCACGTGTCTGAGGCCGAATTTGAACTCAGGTCCTCCTGACTCCACGGCCTGTGCTCTCTTCACTGTACCACCTAGCTGCCCCTAAAATAAAATTCTTAAATAAAATAGAATGCACAGAATTACAAAGGAAATCAATTATATTGAAATACAGTTACAAAGTATATATTTTTTTTAAGATGCAAGTTCATGGATTCTAGGTTAAGAGTTCCTACTTTAGAGCATCACTTCCCTACTTATTGGGGAGGGGGAAGCATTTCTGTGACATTTGATTTTTATTTTTTAGAGTTTCTTCTCCCTCTAAGTATTGGGTATGTGTATTTGCATGTGTATGTATGTGTGTATGTATATTTGTACACATGAACACAAGTATGGGTATGCACAAAGAATTTTAGGCCAAGAGATTTTATCTCTCCTTTTCCTGAACTTTATAAAATCAATTCTCCCCAAAACTAGTGTACATGTCACAACATTTCTGGCATGCCTCTTCTCTTCTTTAATAAATTTTAACACAGAAAGGGTCAATCTCTCTGAAGGTTCCCATCATTTCTTCTTTAGAAACCAATTCTTGTTTGTTGATAAGAATCACATTCGAAATAGCTGTTCTTATCACCACTTTCTCCAGCTTTTGAAAATGAAAGTGATTATTAAGAATTTATCAACTGTGATACTTTTGGGAGAGACAGAGGCTGGGCAGATATCTGAAGAGCTCAAGTCTCACATCACCACTTTATCATGCTTCCACACTAGATTTGTGTTCTGTTGTTCAGACTACTCATCCATTTCCTCCTTCTGTCCAGATGCTCTGTAGTATTCTCATATGGTAATATCATTTCTCTATCTCTCTATTAATCTTCTCCCAAATGTCCTTTACCATGTTTTCCCCATTGAATTAATGGGATTTCCTCACATGTGTAGATCTTCTTAATATATGGTGCTGCTCCATAACTCTCTTTGAGATTTTCTTTTCCGTTTGAATGAGGTTTCCTTTTCTAGAACTATATTACAATAATTACTCCAATCCCACAACATAGTGATAACTACTTGAATTTTCTTCCTTGTAATAAGATCTCCAGTTCACCCTGTTTATTATCCATACTTTCTGCTTTCGCAAATCCACTTCTAAAACTGTGATACATAATGTCTTCTCTCTAAGTATGTATCATCTCCTGTGAAGCATAGACGTGAGGCTCCTTTCATCATGGACATTAATATATAACAGGAGGATATAACCTATGAGCAAACAATTCTCAATAATATTCATAGTAATACACATTTCTGTAGTGCTTTATAGCTTACAAACCTGCAAGGCAGATAGTGACATGTCATTTTCCTTATTTTTCAGATGAGGAAACTGAGGCTCAGAAAGATGAACCCTCATGCCCCTGGTCACATGGTTAATACATGGGGCATCCTGGATGCAAAATGTGGCACTATGATTCCCAGTTGTAGAATGTGAACTCTTGGAAATCAGGGCTGATTAATTTTAAACCCAGGTCTTACTGACTGTAAGCCCAGTGTTCTAGAGTGAAATGCTTGCTTTCATCCCACTTGATAAATGTGTATTGAATAAATGGGTGGAGAGACGGGTGGATAGAATCAAAACTGAATTTCTGGTTCCTTCACCTAGAGCATGAAGGACTTCTTCCTTACAAAACCATTTTCATCAATGTTTGTCTTCCAAAAAACTGAATCTATACCATTGGAAATGTCACTAATCTTAGATATACTGCAGCCAAATTAGCTGCCAATCTCAACAATCAGAAGTGAACACAGTTCAGTGATATAACTCTGGCATTGTCCAGTTTTATTCATGGTAAACAAATTTTGGCTTTTTAAACTGTCCTGAGAATGACTTGGGGAGCCCAATATATACTACTGACACATTAAATCCATGAAACTCCTGTTTATCTGATATGAAACAACTAGAATGCCTAAATAAGCAGTCTCGTTCCCTACAATTTCTATTTCTAAGAGAAAGACAAAACTAATAAAGGGAAAACAAGTGGACACTGGGGGATCACCTAACTTTCAGGGCTCAGGGTTTGATTTAATCTCAATCTCCTGCAACATCTCCAATTTCAGTCCCAGACGATGAGAGTTAAATGTTAAAATGACTCTAAACACTAAGGAATGCTGAAGTACCTTCTGAACCATTTCAGATTAATATATGCTTCATAGAAGAGTAGTGCTGAGTGAAGTTGGCTGTACTCTAGTTCATCTAAAATTGGAAATCTACCAATTGGCCACAACTTATGAAGACCTTCTGCAAAGGCTGAGAAGGACTTTAGAAAATCTCAGTATCACAGACTCTCAAAGTTGGAAGGGACCTTGGAGATGATTTAATGTAACTCATATTTGTATAGGAAGCCTCTCTATACTATTCCCAAAAATGAGCTATTCAGTTTCTACTCAAAGACTTTCTATGATGGGAAACCCACTGCCTCCTGAGGTAGTCCATTTCTCTTTTGGATACATCAGAGAGTGAAGAATTATTTCCTTCTACCAAGTCTAAATACCACCTCTGTTCTGATGTTGTGATCTTTGGGATCGACAAAGGCTACCCCCTTTTATCACCATGTTCTGGGTAGTATGGGGCAGTGGGATTACTGTAAGGAAACTCTTTAAATCTCTACTTAAAATCTATGAATGTCTATGGCAGAGTAGTGCTGGGGAGTGTTAGAATCATTTAAAAAAGATCTCTCTCTCTCCCTCCTATCTATCATCTATCTATCTATCTATCTATCTATCTATCTATCTATCTGTCTGTCTGTCTGTCTGTCTGTCTGTCTGTTTGTCTATCTACTTACCTACCTACCTTTCCTTCTTTCTTCCTTCCTTTCTTTCTTTCTTTCTTTCTTTCTTTCTTTCTTTCTTTCTTTCTTTCTTTCTTTCTTCCTTCCTTCCCTCCCTCCTTTCTATTTCTTTCTTTCTTTCTTTCTTTCTTTCTTTCTTTCTTTCTTTCTTTCTTTCTTTCTTTCTTTCTTCCTTCCTTCCTTCCTTCCTTCCTTCCTTCCTTCCTTTCTTTCACCAACAGCAAATAAACTAGAAAATGGTTCCATTTGCCACATCAAGCAATCAGGTAGTGTGCTCAATGAGCAAATCAGAAAATTAGAAGTGGATCTTGCAAATTGTGTCATTTATTCTTTTTTTTTTAAAGGAAAAAAACAAAGCGTATAGATTAGAAATCTCCTTTGATTCCTCAGAATTTCTCACCCATAGAAGGCCAGGGATATGCTCTATGTTTGCTATGCTCAGACACTGATAGTCTCTTAACCCAGGGGCAAAAGGAGAAACTGAAGGAAAAAGAGATAATTCTGAGAGTTAAATTGGGAGTAAACATTGAATGGATATCAGTTAGTGGAGAGGCTGTGACAAGTGTGGACTTTGACATGGGTGGGGTCTACTATAACTCTTGATTTTATGTAGTATGTGAGGGTGAGGGAGCAAGACCTCAAAGTTACTGAAAGTCTATGAAATAATTTGCAAAAATAAAATATAAAACCCCCCAAACACCAATGTTTTGTGTAACCTCCCACAATGCTGAGGTCCCTAGGTAGCTTGTGTTCAATGAGCTTTTTGGTTAAGTTCTAGTTATGCAAATATGACTCCTCTTCCCACTCTATTACAAACTATTTATTCACATACCACACAGAAACCACAAATTAAAGCTACATATATAATTGGCAACAAAGGAAGATATGTGGGCAACAGAATCATTCTCAGAAACTTTCCCCATCCCACTCATGCAAGATGGATGTAATCTTTCATAGAATGAAATGGGGAAATACTATTTATTAGGGAAATTTACTAAGGGTTAGGAGAGCTCTCCTGTCTATGTGTGGGCGGAAAGAGGAATGAAAGCATGAGTCTCTTTTCTATATATATTTATATATATATTTTGTATTTTTGGAGGGGGGAAGGTAGGACAATTGGGGTTGAGTGACTTGTCCAAGGTCACACAGCTAGTAAGTGTTAAGTGACTGAGGTCACATTTGAACTCAGGTCCTCCTGACCCCAGTGCTAGTGCTCTATTCACTGTGCCACCTAGCTGCACCTATTGTACTATGTGTATATATTTTTGGAAAACATCAACTATTTTTCATTCCACAATATTGTTTCCAATATATATCAGCATAATTTTTCATATTTGTGATAGAAGAAATTTACTAAAGCAAGAAAACAAGCTAATGTTGGGGAAAAAACTTAAAGAACTAACTAAAAAGCCTTTATTATTTATTTTTACTTTTCAACATTCACTTTTATAAGATTTTGATTTTTAAATTTTCTCCCCCTCCTTCCCTTCTCTACCTCCTTAATGCAGCATGTAATCTGATATAGGCTATGCATGTACAATCATATTAAACATATTTCCACATTAGTCATGCTGTAAAGAAGCCTTAGAATCAAAGGGAAAAACCACGAGAAAGAAAAAAGGGAAAAAAAAGAGAGAAAATAGAGTGTTTTGATTCACATTCAGACTCCAGTTCTTTTTCTAGATGTGGATAGCATTATCCATCATGAGTCTTTTGTACATTGCTCAGAAGAGCTAAGTCTAACAAAGTTCGTTATTGCACAGTGTTACTATGCTCTGTACAATATTGTCTTGGTTCTATTCACTTCACTCAGCATCAATTGATGCAAGTCCTTCCACATTTTCTGAAGTCTGCCTGCTCCTCATTTCTTATGGAACAATAGCATTCCATTACATTCATATGCCCCAATTTGTTCAGCCATTCCCCAATTGATGGAGAATCACCTCAATTTCTAATTCTTTGCCACCACAAAAAGAGCTGCTATAAATATTTTTGTGCATGTGAGTCCATTTCTCAATTATATAATCTCTTTGAGATACAGCCCTAGAAGTGGTATTGCTGTGTCAAAGGGCATGCACAGTTTTATAGCCCTTTGGGCATAGTTTCAAATTGTTCTCCAGAATGGTTGGATCAATTCACAACTCCACCAACAATTCATTAGTGTTCTAATTTTCTCACATCTTTAACATTTATCATTTTCCTGTTTTATCACATTAACCAATCTGATAGGTGTGATGTGGTACCTAAGAATGTTTCAATTTGAATTACTGTAATCAATGATGATTTAGAGCACATTTTTCATATGACTATGGATGGCTTTAATTTCTTTCTCTGAAAACTGCCTGCTTATACTCTTTGACCATTTATCAATTGGAGAATCACTTGTATTCTTAAAAATTTGAATCAGTTCTCTATATATTTTGGGAATGAGTCTTTATACTGTCTATAAAAATTGTTTCCCAGCTTTCTGCTTCCCTTCCAATCTTGGTTGCATTGGCTTTGTTTGTGCAAAACCTTTTTAATTTAATGTAATCAAAATTATCCATTTTGCATTTCATAATGTTCTCTATCTCTTGTTTGATAATAAATCCTTCCATTCTCCATAGATCTGACAATTAAACTGTTCCTTGATCTCCTAATGTGTTTATAGTATATCATCTTTTATGTTTAAATTGTGTACCCATTTTGACTTCAATTTGATATATAATGTAACATGTTAGTCTATGCCTAGTTTCTATCACACTATTTTCCAGTTTCCCCAGCATTTTTTGTCAAATAATAACTTCTTATCCCAGAAGTTGGAGTCTTTGGGTTTACCAAAAAGTAGATTACTAGAGTTATTGATTGCTGTGTCTTTTGTACCTAACCTATTTTACTGACCCACCACTCCATTTCTTAGTCAGTATGAAGTAGTTTTGCTGATTGCTTCTTATAATTTTAGATCTGGCATGGGTAAGCACAATCAATCTCTTTTCAGCTTGGTCTTGGTAAGCAGCACGGGATGCTACAGCTTCCTCTTGCACATTGTCACTTGTCTTGGTCAGTTTAGCATTGTCTACATTTTACTAAATTCTTGAATTCATAGATATCATAATAGACACACTCTTGGCCAGTCTTCTTCCTCTGTCACACTCCAACGAAAGGTTCTTGGCCCAGTAGTGAGATGTCATCTGCCCCTCAGTTCCCTCACTTTATTTTCCATTGCCAGCAAGCAGACTCCATAGGCTGTTACAGTCTCACTCTGAACTGGAGGGCTCCATCAATTCTACTTCTCTATGGGTCTCCTTCAACTCAGATGAACCTCTTGACATAGTTTCTGAATCAAGGTTCCAGTCTTTGTTGAGTTGGAAATGCAGAATTCCCCCGTAAGTGTTAAGTAGCTTCTCTTGCTTTGGACATATGGGTAGATGAGGTCAGGTGACAGTCTGCCATTATGTGCAAGCCTTGGTTATTTCTGATTTTTCATTTTTTCCCCAACGATTCAGTTCCAGAGAAGATGGAGGAGAGAAACCAAGAAGTTGCCTGATCTCTCCCCAGTTTCCCTCAGAAACAATGTTAATTCATTCCTCTAAGCAGATTCTTGAGTGACATAACCCCTAAAAAGATAGAGAGAAACAATTTTCCAGCTTACAATAACTTAACAGGACTTCAAGAAAGGTCTGTCTCACTTGCATAAAAAGGGAGTGTAGCCCAGTGCAGACAATATCCAGGCAAGCCAGTGGGAGGCTCTTAGCCACAGCACAGATCAGGAGCCAAGGCCCATTGGTCCTGGTTCAGCAGGCCAACGGCATAGCAGGCTAGTTGTAAGAGCTTCAGTCCAAGTACAGAAGGCAAATGGACAGCCCCAGAACCCAGGCAACAACAAGTGCAACTAGGTCTGGCCTTCTCAATGCATTGGGAAAACTTCTAGCACCCAAGGCCCCAGTGCACAAAGTCAGTGACCAGGCAGGAGCCCCAGTGCAAGGAGGTTGGGACAGTGCCCTCTGTACCTCAGGAGCAGAACTCAACTTTAAAAGTTATGAAATAGGCTACAAATAAGAAGAAAAAAAAAAAGGAAAGAGCCCTGACCATAGAAAGCTACTATGCCAAAAGAGAAGATCAAAACACAAACTCAGAAGAGTATAACAATATCAAAGTAAATATATGCAAAGACTAAAAAGAGAATATGAGTTGGTCTTAAGTCCAAAAAACTTTCTTGGAAGAGCTAAAAAAGGATTTTAAAAATCAAATAATAGAGGTAGAAGAAAAGTTAGGAAAAAAAAGAGTTATGCAAGAGAGAGTCAAGAGCCTGGGAAAGGAAGGACAAAGATTGATTGAAAAAAACAATTCCTTAATAAAATACACATGACCAAATGAAAAAAAAATTGAAGAAAACAATTCCCTAAAAAATAGAATTGACCAAATGAAAAAAGGAGGTACAAAAGCAAACTGAAGAAAAAAAATTCTTAAAAATTGGATGTGGGCAAATTGAAACTAATGACTCTATGAGACATGAAGAATCAGTCCAACAAAATCAAAAGAATGAAAAAATAGAACAAAATGTAAAATATCTCATTGGTAAAAACAACTGACCTAGAAAATATATCCAGGAGAAATAATTTAAGAATTTTTGGACTACCTGAAAGCCATGATCAAAGAAAAAACAAAAGAGCCTGGACTGCTTCTTTCCAGAAATTATCAAGAAAAACTGCTCTGAGATCCTTGAAACAGAGGGCAAAATAGTCATTGAAAGAATTCACTCATCATCTCCTAAAAGAGATCCCAAAATTAAAGCTCCAAGGAATATAGTAGCCAAATTCCAGAATTATTGGGTAAAGGAGAAAATACTGCAACTAGTTAGAAAATAACAAGTCAAATCTAAAAGAGACAGAGTCAGGAATACACAGGACTTATCATCTTCTACATTAGAATATTGTAGGGCTTGGGATATAATATTCCAGAAGACAGAGGAACTTGGATTACAAACAAGAATCAACTATCCAGAAAAACTGAGCATAATCTTTCAGGAGAAAAGATGGATGCTCAATGAAGTAGGGTACTTTCAATATTTCTTGGTGAAAAGACCAGATCTGAACAGAAAATTTGATCTTCATATAAAAGCTCAAGAGAAGCATAAAAAGGTAAACAGGGAAGAACAAAAAAAAACATTCTATCTAATAAGATTGAACTGTTTATATCCTTAGATGGGAAGATGATATTTATAACTCTTGAGAACTATATCTCTTTTAGGGCAATTAGAAGGAATATACATGGACAGAGGGGTATAAATCGACTGATGTGATGATATAAAAAAATTAAGGGAAGAAAAAAGGATTTTACTTGGAGAAGAGGAAAGGAAGAAGAAGAAAAGGGCAAATTGCTAAGAGGTGCAAAAGACCTACTACAGTAGAGGAAAGAATGGAGAAGATGAGCAATGTTTAAATCTTACTTTCATCAGATTTGGCTCAAAGAGGGAATAACATATACACTTGATTGGATATAGAAATTTATCTTACCCTATAGAGAAGCAGAAGGGGAAAGTGGAAAGAAAAGGGAGAGTGATGATAAAAGGGAGGGGAGAAGTAGGAGTGGAAAGGGGAATGAAAAGAGAAGGCAGATTGAGGGAGGCAGTGGTCAGAAGGAAAGCACTGGTGAGGAAGTACGGGGTGAAAGGAGAGAAAACTATATATAAACAGGGGGAAAATAGGATGAAGGGAAATAGTTATTAATCATAACTGTGAATGTGAATGGAATGAACTCTCCCATAAAGTGGAAGCAGATAATAGAGTGGATTAAAAAACAGAATTCTACAATATGTTGTTTACAAGAAACACATTTGAAGCAGAGAGATACACACAGAGTAAAGGTAAAAGGCTGGAGAAAAATATATTATGCTTCAACTGAAGTAAAAAAAAAAGCAGGGGTAGCAATTCTTATCTCAGACAAAACAAAAGTAAAAATAGATATAAATAAAAGAGATGAGAGAGGAAACTACATCTAGCTAAAAGTTATCATAGACAAGGAAGTAATATCAGTATTAAACATATATGCACCAAGCAGTATAATATTCAAATTCTTGCAGAAGTTGTGAGTTAATATTCAGCAAAAGCACACTAGTCAAGGACCTCAATCTCCTATTCTCAGAACTAGATAAATCTAAATAAACACAAAATAAGAAAGAAAGAAGTGAAGGATGTGAATATAATTTTAGAAAAGTTAGATATGATAGATCTCTGGAGAAAATTGAATGGGGACAGAAAGGAATATATCTTTTTCTCAGCAGTACATGGCATCTACACAAAAATAACAATGCATTAGGGCATAAAAACATCACAATAAATGTAGAAAGGCAGAAACATTAAATGTATTCTTTTCAGATCATGATGCAATAAAATATGTTTATTAAAGGACCATGAAAAGATAGACTAAAATTAATTGGAAATTAGATAAAGAGTGAGTGGGTGAAACAAAAACTACAGAAATAATCAATAATTTTATCAAAGAGAGCAAAAATAATAAGACAACATGCCAAAAATTTATGGGATGCAGCCAAAGCCATTCTTAGGGGAAATTTTATATGTTTAAATTCTTACATGAATAAAATACAGAAAGAGAAGATCAATGAATTTGGCATCCAACTAAAAGAAGCTAGAAAATGAAAAAAAATTAAAAATATGCTAATACCAATGCCAAATTAGAAATTCTGAAATTCAAAGAAGAAATTAGTAAAATTGAAATTAAAAAAGCTATTGAACTAATAAATAAAACTAAGAATTGGTTTTTATAAAATTAACCTTGGGCTAATTTGATTTAAGAAAAAGAAAGAAAATCAAATTATCCGTATCCAAAATGAAAAAGGTGAATTCACCATCAATGAAGAGGAAATTAAGGCAATAATTAGGAACTGTTTTACCCAACTGAATGCCAATAAATCTGATAATCTAAATGAAATGGATGGATATTTACAAAGCTATAAATTACTCAGATTAACAGGAGAGGAAATAAAATACTTAAATGATTCCATTTCAGAAAAAGAAGTTAAACAAGCAATGAATTAACTCCCTACAAACAAATCTTCAGGACTAGATGGATTTGCAAGTGAATTCCATCAAATATTTAAGGAACAATTGATTCCAATACCATAAATGCTATTTGGAAAAATAGATGAAGAAAGACTCCTACCAAATTCCTTAAATGACACAAAATATGATGCTGATACTGAAACCAGGGAGAACCAAAAAAGAGAAAGAAAATTATAGACCAATTTCCCTGAAAAATATTGATGCAAAATTTTTAAACAAAGTATTAGTGAAGAGATTACAGCAACTTATCATGTGGATAATGCACTATTACCAGATGAGATTTATACCAGGAATATACAGCTGGTTCAATATTAGGAAAACTCTCAGCATAATTCATCATTTCAATGACAAAACTAAGAGAAATTATATGATTATCTTATTGATGCACAAAAAGCTTTTAACAAAATACAAGACCCATTCCTATTAAAAACACTTAGACTGTGTAGGAATAAATGGAGTCTTCCTTAAAATGATAAGTAGCAGCTATCTAAAACCATCAACAAGAATTATATATAATGAGGATCAGCTTTCCCAATAAGTTCAGGAGTGAAAAAAGGATGCCAATTGTGACCACTATTTTTTAATGTACTAGAAATGTTAGTGTTAGCAATAAGAGAGAACAAAAAAATCAAAGGAATCAGAATAGGGAATGAGGAAACAAAACTATCACTCTTTGCACATGATATGATGGTATACTTAGAAAATCTTAGACAATCAACTATATAGATTGTTTTCTCCAGTAGAATGGTGAGGATCAAGGCTATTTTTAAAGATATTGTCTTTGTAACCTTAGAATTGGCCTATAGTAGGGGCATAGTAAAAGCTTTTGGTTGATCAATTGTGACAAACAATACATGCCACTGGACAGTGTTATTCTTTGACATTTATTAGAAGAAAGGAAGACAATACACAGGCTAATATTAAAGAGATAATTTCCTGCCATGCCTCTGACACTCATTATGTGTCCCTCACCTGCTGTATAAATTATTTATACAGAGAAAGATTAAAATTGGATTTAGAGATGGAAGGGACCTTAGAGGTCACAATGATTCTGTGATCCTGGTCTAATTTCTTGATTTTATAAGATGAGGAAACTGAGGTACATAGAGAGAAACTGCTTTGCCCAAGGTCACAGAGTTAAAAAGTAGTAATGACATGGTCTGAACTCTCGATTATGACTCCAAATATATTGCCCTTTTGATTGTCCCATCCTGATACTGTAGCCCACATATAATAATAGGTCAACAAATTATTGCAGCCCTGGGAATAATACAGCCTGATAGTGACAATGATATACTACTACTACTACTACTCCTTCTGACATATACTACAGTGAATCAGAATAAAGAGCCCTATACTCTTTTTTTTTGGGGGGGGGGGAAGCCATCTATGTGTAAAATGATCTATTTTGATTTCAATCTCTATTTCTGTTGTTGGATAAAAAGGAATGAAAGAAAAGTTCTTGCCACCAAAGCTTTAGCACCATCATATGGTTCTATATTTTATCAGTGGAAATGATATTAAAGAAGGGGTATAACCATCTGTTTTGCTGCTGTACCCTAGGGGCTATGAGACTTTTCTATCTGACTTTCCAGCTGAAACCTTCCATATGTATTGTTTATCTTGTTGGAATGTGAGTTCTTTGAGAGCAGGATTGTCTTTTCTCTTTGTCTACCCAGCACTTAGCACAGTGCTTTCTACATAGTAAGTTCTTAATGAATATTTCATTCACTTATTCAAAGTCAGTCAAAATACTTCACAAAAATGTTATTTTTTGATCCATACAATAATCCATCGGCATAGGCCCTATAATTTATAATTATTAATATTTCCATTTTATAGATTAGGAAAGTGAGACTCAAAATTGTTGAGTGATTTACCCATGGTCACAAAACTAGTAAATATAAGAGCCAAGATTTAAACCCATATCTTCCTGATGCCAGATCCAGGGCTGTATCCCCTCTATTAGATTGCCTCATTAATCTTTCTCTCTGAGTGCCTCAGGACAATTATGAACAGATTGTTCTTTCTTTGGGAGCTATAGGAATTCTGGAAAGAAAGGCTGTAAAACATAGAAGCAGAGAACCGCCCCATAGCCTAGGAGGAGGGCCACCTTTGGGGATGTTGGCAACTTTTCTTTGGTAGCTGGGGGATGACACTGTTTGAGGGAGCCTAGAAGGATCATAAGATGATAGATCAAGAACTGGGAAGGGCCTTAAAAATAATGCAATCAAATCCTCTTACCTAATAGATAAGGAAACTTGGTTCCAGAAAGATTAAATAACTTGGCCAAGGCAGTACAGCTAGTAAGTGGCTGAGTTGGAATGCCAGAACTGCAGGTCTCCTGCTTCCACATCTAGGGATCAATCCACAGCACTGGGACCCTAAGAAATAAGAAACAACAGAAGTCAGATTATTCCAATTGCATTCTTGGATCAAACCATTTCATCCCCAAAGGTTTGTCAAAGTTTATCTGTGAATAGGGACCATGATGTATCTCAGGCCAACATCCCTGAGGCTTTAGTGGGAAGCAATCTACATGGAGAAAAGATAATTTGCTTTGGTTTAAATCTTGATCTTTTGTTGTTGGAAAAAATAATAAAAGAAAAAAAAGAGCTCAAAAGTTACATCTTAACTTGAGTATCATGAGGGTCTATCAATTCAAGAAAACGTTTTCCTGATTAAATTAACCAACAGCTGCTTATTTTGGCTAAGTTGTCTGCCTTATTTAATCCCTCGAAGGGGAGAGAGGGCTCAGCTGGTCCTCAGAAGCTACCTTTTGAAAACAAAGCCCTAAATGTAGAACAGATGCATCAGGGGGACCTCATAATGGAAGGATACTGCCAACAAATGGTCATCAACTCTGTCCTATGAGCAACAGTCATTTTAGCATTGGGGCACCTCCCTGTTGGGCAGTTATAAAGAGAGAGCCTCAAAGGTAGATTTCTCTGGTAGTGAATGGCTCTTTGCCAGTTCGATCTGATTGTCTTCATATGTAAAAGTCTAAGCTAGTTGGCTTCAGTGAGGGGTAATATGGGGTAACGATGGAAAAAATAGATGTAGAGTCAGGAACATTTGGGTTGTACTCTCAGTTCTGTGACTCACTATTTGTGCCTGGAATAAGTTATTCCTCTGACTTTTGCTTTCCTCTATGGTAAATAAGGGATTATCATTCTGGCAGTACAGGGTTATTGTGAAAATCACATGAAAGAGTGTTGGTTAAAGGATTTTGTAATTTACAATCCTATATAAATGCCATTTCTTGTGATATAACTGTACCAGTCCACTGGCAGTGATAATTTCATTTTTAATGAATGAAGGATGAAAAATGGATGGAGTTGGTTATAGTATTCATAGGATCTCTGAGGTGAAAAGGACCATAGTAGCTATCTAGACTACTACATATCTGAACAAGAATCAATCAATCAATCAATAATCAATCAACAAACATTTATTAAGCACCTACTATGTGCCAGGCATTGTACTAAGTGCTGGGAATACAAAAAGAGGCAAAAGGCAGTCCATGCCCTCGAGGAGCTCATAATTCAATAGGAGAGACAGCATGCAAATAAATATATGCAAACAAACCATATACAGGATAATTTGGAAATAACAGAGGGAAGTAATTAGAATTAAGGGTTGGAAAAGGCTTCCTGTTAAAGACTGGATTGTAAATGGAGCTTAAAAGAAGCCAGAGAAGTCAGTAAGTAGTAGAGTTAAGGAGGGAGAACATTCCAGGCATTGAGATCATCCAGAAAAAAACGCCCAGAGTTGAGAGATCATGTGTCTTGTTCTCAAAACAACCAAGAGGCTGGTGCCCCAGGATCAAAGAACACGTGGTAGAATGTAAGGTGAATACACACACAAATATTTATATGTACATATGTGTGTATGTGTGCGTGTGTGTGTGTATGTGTGTATATGTGTATGTGTGTGTGTGTGACCATCAAATCTTTGTTTTTGAAGACCTGAAGTGGAGGGGAGCTCCACTGCTCTTAGACAGATCATTGTTTGAAATTTTTCCTTGCATAGGACCAAATCCATTTTACCTAACACTTCAGTTTTATGATCTTGACTTTCCTCTGAGGTCAAGTTGGACAAGTCTAATCTCTCCTCAACATCACAATCCTTTAAAAACCCAAAGACAGACATCATGACCCTGGTTCTTTTCTTCTGCAGCCTACATAATCCCAGTTCCTTTACTTGAGACTCAGGCATAATGGTCCTTCACCATCCTGATCTCCAAATTATGTATACTTTCCAGGTAATCAACACCCTTCCTAAAAGTTGTTGCCCAGAACTCAATAATACTCTGGGTGTGGTATGATCAGGCATAGAGATATGAATGTGATTATCATCTTCCCTCTTCCTGAATTTTTTGCTTCTCTTCATATATCTTATGATATCACTAGTTTGTTTTGGGCTCTCATGTCATGCTGTTGACTCATATTGATCTTGAGGTGCCTGAAAACCTTCAGATATTTTTTTTCTGGAAAACTACTGTCAAGTCACATATTTTCCATATTATACTTCTGAAATTGATTTTTCAAACTCATGTTAGCACTTTAAATTTATCCCAATTTAGTTTACTCTTATTAGACTTGATAGAAGGTCAAATTTTCAGTGGGGCTGAAAGTGTTTTCCAGTAGCTATTATGGTTCCCCATGACCTTTCAGAAGGCCCATGAGATCAAAACTACTTTTATAATACTATTAATATGTTTTAATGTCTAATACATAAAATACTAATAGATATAACCCACATAATCAAAAGTTCCTTGGGGGGTCATCAGTACTTCATATGAGCATAAGTCCTCCAACCAAATTGGAAGATTAAAAAAACTTTAAAGTAAAAATGTTTATAAAGTTCTAATATCCATAATACAAACAGGAGCTCTAACATCCATGATATAACAGGAGTTGATTGTAATATAAGAACAAGTAGCATTTCATAATAAATTAATGGTCAAACGATACAAACAGATAATTGGCAAAACAAGAAATCCAAGCTATTTACCACAGATGAAAAAAGCTCCAAAATTGTTAAAATTAGATATCCGAAAATTTAAACAGTATTGAATTTTATTTCACACAAATTAGTTGATTAACAAAGTTGGTAAAAAAAAGGAAAATAACATTTATTGGAGACTCTATAAGGAAATAGGAGCATTGATACACTGTGAGATGAGTTGTGAATTGGTCCAGCCATTCTGCAGAGCAATTTGGAAGTATGACCAAAAAGTTACTAACTGCATCATGTTAGAACAGAACAACAATCTGTTTTACTCTGTCCATTTCAGTAATACTCCACCTCTGTTCATGTACTGCATGACCAGTGATAACTCTGTTGGTCTATGCTCCAAAGAGATCAAAGAAAGAGGAAAATGATCCATAAATATTTATACTCTCTCTCTCTCTCTCTCTCTCTCTCTCTCTCTCTCTCGCTCTCTCTCTCTCTCTTTTTCTCTTTCTCTTTCTTTCTGGCTAAAAACTGGAAACGAATGGGGTCACTATTAACTAAAAATGACTGAACAGATTGTCACATGTGAATTTAATGAAATATTATGATACTATAAGAAATAGCAAAGGAATGACTTCAGCAAAATGTGGGAAGATTTGTATGAACTGATGCAAAATGAAGAAAGCAGCAACAGGAGAGCAATTTTTATAACACAGCTCTGTAAGGAAAAACAAATTTGAAAGACTTAACTCTGGCTAATGCAATGACCAGCCATGATTCCAAATGACTGATGATAATGATGATGTAGGTGTTCCATCTCCTGATAAAGAGGCAATAGACATAGGTTGCAAAATAAGACATTTTTAGACATGGCCAATGTAGGAATTTGATTTCCTCGACTATACATAATTGTTCCAGGGATTCCTTTTTCTTTTTTAATTGTTGGAGAAAGTACCAGAGAGAGAGGAAAGCTAGTAAGAGAATTGTTGCTGTGTGCTCCCCATCCCCCAGCAGCCTGATGGCTTCCAGGTCCAAAGACTCACCATTGGTGCTGCACTAAGTGAAGATGGTTGTTGGATTGTGGTCTCTGAATTCTTGAATTTCAGTGATCCAGTAATTTTAGCTTTCTCAGTAGCAGGAATTACAGGCTTCTGTTATTATACTTATTCTGCCATTTTTTTCTTCTATATTTTCCATTTATGGAATGGTGAGTTTTGGGTCCACTAATACTGATGGATCTTTTTCACATGAAACACAAAATCATGAAAATGGGGCTCAGGGAAGTCTTTCAGGAGGAAACCTGGTAAATTAAATGGGGAGTGGGATAGAGTCATAGGGTGTTGGAAACCCATTTGAACTGGCTCAAGTGCAACATCATTAAATTTTCAGTGAACATTTAAACCTCAGAAATATGAAAATGCCTTAGATAAGGGCTTCATTTATTGTTTCATCATTTGTCTAGACTTAAGAAAGTGATGAAGAAAATGTTAATAATGTAGACGGCCTTTTTTTCCCTGGAGGGCCAGTTGTTTGTTATTAACCAGCTCACTGCTGGATAGAGTTTAAAGATGAAGATTTTAGAGGTCACCAGAGAGGGGAGCCATTAGTCAAAACCGAGTTTGTTAATAGGGAGTCAAACAGCACAGTAGGACAGAAACTGGGGTGGAGCATTACTGAAATGGGTAGAGCTAAAGGTAGTATCAATCAAAGATTGTTGTTCTAAGCTGGAATGACTGAACAAGACTCTTGTCTTTCTCTCTGCTCTGTCCTCTTCCCCTAGCTTTTTGTTGACATGTGATGGCTCAGTTCTTTAACCAATTGTCTGCCAGAGCTTTGAGGGATGGGATATCAACCATTTACTTGGTAATGGGTGGGGGAATTGGTCAGATTTGGAATAAATTTACTGTAGGGGCAGACACAGCTGGATGGTGGGCACCCAGGTTACAGTATAGGGGCACTAGTCACTTGAGAGTTGTCAGAAACAGGTCTCAGGAGTAGTCACATTCTACTTTATGTTTTTCCTGAGACCATCCAATTGATCGATCAATCAATCAACTGATCATTAAGCACTTAGTAATGTCTATTATGTCAGGCACTGTCCTAGGCACTGAGATAAAAAAAAAAAACAGTTTCTGTTGTCAAGGTTCAAAGAATAAGGTTTGGATTTGTGATTTTATTGATATAGGATATACCAGGATGAGAAGACTCCCTTGATCAATGCAGAGTGGCACCTGTTCTGCAACTGATAGCCAAAGAGGGTCAACTGATAGAATGCAGAATGGGAGTAACTATCTATATAGCACCTACTATATATGTGTAGCACCTACTATGTGCTAGGTAGTGTACTACAAGTATTATCTCATTTGATCCTCATAACAACAATAGGAGGTAAGTACTATTATTATTACCATTTTACAGTTGCAAAACTGAGGCAGATAGAGTTGAAATGACTTGTCCAGGGTCACATAGCTAGTAAGTGTCCAAGACAGGATTTGAACTCAGTTCTTCCTGACTCCAGGCCCAGTGCTCCATTTACTCTTCCACTTAGTTAAAGGACCCACAATCAATAATTGTCAAAGCTGGGCCTTGATTTCATTTCTTCACTACAAGGCAAGCCCTCTACCCACTAGACTCAAGTTGACTTGGACCCATATAAGTACATAAAAAGAAA
>CM053589.1:173891071-173909573 GCA_028646515.1 Pseudochirops corinnae | reverse complement strand
ATTTATTTATTTTTTATTATTTATAGTGAGTCTAGAAACTAGGAATGTGAAATGAAAGAATACAGAAAACTCCCTGATCTATTCTTCATTTCTCTTCTTCTCAAACTCAGCTGCATTTCTCCCCAAGACAGCAAAAAATCAGTCTTTGAAATAAGGTTTTCCTCTGAAACTGCCAATGCTTCTTTGAGCACAAAGTCTTTTTCTTTATCACCAAGATCAGTTCTAAGGTAAATCACTTAGGCACAATATTCTATCAGGTTCAGCTAGAGAAAAGAAATTGAGCTAAAAATGATGACACTGACCAGACTTCGAGTTGTTTTCAAGAGGAATAGGAAAGCACAGTTTTGTTCTGAGGAGTTGTGAGCCAAGGTATGTAGGAAACGTGTGTGTCCTGGAACTCTCATTTGAACCTGAGTATTTGGAGAGGGAAACACAAATGTTTCCCTAGGCAGGATGGAAAGCAGTCCTAGTAGCCCCTCCTTCCAATTCCTCTAGATAAGAGAGCCTTTCTGCATTCCCTTCAGAGAACTGACTTGCCTTTTCATGGCTGACAGGTTTACATGGCACCACCATCCTTCACGTTCTGCTTGGTGGATTAGCACACAATGCAGAGACTGACCTCCAGATGCTGGTGAGGCAAGGGTTACATTTTCTAAGGACCTCTTCATATTCTATCCTCTCAGAGTTGTCCCTAGGAGAGAAATGCTTCAATATGTGCTGACGAAGGTTAGGGTGGAAGGTGTGGGGTTTATTGTTCAAGACAAATCCAGCAACCATATCTGATAAAGTAAACCAGATGTTTTGGTTTCGCCATGTCTCCTAAGACAAGGGTCATACTTGTATAATCCCCTTTCTGACTCCTGGAGAGAATTCTTTGCTTCTTTGTTGCTAGCCCTACTTGGTCATCATTTCACTGTTATTAGCAATCAATTAGTTATTTTAAGATCCTCCTACTTTGCAAGCTTCTTGAGGGCAAGAGTATACATGCTTTATTTTATGTTTGCATTGTCAATGTCTCCTGCACCATGTCCTACTGCACAGTAGGAAAAAAAAGTTTTAAATTGAATTGAACGGAAATCTAAGTCATTGGTTTAGAAGCATTCCAATGATTCAAACGCTTAATTCAATTGCCATAGTAACCTTTTTAAATTAATTAATTAATTTTTAGTTTTCAACCTTCATTTTCCTAAGATCTTGAGTTTCAAATTTTCCCTCCTGCCCTCTTCTCCCACTTCCACAAGAAGGTGTGCAATCTGATGTAGATTCTACTTATGTATTCATATTAAACATAGTTTTACATTAGTCATGCCATAGTAACCTTGAGAATAGGATGGGAGGACATTCATTAAACACCCACTATGGGCCAAGCACTATGCTAAGTGCTTTATCTTATTTGCTAATTACAATCACATAATAATCATCAAGAAGATGTTGAGAGAGATATCATGGTACAATAGAAAGATTTTTGGAGGGCCAGGGTTCAAATCCTGAACTTGCTAAATTGCTTAATTTTTCTAGCCTCAGCTTCCATAGTTGTAAAATGATGGAGTTGGCTTGTCTTTCCAGTGGGGGTGGGTGATGAGGGAGGAAGAGAAAGAATCTAGAATTTAAAGTTCTATAATCAAATGTTAAAATATATATATATGTGCATATACATATATTATTAGTATTAACTACATGCAACTGGGAATTAAGATATACAGGTACTGGGGTAGGGAGATACATCTTGCCCTACTGGAAAGTCAGAGGCGTGATGGGGGAGGAGATAGAAGAGAGCAGATTGGGGGAGGGGTTATACAGTGGGATGGCTGTGTTGGGGTGGTGGGTGGGGGAAAGGTGGGGAGAAAATTTGTAACTCAAAATCTCATGGAAATGAATGATGTAAACAAGAAAATGGATAAATGAATAAAAACAACATCAACAACAACAAATGATGGAGTAGGACTAGATATCCTCTGAGGTCCCTTCCCATCATGGATCTATGAAGCCACAGGCACCTTGTTTATTAGCTTTTCAGGTGAGCAGAACTGGGAGCATGAGTTAATATTTTAGATCAAAGAGGATCCCAAAAGTTTGTATTAGACTGAAACAACAAGTAAAATCTAGTGAGGTGAAATTTAATAGGGATAGATATAAAACCTTACACTAGGCTTCAAAAAAATCACAACTATGATGTGGGTTGGAGATGGGGCTAGATAATAGTTAATAGTGGATATGGAAAAAGGGAGAATGAAAAGTTTTAGTGCATTGCAAGCTTAATATGAGTCCACATGGCAATGTGGCACCCAGCACACATAGTGCAATCCACACACTTCATTGAGGGAGTCAAAGTACCCACAAAACTGGAGACCACCTCCCCATCTGAAATGTTGGGGATGCTGTTGAGTTTTTGTTTCTGTTGTTGCTTGTCCTTCATTCTCAAAGAAGACCAATTATATCAGGAGTTTTATTCAGGGACAGCATGGAATAGATAGCCTCTGAGGTCTCTCCAATTCCAAGGTTCTATGATTCTAAACCAATATTGTAATGTGGCATAGCACTAGGACTTCTAGAGGTAAAACATGAGTGGAGAACCGGGCTTAGAAAGAGATAGACTTGAGTTCAAGTCCTGCCTCAAAAATTAGCTATCTGAATCTTGTTAAGTTACTATTGGCCTCAGTTTCCTCAGATGAAAAATGGAGATCATAATAGCACCTACCTTATAAGGTTGTTGTAAGGATCTCTCACATGTTTAATAAGATCTATGATCTCATTAATTCAAAGGTTCTCTGCATATAGAAAACCTTCTATGCCTACCCATGTCCATTTTCCTCAAATATTTTTCACAGAAGGTCCATTATATGTGTTGAAAGCCATCTTTTAATTCTCCTAGAGTTGTAAGGGCATTAGCAGAATACTCTGGCCATACATCTGTCGCTCCTTTCTCTCTCAACATAGCCAACCCCTATTGTCTTCATGACATAGTTTCTTGATAATATTCTTCATCCCTATTCTTCTTCAGAGTTCCTTTTTTCTTATGTTCCTGCCTGCTCAGATGTACCATGAGCCTTCACATGGCCCTCTGTATGAAATCCATCATTAGTTCTTTGAGGGCACTGGTGTTCTTTGTCTCTCTTTTATATAGACAGAGAAATAGATAGGAATGGCACTAGAGAAAACAAATATGGGAAAAACAACCAGATTGGACCAGTTATGTAGTGGAGATCCATGTTGGAGACAATATAGTTGTGAAGATCTTAAGAGAACTGTATACAAGGTACCTGTAGGAGGCAAAGCTAGTAAAGGTAATGAAAAAAAATCTCAGACTTTATTAATGGCAAAAAATGGTGACCAAGAAACCATTAATAACAACTGAACTATATGTCTTCTCTCCCTTCTAAACAATTACTTTTTGTGAGAAGGCATCTTCTATGAAGGCATTAGAAGACAAATAGGTTCTCACAAGCAATATGTGACAATGAAATAGTTTTACTATCTCACGATTAATTGAAAGATGGAAGACTGTGAGATCTCATTATGCTTAGTATTCAATGATTACCAAAAAAAGAGCATTTGATTTGGTGCACCAAAATACAACCTTGAAGACTCTTCTCCGGCAAAGGATCTCACACTCATACGTGATAATCATTCAGAATTTCTTAGAAGATGTGATAACCAAAATTCCCTTCTGATAATAAACATCAGCTAAGGGATAAAGCAGGAAGATGCACATTCAGCAAAGGTATTTGGCACTGTCACGCAGAAGGCACAGCCAGAGCCCAGATTGAGGAGAGATGCCTGTTGAGGGTGAGGTCTTTCGGATGTTCTTGTTTGCTTATCACATTGTGGTGATGGCATCAAGCTATAAAACAGTGCAGAGTCTTCTGGAAAAGATCTGAAATCACTCTGAGAGGCTTGGCGTGTCCATCCAGAAAGGAAAAGTGAAATGGATCAAAAATGTCCATTGCACAGAATTCAACATGCATTTGGATGGCTACCTAATAGAGTTTGGTAAGCAATGAGTTTACCTCAGACAGATGGAAGAGATGGATAGCCAACTGGGTTCAAAGCAGAAAAGAAAGGAGAAAGCTGGCTTGCTTCTGAGAAGTTACAAATGTATTTTACTGACCTCAAGCTTTCCACGACGGGGAAAAACTAGCTAATATTTATACAGTGCTTACTATGGGCCAGGCACTGGGCTAAGAACTTGGCAATTATTATCTCATTCGATTCTCAAAAAACCCTAGGAGGTAGGTACTATTATTATCCCCATTTTACAGATTAGGAAACTGAGTCAAACAGAGATCAAGTGATTGGCCCAGGGTCATACAGCTAGTGTTTGAGAGCAGATTTGAACGGAGCTCTTCCTGATTCTAGGTCCAGCATTCTATTCATTGGGTCCCCTAGCCACCACAAAGACCCATGTTGAAAAAAAGGGACCTTGATTATATTATCTGATATGTAGGTTAGCAGATGGAAAAAAAATGGAGTTTCAACTTGTCTAAAACCATTTTTATTATGCAAGAGCTTTCACGTAATTTTAAAAAATCAATTGCCCTTATTGAATTCATAGGCAGTAAGTAAAGAATGAATAAGTAAATTAAAATTGCTTTCATTTGCATAAAAAATTTTTGGTTTATTAAGCTTGATTTTTTTCCTTTTGAAACATTTTGTTATCTTTTATATCATGTCTAGTTTTAAAACTATCTTCCTCATCCCTACCCTCCCAGGGGACAATATCTTATAATGAAGATTTTAGAAAGAAGAAAAAATATCAAAATTAACCAACATATCAAAAAAGTCTGACATGCAGATATGCATGACATTGTATACATGTCCACACCTATTACTCTCCATCTCTAGAAATAAGGGTAAGTGTAAGGGGGAAGGAAGAAGGAGAGGTGTTGTCTCATAGCTGAATTGCTCTTCAACAGAAAAATAAACCAATATAAACTTGATAAAAATTTTCATAGGTGTTTGGGGTTTTGGTATGTTTTTAAAATTAATTTTAAAAAAAGTTCACATCAATGAATCAAATTTTTATCTTTATTTGGAAAGGTCCCATCTGCCAAGCACCAGGGAAACATATGGTCTGCTTATTTCCAAATGTGTATCAGGGAATTTAAGTGCTGTGGGGCTGAAGAATAGAAGTACAGTAAAATGGAACAGAAGCAAGAAACTTTTGGTATAGGTTTTTAAAAATTAACTATTATGAGAGAATATTAGAATAGGAAGACATACACAGTAATGGGTCAGTGCATTCAGTGAGAAACTGTCATAGACATTGGCTATACTCCACAACAGGAATCCAATCTACCTCCCCAGCCTTATTTCATAAGACTTCCTTTGATGCACTTTACATTCCAACCAAAATAGACTTAAAAGCTATTCCATAAACTGGACATGCCATCCCTGGCCTCCATGCATTTTCTCATGTCCTCCCTATGTCTCCCTATAATGCACTCCCTCCTCTGCTCAGTCTTTCAATATCTTTCTATCAATTCAAGTGGCATTTCTACCAAGAAATCTTCCCTTATTCTCCAAGTCCCTCCAGTTGAAAATGTTCCCATCATTCTCAAACATTCCTAGGACCTGATATTTGACCTCATCTTAAGAATAGCAGTGCTTAATGATTACATAATGGTTTCACATTTGCAAAGCATTTTACATACATGATCTTAGTTGGGCCTCACAACAATCCTCTGAGTAGGAGTTTTTGTTATCCCTATTTTATGAATAAGAAAAATGAGGTTGAAGAGAAAAGTGACTAACCCAGAGTCACTTGGCTAATAACCATGTGAGGTGGGATTTGAACACAGGTCTTAGGGACTTCAAGTACAGCATTCTATTTACTACACCATCTAGCTCCCTTCTTTGACCCGCTTTCTTCACTGTTATGTATTATTCTTGTTCATGATTGTATTATACTCCCAGACTATAATGCAAATTCCTTGAGGACAGGCATTATTTTGTTTTTGTCTCTGTATTCATGTTACATCACACACAGGGGACATTTAATAAATACTTGCTAGTGAATTAAGTTGTAATGTGAACAACTAAGTAGAAAATGATGCCAAAGACTAGAACTTAGATTTCTGAAGTCCAAAAATATAAACCAATGAACTTGATTTTTAATTCCTGAAAAATTCTAGAGGGTATTATTAAAAGGATGATTTGTGGGCACTTAGGGAGAGAAGCAGAGACCACCTTGAGTCATCATGGCTTCCCTAAGAACAGGACATGGTAGGCTATCATAGTTGTTAAATTGGTAGATCAGAGGAATGTTGGAGATACAAACTATCTAGATTTTAGCAATGTATTTGATGAAGTATTTTTTTTTTGTCATGGAAAAGAAGAAAAAAATGTGGGTGTACAATTTTGCAGTTAAGGTCATTCAGAATTGGTGGAATGATCTGATTCAGAGAAGAGTCCCTAAAGATCCCATATCATCTTGGAGGATAGCCACTAGTGGAGTTTCCCAGGGAATTGTCTTTGGTCCCATGCTCTTTATCAATGACTTGAATGAAGGTCTAGAAGCCATACTTATCAAGTAGGCAGATGATGGGAAAGTTGAGAGGGAGAGAGATAACAAGTAGGATGATAGAATCAAAATGCAAATATATTTTTTCAGATTACAAGAAAAGGTGAAATCTAATGAAATAAAGGTTAATAGAGATCAATACAAAGTCCTATATTGTAGTTTTAAAAACATCAGTTATCTAAGTATAGGAAAGAGATGCAACTAGAAATAATTCATTTGAAAAAAATTGGGGGTGGGGCAAGTGATGTGTAAATTTTATAAATTTACAGTGTGGTAGGCCATCATAAAAGCTAACAAGATCTTTGTCTGAATTAAAACAGTCACTGTATTCAAAATGAGGCAGATGATAATTCCTTTGTGCTCTATGCTGGTCAGACAACATCTAGAATATTGTTTTCTGGACATTAACAAATTTAAATGCATTCAGAAGCCAACCAGGATGCTTGGTGGACTTGAGACCATACCATATAACAATTACCTGAAGGAAACTGGGGATATCACTCTGGTATTTTTGCCTTTCTTTGTATCCCTCAGCACACTGTTTTATACATAATAAATGCTTAATTAATGCTTGTCCCAAGCATTGATTGAGAACTGATTGAGATTTGATTGAGAAGAGGATGCTTAAGGGAAGAAAGGAATGAGAGCCAATTTCAAGTATTTGTAGAAGTGTTACATGAAAGAGGCAGTAGACTGTACTGTTCGGCATGGGGCAGACCTAGGAGCTATGACTCAAGTTTCTGAGATCTATCTCAGTTCTTGCCAAGGAAAAGATCCCTGACAATAAAAGTTATCTAAAAATGAAATGTTCTGCACTGAGAGGTGGAGGTTTCCCCCATGCTGGTGGCCTTCACTTGGGGAATGTATGACCACTTGACAAGGATGTAATACAAAGAGATCTTGCTTAGGTTTGGTTTGTGCTAGAAAGTGTCTGGGAATACCATGTCAATTCTGAGATTCAATAACTCTATCTTGGGTGAAAAATTATGAAAGGTTGGTATTATTTCCTTGCAACAATCAATCAATCAACAAAAAATTATGGAACTCCTACTATGTGTTAAAGATTGGGGATACAAAAAGCAAAAAGTCAACTCATGAGCAGCTCACATTTTAATGGGGGAGATGGAGAAGACAACATGCAAACGACTGTACGAACAAGATATAGCCAGGATAAAGGGGAAACAATCACCAGGCACTAGAATTCAGAGGGACTGAGACAGGCTCCCTGTAAATTGTCAAATTTTATTGGGACTGAAAAGAATTCAGGGCAGACAGTAGGTAGAGATGAGGAGGGAGAGAATCCCAACTATGAGCAGCAGCCAATGAAAATAGCCTGAGAAAAGCTTCCTCCACAACTCTTGGTGACTCAGGATTGACTAACCAAAGGAAGAGCTATTTGTCCTAACATTTCCAAAACAATATTTAAGGGTTATGGGCATATATATACTGTGAGACCAGCCTTTGTTTAGCACTGTAAGACTAGATCCTGTGGAGAACACACTATTTGGTGAGTACAGATAATTTGATGCCACAATGGAGTCAGGGAGATACATGAGACATATTTGGACTTCCTTCTGCTTTATCCCCCTTGGCTGCCTCCACAGCTCTCCTGCTGCTTCTGCTGCTGTTGCTGCTGTTGCTGCTGGGAGATTTCTGATTGGGCTACCTTAAACTAGGATTTACTTCTACCTACATAATGGAATTTCTTTTATAAATTATTCTTAACATGAACTTCTTTTTAAAAAGATGATGAATACTAATGCTCTTGTTTGTCTTTGAATCCATTGTAAGTTTGAGAGTTTCATTCTTTCCAAAGGCTCCAAAATATTCCTGAATTTTATCTTCTGTAGTTTCTGGAGTAAGTCCTCTAACAGAAGTCCTCTTCTTGACAAGATCTTTCATCATGACCCTGGCCTTTTAAGGATCAGTTGCTCATCCATATAACCTGTATTCTTTCTTTTCCAAAGCCTCATCAACATTAGTAGATTCTTTTATTTTTGAGGGGGAAGGCAAGGTAATTGGGGTTAAGCGACTTGCTGAAGGTCATACAGCTAGTAAGTGTGTCAAGTGTCTAAGGTCAGATTTGAACTCAGATCCTCCTGACTCCAGGACTGGTACTCTATTCACTGTGCCACCTAGCTTCCCCCAAATTCTTTAAAGATCATAATCTCCAAACCTTTTGATTTTGCTGTGTTAGGACCCATCTTTATCATGCCATTAACCACCTCACCCAAACTAGTGAAACAGTCTTCTATCACAACTGAAACCTCCTCCAAAAGTTTTCTCTGTATCTTCCTCATTCTTGATGCTATTGATCCAATGTCCTTCTGTCCTATTCTGTCTCCTAGCTGGAGTTGAAATGGACACCATCTAGGACCAGTATCAATATACCATGGGTACTAACATGAGTAGCAAGCATTGGTAAAGGTATGAAGGCTGATTTAGTGTGCCAGTGATTGTCAGAATTATACCATCTAAGCTGGCCCCTGATTCCAATGTCCATAGTGGAATGCTTTCCCCTCTGCGTTTACCTTGTCTATATCCTACGTCCATTTATTAATGTGCATATCATCTCTAGCACATACACTTCTTGATGGCAGGGACTGTTTCTGCCTTTCTTTATCTACAGTGCTTAGCACAGTGCCCTGCATATAGTAACTGTTTGATAAATGCTTATTTACTGACCAGTTGGCTGGCCATGACACGGAACATTTCTAATTCAGGAAGCACTGACAGACAGTGGAAAGGAATGAACAAAATGCTGGAATTTTACTTGAGATGTCTGGGTTTCAATCCTGCTTCATATTTTCTATCCATGTGATCAAAAAACAATGCATTGAATTCCTTCCAGTTTGACTTATTATTTGGCAACAAAAATACCACTAATCATGTCATCTACCCCATAGAGATGTTATACACACACACACACACACACACACACACACACACACACACACACACACATACACATACACATATGTATATAAAGTACTCTTTAAATCTTAAAATGCTCTTCAGATATCAGCCAGTCAGTCGATAAACATTTATTATCTACCTCCTATATGGCAGGCCCTGTGCTAAGTACTGAGGACACAAAGAAATAAAAAAATACTCTCTACTCCCAGGAACATTCATTCTAATAGGGGAGACAACATTTGTATGCCCAGGGACATACAGGGGACATACAGAGTATATAAAGATACTGAGAAAGGAGAAGGTGTTGGTAGCTGGAGGGGCAGGGAGAGGTTTCTGCAGAAGGTACCATTATTATTAGGCAATGTAAAAATGGCCCTTTTTCTATCAGCGTATCTGGTGAATTTTCTATATATTGGTAGAAACAAAGCTTGTCTTCAGCATACAATACATGCTTCTCAGCTTCTATTTCATAGTCTATGGCTCAAATCAGCCCTTTGTGTAAACTTTGGCTCCCTAATGACATAACACCCTTTTCTGCTCTTTCCTAACATTTCTGGGGCTTTGGATTGCTGCTTCCAAGTCCCCCAAAGCAGGATGCAGCCAGAACGGGACACAGTTACATGCCCCCGATCACACAGTGGTTTTGTTTAGAATGTGAATTTTAATCTGTAATTGACAGGGTAATGTAAGAGGCCTCAGATGGCTGTGGAATCCATACTGACTTCCATCTGTACTATCTTGCCAAGACAGATGATCCTGTTGACAGGGGCCCCTGATTAGAAACAAAGATAACCTAGTTTTACAGATGATTATCCTTTTTTTATGATTTGTACTAAAAGGAAAGCAGATCTCCTCTGTTCTTCAGTTCCCTGTCTCTCCATCTGACCTAAATATGGCAGAAGGCCAACTCCTGCAGCACCTGAACTATTTTCTTCTGGAGATTGAGCATGGATATATTTTTCAACTATCACTCTGTCAGAAATATCTGTGGTGGAGTATGGAAGCATGATTGGAAGCTAGGGCTGGAAAAGCCAAGGCATGGCTAGGTATATGAAGTCAAGCAGTCAGAGTATGAGCCAACTGAAGAGGTGTCTAGTAGGGAAGGATAAAGACAGAGCTGTAAGACTGATATCAAGAAGGAAGCCAAGGGCCGGGGAAAATGGGAAACTCTGAGGTCAAAACAAGGCAGAAATCAATGAAGCAATCCATAAGCACTTATTATGCAGCTAGGATATTTCAGGCACTATGCTAGGCATTTGGGGATACAAAGACAAAAATGAGACGGTGCCTGACCTCAGGGCACTTACACTCCACTGAGGGAGATGACAGATCCATATAGAAATTAATGCAAAGTAAATACTGAGCAGAAGCAAAGTAAAGGTGGATGAGAAGACACTAACAGCCGAGGGAAACAGAAAATGTCTTATGAAGGTGATACTTGAGCTGAGACGTGAAAAAAATAACATATAACCTAGGGAATCCAAAAGCTAGAGGGGTGTGTGTGTGTGTGTGTGTGTGTGTGTGTGTACATTCTAGGCACAGGGAGTAAGTAGTTAGTGAGAAGGCCAAGAGAACTAACATGGGCCTCAGAGACGAAGGGACATTATACAGACACTGGAGGGCATAGGAGAGTAACCGGTCATAAGCCAGATAAGCACTCACTAGTCAAGAAGTACACTAGAGGGCGCTGTGCTCTAATAATAATAATAATAATAATTACAGCTCGCATTTCTATAGTATCTGCTTCTGTGCCAGGCACTATGCTAAACACGTTACTAATATTTTTTCGTTTGGTCCTCACAACAACCCTGGGAGACAGATGTTATTATTTTTCCCATTTTACACATCTGAAAACTGAGACCCATAGAGGCTAAATGATTTGCCCAAGGCTACACAGTAGAAAGTGCCTGAAGTCTGTTTTGAATTCAAATCTTCCTGAGTCCGGGCCCCATACTCTTTCCATTGTGCCACCTAGTTGGAATTGGGTGAGAGGGAGCTGTATGTTGCTGGCATCCATCGCTCCACTGAGCTTTCAGGTCATTTGTACACTATTCTATCTCTACTTAAGCCATCATCTCAACCTCCTTTTTCCAGGACTATTTGTCTCCACCCCAGGACCACCCTTGGTTCTGATAGGCTAGTTTGGGCATCATCTTGTACCCAGATCCAGGCCATTTCCATGCCAAACTGTACCTGCCTACTAGTTTTCCAGCTTCCCTATATTTATGGTCTTCCTTTATTAGAATGTAATCTTCTTGAGGTCAGGACCTGTATCAGGGGTGAAGAACTTGTGACCTCAAGGCCACATGTGGCCTTCTTTGTCCTCAAGTGTGATCCTTTGACTGAATACAAACTTCACGGAACAAATCACCTGAATAAAAGGATCTGTTCTATAAAACTTGGACTCAGTCAAAAGGTCTCACCTAAGGACCTAGAAAGCCACATGTGGCCGCAAGGCCACAGGTTCCCCACCCCTGGTCTGTATCATTTGTTTACCTTTGTATTGCTAACCCCTAGTTTAGTGCCTGGACAACACAAATTTTTAATAAAGCTCTATCTCCTTATCTCTCTCTAGACTCATCATTCTCTATATCCCCTAGTTCCTTGTGTTTTCCATACTCTGAACCTTTCCTTCTGTCAGATTTCAATAAACAGGCAAAAGGCAGAGGGATTGTCAGTTTGGCTAAATTTCAGTGCTCGCCAACTATTCTGGCAAAAATTCATGCTAGAAATCACTCCACTACATAACTCCAAATTGAATTAATTGTATATTACAGGTACCCCCCCACCTAAACCCCCGGCACACACGCATAATATACCCCCATTCATGAGCTACCAAAACCCGGTAGTTAGCAAAGTGGCACACATTTATTAGATTTTTTTTTTTTATTTTATACCAGTGGGTATAGAAATACTAGGTGATTGTACTTCAGTGGTCAAGGAGGCCAGAGAATTGTTATTTTCTTCACTTTGTGGTTCTGGTGTGTCCTTATGACCTGCAGCAAAGAAAAGTAAAACACCCAGATAGCTGTAAAGAAGATGTTTCTAATATTCTAATAAAATAATTTGTTATTGTCAAGTCTCCTTGGGAGGAAGGGGTTCATCTGCTCAGTATTATGGGACTATGCTTATCCTTCTGTATTGAGTCTGCTCATCTTCTATGAACATCCAACTAATACTTTTAAGTTTCTACCACGTGTAAAGTGTTATAGAATATGTTAGGGAAATTTAAAGACAAATCAGTCAAGGCTTCTGATCTTAAAGAACTTGTGATCTAAGAGAGAAGGGAAGATACACAGGAAAATAACTATTGAAATAGAAGTAATACGTGCCTGTGAGACCTGAACAAGGTGGAATGAGCATACATGGGTGGAATGAGAATGGGTGGAATAAGAAAAACATCTCGGAGCATGTGGAATTTGATTTAACCTTTGGAAGAGAGAGAAAAATTAAATAGGAGAATATTAAAGGGGTTAAGAATGATTAGACCGCAGTGAGGGAGGCTGTAGATTACAGACAAGCTTAGGGAATGTGAGGTCATCAGGTTTAGTGGAAGCCCAGACTATGGAATTGTTGTGGATCTTGAGTGTCAGACCAAGGAGTTTAGACCTTTTCATTATGCTGTTGTTCAGTTGTTTCAGTTGTGTTCAACTCATTATGATTCCATTTGGGTTTTTTTTTTTTTTCTTAGCAAATACAATGGAGTAGTTTGCTGTTACCTTCTCCAGCTCATTTTACAGTTGAGGAAATTGAGGCAAGGGTGAAGTGACTTACCCAGGGTCACATAGCTAGTAAGTGTCTGAAGTCAGATTTGAACTCAGGAAGATGAGTCTTCCTGACTTCAGGCCCAGTACTCCATCCATTATATTACCTAGTAGTCCCATTATTAAAAGCAATTAAAGATTTTTGTTCAGTGAAATGACATAATGAGTTTTGTGCATTAGGAAGACCCAACTTGTAGTAGTATGTAGGATAGGCCAGACAGGAAAAGATTGGGATAAAGAAGGTTCTTTAAGAGATAATTTCATATCAGATTGCCCACTGTCTTGTGGAGAGGCAAGGGGAGGGAGGAGGAGAAAATTTAGAGCTGAAAATCTTATGGAAGTGAATGTTAAAAACCAATAATTTTAGAAAAGAGACAATTTCATAGTGCAAGTAAATGAAGGGAGGTAAACTCAAGGCAGTAAGAATTGAAAGAAGGCAGATGTGAAAAACATAGTAGAGGTGAAACTTGGTGACTGATTTCATGTAGAGGCAAAAAAAGAAGCAAAGATAATTCCCAAGCTAGAGACATATATGATTGCATGAGTGGTGGCGCCATGAATAGAAATAAAGATATTTGGAAGATGACAAATTTTAAGGGAAAGATATTTTCTATAGACCCATTGAATTTAAGCTGCAGAAACCACCTCTAGCTGGAGTTATCCAGAAGGCAGTTGGAGGTATTTCTCTGAAGTTTAGGAGGGATATCAGTAGAGAAGATGTAAATTTGGGAATCATTCACAGAGAGATGATAGGAAGCTTCAGGAGAGTCAACGAATATCATCAAAGGGAATAAAAGGGAAAGGAAAAGGAAAAAAAAGAAAAGACAATTGAGGATGGAGTCTCGGGAAATTCTATATTAAGGATTCAGGAGGAGACTGAGCCAGGAAAGTAGTTGGAGAAGGAAAGAACACAGAGTGGGAAGTAGAGAATAAAAGAAGACAAAGACATGGAAACTATATAAAAAAGCCCATATAGTAGAGGACTACTTATAATGGAGGCCAGGAGAAGGGTAAGGAAAGTGAATGATTATTTATTATGTCCATGATGTTCCAAGCCCTGTGCTGAGAAATTTTACAAATATCATTTCATGGATAAGTGGACTTTACCAGCCCTCTTGGATACTGTCATGGGTTACTTGGATAGGACAGGCCAATGGGAAGAGGAAGGTTTGTCTGGCAATGTCTCCAAAGATGATTATCTTTTAAGGGAGTCTAGTGGACTGTTTGAATGTGTTTCTATATCTGTTTATGTCCTGCAAAAAGTGAGTCTGCCTCATCTTATGAATTTTCTGGACAGGGTGAAATAGAGACTGTGCAATATCTCATGTATTTACTGTGTTGAGAGCCTATGTAGGAGCTGGAGACCTTGTTATAAACCTTTGGGGGAACCTAGACTTTAGATATTTTTAAATTTGATTTTGGAAACTTCCCTGGAGGAAATTCTGGTCTGGAGTCAAAAAGCTAAACAGAGAGAAATTGACCTTCCCCACCCCCCATTGGAGACAGGTGCCCAGGCTCAAATGTAGTCTGTGAGAGCCCAGACACTTTGGGGGATAGGTGGGTCTGGATCATGGGTTCCACAAATATCACTGCTAACGCTGAGGCCCTCAGTCATGGCCCTCTGCATATGATACAACATTGGCTTTTCTCTGTCATTTGCATTCAACAAAAACAGCGGCCACAAGTCAGGATGACTATCAGAAGACATAATGTCAGCAAATTATAGTGTTTCTCTGAGCACAAACAATATATTGCTAATTTTAAGAGTGACGACCACTGTGGGGCCTCTCTCTTAGTTATTGCTGGCAAGATTCTTGCCAGGGTCCTGCTTCATAGGTTGATACTTCACCTGGAAGATGGTCATATACGCAAAAGCCAGTGTGACTTCAGAAAGGGCTGGAGAATGGTTGATATGGTGTTTGATGGAGAAATGCCAGGAGCAAAACAGATGTGTACACAACACTCATTGATATGACCAAGGCCCTTGATATTGCTAGTTGTGAAGTTTTTTGGAAAATTGTGGCATAATTCAGTTGCTCAGAGCAGCATTGGACAATGGTCTCACACTTTCCCAGACCTCAGTGGAATGAAGTAGGGATGTGTGCTTTCTTTCATACGTTTTAATATGTTTTCTCTGATGTTGTTGGTAACATCAATGAGCATGAAAATGTCACCAAGGTCAGCTACAGCACTGAAAATTATTTAACTTGAAAAGGCTACAAGTCAAGACTGAAGTAGAGGGAGATTTGGTGCATGACTTTTTGTTTGCAGATAATTATACACTCAGTGCAGCCTCTGAGGCTGAGATGCAACAGATCATGGATGGTTTTCTTCTCCTTATGTTAATTTTGGCCTAACAACACCCAGAAAATACAGGTTCCACACCAGCCAGCACTACATAACTCAAGTATGGAACCATTGGTTATATCAAATTGATAAATTTTGAATACTGTGGATAAGTTTGCTTAACCTGAGAGTATACTTCTAGAGATGTACACATAGATGACGAGGTTGACATGCACATTGCTAGAACTAGCTCCCTGTTTGGGATATTGTAAAGGACAGTGTGGGAGAGAGGATGTATTAGACTACTTGCCAAATGGAAGATCTGCAGAGATGTTGTGCTGACCTCATTGTTGTATACACATGAAACCTGGACAGTATATCAGAACCATTCTAGCAAACTGAATTGCTTCCATTTGATTTCTCTTCAAAAGATTCTGAAGCTCACCTGGAAAGATAAGATACTGGACACTGAGGTCATTTCTCAAGCTGAATTACCAGGTATTCAAACTCTACTGCACAGAGTGCAACTCTGATGAGCTGGCCACATTGTTCAAATGCCGAAAGTTTATTTGCCTAAAAGACTATTTTATGGAGAACTCAGACAAGGCAAGCATTCACCTGGAGGTTGGAAAAAAATCAATACACAAGGGTACTCTCAAGGTCTCTCTGAAGAACTTTGGAGTTAATTGCAAGACATGGGAGATATTGGCACGGGACCTCCTACCATGACATGCCCACATCAAGGAAGGTGCTGTACTCTATGAGCAAAGCAGAATTTCGGTAGTTGAAAAGAAACGTGAGATGTATAAATTTAGACATCTCTACTCTCAATATTCATACGGACTTTTTGTACCCGAATTATGGTAGAGTTTTCTGAACTCACATTGGTTTGATCAGCCACAGCTGGACATACCGTGCCTTGACTTCAACATAGTGATATCCTTTTGGTCCTCCTCAAGGACGAGACCACCTCCTATATCACCTCCCACAATGCCTTAACCATAGTGAGTATAAAAATGTGTGCAAGTGTGTAGACTTTTTTTTTTTGTATTTATTTTTGCTTTTTTTTTTTTTTTGGAGGACAATTGGGGTTAAGTGACTTGCCCAAAGTCACATGGCTAGTAAGTGTGTCAAGTGTCTGAGGCCAGATTTGACTTTAGGTTCTCCTGACTCCAGGGCTGGTGCCCTTCTCACTGCACCACCTAGGTGCCTCCCAAGTATGTAGTCTTGAACCCCTTTTTTATTTTCTTTTCACGCTCTTTCCCACGTGTGGGTGCTATACATTCCAAGAAGATCTTTTCAGACAATAGATTTTCTAGTCATTCTGTAGCTACTCAAAGCCTTGTTCATTTTGAAGCTGAGAATAGTATACAATAATACTCCCAGGAAGAAAAGCACTATTATTTACACAAGTAAGTATTATTAATGCTGTCATAAAAGCACTCCATTTAATTGGTTAACTTGACCTCCTCTACATGATTCCATGGAAGCAATTCTTTATCACATCATCCCTTTCCTGGGCTTTCTTCTCTTGAGTGTCTCCATGGAGGTAGCCTTTCATTTTTCCCACAGCTCATAAGACACCCATTTGTGTTGAGAAGACTGCTTCATGTCTTGAACCTTTTAGCCCAGAGTGATGTTTACGAGCCTCTCTGGTATAACTTTCTGCTGGTGAAAACTTGGCCTGAGAAACAGCATCCTCAACATAGGCCCTTTCCTTTTAATGTGGAAGCCATCTGAAAAGAACAAGAGGCTGTTATTCATTTTTCTTGAAAGTGAAGATAGAAAAATCCCCACTCACTTGGCTATTTATAGCTCTTCATCTAGCAAAGGCAAGACAGTGTTGACTTTTAGCCACCTGAAAAAAAGATGCCTAATAGATTAATTGCACATTTCACGGTGACTCCCTGCTCCCTACCACCTGCTGAGTAAGATTTCTTATCTGAAGACTTTGCGAATGTTTGCCTTTTACTGGGGTTTGGGATTTCTCATGGTTCTTTCCTTTGGGGTTAGAGATGGGCAAAGTAAACTTCATACCTCTCAACAGGCTATAGCTTCCCCATGTGCAAAGAAGGGCTCAGAGCAATACCTTCCTCCCTGGAAGGCCAAGTTCTTGTTGAGGTAACAAATTTTTAAAGTGCTTTGTGATCCCAGTACAAGGTATTTGAGATTGTATGTTTCAAATAGTAGAGATAATGAATCATTGTGAAGTATGGATATAAGGAGAGATCTGCCAGCCACTTGTATCTCCCAAAGGAGATTGCTCAAAATTCTTCCTAGAAATATTGGGACTAAGGGGAGACAGTTGAAGAGAGGGGTAGCTAAATGAGAGGGTAAGACAGTATAGTATAGTCAAAGACGTGCTGAACTTGGTGTTAGGAGAGACCTAGGCTTGAATCCTGACTCCAGTACATATAAGATGTAAGACCCTGAACAAGTTGCACAATTTCCTCATTTCTAAAAATAGATAACGTGATCTAGAGTATCAATATCATCCATTCATTGTGGATCAATTGAACTAATCATAAACATTTAAAGCTTTGTGTACATGTCGGCCACTAAAATAATGATGATGATAATTTTGTGATACCATTTCCGCTAGGGTGTTTAAGCAAGGCAGGCAATAGAATGTATCTTGGCCCATTCTTGTCACTAAGTAGGAGGAAGGGCTAGGATAGAGGAGAGACACACACAGAGACAGAGAGAGGCAAAGACTAAGAGAGAGATGGAGACACACAGAGAGACACAGAGAGAGATAGAGACAGAGACAGACACACACACACGAAGTGTAATTAAGGGGATAGGTGCAGGAAAGAGATTGCCTGGGGGGGCTGGGAGGAATGGTACAAGAGTACCCAAGGCTCTTGGTCCTGTGTCTCACTTTCATGCCCATTGTAGCATATAATTCTTTTTTTTTTTTTTAATTTTTTTTTATTTACTCATTTACTTTTAATTTACAAGATTCAGTTCCACAATCACTTGAGTTTCAGATTTTCTCTCCCCCCTTCCCCCCCCC
>CM053589.1:173875415-173890571 GCA_028646515.1 Pseudochirops corinnae | reverse complement strand
TACTCTTCTATAGGGCAAGATACCTAATTTAGTGTGTATGTCATTCCCTCCCTAAGCCAAATTCAGTGAGAGTAAGGTTGATCCATTCCCTTTTGCCTTCCTGTTCTTCCCCTCCATTGTAACAGTTATCCCTTGTCTCTTCTATATGAGATAATTTACCCCATTCTGTCTCTCCCTCTCTCCTCTCATTATGTTTCTCTCTCACCTCTCAATTTCACCTTTTAAATATCATCCCTTCCTAGTCAACTGATTCTGTGCCCTCTGTCTATGTATACCTGTACACATGTATACACATATTCACATATGTATTCATATGCACATATACCCTCCTATATAGACATATACATGTATGTATGTATATATTCTCTTCAACTATCCTAATACTGAGGAAAGTTTCGTAAGCTACAATTTTCGTTTTTCCATGTAGGCATGTACATAGTTTACCTTTGATAAGTTCCTTATGATTTCTTTTCTCTGTTTACCTTCTCACACTTTTCTTGCTTCTTGTCTCTGAGTGTCAAATTTTCTATTCAACTCTGTTTTTTTATCAAGAATGCTTGAAAGTCCTCTATTTCATTGAAGGACCATATTTTCCCCTGAAGAATTATACTCAGTTTTGCTTAGTATGTGATTCTTGGTTTTAATCCTAGCTCCTCTGACCTCCAGAATATCATATTCCAAGCCCTGCGATCTCTTAATGTAGAAGCTGCTAGATCTTGTGTTATCCTGATTGTATGTCAGACCATGTTCTTCTCCATCCAGTTCCAACAGAGTTCCCTACTGACCTTTTACTTTCTCTTTGGCCTTTATGGGTTGAGAAGTCTGGAAACCACCACAGCTGCCAGTGATTCACTCTCCTGAAGTCTGCTCCAGCCAGTCTGTGCCATTGGTCAGGGATTCTCCAGGTCTGGGCCCACACACCTCATGCAGGACTGTGCTCGGCTCCCAGCTTGGTATGATAGACCCTTCCTGTCGGTCTGCCAGGCTGCTTTCAGTGGGAGATTTGTTTCTCTCTGTCACTTTGTGGGTTTGGTAGATCTAAAATTTGCTTAGAGATGGATTTTAAAGGTATCATAGGTGTTTGGAGTGGGAGCTCAGATAAGTTCCTGCTTTTATTCCATCATCTTGGCTCCATCCCTAACAACAATGATTTTAACCATGAAATGATGCCAAAAAAAAAAAAAAACATTTAGACAACAATGGTAAATATGTACCAGCAACAGGCTTTGAATTTATTTACTTCACCTGTTTTTACAAAACATTTATTATGGTTTATTGTTGCTACCAAAAAATGGGGGTGGGGTTTGAGGAATATTTATTTTACTTGTTTTTGAATCCAACAATAGAATGCAAGCCTGTAGAGGGCAAGACTTTTGCTTTTGTTTTTGTATCTCCATCACTTAACAGAGAGCCTTGAACATAGCAGAGGTGTGCATTAGATGCTCAGTATGTTACATTGTGGTGCATTCAGAGCCTAGAAACATGAATGTAGTTTCTGAGAGAATATAACCTAGAAATAACTCAAGCTCTGGCTGAACTCTCTCATTGGGGATCTCTTTGCTCACTTTACTTTGAGGAAAATACTTCCAATTCCTTTCAGACCTAGAGGCCCCTCTGGCCTAGAGCTGCCAACGTGCCCCACCCCTCCCACATCCTTTCTCTCAGCCCAGACTTGCTTCCTGATTCTAGCAGCTACCCGAGTGAAGGGTAGCTGAGCTCCCTTAGCTTAGGAACCAAATGTTTCCCTTCATATCAGACTCCCCGTTTATAGCTAGAAAGCTCTGGGCACACACTGAGAGAGAGGCGAGATGTGTAGATTATTTTTCTAAAGCTACTGTGACTGTGGCTGTTCTCTGAGATATTTGCAGAGTGCAGCATGAATGACTCTGATATGGTCAAATGTGAGAAAATAAAATGCTCCATTTCCTAGGAACAGATCCTTATGTGTAAGATTCAACATCTCTTGCATAAGATAGACAGGAGAATATTTGTTCGTCTGGGTAACCTTTCAGTATCAAACTTCAACGTACATGTCAAATCAGCTCAGCTTTAATCCCGGTAGATCAGGGGAAACTGAGTCATAGACACACGCATAGGCTTGCCAAAGGTCACACAAAGGTTTAGCACTGAAACAAAAGCAGAACTCCAGAAACCAATCCCATTACACTAATTACATGTTCATAACATCCTTTTAAATGAGACCTAAAACAAATTTTTTTTCTCGTAGACTCAAGAGAATTCCAGCATAGGAAGGGCCCTCAGAGGACACATATATTTTAACTTTTATCTGATTTAGCAGCTCTTTGACAGCATGTTCATAAAGTAGCTATCCACCATGCCCCAGATGGCCTCCAGGGATGAGGCACATGATTATCTACGTGGCAACATGGTGTAATGGAAAGAATGGTATGTTATGTATCAGAGGGCATAGGTTCAAATCTTGCTACTTACTACCTATGTGATTTTGGACAAGTCACTTAACATTCATAAACCCCAGTTTTCACATCTGTGAAATGGGAAGTTTTCACTAGATGACTTATTAAACTCCTTCCAGCTCTAAATGTATAATCCTATAGTCTCCCAAGGCAGCCAACTGCACTCTTAGAAAATTCTAAATTATGACTCTCTCCTCCTAATATCATCAACCGTAAGGGCAAATCTAAACTCTTTGGATTGTCATGTAAAGCATTTCAGAAATTAGCCCCTTCCGACTATCTTCTTCCATATTACTCTCCTACCTGAATCCTATGGTACAACTATATGTGTTCACTTACTATTTCTTACACACAAATATTCATCTCATGTTCCCAGAGCCTAGAATGTCTTCCTCCTTACCTCTGTCTTTTAACATCATGCTTTTCTTCAAGGCACAGTTAAAACTCTGCCTTCTACATGAGGCCTTTCCTGGTTTCTCTCCCCTCCACCAGTTTATGGGGTCTTCTGGAAGTTTACCTCTTCTATACTACATATACATATATACATACATATACATACACACACATATATAGTGTGTATGTATTTTATATGTGCATCATTTTCTTCCTTAGATTGCAAACTCCTTGAGGGCAAGTACTATTTTGCTTTTGTGTTCATACCCTTAATATCTTGCAGAGGGCCTGGCACATAGTAGGCGCTCTAATAAATGCTTATTGCTTGCTTGGGTGATATAAAAGCTTTTCCCTACACCAAGCTTGAATCTATCTCTCTGTACCTTCCAAACACTGCCCCTAGTTGGACCCACTGTGGCCAAATAGAACAAATTCCATTCCTTTTCTGAATGATGATCATACTGCAAACTGGTCCCAGCCCAAGGTCCAAATTGCCTTTTAATCTAAAATGATGTTTGAGTCTGAAATTAAAATGATTTATTCCCCCAAAGACAGTCTTGGTGTCAGTGGCATAAATGTCCCTAGATATTTACCGATTTATTTCTCCAAATCTAAAGGAATCATCCAGATTCAAGGTCAAACCAGGGCACTAGCACACTGGGAAGCATGAGGTAGATATGTTGAAGTGTCAATAAAGTAAACAAAAAAACAAAAAAACTGATGGGGCCCCCAAGACATCAGTATGGAGTGGGAAATGGAACTGATACATTCTGGACAATCAATGTCTTTGGGAAAGAAAGTGGATTATTTCATTTTAGAAACACTATAATCAACAGAAGTTGAAATAGTAAAATTTTTCTGTCTAACCCTTAGTTAACTCCCAAATTAGGCTAACCAAAACAGCCTATTCTATTTCTGAAGCATTAGGGACAATGAGTTTTGTTGAACCTTACAATTGTGTTCCTAAGTTAGGAATTAATCTAAACTCTTTTTTTTTCCAGCTGTGTCAAGTGGGGCAGAATCACACCCTATCCTAGAGAGTACTAGGATCTCATATCCTATAGGCACTCTGTGGGACTGATGAGTTGCTCTACATTTGCATATTGCTATGTAATCCATTCATTTACTAAATATCCATTCTTTAGTTTCATTCATTCACTTACTCATTCACTTCACTAATTTGCTTCATTCATTCATTCATTCATTCATTCATTCATTCAACATCCATGCTGTGGCACTAATTGCCAAAAATGATGAATCTGAAATCACAAGGATTGGTCATTGTCCGAGTTGCCCAGCCTTTGAGATAGAAATTATTCAGTCCAAGCCTGTCAGTTGCCACTTAGTGCAATGAAGTATTCATTTATTAGGAATAGTTCTGGCCTAAACCAAACCATGAAGTATTGGAAAGTGTCTGTCATTTCCAGGGAGTCACCTGAGCATAGTCAAAATCTGAATAAGAAAAGACCAGCCCTTCAGGGAAAGCATTAAATCCCTTAAACACTAGAAAATGCCATCTGATTAGAAGAGGACGTTATTATTTTAAATACACAGTGAGCTATGTGGCCATGGTACAAACTCAGGCTGAGACCTTCAGGGAAAATGATACCGCAAAATGTTCCTTGGTCTGAGTCTGGCTTTCTTTAAGAGGTTAAAATAGGTCTTGACCCCTAGGAACTTAGCGATACTGTCATGTAGGGCCAGACCCTGGCTATTCATCATAATGGAAATTGCTGATGGAGATGGAGTAGCTGGGAATGGAGCCTGTGGAATTAATAATGAAGAGAGTTAATTGGCTCCATCTGGTGCTTGTCAGTCATCACTGTTATACTTTGAAGACTAAGACTACCCACACTTCAATCTGGTTTCTCTGGCACCTAAAGACATGGACATGATGGGGATCATGCCCATATTCATGTCTAGGCAATTCCCCAAACTTAGACTGAAATCTGAATTTTGATACCATATTCACCCTCTTTCTACTTAAATTCTTTGTGACAATGAGCCATTGTATTGATTTATTTATGTCATAATTTTTCCTTCTGGAAACATCAAGACAATCTTAGCTTAAGAGTCTAGGTGAAAGGGCAGCTAGGTGGTGCAGTGGTTAGAGCATTGGTCAGGGAGTCAGGAAGACCTGAGTTCAAATTTGGCCTCAGAGCTCACTAGCTCTGTGATCCTGGGCAAGTCATTAACCCTGATTGTCTCCAAGATAAAAGTCTAGGTGAAGCTTGAATCAGTGTCTGTATAATCAGAGTAATCTTGACATGGTGGATTAAACAGAAAAACCTGGGATTTCAGCTTGGTGTCAAGATGCTTTGGACCTTTACTGGTTGTTTGAGCCCATACTGGTTGCTGAGAGACTCTAGATCAGCGGTTCTCAACCTGTGGGTCACGACCCCTTTGGGGGTCATTTCAAACGACCCTTTCACAGGGGTCACAGGGGTTGCCTAAAACCATCGCAAAATACATATTTCTGATGGTTTTAGGAACTAAGATACCGCTCCTCAGGCAGGTCCACCCACATGCAGACACGCTCACATACGGGTATTAAAGGGTCGAGGCATTAGGAAGGTTAAGAACCACTGCTAGATGCTTCATTCAGCCTCTTCAGACTTGTCTGCTGAGTTATAGAAAAGTTGACTGACCCCTGCCTTGGCAGAAGACGTTCCCACACTGAGTTGGTAATGAAATAAATGAATGAAAAAGTATTATGTTCTTACCATGTGCTGAGTATTAATCTTTCACGTATAGTGTGCTGAAATCTGTTCTGTTGAATAGCATAGGACAAGGATAGGCCCTGGGCCTATGGTTGCTTTGATATATGGAGTTCCAAGGTAGGGGCACTCCCTCTGCTGTTTCAGACTGGCATCTTCTCTAATTGATCAGGAAACATTTCCTTACATTAAGCCTTATCATCTTAGAGTGTTGTTTAGGGCACTGAGAAGCTAAGTAGCTCACCTAGGGTCAAACAACCTTTGTCGTGGATGGAATTTGAATGGCAAGTCTACTTGATCATGAGGCCAACTCTTAAGCCCTCAATAACCTGCTGCCTCTTGACAAGCATATAGATGTGCCCTACTTCACTTATGGAATTGGTCAAGGGATCAAATACTGTAAGAATGTATGATGTTTTAACAGTTGAAAAACTCAGTGGCCTATTTTTAAAGATGATTAGGGATAAAAGGAAGAGAACCTATATGTTCTTGAATATTTATAGCAGCTTTCTTTGTGATGGGAAAGAACTGGAAATTGCAGGGATGTCCGTTAATTGGGGAATGATTGAACAAGTTGTGGTATATGATTGTGAGCGAATATTGTAAGAAAAACCTGGAAAGATTTGCATGAAATAATGAAGAGTGAAATGAGCAGAACCAAGAAAACATTGTATACAGTAACAGCAATATTGCTTTAAAAACAACTTTGAGAAAATAAATTATTTTGTCTATTATAAATACCCAAATGAACTATAAGGGGTCTATGAAGAAAGATGCTACACACACACACACACATATATATATATATATATATATATACACACACACACACACACATACATACATATATATATAATAATTTTACATATATACGTACATATACACATATGTATATATGCATGTGTAAGTATATTATTTATGTGTATATGTATTTTGTGTGTATATATATATATATATATATACACTCTATCTATCTATCTATCTATCTATCTATCTATCTATCTATCCCTATTTGTCTCTAATGGTAGCCATCTCTATGGTGAGGGGGAAGGAAGAAAAAAAAAATTTTTTTTTTTACAAATTTTGTTGTACATTTGAAAGGAATAGCAAATTGTGAAAAGTAGATTTGTAGTTTTATGAATAATCATCTTTTTTGTTGTACTATATTATGGCAATGCTTGTTTTATTCCATAAATTGAAAACAAAATAATTTTAAAATTTAATGACACATCATTTTCATCAGACCATAAGCTGTATTGGGTTCCTTGCTGGTAGGGATTGTTTTCTTCTTTGTCTTTGTGCCTCTGGTGCAGCAGTTCTCAACTAGTGGGTTATGTTTAATTTGTAACAATGAAAATACATCCTGTATATCAGATATTTACATTACGATTCATAACAGTAGCAAAATTACAGTTATGAAGTAGCAATGAAAATAATTTTATGGTCGGAGGTCACCGTCACCACAACATGAGGAACTGTATTAAAGGGTCGTGGCATTAGGAAGGTTGAGAACCACTGCTCTAGTGCCTACCATAGTGCTTGGCATATAGTAAGTATTTAGTAAATGCTTGCTGATTGATATGGTAGCTTAAAAAGCAAGAAGTCTTGGACTACATTAACAAAAACATAGTATCTATCACTAGGGACTTAGCATTTCTGCTGAACTTGGCCCTCCTCCCTCAATCCAGTTGAAACACTTGATTGGAGCTGTGTATATGACATGATTAGACATCACTGTCAATGTCAATGTCAATTTGACAGCTGATGGACTGGAGGGGAGGGGCTTGAGGGAGGGAGACTAACTATTAGCTTATCACAATGGTCCAGGTATGATGTGAGGTCATGGTAATAGCTTTGTTTCTATTATTGCGGAATGCTAGATTCCTAGGACCATTTTGTTTTTGCCTTTATGTCCCCTGAAATAGCATAGAGTCTGGCCTATAAGAGTTACTTAATGAATGATGGTCGCATTGCTACAGCAATCTAGTTGTCAGGCTGTTATTAAAATAATGAAATTCATCTCTCCTCAGAGAAAGTAGTAACAACTGCCAAATACTAGAACTCAAAATGACTTACGTCTGATGTGACCAGTACCCAAAGTAACCTCTGAAATATTCTTTTCCTAAGGCCCCTAGGAGAGATGGTGGATATGAGTGTCAAAAGAGACATGGCTGGTGGTCCAAGACATTGTCATGTTCTTTCATCTTTTACTTCCACCACCACCCACTTCCTCTGAAATTGAGGTATTTCCTTTTATTCCACGGGAAACAATACTGAAAATGATTACCATGTTAGAAAAACAAAAACAAATATTTCCTATAACTCTTTCAGTTTATTCCCCCCCCCCCCCATATCTTCTCTGCCTTTTTCCTGGCTAATTTGTGTTTAAACTGGCTACAGTATCATTCCATGTGCTATAAATCTGCCATGAAAATGGCTGCTTACCTATTTTTCTAGGTAAAGCTGTATGATGGAATTTTGAAGGCTACTGCAGGACCAGCCATCTCGAATTATTCCAATAGGGAAGGAGAGCAATTGAACTCTTGGGGTAGGAAGGTAACAGCTGCCGTGAATAACCCTGAGCAGGATACCAGCTTCCCTCTCACTCTAACCCTCCATCCAAAAACTGGAGGAAGCAAAGCTTCTTTTCTTGAGGTAAAGGATTGTCTGTTTTGTGGCTTATTCTAAGGCATGGTTATCTTTGAAGGTGGGAGAATCCTCAATATGTCAGAATGGTGTGATTTCAGCTTTTTGGTTTTCTCCGTTGCCTTCCTCCATGAGTTTCTGTTCTTTTGTATGGTGTATATATGTAAAGGTCCTCTGTGTTAGACCTTATTGCTAGCTAGATGAGATCTTACTCAGAAAGCAACAAAGCCAGTGGTGATGATAGACTATGACAAGACCAGTGGCAGTTGTCTTCTTGATAATATTTTCTGAGTCCTTCCCTTTTGTCCATGTCATAGGTCACAAGACCATGCCAATAACAACAATCATTTACATGGTGCTTTATGGTTTGCAGAACACATTATATATATAATTTCTCATTTGGTCCATTTAAATGTGTTCAAAGCTTGAGACCATTTTCCATATAGTAACCATCGGACACTATATACAATATACCCCATTTTTTTTGGTGGGGTTATGGTTGATGCCAACAATTTTTTTTAATACTGCCCTAGTAAATACCCATTCTAAAAACCAGTTTATTCTGGTTGCTTAATTATCTTCAAATGATCATCAGTGGGGGCCTCATGAGCAATCCTGCTAGGAAGCAACTGTATCCCCTTATGATCATCTCTCAAACCTTTAGGGGAGAAATATTAGTTGCCCACTGGGGTCCCAAACTACCCATGGGAGTGGGTGTTGGGAAAATAGTTCTAAAGCTTGTTGTCCAATGAGAGGCTATAAGACTTGACCATTTAATTTATCCAAAAGAGGATCTGTTTACACAGTTTTCTGAGGAGTCATTTCCTTTTCACTACAATATCTCTTCCATTTCGTCCTACCACACGTCCCAATATGATCACACCCTCTCAAGCTCCTTCTATATTAAAACCTGATCTGAAGAAAGAATTTGATAAAATCATTCAAACTGACTAATAATGACTAACATGTTTCACAAGACTGTTTTGATTTTTAATATGGAGTAAACCTTAAGTCATATAATTAATATCCCAGAAGGATACATTCTCCTTGAACTCAGGGATGCATTTTCTTTTTAGTTGTTTATCTCTACTGTCTAGTACAATGCTTTATAAGCAGTTATTACTTAACAAATGCTTGTATTGAATTAACAGAAGAATTTCATGCATCAGTGACAGAGCATGGAGGAATAGTGGGACTTGTGACTTTCCTACCACCTCTCAAGTATTACTATTATTTTTCTGGATGACTGGTTACCCTACCCATTCTGAATGTTGAGTTGGTCCTGGCTCTCTGTCTCTCTCTTTCTCTCTCTCTGTCTCTCTCTGTCTCTGTCTCTGTCTCTCTCTCCTCTCCCTCTCCATATACATATATTTATTTATACATACATATACAGAAATTTACGCACATATATAATGTATGTATATTACCTCACAAAACAAATTAAGGTATACACATATAGGTATACACATGTGCACACACATACATTTTCTCAGTATATATCAAAGAAAGTATTTGAAGGACTCAGTTCTCCATGCTTCAAAGGTCAACTCTCTGTCTAATATGTCACACTACCTTTCATTATGAGACATCTGGTTACTAGAATTAGTACAATTTCTATATTCATTATCAATATACTATTAATATTAGTATAAGTATAGTCACATAATATTACTGATCTGGTAACTAAAATAGTGGACCTCCACTAGAGAGAAAAAAAAGCTAGTGAACTGTACAAGTTGATTTATGAATTTTAATTTTAATCTATGTTGATTTTAAAACTATCCAACTCCGTTTTTATTCCAAGAAAATAACATACAAATGGCTCTGGTTTTTTATCTCCCAGGATACATATGTGAAGGTGAAGGGGCTGCCTAAAGCAAAAGGGTGAATTCTGGGGAATGGTCCAAGTAAAGTTGGGAGCAGATTCTGGATGACCTTCAAAGCCAGGTGTGGGAGTTTAGATTTAATGTGATAAGAAACACAGAAGAACTGAAAGATTTTGAACAGAGAGGAGTCATGATGAAAGAAGTCCTCAAGGAAGATGAGTCTGGCAACAGGATTCAGGATTGATTGATTTATTCTAAGATTTTGAGCTGAAAGACCCTAAAGATCATTTCTTTCAACCATCTCATTTTTGAGATAACAGATCTGAAGCCCAAAGAGATGAAGTAGCTGGCCGAAGGTTATTCAAGTGTCAAAGCTAGGATTCAAACCCAGGTCTTGTGACACCAGATCAAGGTTCATGTTTTGGAATGTTTCATTTGGAAAGGGATGCTGTTTTGTTATTTAATAAGGAAGTTAGATTTAAAAAAAATTTATAGGTATTAGGTTTCAGTGTTGACTTTTTTTGAGGTACTCAAAAATTGGATTTTGTTTGTTTCATGCTCCTTAAATAGGTGTAGGAGTGTGTGGGGATGTGTGTGTGTGTGACACACACATACACAGAGATAGAGACAGAGAGATAGACAGACACACACAGAGATAGACAGAGAGAGAGAGAGACAAAGAGACAGAGTAACAGAGATAGGGAGAAGAACTATTAAGCAGTTATTACATGCTGGGCATTGTGTTTAGTCCTAGGAATACAAACTTAAAGCAATAAGACTGTCCATATCCTCAAATAACTTAGATTCTTCAAACAGAAATTATTCTGAATTTAACATTCACCAAATAAAGTGACTATTTCCATATATAGAACAGAAAAAGAATTTTACTTGGAACCATAGATTTCTATTATGCACGGTGATCTTTTCTTTTAAGGAAGCTGCTCAGTTCACCCTGTATCCTTCCAAGCTATTCCGTTTGAAGAAGTTAACATTCTAATGGGGGAGCTCAAAATTGGGGTGGGTGGATTGGAAGGTCAACATGGTGCAGAGATGGCCAGATTGTGGTGTGGAAGCCTGCTTCTTGGCCAGACTCAGTGAAAGCTCTTCTGTCAGAGGTGGGGGAGGGGGAAGAGGCAGAGATGAATTTTAACAACCAGCTCTCTGGGGAAAAATGTACTCAACAAACAATTTTATGTTGATCTGCATTATTGAGAGTTCTCCACCACTTTCTTAAATCTAGACAACAAATGAAACAATAAATCAAGCCCTGATTTGTAATATTTGCTGACTTCCAAAGTGCAAATCCTTACACTGAAAATTTAAGGATCCACTTGGTTCCAACCCACCCTGTCTGAATTGCTGCAGGGGGAGGATGAGGATGATGGGAGGAGTATAGTAGCCTGGTCCATCATGTTTCTCTTTCTGTTTCAGCTGCTTCCTAATTGCCAACTGATTGTTCTAATGCCACCACCATTTGCTTTCATTCTTTGGAGAAGAGCCTCTATTGAATTCCTTCAATGTAACAATCACCATGTAACCCACCTGGACAAATTATAAGAGTATAGACATTTTTTTCTTTTTAGATAACATATATCCACATATCATAGAAAGGGGCAAGTATTTATCAAAATGGTGAAATTATAATCTTCAAGTTATTCCTCATTCAGGATTTTTAAAAGAAAGCTGGGTCATGGACCTGGCTTTAATCATCTCTGATTAACACAGAAGCCTTGGAAAGAGAAGGTGCTTCCTCTGAACTGTGAAGTGGTCCTTAGGCATTAACATTTCAGACCTTTCTCCTGTATTCAAAATGTGTAAATCGGAGCCAAGACATTAAGCCTGGTTGAGAGCAAATTGAACACACTAGGGGATTATTTAACATTTCTGATTCATTTCTCAGAAACATTTATTTTCCCCTGAAAAAGTACAGGAAACACCAAACCAATACCTTCCAGAGAAAAATGAACTGGCTTGTTATTCATTAAGAGTGAAAGAGAAACTAGGGTTCCCTTTTAAAGAGAGATAGAAAGATATTGAAGGGTCATGGAGAGAACAACAGAAATCTTTAAAGGTATGTAAAACAATTGTTGTGTTGTTCAGTTGAGTCCAACTTTTTGTGATTCCATTTGGGGGTTTCTTGGAAAAGATATTAGAATAACTCCCTTACCCAGCTTATTTTTGCAGAATAGGAAACTAAGGCAAACAGGGTTAAGTGACTTGCCCAGGGTTGCACAGATAGTAAGTATCTGAGACCAAATTTGTACTTGGTAAGATGAGTTTTCTTAAGTCCATGCCTGTGGCTCTATCCATTGTGCAACCTGGCTGTCCTTGGAAAATAGTACTTGAGACAAATGGTTGGATGTTGGGATGAGAAGGGGGGAATTGGGGAAAAGGAGAGAAGGTTTTAAAAATTTGTGTTGTTTTTAAAGTTTGTGTTAGCTTCTTTTTGTCACATATCATTTTTAAATTATTACCTTTCATAGACTTTTCCAAGCACAAAGAAAGCCCAAACAAGATGCTTGTACATTAAACTATGAAACCATTATGTAGACCATGTTATTTTAAATACATTTATGTTAAATGTGATAGTGCTAATAGTACTCTGCTTTATTCATTTTCTGAGTCTTCCTCTGGTCTCCTCTTTGTATTAATAAGTGGGTGATTTTTTCTTTTCTGCCTTAATCTCCAAATATGTTTCTCCTCTTCTACTATCTATCAAGCCAACACTCAAATAAAAAAAAATTTAAAAAGGTAGAGAAAAAAAATCAGTTCAACAAAGCTAACAGATGCATGAACTGTCAGAAAATATAGGCAATGTTTCACATTCATTCCGCCCCCTCCCCATCTTTGCAAAGAAAGGAAGGAATTGCATTTTCATCATCTCTTCTCTGAAGCCAAACTCAGTCATAAGTATGTAGCACATAGTATTGTTTTCTTGTTAGTGATGTCATGCTTTGTGTTTACATTATCTCAGTCATTGTGTATATTATTTTCTTGGTTCTGCTTATTTTACTTTGTATCAGTCTGCATTAGTCTTTTCATGCTTCTTTGACTTCTTCACATGCATTATTCTAATAGTTCAGTAACATTTCATCAAATGTACACACCATGATTTGTTCATCCATTCTCCAAATCATACACAAATATTTGTTCCCAATTTTCTGCAATCAGGGGCAGTTCTGCTCTGGTTATTTTGTTCTTTGTGGGCCTTTTCTCTCTGTCTTTCATTTCCTTGTAATACATACTTAGTAGTAGAATCTCTTGGTCCAGGGTTCTGGTTATTTTATAGTCATTTTCATAGCTTTATTTCCAGAATGGTTGGACCAATTTATAGCTGGTGGTAATTTTAAAACCCATTTCAAGTGTGTTTCAAGTCCTCAAAAGATTTTAAATTTTGTTGTCATGGATCTTCTTTCCATTAAAGCAGATTTCAGGCTTCTTAAGTCTTGGTCATTGTTCTGAACCATAGCAAATTATCCCTTTGAGTCCTACCTTCTGATGATTTACTTTCCTGAAATTAAGCAGACTATTTCACAAATTACAAACACAGCCCAATTCCAGGCCTCTACTAGAAGTCTTTCCAAATAGATAGTACCTGCTAGATCTCATGGTTTACTAAAATACCTTCAAGAATTCAGTGTCATATTGTGCTATGATAAGACATTAGCAATTAACTTAGTGAAGGATGCATCTTAAATATGTTAAAGGATTATGAAGTGGATATTTATTAGAAGTCTCCTAACTATGTGGAAACCTGGACAATGAGTTTCCTCTATACTGAGAGAGAGTACTTGGATGTGAGGAAGAACAACCTTACTTTAAGAGCAAGTAAACACTAGAATGAGTTTCCAAGGGAAAGCTGTGGAGTCTGAATCCTGCAGATGTTAAAAAGAAGTGTCAACAATCATCTCGTTTTTATGGTTTCTACATTACTCTGCTTTGGAGGCAGGGGCTGGACCAGAAGTTTGGATTTTGTGGTTGAATCACTAAGCAGGGTTGGAGGGAGGGATAACATAGTGAAAATGAAATGTTTATGGTGTTTTCCTTTTAAAAGCTTTCACTTGGAACATGAACTTACAGTTGAAATGAACCTGAGTGAGTATTGGGTGACTCTGAACTCACATAAATTAGACAGAGAAGTCATAGCAAGATCTGTTTTCTACATTCCCTCCAACTCTGAGAGTCAATGAAAAGTCATAAAGATGGCGTCAGTTCCATCTATCTGTCCATTCTCATCTCAAATGATATGTACTCCAATATTCTACTCAGAAAACCCCTCCACAAGGTAAGAGAACATTCTGGGTTCATAGATCATAATTAAGAGGGGCAAGGCACCTTGACCCCTTGATCATACTTATGAGGAAACTAAACCCAGGTATTTAATGTGACTGGCTCAAGATTATACAGATAATAAAGGTCAGGGTAGGGATTTGAATCCACGTCTTCTGACTCCAACTCCAGTACCCTTTTCACTGTCATACCTCTTAAAAGTTATGTCACTATGGATTATGCTTTTCTAATTTCCTCTGTTCTGGAGAAACAGAGTATAAACTTAGGAGAAGAGCATATATCTATGGACCGGCCTAGTGAAGTTCAATGTAGCTTGACAATAGAAGTTGAATCAATTCATTCAATAAGCATTTATTCAGCATCTATTATGTACTTGGCACCATGCTAAGCACTGGGGTACAAAAGAGGCAAATGACAGTCCCTATCCTCAAAGATCTTACAATCTAATGTTGGAGACACCATGAAAACAAATATATCCAAAGTAAACTATGTACGGGATCAATCAGAAACAATTAAAAGAAGGAAAACAATAGAATCAAGAGGGAGAGGGGTTGGGGGAGGTTTCCTTTAGAAAATAGCAAGGTCAGTAGTCAGAGTGGAGGAAGGAGAGCAGCCACCATGTGATATCTATATCTAGATATAGATATAGACATAAATATATATGCATATATATTTACAAAAACTCATGAAGAATATACAATAAGGATTAAAGGTGTCACAATAAAAATTGTCAATGACACTAATGAAATCATTTTTATTTTTTATACTTTATTTCTTTCCACACACTTAAATGTCTAGTCACACTGGCCTATTTGCTGTTTATATAACATGACTATTTCTAGCTCCAGC
>CM053589.1:173852031-173869516 GCA_028646515.1 Pseudochirops corinnae | reverse complement strand
AGGGGAGAAAATCTGAAACTCAAGTGAATGTGGAACTGAATCTTGTAAATTAAAAGTAAATAAACAAGTCATTCAAAAAAAAAATTAAAACAATTTAAGACAAAAATTTTAAAAAAAGAAAAAAGAATAGAAATGCTTCCAGCACAGTGTCCACAGTCTTCCAAGATTACTTTATGGGGAATCATACTTGTGGAGAAGCATAGTGGCAAATGCTCCTACAGGTGCTTACACCATCATTACTGAAGGCCCAGAAAAGACAGATTTTGCCATGAAAGTGCTACAGGTGATTCAACATTAGAAAGTGATAAGATCTTATCAATGGAAATGACATCAAAGAAGAGATATCGCTATCTGTTTGCTGTTGCACCCTAAGGACAATGGGACCTTTCTTGACTTGTAACTGAAACCATTCCATATGTGTTGTTTTCCCCATTAGAAATGTGAATTCCTTAAGAGCAGGGACTTTTTTTTCCCGTTTATTTTCTATTCTCTAGTATTTAACACAGTGCTTTTCACATACATGCTTAATAAATTCTTGCCTTATTAATTTATTCATTCAGACACTGGAAGACAGGCTAGTTCTAGGGGAGAATTAAAAAAAAAATCATAGAATACTTGGAAATTACATAGAATACCAGAACAGGTGACTTGGGTTTTAATCCTCACTTTTAGTAGGACTTGATCTTCAGGCTTTACATTTTTGGCAATCAAATGAGATGAAATAAGTGAAAATTTTCTTGAAAAAAGTAAGCAAATCTTTACGTGAATGTGAGGGCAAAATGATTTAAGTCAGTTTTATTTAAAAACCACAGTCAGGGGGAGGCTAGGTGGCTCAGTGAATAGAGCACTGGCTCTGGAGTCAGGAGAACCTGAGTTCAAATCCGTCCTCAGACACTTAACACACTAACTAGCCGTGTGATCTTGGGCAAGTCACTTAACCCCAATTGCCCTCCAAAAAGAAAAAAAAGAACACAGTCAGCATGGAGAAACAGACTGTACTTTTCTTTTTAAAAAAATCAATTTATTGTTATATTTGGATTTGACGCAAAGATGCTTACTGATAAATTCACAGGTGTACATTTATAATCTTTACAAAGTATATTCCCTTAGGAAATTGTTTGATTATTGATTATTAAACAAAGACGGGATGTAACCTATACTTCTGGCAGTACTTTTTCAACCTTGACCAGAACTTTGTTGCTTTCCCTTGCTGACTATTCATGTGACTTCATTTATTGTGTATACCATTCTGTTGGCCCTGCTTTTTAAAAGCTGCAACTCTTTTTATGAGTCTTCCTTTTCTTTCAGAATTTGTTTTCATTACTCTTTAGGGCCTGGTAACAATTTTTTAGCTTCATATACTACACTATAGTTTGCATTCCATTCCTCATCTTCTGGGTACATGCTTTTCTAGCTTTTGGTTATCATAAATCATTCTGCTATGAGCACTTTTGTACATTTGAGTTTTTTCTTGCTAAACATAATTTCCTCAGGGTATAGTCCCAGTGGTGGGATTTCTGGGTCAAAGGGTTTGAACAATTCAGTAACTTTTCTTGCATAATTTCAAACATTTTTCCAGAACAGTTGAAACATTTCATAGACATTTTAGCAGTGAATGAATTAATGTGCTTGCTTTCCTACAGCCTCTCTAACAATAGGATTTCCCATCTTTTATACACTTTGTTAATGGGTATGAAAATTTGTTTTCTTTTGCAATTCTCATCTTATTAATGATTTCTAACATTTTCCAACTGATTATCGATGCTTTGCATTTCTTCTTTTCCAAACTGTGTGCTTTTGATCACCTGTCTATTGGAAAATATTTTATATGTTTGTGACAATTCCCTATAGATTTTGGTTTCAGTCTTTTGTCAGAGATCTGGAATACAAAGATCCCATTCCCCATCTTTATTTATTCTGAGTCTAGCAGAAGTAAGTTTTTCAAGTTAGCCAAATGTTTTGATCCTATCTTAGAGTAGGAAACATCAAATAGAAGGCAATAATTTTGGAATAAGAAAGAGACTCTTATTTTATAAATGAGGAAACCCCTGGAGCCAGAGAAATTAAGTAACTTGTTTAAGGTTAAACAGCTATTTTTTTAAAAAATCAATACTAAAGCTAGAACTGAAGTCTTCTAACTGAAAGTCCAGTGATACTTCTGTTATGTTGTACTGTCAGGTTCAATAGTGAGTAAATGTGTATAATTAAAAATATGTATTTTCCTTTAAGAATATTGTGCTGATAAAAATTTTCAGAGATTCATAGATACTCACAATTCAGAAGGACCTTTAAGATCATGCATTCCAGATTCATTTTCTATAATATTCTTAACAAGTGATCATCCACCATCTGTTTAAAGACATACAATGACTAAGACCTTTGTGAAGCTGTGCATTTCACTTTTGGACAGCTCCAAATGTTAGGAGGAGAGCGAGGTGGTCTGCTGGATAGAGGGGAGAGCCTGGAGTGAGAAAGACTCCTCTTCATGAATTCTAATCTGGCCTCAGACACTTTCTGGCTATGTGACCCTAGATAAGTCACTTAACTCTTTTTCCTTCAGTTTCCTGATTTGTAAAATGAGCTGAGGAAATGGCAAACCCCTCCAGTATCTTTGCCAAGAAAACCCCAGATGGGGTCATGAGAAACAACTGAACAACATTAACAAATTACTAGGAAACATTTCTTTATGGTGAGCTGAAATTAGCCTCTCTGGTTTTTACCTGGAGGCAGCTAGTTGGCTCAATGGAAAGAGTGCTGGGCCTGGAGTCAGGAAGATCTGAGTTCAAATTAGGTCTCAGACACTTATTCGTTATGTGATCCTAGGTGAGTCACTTAATCTCTGTTTGCCTCAATCCATTGGAGAAGGAAATAGCAAATTAGTGTCTTTTCCAAGAAAACTCCATGGACAGTGTTGGCAAACTATGGTCCATTGGGCAACGAAGAGTTGGACAGGATTCAATGACCAAACAACAACAATGCTTTCACCTGTTGACCTAGTTGTGTCCTTTGTGATCCATCAGAATATCTCATTGCTCTTCAACACGACCTTAATATTCCTTCCTGAGCCTCTCCAATCTTCTCTTCTACAAGTTAGTTCCTCCAACTGAAATTTTTATGGTATGGGGTGAAATTCATCGTGCTGATGATCACAGTATTTCGTATTTAGTCTGACCAGAAGAGAGAACAGTGGGACTACTATATCCATTGTTGTAGACTCTGCTTTTTATAATGGAAGCTTCCAATTTATTCTATGCTTTTTTTTGTCTGAGAACTATTCTCCTAATAGAGAGGACAGAAGCAAAATTGGAATTTAGCTTTTCTGCTCTCTCTCTCTGTCTCTGTCTCCCTCCCTCCCTCTCTGTCTTCTCTCAACCCAAGCAATTAGGTCTATCTTCCTCTTCTTTTTAAAAATAAAATAAAATAAAACCTTAAAAGTCCCTTCTTGGGGCAGCTAGGTGGCACAACAAATAGAGCACCGGCCTTGGAGTCAGTAGGACCTGATTTCAAATTGGGCCTCAGCCACAACACTTACTAGCCGTGTGACCTTGGGCAAGTCACTTAACTCCAATTGCCCTGCCTTCCCCCCTCCACAAAGCGAAAAAGAAAAATCCCTTCTTATAATACACAGAATCATTTTCACTCTTTAAAAGTGGTTTTCTAAACCCTGAGGACAACTGACATTTCCCAAAGGAACTAAATGAGGAGGTCAGACTAGATGACTGCTGAGGTCTCTTTCAGCCCTTCATTTACCAAATCAACAAACATTCATTATGTGCCTACTACATGTGCTGTGGGATACAAAGATAAAGGACAAAAATGGTCCGTGAATCCAAGGAGTTTATATTCCCTTGGGACATACAACATGTAAATGCACAAAATCATCTGAGATTGGAAGGGGCATTAAGAATCCATAAAGTACTATACAAATGTTAGCTATCATTACAGTCTGACTTAACGGTACCATGTGTAAAGGTTACATGATTTTTAAAAGCACAATAATGCTTCATTATATTCATGTACAACACTTAGCTTAGCCATTCCTCCATGGATACATATCTCATTTGTTTTCAGTTCTTTGACACCACAAAAAGTGCTGCTACAAATATTTTGGTGTAGTATATGTTTTCTTTCTTTGTCATTAACCTCCTTGAGGTACATACCTAGCAATGGAATCTCAGAGTAAAAAAGTATGGACATGTTAGTCATTCTCTTCACTAAATTCTAGATTCCTTTCTAGAATGGCAAGATTAATTCTTATCTCCACCAACAATCCAAAGTTGTGCCCATGTTTCCAGAACATCCAATTTTTTTTGGCTTTACCAATTATCAAAATACGAGGTAAAACCTCACAGTTGTTTTCAGTTGCATTTCTCTTTTTATTAGTGATTTGGAGTATCCCTTCATAGAGTTGCTAAGTTTCAGATTCTCATGAGAACTATTTATTCATATTATTTGGCCACTTATGTGTAGGCAAATGGCTTTTGATCATAAATGTCTGTTAATTTCTATTTATATCTTGGATATTAGAGCCTTAATAGAGATACTTGATACAATGATTCTTCCCAGGTGGCTGCTCTTATTCTTAATTGTATTAATTTTGCTCATGGAAAAAACTTCTCAGTTTCATGAAATTATAATTCTCTATCTTTTATAATAAATTCTACTCTCTCCATTTTTTGTATTTCCTATTTAATTATAAATGGAAAAGCATTTGATGTGTTTCTGGTCTAATTTTTATGGCATTATCTTTAATGTCTAGTTCATATATTCATTTTGAATTTACAGTGGTATATAGTAAATGGTGTATGATGCTGGGCTAAATCTAATTTCTTCTGTACTGCTTTCCAGTTTCCCTAACATTTTTTTTTCAAATATGGAGTTCTTTTGTAGGCAACTTATGTTTTCAGTTTTATAGAATACCCAGTTACTGAGACAAGAGAGAGTACCAGAATGATCAAAGAATCAGAAGTAAAAGCTCACCTAGAGGATTGCTTGCCCCAGAGTGATTTGGGTTTAAAGGCATAATGAAGTAGTTCTATTTGGAACACAATGGTCTGGTCCAAAGAATAAATGAACCTTAATTTAGAAAGATCAAAGTCATCAACTGCATCCCAGGACATTGCCAGTGGTCTTGATTTTTGTCTTACCACTGGACTTCAACGACTAGAGGAGAGAGTGAGGCAGATAACTTTCTGAGGCTCTGCCTCACTTAAATCCAACTTACATACAAGCTAAGACATCAACCTTGTGATACCATTGATATGAGAATGAAGAATGAACAACACAGTCTCTGGCTAATTCAGACATTGTACTCATAGTTAATGTCTGGATAATTAACACTGATACCTCTGTTTCTGTGTGCTTAAGGAAGATAGCACTAAGCCAAAAGTGGATAACAAATGCTAAAAGTAAAATCTTGGTTCGGGATTACTTCTTAGTAATGCTTATTTATATGAGAAATATAACAGAATAAATTAATGATTAGCTCCATGGAAAATGGACAAAAATAGAAAGGGTGAAAAGATTTTGCTGAATGCAATTCTCAAAGAACTGTATCATTCTAAATAACATTCAAACTCTTAGGACCTCTATTATCAATGTCAGAACTAAACAATTGGAAAAATATTAATTGCTCATGGGTAGCTTGAGCCAATATGATAAAAATGACAATTCTGCCTAAATTAATTTATTTATTCTGTCATGCCAATCAAAATACCAAAAATATTTTATAGAACTAGAAGAAATAACAATATATTTCGATGAACAAAAGTTTAAGAATATCAAGGTAATTAATTTAAAAAATGTGATGGAAGGTAACCTGGCTGTACCAGATCTCATACTGTATTATACAGTAGTAACTATCCAAAGAATCTGGTACTGGTTAAGAAATAGAGTGGTGGATCAGTGGAATGGATTAGGTGCATAATATGCAGTAATAAATGTCCATAGTAATCCAGTGTTTGACAAACCAATGGCCCAAGCTTTTGGGATAAGAATTCACTATTCAACAAAAACTTCTGGGAAAATGAGAAAACAATTCGTCAGAAACTAGATAGAGATCAACATCTCACACCATGTACCAAGATAAAGTCAAAATCTGTACGATTTAGACATAAAGGTGATACTATAAGCAAATTAGGGGAGCATGGAATAGTTCACTTGTCAGATCTATGAGTAAGAGAAGAATTTATGAATCAAGAAGAGATAGAGAGCAATATAGGATGTAAAATGAATAAATTTGATTATTTTAAATTTTAAAAGTTTTTGCATAAACATCCAGTGCATTCAAAATGAGAAGGAAAGCAGAAATCCAGGGGGAAAAATTACAAGTGTTTCTCATAAAAGTCTCATTTTGCATATGTATATATATATATATATATATATATATATATATACACATATGCAGAGAGAGAGAGAGAGAGAGAGAGAGAGAGAGAGAGAGAGAACAGAATCAAATTTATCAGAATAAAAGTCATTCCCCAATTGATAAACGGTCAAAGGATATGAATAGACAGTTTTCAGATGAAGAAATCAAAGATATATATATATATATATGTATATATATTCATATTTTTAAAACGCTCTAAATCACTATTGATTAAAGAAATGTAAATTAAAACAACTTTCAGGTACCACCTCACACCTGTCAGACTAATTAATATAGAAGAAAATGAAAATAATAAATGTTGGAGGGGGTGTGACAAAATGGAAACACTAAGGCACTATTGGATGAGTTGTGAACTGATCCAACCATTCTGGAGAGCAATTTAGAACTATGATCAAATGATAACCAAACTGTGTATATCTTTTGATCCAGCAATACCACCACTAGGTCTATATCCCAAAGATATTTTTTTAAAAGGGAAAAAGACCTGCAAGTACAAAAACATTTATAGCAGCTCTTTATCATGGCGAAAAAAATTGGAAATTAAAGAGATGCTCATCAATTAGGGAATGGCTAAACAATTTGTGGTATATGAATGTAATGGAATACCGTTGTGCTATAAGAAAGGATGAGAATGTGAACATCAGAAAAACCTTGAAAGACTTATATGAACTGATGTAGAGTGAAGTGAGCAGAACTAGCAGAACATTATACACCATAACAGAAATCTCGTACAATGATCAACTGCGAATGACTTAGTTATTCTCAGCAATACAGTGATCCAAGACAATTCCAAAAAACTCATGGTGAAAGATATTATCCACATTTAGAGAAATAACTGTTGAATGTAAACCAAAGCAGACAATTTTTAATTTTTTCATATTTTTTCACAACATGACTAATATGGATATACATTTTGCATGATTGTGCACACATAACCTATATCAAATTGATTACTGTCTCAAGAAGGGATTAGGGGAATAAGTGAGGAGAGTATCTGGAACTCAGCTTTTTTTAATGAAAGTTAAAAAATGTTTTTACATGGAATTGTGAAAAATAAAATATTCATCCCCAAATTATCTCTACTATCTAAAGAAAAGCATTTCAAATTTTATATGGCAGCTAGGTGGCACAGTGGATTGCTGGCCTGGTCTGAAGTCAGGAAGACCAGAGTTAAAATCCAGCCTCCACACTTACTAGCTATGTGTCCTTTGACAAGTCACTTTACCATGTTTGCCTCAATTTCCTCATCTGTAAAATGAACTGGAGAAGAAAATGTCAAACTGCTCCCTAGGATCTTCACCAAGAAAACCCTAAAATGTGGTCATGAAGACTTGTACATGATTGAGATGGCTGAACAACTCAAAATTTACAGTTGTTTGTTTTCTCTCTATCCTCAATCATCTCATATTATTTTTCTGTTACATAGCAACAGGTTTTCCACATGCAAGAAATTGGAACAAGGTCGTTTGCTATAGATTGGGTAAAATAATCACTTACAATGACAGCATGAAATCTTTGTAGGTTTCTTTTTACTCTACAACAATTTACAAATAGCTAATGCATATCATCTAATGCTATTTTATGTAGTTTTAATAATTATGAAACTTGTTTAGCAAAATGTAATGCTCTGGACATGCTTCTGACCAATGTGGCACTTCATTTGCTTCTGTTCTTGCCTTAGAAACAACTTTTGTTAGTTCCTTATTGTCTGAGTTCCAATTTACTCTTTTATTTATTTAGCTGATTTTAGTTTACATAGGAGAAAAGTGAAATATTACTCAATTATTAACATAGGAAATTTACTATCTAACTGATTTAGAGCCCCTAACCCTTTGGAATCTTCCACTATCTCAGGTTACCTCATAACATTTATAGATTTATATACTTAAAGATTTTGCGATCATATGGTTTTTAATAACCTGGAGTCAAACCTAAGAAGCATATGAACTCTTCTCATCACCCTGTTCCTTTTCAAAGGATCTATTATGTTAATTGGAAGGCTTTTCTGTGAGGCATATTGGTGGAATATAAATAGGAATGGGGAAAAACCTTCATCTCCCTCCATCTAGGCTCTTGTATTAAAGAAAGTTGGAGCAAAGTAAATTCTCCATAGTTCATAATCCGAAAGAATTCCAGTAACCATCCTCCTCCATGGTTCTGGGGAACACAAGGCCTTAGTATGGCATTTACTTTTCATTTGGATATAGTTCCTAGTTTTGTCAATTTCCCTCAGTCTCATTCACTGCTTATGCTGCTGATGGACATTTGGGAATTTGGTAATTGCTTATCTTCTATTGGCTCTGCACAGTGCTGGTCATTGCTCCCCTGCTTCTCAATGTGATCTAAAGCCACCATGGTCTCTTGTGTATCTAAGTCCAGATAGTACCTACTTGGTCCTATCCAATAACTTGTGAATGCAGTAAGATCTTTTGTGCTTGGTGGTAAATGTGCACGCACACACACACACACACACATACAGAGTTAGTGGTAAGCCTATCTCTAGAGTTCTTATTCCAACCAGCCAATTCCAAATATTTATGGGCCCATGGAAAAGACCCTGAGCAAAAGTGTACAGAACAGAGTCCTCCAGGTTACTAAAATCAGTGTTTGTGTTGTTTGTTAGTTTGTTTGAGTCTTTTTTCTTTTGTAAAATTTATTTAGTATTTTGTTTTTCCATGATTGCATTTAAAAACAGTTTTTAACATTCATTTTTACAAAACTTTGAGTTCCAAATTCCTTTCCTTCGTCCTCCCCTCATTGAGAAGGCAAGCAATTCGATATAGGTTATACATATGTAGTCATGCAAAACATTTCCATATTAGTCATGTTTTGAAAGAAAATATAGACCAAAAAAGCCTCAGGAACATTAAAGTGAAAAAGTATGTTTCAGTCTATATACAAATATCATTAGTTCTTTCTCTGGGGACAGATAGCATTTTTCATCCTAAGTCCTTCAGAGTTGTCTTGGATCACTGTATTTCTGGGAATGAATAAGTCATTCACAGCTAATCATCTTACAATACTGCTGTTACTTTGTACACAACACATATCACTTTGCATCAGCTCATGTAAACCTTCCCAGCTTTTTCTGAGAGCATCCTGTACATCATTTCCTGTAGCATAATAGTATTCCATCAAAATTACATTGCACAATTTGTTCAGCCATTTCCCAATTGTTGGGCATCCCCTGTTTCCAATTCTTTGCCACCAGAAAAGACCTGCTGTAAATATTTTTGCACATATGAGTTCTTTCCTTTTTGTTTTGTTAACAGACCTAGTAGTAGTATTGCTAGGTCACATGCTATGCATGGTTTTATAGCCCTCTGGACATAGTCCTAAGTTGCTCTACAAAATGGTTGAATCAGTTCACAACTCTACTAACAGTGCATTAATGTCTCATTTTTCCCACATCACCTCTGACATTTGTCATTTTCCTTTTCTGTCCCATTAGCCAATCTAATAGGTATGAAGTAGTACTTCAGAGTTGTTTTAATTTACACTTATCTAATCAATAGTGAATTAGATAATTTTTTTCATATGGCTATAGATAGCTTTTATTACTTCATCTGAAAACTAATCATATCTTTTGATAATTTACCAAGTGGGGAATGGCTCTTATTTTTATAAATTTCACTCAGTTCTCATTTGAGAAATGAGGTCCTTATTAGAGAAATTTGCTTCAAAATTTTTTTACAGGTACAATTCCTTCATCCTATTTCTCCCTTGTTTATTTTTTCTCTCTCCTTTCCCCCTTCCCTTCCTCAAGAGTGCATCACTTCTGACCATTGTCTCCTCCAGGCTTCCCTCTCTTCGATCATTCCTCCTTCTCCTATCCCCTCCCTCTCACTTTCCTGTAGGGTAAGATATATTTCCATACCCAACCAAATATATATGCCATTCCATCTCAGAGCCAATTCTGATGAAAGCAAGGTTCACTCACTCACTCCTACCTACCTCGCCCTTCTTTCCATCACAAAAACCCTTTCCTGCCTTTTTCATGTGAGACAATCAACCTCATTCTGCCTCTCCTCTCCCCTTTCTCCTAGTACATTCCTGTCTTCCACCCTTTAACTTTATTCTTTTAAATATCATCCATTCATATTCAACTCACACCTGTACTCTCTGTCTATATATACTCATTCCAACTCCCCCAACAATGAAAAAGTACCCGTGAATCATGAGTATCATCACCCCATGAAGGAATGCAAACAGCCCTATCCCATTAAGTTCCCCATGATTTCCTTTCTTGTTTACTCCTCTGTGCTTCTTGAGTTCTGCATCTGTAAGTGAAATCTTCTATTCAGTGCTGGTCCCTCCATCAAAAATGCTTGAAAATTCTCTACTTCATCAAATATCCATCTTTTCCCCCAAAGGACTATGTGTAGATGATCCCTGGCTGCAATTCCCGCTCATTTTCCCTCTGGAACATCACATTTCAAGCTCTCCAAACTTTCAATATAGAAGCCACCAAATCCTACACCATCTTGACTGGCTCCACAACACTTGAATGGAGCCCCTTTCTGGATACTTGCAATACCCTCTCGCCAACCTGGGAGCTATAGTATTTGGCTATGATATCCTTGGGGATTTTCATTTTGTAATCCCTCCTATCCCAGAAGGTGATTCCCTCAATCTCTACCTTACTCCCTGGTTCCAGAATATCAGAGTAGCTTTCCTTAATAACCTCTTAAAAGATGATGTTCATGTTCTCTTCTTGATCTTGGCTTTCAGGTAAGCCAATAATTCTTAAATTTTCTCTCCTGGATTCACTTTCTAGGTCAGCTGCCTTTCCAATGAAACACTTCTCCATTTTTTCATTCCTTTGTTTTTTTCTTTAACTGTCTCTTGATTTCTCATAAAGTCATTAGCTTCCACATGTTCAATTTCAATATTTAAGGAATAATTTTCTTCAGTGAGTTTTTGTACCTCCCTTTCCACTTGGCCAACTCTACCGTTTAAGAAATTTTTTTCTTCTGTCAATTTTTGTGCCTTTTTTTCTGTTTGACCAATTCCACTTTTAAGGACATTCTTCCCCTTATTGGCTCTTTGTACTTATTTTACCATATAACCTATTCTTTTCTTTAAGATAGTGGTTTCTTCAGTTTTCAAAAACCTTTTTTTACCTTTACCATGATGTTTACTCTTTTTTTCATGATTTTCCTTCATCACTCTCATTTCTCTCCCCAACTCTTTCTCTGCCTCCCTAATTTGATTTTTTAAATTCAATAAGTGTTTTTCAAACACCTATTATGTGCCCCATACAATAATGAGAACAAAGCAAATAGAAAGAACAGTAACTATGAAACAATAAAAATTAAATGTCACAAAATTATGAGGAACTTGCATGGTTTGCAAGAAAAGATATGAGTAGTCATTTCCCCATACTCTTATAGATAAGTAGGGTTCTATGAATATGGAACATTGCATATACTGTCAGATTTTTTTATTGTACTTTTTAAAATTTAATATTTTCTTTTTCCCAGTTACATGTACAAACAATTTATAACATTCATTACTAAAATTTTGAGTTCCAGATTCTCTCCCTTCTTCCCTCCCCACCCCAGCCCCTTTGAGAAGGCAAGTAACTCGATATAGGTTATACATGTGTAGTCATGCAAAATATTTCCATAATAATCATGTTGTGAAAGAAAATATAGGCAAAACAAACTCAAGAAAAGTAAAGAAAGTACTAATAAGTATGCTTCAATCTGTATTCAGAAACTATCAGTTCTTTCTCTGGGGATGGATGGCATTTTTCATCGTAAGTCCTTCAGAGTTGTCCTATCTGCATTGCTGAGAATGACTAAATAATTAGTAGCTTATCATCTTACAATATTGCTGTTGCTTTGCACACAATACATTTCACTTTGTATAAGACCATGTAAGGCTTTCTAGATTTTTCTGAGATCCTCCTGCTCATCATTTCTTATAGTAAAATAGTATTCTATGATAATCATATACCACTACTTGTTCAGCTATTCCCCAATTGATGGACATCCACCCCATTTCTAATTCTTTTCCCCAGATAAAAGCCACTATAAATATTTTTGTACATACAGGTCCTTTTACTTTTCATTTTTCATCTCTTTTGGGATATAGATCTGGTAGTAACATTGCTAGGTCAAAGGATATGAATGGTTTTGTAGCCCTTTGGGCATAGTTTCAACCTGCTCTACAGAACAGTTGAATCGGTTCACAACTCCACTAACAGTGCATTAATGTTGTACTTTCTCCCCATCCCCTCCACATTTGTCATTTACTTTTTCTGTCCCATTAGTCAATTTAATAGGTATGAGGTGGTACTTCAGAACTGCTTTACTTTGCATTTCTCCCATCAATAGTGAATGAGTATTTTTTTTTTCACATGGCTATAGATAGCTTTTATTACTTCATCTGAAAACTGATCATATCTTTTGATAATTTATCAATTGAGGAATGACTCTTATTTCTATAGTTTCAGTTTTTTATAGACTCAGATCTCTATGTGTTTTGGAAATGAGGCCTTTATCAGAGAAAACTTGCTTCAAATTTTTTAGCAGTTATTATTTCTGATTGTATTTCTCTCCATCCTATTCCCCTGTTTATTCTGTTCTCTCTCTTTTCACTCTGTCCCTCCCCAAAAGTGTTTTGCTTCTGATGATCCCTCCCCCAGTCTTCCCTCCTTTCTATCACTGCCCTCCCTTGTCTTGTTCCCTTCTCACTTTCCTGTAAGTAAGATAGATTTCTATATCCACTTGAGGCTGTATGTTTTTCCCTCTTTGAGCTAGTCCTGATGAGAGCCTTACTTGAGTTTCAAAATCCTTTTTGAGCTCTTTCATGGCCTGAGACAAATTCATACTTTTCTTGGAGGCTTTGGATATTGGAGCTTTGACTTTATCTTTTTATGTGTTTTTTTCTCTTTTTTTGACCATAGTAACTTTCCATGGTCAGAATATTTTTCTGTTGTTTGCTCATTTTTCCAGTCTATTTCTTGAATTTAAATTCTTTGTTAAAATGGGTCTCTGCATCCTAGGTAGAAGGCTCACTGTCCCTATCTTCAGGGATTTTGTGCAGCTGTTTTCAGAGATACTTCTAGGGACCTGCAAGTCTTCAGCTTTTTCAAAGTGGTATGAACTAAGGAGAGGTTTGTTTACCACTCTCCTGATCTATGCTCTGGTCTCTGAGTGACTATACACACTCTTTTATGCCCTGACCTGTAGCAAGGGTCCCTGCTCCATTGTGGCTACAAGCTCTTCCTCACCCTAGCACTGTCACCCAGGACTGTGACTCAGATCAGAGTATGGGCAAACAGAGTCCTGCTTCAGAGCTAGCAAAGAGACTCCTGTAATCTTCTGCTCAGTTGTTCGATCCTCTTACCATCTGTGGGCTGAGAGCTCCAGAAGGCCTGCTGCCCCACATGATTCAGTGACTCCCAAAGCTTGCTCTTGGTTTTCTGGGGCCAGGGTTGTGCTCCACTCTCACCTCAGAGCAACAGACCTTTCCTGCTGACCTCCTAAGTTGTCTTTCACTGGAAAATTATTTTGCCCCCATCCTTTTGTGGATTTTGCCACTTCAGGCATTGTTTTATGGAATTATTTAAACATGTTTGAAGGGGCTTTGGGGAAAGCTCAGGCAAGTTGCTGCTTTTTCTCTGCATCTTGCCTGAGATCAGTGTTTTCAAGCATAATTTTACCATTCTAATGTTGCAGCTGTTTTCTAGGTCTGATGCTGGGTGAGGTCACTTGAAGTCCTGTGACTAAGACTTTAGGCACTGTCATCACTAATCTCTCAGTCAACTTTCCCTAACAGGTCTAAAAAGGGGACAGAGGTCAGCAATGAATTTGAAATAGTATTGAAAGCCAGATTATTATATTTTCCTAAACAGGCTTAGTAATTAGGAAAACTATAAAAGAGCAATCAGTTTGTTAAACATTGCTATTTTTAAATGAACATAGAATAAAAAGAAACCTGAATAAGAGCCCATTTTGTCTCACAAATAGACACTCACACCCACCCTAAACAGAATGAAATTATGTGGACTTTACAATCCTCTTTGATTTTCTGGCAATGGTACCTTTTTATAATGACATTTTTATGAAAAAATAATTACACATCTTTATTTGATTAGAAAGAAATTGAAAAATATTTTTTCAGGAAGTATTTTTAATGCACTAATTTTCTATAATCATTTTTAAAGTATTTTCATTTTAAATGTTTATTAGTCCCTTTTGTTTTTAAATCACAGTTATTTCTAGACATACCAATCATACTCCAGAAATGAGCCAACTCTCTTAACAAAGAAAAGAAGTTCCCCCCAAAACCCCATTGTTACAGTAACCACATTTGTCAATGTGTAATTTTCTGTTCCCATAGTCCCTCATTTCTCTGTCCACTGCAGAGATGCTTTTTATTATCTGTGTTCAGAGTTCAAGATTAGTCATTATAGTTACTCAAAGTTCTCTCTCCTTTAATGTTCTTCTCATTTATATCATAATAGGCCTTGTGTGTATTGGTCTGGTTCTGCTTATTTCAGTCTCCATCAACTTATGTAAGTCTCACTATATTTCATGAAGTTCTTCATACTTGTCATTTCTTATCACACTGAATTATTATACAGCATTCACATACCAGAATTAATTTCACCATTCTCTCATCACTTTTCTTGTACATGGCTCCTTTTCTCTGATTTTGCACCACCTTGGCACAGACTATCACAACCTCATGCCTGGTTTATTTATTCACTCACTCGCTCATTCATTCATTAATTCATTCATTTATTTATTTGTTTGTCTGTTTGTTTGTTTTTTTGCCTGGTCTATTTATAATGGCCTTCTGGTGGATCACCCTGCTGCAAGCCTCTCCTCATGCCAGTCCATCCTCCATGCAACTAAGGTTCAGGACATATCATTTCACAAATCTAGCCCTAATGGGTACATTCCCATCAAAGGACCAGCCAGAAAATAGTAGAGCAGGCCAGAGAATAGTTAGAAGGCTTGATTGGGGTGGGGAGGCCTCACTAGACTCACTAGAAGTTTTTCCTCACCCCCAGTTGCCAATTTGACTGAACGTTTTTCTTTCATATTTTGAAGTCTTTTGGAGTATAATAATATCTTATTCAAATGCAAATAATGTAGAAGAAGGGCATGTTTTGTGTAGCAGAAAGAGCACTGAATTTGGAATCAGGATAAAATGGGTTCCAATCCTGGCTCTGCTTTTTATTTACTATGGAACATTGAGCAAAATCCCTTTACCTTTCCAGGTCTCAAATATAATATAATGGAAAGGGAACTGGCTCTCAAGTCAGAAGACATGAGTTCAAATGTCCCCCACTTATATTTACTATCTGTGTGACCTTGGGGAAATCCTTTTACTTTTAATGAATTGTTTTACCACCTGCAAACCAAATGGGTTAGTTCAGATGGAATCTGATGTCCCTTCCAATTCTCAGTCTGTGATTCATTGATTTAATTTTCTCATCTGTGAAATAAAGATATTTGAATGAATGATTTCTAATGTTTTCTTTTTCCTCCCAGCTTGAGATAATTATACATAAAATTGTAATTCTGTAATATACATCTATAATTGTAATTCATATCATTCTATGAGCTCTTGAGTCACTAGTAGTACTTTTCCAAACATTTAACTCAAGATGAGGGTCTTGTGAGGTCATGAATGAAAGCACCAGGGAGAGGGAATGAAATAAACTCAAAAGTGAAATAAACAGGGAAAGACGATACTTTGTTGAAATCCCAAATTTGCCAATCTCTTGACCCCCCTGAATCTTGTGTGCTACCAATCAAACTAGTTTTCTTTGAAACCAAACAATTTCATCTAATGAAGTTAGTGGGAGGAAAGTGATTTGTTGGATCAGAGGGATTTGAAGGTGGACACTCATCTTTTCTAGATGCAGAGTTTCAATTCTCCTCAATGGGTTAAACATCCTTTTAGAGGGAGGGAAATGACTTATAAAACATTCAGAAACTCTTGGGACATCAAACAGCTCTTGGAGAAACATATTTTTATAGTTTACTTGTGAACTAATAGGAAACATATGCTTTAAATTCATCTGACTTACACTATGTATCTGTAGATCTTTTAGTTCCCTTAGTATTGCAACATATCTTTGAGTCCTTATCTCAGGAATCCTTAGAATGACCTTCTTGGAAAGTGATCTAGGCACATGACAAATTGCCTACCTGCCTGAATGCCTGCTTACCCACATGCCTACCTGAGAGCAAAGGAAATGACAGGTATCAAGGCTAGAGAGGAAGACACGAGGGAGAGAGTAGGAGAATAACCTGATGATTCATGGGAACCACTATATGGTTCACCACCACGGCTAGTTTTAGTAGAAGCTGGTATATAGATGATGATGATTTACAAGACTAGAAAGTTCTTCCTACTCCAAAGGATATCCCCAACCAGGCTGTTATAGAGGCTAAAATTTGGCTATTAGCCATTAATTCCTATATACACATACACACACATGCACGTGCACACACACACATCCGTATATATATATATATATATATATATATATATATATATATATATATACACATACATACACATATGTAGACACACACACACATATATATTTATATATACATACTTACATATATAAAAATACATATACATACATATATATTTGGGAAATAGCTTCGCAGCAAATTAGTAACTGTGACTCATTAACACCTGATTGGGAAGTTTACCATATTGGCCTCATTCACTTAATGAGTTTCAAAGAAAATAGGACTAAAGAAAGAAAAAATTTTGGATTAGCATAAGAAGGACATAAAATTTTGAGCAGGGGTTCTTAATATGTGTGTGTATATGTCTTAGACCACTTTGGCAGCCTTTTGAATCCTACAAATCCCTTTTCAGAATATCTTTATGTACATAAAGTTAAATAAGATTTCAAAAGAAGCCAATTATGTTGAAATGTAGTCTATAGAAAGGAAGACAGTAATCACGAGCAGTTTGGCAGCATTTAATAAAAAATTTCAAGGTAGTATAGACAACATCTTGAGATCTCTACAACAATAATAATACTGTAGTAATAGGAAAATACTTGTAATTTCTATCAGTGAAAAAAATCACAAATGCCACTTCCTGGGG
>CM053589.1:173831622-173851931 GCA_028646515.1 Pseudochirops corinnae | reverse complement strand
ACTGTGGTCATGGATGACACCGAAGTAACACAGAGTTTTCATTTCGGTGTTGGAGGATTTTTTAAAAAGGTTTTGAATTTTGAGCCGCCATAGATTTGGAAGTACATAGGGAGCAATACAAAGGACCCAATAGCTATTGGAACAAAGCAGCAGAAGCTTTAATCAAGGCAGACTTTACAGGTATATTTTAAACCAAATTTCCTGACATATGAATTTTTTTTAACAAGAGAAAACTTGTAAAGAAGAGATTCTTTATAGCCTCAGGGGATATAAGTATAGTCTTTTCTCAAAGTGGAACACAGGGCAGATAATGTCTCCCTACTTACTCTGCGACTCTATAGACGTGTTTGAACTCCAAATGTCATTTCAGCTTTGAGTCTTCTCTTCTTTAGTAAGAGTATATAAAGGCACTACATAAATTAACCCATTCTCATTCTGAAAAACTGAGACCAAATTTACTATATTTTCGAAGGGCATTACACATTTTTAAAGTAACCAAAACAAGAAAAATTGGATTTTGTTCACTGGTCCTTTTCATTCTATGGTACCATGGAGTGTTTTTCAGTGGAGAAAACAAATCCTACTTGCCAGAGTTTGTTGAATCACTTAAAGGACAATTACTTCTTAAGCAGATGTGTGCTGATGGTGTTTCTTCTGTGGTTTATTTGCCTCCATTCATCACTGAAGGAAGTGAAAAACTTTACTTAGAGCTTAGTGAAAATAAATATGTATTTTTTTCTTCCAAGCCAAGTTCATGAACCCTCTGAAATCTGTCTATAAATCCGTGAATCCTTAAAAACTTTGGTTTTGAGTACATGTTAATACTGGTAAGGACAGACCCAGGTAGAGAGTAGCAATGGGGGAACTTGCCAACAGAGAACTGAAAATGTATTGAGAATCTGGGCTGGTGCATGCAGGAGGAGGGTGACACTGAAAAGGTGGAACGGTTTTGGAAAGGGAAGAGGGTGGGCACTAAAATACATATAGATGATTTCCAAATTTTACCATTGGATATCCCTAAGCATGCCCTGATCACCACATGTGAACAAGTTCTTACTACAGCAGGCGTTATGACCCCTACATTAGTGATATGTATTATCATTAGTAGTAATGATATTTATAGGGAACTTTATGATAAAAAAAAGCTTCTTTCTTCTTTGAAGTAGGTAGCATAAATATTGTTATCCCATTATGGCAGATAGGGAAACAGCCTAGGAGATGTAAATGTCCTTTTCAGGACATATGACTTGTGTCAAAGTCATGATTCAAATCAAAGTCATAGGATCATAGACAGACACAGAGGGAGCCTTAGAGGTCATCCAGTTCAACCCTTTAAATTTGTAAATGAGGAATCCAATAATTAATGTATTTGACCGCTCAAATATTGTTTTACTGATAAGGATTTGGTATGTGATTAAAGAATGTATTATAGATCATAGTTCAAGGTCAGTTGTCTCCAAACATTTTTAATCAGACATCAATATAAATTTTAAGAAAGAACATGGTTTACATAATATGTTTATGTTCACTTTTTGGTAATTTTTTTAAATATACAGATACTACTTTGTAAATAATTATATATAAAACACAAAACAGAAATAAAAAAAGAATGAGATAAGAAAACATATTTGACCTCCAATTCAATAGGGAGTCACTGAAATTTATTGAATAGGGGAATGACATAGTTAGACCTGAGCTGCAGGAAAATCTTTTTGATGTGTAGGTGATGGGTTGGAGATGGGCAAGCTAAAGCAGGGAAACCAGTTTGGATGCTACTACAATAGTCCAGCTGGCAAAAAGGTGATGATCTTCTGGAATAATTTGGTAGATGTGAGGTAGAAATAAAGAGACAGACAGGAAAGATGTGGGGGTAGAGAAGATAATATTTCACAACTCATTGGATTCATGAGGTGCATGAGAAGGAGTAGTTAAAGATGCCACCAAAGTGGTAAACTTGGGTGACTGGAAGAATGGTGGATGGTGGCACCCTTGGTATTAATAAGAACATTTGGAAGAGGTACAGTTTGGTAGGGAAAGATAATATTATACAATCTGAAGTCTGAAAATGTTATCCATACCTGATTATCAGGGGCCACTCACTGTGCCACTCAAAAATAAAGGAATGGGGGTGAGGGTTTCTTACTTAATGGTCAGGGTCCGAGCATAGGAACTATATTTCAAGAAGTACACATATTAATGCACAGCTATGAGGTGATATGGGATACAGGGCAGGTTTGTTGGGGAGGAGGGTGCTTTCCCAGTGACTACTCTAATGCTGCTGCTCTAAGTGTTACATGACATCTTCAGAAGAGGAGAAATTGGAAACTTGAATAGGGAAGAGAGAAGGTAAAGCAAAGAACTGTTGGTAGAGAACAGCAGGTGTGGTATTCCAGACAATCTCAGGATTGGCTCTACGTTGTAGTGTGCTGTCACCAATCTCTTCACCTTCTGATTCAATGACTGATCATGCCTTGGCATCAGCCCACTGGGCAAGTGCCTTAAGAAATGTATGATCCAGCTATAAGACAACTCTACAAGTCTCAGGATGGAAGGAAATATCTACATTCAGAGAAAGATATAGAAAGAACGGAGTTTAAATGGAGACTGAAGCAACCTATGTGTTATCGCTCTTTTCCATGTTTGGTTTTGTTTCCTTTTTCCCATTGTCCACTCCATTGGTTACAACCCTTCTATACAACCAGACTAATGTGCAATGTGAAAGTATTTGCAGATTCTATACTTGACTGCATGCTGCCATGGGTGGGAGGGGAGGGGAAGAGAGGGAGGAGAGAAAATTTGAAACTCAAGGGACTCTGGAACCAAATCTTGTAAACTAAAAGTAAATAAACAAATCAATTTAAAAAAGAAAAAAAAATACACTAGCAAAAAAAAAAAAAAAAAAAGAAGTGTGTGCCACTCCTCTGAGCAACTAGGTATTCCTTAACCCAGGACTCAGCAGAAAGTTAAGAAGCTACAGTTGTGTGAATGTGATACTAAATGGCACACTACCTGGTCCGTTTGTGCCCTGAGTCCAAAAACAAATAAACAAAACACAAAAACAAGACCGTTGTCTAAGGATATAGTGGAAAAGCTCTAAAAAACTACTTTTTTCACTTAAAATCTTCTTGACAGCTGAGAAGTGCTGAGGGAAAAACTCTGGACTGTCAAACTGTCCCTGCGCTTGTGGCTTGCTCAATGAGATAGGAATTGTGAAGATCCTGCAGGGCAAACAGAGCAGGGACACCAGGAGCTGTTGGAAGAGAGACCTCAGGGACTGGCCACTGGCATTCTATGAAAACAGCAGGTAGACTTGGGACACTCAGACCTATGTGGGCAAGTAAGAGACCTGGAGATACTCAAATAATGAGAGTCTAGAGGTTTCTACTCCTCTCATGAGGGAAAAGTGTTGGCTTTTGTTCATGCTTATGCATTTCAAGGAAGAGAGTAGAGATTGTTTTTTGTCATATCTACGGGGGCAAGTACAATAATTTTCCACTTGGCAATCTTGTAGGGTTTGAGTCCCAGAGATTCTAGGGGAAGGTTTCAGTCCATCTCAGTCTGGATTATCATTCTGGTGGACAATGTGTACTAAAAAAAAGTTATAGTAGTTAAATTGGGCTAAGTTATCTTCTTGTACTTTCTGGAGTTTCTTTGAAAAAATTCCATGTTTCCTTACCAGCCCTTGGACCAAACTAATCACTGAAAGTGGGCTTCTCAGTTAGATCCTTATCTCCTATCACCACTTTCATGACAACTGCCTCCTAAAATTGCATTTAAATTTGACTGATGTTTCCTGTGATGGATTCCTGTTTAGACTTTTGGAGTGGCATTATATCCTATTTTTGCAGTGGAATTTGTACCTGTCCCTAATTCTTTATTTGCTCATGGGTGAGAAAGTTCATCCAATTATATAGTTTGTGACTATATAGTATGGGAGGAACATCCAAAAACCCTTCTTTCTATTTGGAGGACTCCTAACTGGCTGAGAGAAAGTTAGGATGGACCATTGAGCAAATGGGCCAATCCCCAGTCAATAGAGGGTGATTAGGGACTGAAGATGCTGCTCTTTTCAGGGAACAAAAAGAAAAGCAGTTGCTTCCAGCCAAGAGAGTCTCACAAGTCAAAATAGGCCCTGGAATTGTAGAAAGGTTAGGCATCACTTAGTCTGAGACTTTGGGGTCTTCTTTTATATTATATCTCTATCCACATATAATTGCTTTTCCCTGGACATTATTTCCAAATTTATATGTGTTCTTGGACCCTCTAAATAACCTGTAGAGCATAAACTTTTGCTTATATTCTATTTATTTTAATTTTTTTTTTGTCCTAGGGCATATAGTTGCTTAGGTAAGAAAGGGAAGGAGAAAGTTCATGTTGGAATTGGCACTAAGGAATGAAGAGAGTGCTGGGAGAAAAGGGCAAAAAGTCAGTGGTTGGGTACAATGGTTATCTGAACCCAAGTAGTCAATTAATATCAGGGGCCAGGATGGTCCAAGAAATTCAGTAACTCCAACTGAGATTAAGAGGTCAGTGGATATTCCAAAGTTAGTCAAGGTTGAAAGCAGTGGTGTTAAGGCAAGTTCTGTAAGAACATTTTTTTCTTTTTTGTTGATATTTTTATCAATCATTACCATATATATATATACATATATAAACAACTATGCAAAAAAGATAAACAATAAACTAAAATCTATCAAACACTTGTACTTAACAATATAGAAAACTACTCACAGCTAGAGTTCCCCACATCTCCACCAAGGAAAGAAAATGCATTTTGAGATCTGTTTTCCAGGACCAATATCGACCATTCCAGTTAATCCAAGTTCAGCTCCCATTTGTTTTCATTTTATGTTTCATTTATGTGATTGTTATCATCGGTAAGTCATTTCAAGTATCTGACTCTTTGTAACTCCATTTGGGGTTTTCTTAGCAAAGATACTGGAGTGGTTTGACATTTCCTTCTCCAAATCATTTTATAGATGAGGAAACCTCAGTTGTTTTTTTAAGGTTAAGTGACTTGCCCAAGGTCACACAGCTAATAAGTGTCTGAGACCCTATTTGAATTTAGGAAGATGAGTCTTTCTGACTCCAGTCTTGATGCTCTATCCACTGTTCTACCTAGATGCCCTTATGTGATTATAATTATTGTACATATTTTCTTTTCTGGTTAAGCTTGTTTCATTCTACATTGACTCCTACAAATTTTCCCATATTTTTCCGTGTACATCATATATGAGTGTTTGTGTTTATATATGTGTATATACACATATATGTGTGCATGTGTATGTATATATAATAGCACAATAATATTTTATTGTGCTGATGAACCACAATGTGGCCAGACATTCTCTAATTAAAGGATGTTTACTTTGTTTTCCAGTTTTTTTGCTACCATAAAAGGCCCCTTGTGAATATTTTGGGATCAACTGAGCCTTTTTTCTGTCTTTGACCTCATTGGCATATATATCCAGTTGACAGGAGTTTTTCTGAGCCCGGAATTACTTTGGATTTATTTTACATATGTTATATATTTACTCAAAGCTAGCACTTATATAGTGCATTAATGTTTACCAAGTGATTTACAAATATTTTCTTATCCTCACAACAACCCTGGAAATTAGCTACTCTTATTATCCCCAGTTTTTAAGTGAGGAAACTGAAGTCAACAGGGAACAAGTGACCTCTCTTCAATCACACAATTTGTTAGTGTCTCAGGCAGGATTCAGACTTAAGTTTTCCTCATTCCAAGTCGTATACTCATCTACCTAACTTACATATTATTTCCTCCAAAGAAAGTAAACAACTTGAGAGCAGGGGTTAGGTTGTACCTTTGAGTCCTAAGTGCTGGATGTACTTAGTAACTGTCTAACAAATCCATGCTTGATGTGTGAATAATAGACTTTCTCTCTACAGGTTAAGAATAGGTTCAGGGTCTTTACTCCCATAATTCCAATTGCTCACCAGAACAGCTGGAATGTTCTATGGCTGTACCAATAGTACTTCGTATGCCTCTCTTCCCACAGTCCATCAAACAATGATAGTTTCCATCTTGGTAAAGCTGATAATTCCATTTTATCATCTTTTTCCTGAACTGATTCAAGGAGGAACTGACATCAGCAAAGCCTAGAGCTGAAGGGTGAATCTTTCATATTTCCTTATCCTCAACACACCACAATATACACACATACAAACTACTCTCCGTGTATCACACAGATGAAGGAGTTAGGCATAATAAGCAGGATGCCTGAGTATATACATACATACACACATATGTGTACTCATGTACATATACACACAATGTCTGAGGATATTTAAGGATATACACAGTTGGGGGTATAAGGCTAAAGTTTTGGAACTAGAATTCAAGTGATCAACAACTTTTGTCGTTAATATAGAATTAGTTTAGACCATTGCTTTTTTGTTTTATAATTATAGCACTTGAATTCTACATGTTTTATATCCAGAGAAGATTTCATCCTAGTTTCTTTACAACTAGGAGAGGTGAAGTAGGAGGGGTTGTTAGTCAACAAGCATTTATTAAATACTTTATTGTAACAGCAAGCACTGTAGCATGCTCAGGATGTCCTGCTAGCACAGGTTCTTTTGATTTGCTTTATAAAGGAAAAACAGCTTTAAAGTGTTAGTAATCCTACTTTAATTACAGAGAAAGGAATATAGAAAATACAAGTAGAGAAATTAGCACAAAGACCAACAGACGGGGCTCCAGCTGTCTGAACATAGCAATATTGCTACACACTTTATATGCATCACTGGATCAAGGGAGTACAGACAACACCTAAGCAGTCAGGGGGCTCTGAACATATGGCTACTTTCCTGGTCTCAACCAGGAAATCAAAAGATCTTTCTCATGAGTGAACCCCCAAATCAAAATGCCAATCTCCCAGAATATATAACAAAGATTCAGCTCCTGATTGGCTCAGAGCCAGAAGGTACAAAATCTACTTGACTCAGTACAGCTGTGAATTATCCGGGTTCAAAGGAGATTAATCCTTCAGATATTTACAATTTAGCCCGAGCCTGGGAAACTGAACTTCAAAAAGAAAACAACAAAAATCCTACCTTGCTTGTGCTTACATTTATGCAAAGAATTATGCTAAGTGCGAGGAATAAAAAGAAGGACAAAAATAAAATCCAGTGATACAGTCTCTGCTTTTAAGGAGTTCACAGTCAAATGCAGGAGTTAAGGGCTGTATAGAACTACCATTTTTTGTACAGAACTTTTGCTATAGAATTTTCCTATAGAAAAGAAATTATCTCTCACTTCAAACTCATTTCTGTTCTGCCTATAAAAAAAACTGGCCAAGATGACCCACCAGGAGGATGGATCATTAAAGCATCATAAGTTATGGGTAAGAACTGGCATTTATCTTTGAACCAAGAACATAGACAAAATCCAAGCAAAGATCAAAGGATGGAAAGATTGTCTATACCAGAATTCTTTACCTTTTCTATGTCATAAATCCCTTGGGAAATCTGCTGAAGCCTATCCACCCCTTCTAACAATCATGTTTTTAAACACATAAAATATTAAAAAATAGAAGAAAATGGTAATTTATATTTAGATGTTGGATTGCACAGTCGATAGAGCTCCAGGCCTGGAGTCAGGAAGACCTGAGTTAAAATCCAACCACAGACAGTTACTAGTTGTGTGACCCTGGACAAGTCATTTAACCTGTTTGCTTCAATGTCTTCATCTCTAAAATGAGCTAGAAAAGGAAATGGAAACCACTCCAGTATCTTTGCCAAGAAAAGATCAGATGAAGACACAAAGAATCAGATGCCACTCAAACGACTGAACGAAAACAACATAGTAAGCTGCAAGTGCCAATATAGGTATAGTTTTTTCTCCATTTAATTTCTTGGAACTCCTGAAATGTATCTATTGATGCATGGACTCTTAGGTTAAGAAGTCCTGCTCTATATTATTTATTCTGTTGATGATTATGATTTAGGCTACAAAAGCAGAGATATCACATAAATCCAGATAGAGTCACAAAAGTGTGATCTTATAAAGACTGAGAGTTAATGCAGTATGCTGAGCACAGGAAAAAACATCCAACTCTAAGATAAAGTGTCATTTATCTTTTATCGTAAATCTTTCAGTAAGGAAAAAAAATCTGGGAGAACTCTTTGGAGGTAACCAAAGAAACTAGGGCCACTGTGAATTGCAATAAGTGTTGCAGCTTACAGGAATAAGGATGTATGGGAGCTGTCTGCCTCTGAATCCAGGTGACTGCTTGGTGGATTCAGGAAGGAGCTGGAACCATGGAAGGGTATCCAGGCAATCTGAGAGGCCACCCTGAGTAAGAAGTTTATTAGAGACTGAGGGGTGCAGAGTTTGTATAATGTTCTAATGATTGCATTTAGTGATTAACATACTTAGTGACTGATTGCTAAATAAGTGACTAATTAAGTTAATCTATAATTGCCCCATGAGTGGAAGACTGACTTGTATTGTGAAATGATAGAATAATTAAGGAGGCAAACCCCCTTAGGAATACCAGATAATTGTTCCTTTGTTCTTTGTTCTAAATACTGTGACCACATTGGTGAATACTATGTGGCCTTTTTAATGTTAAGCTGTTATGAACACTATATTGTGATTTTCTGTGATAAGATGTAATGTTGTGAATATTATATTGTGATTTGTTGTGAATGTTTGCCTTGATTTGTTATGGAATAAATGGAGGGTTCACTATACTGTGTAATCAGAACTTTAAAAGCTGTTCACAGTAGCATTCTTTTGAGAAGCTGCTAGTGCATGGTGTTACATAACCCCAAATGTGGGGTACTGTGGTCAGTCTTGGGAGACACATTTTTAAAAGGAAATTGAGAAGCTGGAGAAATACAGAAAAGGACAACCAGGATGGCAAATAGTCTCAAGATGAAGCCACATAAGAATTGTTCGAAGAAATGGAAGATGTTTACCCAGTAAAGGGAAGATTTAGGGCATGCATAATAGCCTTCTTCCAGTACTTAAAAGGTTATATGGAAGACAGATTAGACTTCTTCAGTTTCAACCAAGACAACAGAACCAAGAGGACTTAGAAGTTGCAAAGAGACAAATTTAGGTTTGATGTGTGTAACATTCCCTATTAAAGGTGTCCAAATGTAGGATGGAGCTTCCAGGGAGTTAGTAAGTTCTCCCTCATTTGATATCTTCAAGCAAAGACTGGAATCATCAATTTTGTGAAAGAGGAGTTACTTTTTCATGAATTATGGAAATAGTAAGGTCTTTTGTAACTGATTTTTTCTTTAATTGTAAAATCTTTTGACCATTCTGATATATTCAAAGGTGTCATAATGTGCCTATATATAATATATTCAAAATGTGACATACTGTCTCAGTGCTATACTTTTTACTTAATTTTTAAAGTAGATTTTCAGGACAAGGAAGCTTGAGTACTACTAAGTTCACTTTGATTTGGAAATTTTCTAAAAGACTCTTGCATTACCCAGCGAGTGGAATGTCCATATATTCCTGGTTTGATGCATTCTTTCAGTTGAGTGGTTCTCATGGATAAAGAAATTAGAGTAATCCTGGCAAATAGCATTCCACTACATGCCTAGAAACAGATGTTCCATTCCATGTAATGACTTCAAAACACCGGAAGAGTGATAACCATGATAGCTTATGAAACCAGCTCTCTGGCTTTGCTTAACATTTTTCTTCAGCTCTTATTCGTGGAATACAACAGCAATTAACGATAAATCAGAGCTGAGATGGTGTGCTATTGTCACTTTCATGAGTGATGTCATTGGAGTCCTCAAATAATTCCCATTTCAGATTCCCACTGTTGATTGGGTTGGTTTTTTTTTGTTTTTTTTTTGGAGGGGAGAGGAAGGTGATTTGAAACTTTCATACCTTCAACTTCAAAGTGGAAAGCTTTGAAAGGATGAAGGAAAATCCTGTTAACTGCTAAGTTACAAATAGAATCAGGAAAAGGGGTAATGAAAGAATTAGAACTCAGGAAGCAATAAAGAAAGCTAAAAATGGGATTGGGAATGCAGGAAGTCTGTCATCACTTAGCCAAAACCATGGGAGGGGTGATCATCATTATTAGCTCCTCCCAAAACAGTTTCTATGGGGATTTAATAGCCACTTCTGAGTAAGATGAGAACATATTATTAGGGCACTGTGCTATTTAATTCAATTCAAAAAGCATTTATTAAGCACTTAATATGTGCAAGGCTCTGTAGAAAGTGCTGGGGGTATAGAAACTAAAAGGAAACAATTCCTGCCCTCGAAGAACCGGGGGCAGGAAACATGAGACATTCCCTGACGTAAAATACAAAATAAAAAGTAGCAAATGATAATTTCAAGAGGGGCAGAGATCTAATAACTAGGGGTGGGATCAGGAAAGAGCTCATGTAGGATATTCTACCTGATCTGGAATTTGAAGGAAACTAGGGATTCTGCAGGGCAATTAGGTTGCACAGTGGATAATGCCCTGGGTCTGGAGTTAGGAAGATGTGAGTTCAAATCTGACCTTAGTCATTATCTATGTGACCCTGTATGCCCCAGTTGCTCATTTGTAAAATGAACTAGAGAAAGAAATGGCAGACCACTCCAGTGTCTTTGCAAAGAAAACCCCAAATGGGGTCACGGAGAGTCAGACATGACTGAAATAACTGAACAATAAGAAATCCTTTGAGATTGAGGTGAGGAAAGAGTGAGTTCCAGACTTTGGCATGGCTTTGGCCCAGCGGCAAGAAATATAACTCATCAATGGGGAAAAACTAGCAGGGCCTTTGAATGGAAAAGAGAGTGCATGTGGAAGGGTAATGTGAATAATACTAGAAAGGAGGTATGAAGGAGTCACATTATGGAGGGTTTTGAAAGCCAGGATGAGGATTTTATATCTTATATTAGAGGCCATAGGGTTACTTTAAAAAATTTTGAGTGGTGGAGAGTGTGAAATGGTCAAATCTGTGTTTTTGGAAGATCAATCAGCATCTACTTAGGGAACATCCACTAAGTACAAGAAAGGCACTGTGCTCTTTACTGTTGCAATAACAGGTGTTTATGGTTATCATGGCAACAAGATCAATGGTTTGCAGATAACTCTACCTTCTTCACTCTACCACCCCTCTTGTTGGCCCTCTGAATGTCTCCATTCCTCATAACTATTGTATGAAAACTGCCACAGATTCATGAAAGATCCCATGTCCATTTTCAACTCTGCAGTATGTCTATGCATGGGATATGCTAAGGTGGCTAACGGAGTTTCCAGTCCTTCTGTTGAGCCCTGGGGTCCTCTGGAGAAAAATGTGCCTGAAGTAATCTGCAGAAAGTAATAATGTCCTTGAAATGGTATGCACCTAATGATGTATCTCAAGGAGAATAGATGAACAGGCAAAAGTGCATGCATTTGGACCAGGATGTTGGAGGGCAAAGGTGGAATCCCAGATGTGAATGAAAGAAAGCATAGAAGAGTGAACTGACAAAAGATTCCTTCCCTGGGGTTAACACTATACTATGTCAAGTGACCCAGAGATTCCAAGGCAAGTCTTTTACTTAATTCTCCAACAGTGATATACTTGTTTTCTTGGCAGGACTCTGCTAACATAACCTCCCTTCTTTCCCAACAACTTGACATATTTGTAGAGCATGAAAAATTAATAGCATAGGTTAAATCCTTCCTATTCCTTGAGTCTATCAGGACTTATAATTACATATTGGCTCCTCAGATCATTTTAAGTTGTTCTTCATGATGATCTGGAATAAAACACAATGGAGAGAAAAATAAATGCTTATTACTTGGGCTGGAGAGTGCAGTGACTGACTGGTTGGCCTAAAAGGGTCCTTAGACACCATTCTTTGTCTCTCTGAAGATAATACCAGCTATAGGTACTGTGATCTCCCTATGTGTAAGCATGCTTGGGTGGCTGTTCCCTTGTTTTTTTGCTCATGTGTAGGCAAAAGAGAAGGAATGACCAAGAAGAAGTAACATATTCACTGGACTAATCAATAATCGTTAGACCAGTAATGGAGAAACTGTGACCTTAAGGCAACATGAGGCCTTCTAAGTCCTTAAGTGTAGCCTTTTGACTGAATCCAAATTTTACCGAACCAAGAAAAAAAAAACCTTTTATTTTTATTAATACACATTTGTCTCTTATATTTTTATCTTATTTCTTAAAACAGGCATATTCAAAGTACCAAAGAATAAAATAATTTTCAACAAAATAAACTTCCTAGATTAACCAGCACATTATAATTTATCATTATTATTTATCTTTATTTAGTTCTAACTTCCCTTGTCTAATCTGAAACCATGACTCTACAACACTGGTTGACAAGAGTATGTGGGGGTTGAGTATGCTAGTCTGTTATCAGCCTTTAACAATGGTGTACTATGTTTCTGTTTGAAGTGGAATTTGTTAATAGTTGCACAGCTCAACAGTATTTTTGAAATTCTGTCTACTTGACAGTTGATTATGTCAAAGAAGACCAAGAGAATGCTGAAGGAATAAAACAGATTGTTTTTACATGAGGATTGGGAATTGCAATGTTATCTTGTTTCTGCTATAGATAAGATGATTTGCTTGCTTTGGGATACTACAATATTAACATTAAAGAAATCCAATGCTCACTGGCATTATAACACTCATAAAGACCACAAATATTTCCCATTAGAGGGAGAGGTGTGAAATGTTATAAAGAAGAAATTAAAAGATGAAAAGTAAAAACAAAGATAATTCTTTCAAACAGCAGAAAGGCTTGGAAATAATTCCACTGAAACAACTCACAAAGTAACTTATATACTTGGAGAAAAAGGGAAGCCATTCAATGATGTAGAATTTGCAAAAGAATACATTGTTGAAGTTATAGGATGTTTAGACCCTGATAACATTTCAAAGTACAAGCATCTGTCTCTTTTAAGGTGAGTCATAACTGATCAGCAACATAAATTAGCCTTCAACTTAAGTGAATAATTTCATGCAATACTTCAAAAGGAAAATATGTATTAATCAATTGCTTTCGATGAATCAGTTGATATACTGGTGCAGGTTTTTTACTTCATATGGGTCATAACAGAAGATTTTCTTTGCTACAAAGAGTTACTCACTTTGGACACTCTTGTGAACAGAACACGGGGAGCAGATATCTTCAACAGCTTTCAAGATAAAAGTCATGAAGTTGGACTGAATCTGGTAAATTTAACGAGTGTATGTATAAATGGTGCACCTTCCATGACGGGAAAATGTGAAGGGTTTATTGCACAGACAAAAAAATAAGTAGTTAGCATTCAAATACTCTCATTTCTTTTCATTGTATCTTGCATCAGCAAAATCTCTGTGCTAAAGCTACTATTTTAAGTGATACTTTGCAACAAGTTCTAAGCATTGTTAACTATATTTGTGCAAATGCAACATGGCATCATCAGTTTCATTACATAATAAAGTTGGATAGTGAGATGTTCAGTGTGGTTTGCTGTATCCTTCCAAATTGTATTGACTATCACAGGGAAAGGTGTTAGCCAAAATTTTATCTCTGCATAAAACACGGAATTAAATTTTATGAAGAACAGAATCAGCAATGTGAATTATTGGAAGATTTCTATTAGGAAAGCTGCATTTCTGTGTGGTATCATGTCAAATCAAAATGACTTGAATATTTCTTTGTGAGGTAAAACTAAGTCTATATGTCGTATGTGCCAAAAAATATCCGAGCATTTAAAAAAAGGTATCTTTTTTTCAAAACACTTCTTTGAAAGGAAATTTCAGATGGACATTTCCCCCAGTTTGCGAAGGTCATAGAGGAGAAAGGATATATGTCAATCATTTGAAGATTACTTTGGTATGTATTCAGATGACTTTCAGTTCTTCTAGCCTAACTCTGCCTATCACACCAGTGGAGAGAGCATCTCCCTCACACCTTATTCCTCTTCTTTACCAAGGATCTTAACTCTTTGACCCAAAGAGTGCTTAGGGCTACTTACCAGTTCCCAAGTTATAGTAATTAATTCTTTGTCTGGATGTATTTGTAATAGTCTTAACAACTCTTTGTAAAAATTCAACTGACCTCTCCTAAGAGAGTCCTTTCGTCTAGTTATCACTGCTCCTCTTCTAAAAATAATTTCTATTTATTAATTTTCTATGCATTTTATATTTACTTCTCTATGTACATTTATTCCCCCTGCCCCATAGGATGAAAACTCCTCAAAGATAGAAAATGTTTGTATCTGCAGGTTCCGAAAGGTCTCCAACACATACTTAAGAAAGATGCAGTGGAGAGTGGCTAGATGGTGCAGTGAATAGAGCACCAGCCCTGGAGTCAGGAGGACCTGTGTTCAAATCTAGCCTCAGGCACTTGACACATTTACTAACTGTGTGACCTTGGGCAAGTCACTTAACCCCAATTGCCCTCCAAAAAAAAAAGAGAAAGATGCAGTGAAATAAGAGAAATCTAGTGAGGGTAGATTTTAGGTTTACATATACAAAATTCAAAGGGAACATGATGTTCATTAGGAAGTTAGGCTATTTCAGCAGAAACAGCACCAACTTAGGAGTCACAGGACCTGACTTCCGGTCCGGGACACTTGTAACGTATGTGACCTTGGACAAGACATTCATTTTTCTTGGGTGCCATTTTTCTCTTATTCATGCGTGTGTGTAATGTGCAAATATGTGTAATACATAAGCATATGCATACACATATATGTATACACAATATGTTTATAATACACATAGATGTGCATATATACGTGAACACATTTTCAAAGAATCGATCTTATGGGATTATTCCTACTGTTGTATCCAAGAATTTTTCATTGGTTCATTCATGAATTCTCTGTTCTCATGCCACCTCCTCATACGGTCATGAAACATGTCAGTTAGTATAGATGTCTACTCAAAAAATAAATAGGTTTGTGCACACTTTGTAGTTATAATGTCCAAACCTGATCTCAAAGAAGAGAGGAAAAAATGCACCTCCTTCCTTTGCCAGACATGAGAAATACGGAACATTATAGAACATTCTATATTTTGTTAGATTTGGTCGATGAATGATATGTTAGGTAGTTTGGCTGAACTAGTTTTTTTCCCTCTCTTTATTTCTAATTCCTTTCTTCTTTTTTCCCCAAGTAATGGTTCAATAGGGAATGGAAGGGGGAAGGATGTGTCTGGAAATGGAGTGATACAAGCAAATTTGCATATTAAAATCTCATTGGTTAGGGACACCTGTTTCTCCCAATGGTTCTAACACCCATTCTTTCTCCTATCGATCATGACCAGCTACTGAATAGGAAAAATAGAGGGAAGAAAACCCTTAAGGGAAAATGGTAATAAAAGAAAATCTTCCCCAAAGAAATCACTGTGAATGAGTTTTATTCTCTTGGTTCCACTCAGATGGGTGGAAGTAACACACTTGGTGAAACATCCCTTTCTCCAATTTCATCCTTAACACTCAGAGGTTCTTTATTTTGGGTATAGGCCCAAGCTGGCCATTCTGCTTCTGATTATCTGTTCCTTCCCCCTATGCCCAAGCCCTAATTTCACCGATTTCCACCTTCCCTTTCTTTTGGCTTATGTTTGCACTCATAGCACATATCACAGTTCCTAGAAAATAGTGAGCACTTTATAAATGCTTTATAATGTCCTGTTACCTTTCCTTGCTTATGTTTAAGACACAGGTTCCTGGTCACTTAGAAGGGTTATGAAAACACATGTCAAACAGGAGATGAGCACGGAAGAATTATTGCAGCAACATGGAAAACCAATTGCATTATAATCTATGCTGGTCAGATAATGTCTGAAGTCTGCTGTCCAGTTCAGGGATCATGCATTAAGAAGGAAATTGACAAATGTGCCAAGAGGATGAGGTGTCTAAAATTCATGCCACATAAGGAATAATGCACTAGTGGAAGGAGAGAGAGGAAATGTTTAATCCACTCCTCAGTTTTAAACTATATAGGAGAGGCACCAAGAAGCAACCACCAAGGAGTGACAGCTCATTCTATTATATTTCCCATTTTTGTTAAATATAAACTACCTGTATCTGTTTTTTATAGGTCACATGAAGATCAGTGAGACCTACCTAGAGATACTTTAGCATGGAAAGAAGGAGACTTTGAGGTGATATGAGGTTGTCTTGGAAATTTGAAAGGTCATCATATGAAAGAAACATGTAACATTTTTGGTTGCCCCTAGAGGACAGAACTGGAATAAGTGGAAGCTAGAGGGAGGCCAATTTTGTCTCATTTTGGGGGGGGGGGGGAAATGAAATAAACATTTATAATCATTAGAGATGTCTTAAAGTAGAATGGGCTTATTAATGATGACAGCTTTATATAGCGTTTTACTGTTATGTATTTGTTTATTTAATTCTCACAATAACCCTAGGAGGTAGGAGTTATTATCCCAATTTTTACAAATGAGAAAATAGAGGTTAAGTGACTTGACCAGGACTACGGGGCTAGTAACTATGTAAGGCAAGTTTTGAACTCAGGTGCTTCTGATTCCAGGCCTAGTGCTCTATCCCCTGTGCTATCATCTGCCCTTCACTGGAAGTATTTCAGCAGAAACTGGATGGCCATGTCTCAAGGATGCTGCTGAATGGATTCCTTTGGAATTCAAAGACTCTTTGACTCTATATTTTCCGGGTCTCCTCATTCTTGCTCTTTCCCCACCATATGCCATTCCTCTGTCTAGCGGCAGAGGCATTGCCCTGGGAATGAGGGCCTGAGACTAACTCAAGAGAATGAGGAGCATGTGGTGTTCTTGTTCCAAATGCCATCTCACTCCTTGTGGGAACTCCATAAATTCTAAACATAAACATCAATAACATTCCCATTCCGAAGGAGAGGTCTTTTCACTGCCACATTTCATGAGAGATTTATTCCAAATTGAACCTCCTCCCTGATTTCCATGTTCTCCTCACATTTGGTTCAGATCAATTTTCCCTTGCTGAATTGTTCTAATTCCAAGCAACAGCTCATTTTATCTTTTACCAATACTACTAACACCTCAGGATCTTTTTTATGCTATATTTTTGTGCTCACTGGGATTTGTAACACCTCTCCAGTTAATGGAATTCACATGCTATTTACTACAATTCCCAGAGACTCACAGAAAATAATTTCATTGGAATGAGATCCCACTGATATGTTATCATTGGCATGGTGGCTTTTCCCTTTTGAAAGGTACAGAATTTTCAGGAGAATATTTTGTAAACAGAATTTTTTTTTAAAAAGATGAAATGATAAGATCTGGATGAAAGGGCTCTTACAGGCAAATTTTCTTTTTTTTACAGATGAAGAATCTAAGTCGCAAAGAATTTAAAGCTCATCCTTTTGTGAAAGAAATGAGCCAAATTTCTTCTACATAGATATATCCCCATTTACTTTATTTTATTTTTCTTTTGTCTCTCAGATGACCTCCAAGATCTCCTTCACCACTGCAGCTAAGTAGTAATAATAATAGTTAACATGTGTAGTAGAACCTACTGAGTAGTACCTACTCTGTGAGAAGCACTTTATAAATATTATCTCATTTGATACACACAACAACCCTTCAAGGTAGGTGTTATTATTTCTCTCATTTTACAGATGAGAAAACTGAGGCAAACAGAGGTTAAGTAACTTTCCCGGGGTCACAAATCTAGTAAGTGTCTGAGGTACTTCCTCACTTCAGACCCAGTCTTCTATCCACTGTGCTACCTAGCTACTTCGATGTTTGGAGTTAGAAGAGGCTCCTTTCTGGGGCAGGAAGGGAAGGGAATAGTCTGGTGTGCAAACATTATGTCTGGAATTGTTGAACAATTGCACTAAGAAGCATCTTCAAGTTAGGTGCTCAGTCAATGACCAGGTACCTACTGCCATGGGGCAATGAGACAGTTGACTGATGTGGATTTGAATGGGATTTCTACTGGTGTTCAGTATCAGAAAATTGATGGCATGTACATGCACATGTGTGTATGTTCTGGGTAGATATGTGTAGACATGGGGTGTTAATTGAGTAAGTCAATCAAGTCACCCAACTGTACTTAAAGCAAATGATAAGATATCTTTATGTTAATAAGGTAAGAACAAGTCTGAATTGATCTTTAGTTTCAATCAATTAATCATAGTCTCTAGCCTACCTTTGAAAAGTCATTGATGTTGCAAAGGAAAAATGTTTGAATTGGCTGAGGAAACATGGTTCTGCCTCAGTCATTACCTATAAAACAACAAGTTAATTAAGAAACGAAAAGTCCTTCCAGAGATTGGAGCAAGTGTGAGATTCTGATAAAAGCCTTTAGGAGGAACTACTTTCAGGGAGACATGGAGGAGAGGTCGTAGCTTTGAACTTGACCTAAGTCTCTGTCCCACCTCAATTTTGTTGAAAGAGACCCCTGTTATGTTTAAAAGGCTTGAGAGAATTCTAGACTTCATATATTCTTGTCAATGTCCTAGTAGTATCTTCAGACTGGTAGTCAAGGAAAGACTAGATACAGATCCAGCAAAGAAGGGACATTGTGTCAAAGAGGAACTTCTTGAGGCCTCCGTGAAGGACTGAAAAGCAAACTGAATTATCCCCTTGCCACATGTCCTTCAACTTGTAAGCTTGAACTCACCTTCTTTGGATTCTGTATATACTTGCAGGAAAGTATACCCCAGATAAGGGGAGTATTTCTGCTATTGTGTTATCTTTTCAGTGAATATACTATTGCAAAAGCTATTTGATAAAATGAAATTGTGGACTAATCATTGGTGATTGATATTGGGGAGTACTGAAAAGGGGGCACCAACCTATAGCAGCAGTGAAAGTCCCCCACACACCTCCAAGCTTTTCTGAGAGCCACAAAAGGGTATTGTTTCAGAACTCTGAGGATTTGACTCATCAGGCTGAGTGGGAGTTGTGATAGTTGCCTCAGAGAATGGCTGATATGTGTTTTTGTGTGTCTCTATATATTTGCATATCTTTATCTACTATCTATTATAAAAATGATATTGGTCTTCTATAAAGGAACCCTGGCTCATGCTGATCTCAACTCAAAGAGGCAATGTGGTAGTATGGAAAGATTATGGATGCCAATAATGGATAGACATTTCTTCTCTAGTCCTTTAACCAGTTTTTAATTTAACTCAGTATTTATTTGGGGCTTACTCCCTCCTGAGTGCTGTGGGGGTAGAGATGGAGAAGATAGAGATTTTACAAAGGATTGACAATGAATGTTCTGCATTTATAGAGGAATTAGATTTTCACTGACCAGATTTGAAAACCAAAAATTAGGACCCAGGTTGTGAGAAAAGTTGACCCTCTTGCAAAACCTGGTGAACATGTAAACTTTCTTTTGTGTGAATACGAGTGAAATTAAAATGTCTCGGAAAATATATTTTGGTTGTGGAAATATGATTGTCCCCTTTTGGGTCCTGAGTTCAGTTATTTTGTGCATACATAGGTTGTTCTAAAAGTGGAAATTCATGTGGGGTGAATGGACACCATGTAATAAATGAAAGAGAAACATACCAATAATGGAACAGAGGGGTTGGCTCTGGGTAAGGGAATAATTGGGATGTCTAGAAATGAAATCTTTCTAGGATCAAGGGTAGCAATGATTTTAAATTCAGAGGAGGAAGAATTGAGTTAATCAAAAGCTAAAGCTGAAGAACGTTGACTTAAGTGAGATTATGGGAACCTGAAATGAGAAGAATCAATTCAGCGAATGGGAAGTTGCCTAGAAAAGCAGCTGTAGCCTAAAGCTGCAGGTTAGAGTAGGGCCACCAAGAGATCCATGGGTGCCAGTGGCAGGAGAAAAGATTAGTTAGTTGGGGGGTGGGGGGGAGTGTGCACATCTAGCAAGGGTCAACAAGAAAGGAGAGGAATGAAGGGAGGAGAGAGACAGAGAAAGAAAAGACAGGCCAAAACTCATTTTGGAGGATTTATATTGATATGCAAACATAAATATATATGTATATGAGTACACACACACAGACATACCCAAATATTCTTTCTCTGTATATATACAGACACATATATATGTATATATATATTTTTATATATATATATGTATATGTGTACATATATACCCTAATTGGTATGCAAAGGAAGCACAGAATATGTTCTTAAAGAACATTTAAGGAACAAACAAAAATCCAAATTAAATTATGCATCATTATTATAATGACATATTATAATTTGCATTGCAATAAATACAAGATTCAACTTTATAAATTGCAACTTTTCACAAATTAAAATACTTGTACTATAAAAATACTTTTAAAAATGAACTACTTGTAAAATGCAACTGAATTTTTGCTTTTCACTAGAATATTCAATTTTATAATTTTGAAGTAAGACTT
>CM053589.1:173806689-173831122 GCA_028646515.1 Pseudochirops corinnae | reverse complement strand
GCCACTGCCTCTGACGCCGCTTCCAGTCCGCACCGCACAGAGACTAGCTTGGCTCCGGCGTTCCCTTGCTCCACCCCTTCCTGCTACATCAGCAAGCTCAAGGGGCGTGGAAGATCTTCAAATCCTAGTATCGTTACAACAACAATTAGCAGAGTTGAGATTTGAAATAAATTTTCATTCTAAACCCAGTGCTATTTCCACTGGATCTTGGGAGTGTTCCATTGAATAATGTTACACATTGTGGCCACAGGATAAGATGATTGGAGAGGAATCTCAAAGAAGAGTAGGGAGGAAAATTTACTTGCTTCAGCTTCTCAAGATATATTGCTGTGCAGGAACAGACAGAGAATTGGGCAGTTTGATTTAATGATCACAAAATGCCTCCACCCTTATAAATGCTAAATGGCGATAGAAGGTTTGCCAACAGCCTTTTATAGAGGGAGCTCTTCTAAGGATATATTGATAGACTCATGTTTATCTATTTATTTCTAGCATTCTGAAGTGAATTTAAAAATAAGCACATTGGATCAAAACCCATAGATAAGCACATCCTGTATTCATCATCTTCACTGAAAACAGAATCTGGCCCCAGGAACTGAGTATAAAAACCATGTTATAGTTTATCAGAATATCAAGGACTGTGTTATGTGTCATTTTTTTCAGTGTTTTCTTGTTTGTAAGCCAAGAAGTTGAACATTTTGAGGGTAAAAATAAGTAATTCTAATTAGGAATGGATACATATCAGGTGTAGAATTTGGATGGACTCACCAGGTAGGGGATATGTCTATTTTTATAAGTCCCATAATTCATCAAATGGGGAAAAAGTAGCATGGGATTGTTTGAACTGAGGCATGTGAATTATGGATAAACAAATGTTTCTGTGTATCAGAAATAGTGCCAAACTCTCTCTGTGTCCCCACCACTACTGTAAACATTAGGTACTTTGGGTAGGCTCATTAATATTTTCAGATACTAGTCATGTCAACTATTTAGCATAGCAAAGAAAGCAAAAGCACTAGCCCATTTACCCAGGTCTAAGAGAATTCTAAGTGGAAGATCAAAACCTTTTCAGGGATCTTAATAAGAAATAATCCTATCTTTTTATCTCTTTTTGCTTTGATTGATTGATTGATTCATTCATTCGAAATATATTTATTAAGCATCTTCTAGGGTCTAGATCAGTGGTTCTCAACCTTCCTAATGCCGTGACCCTTTAATACAGTTCCTCATGTTGTGGTGACCCCCAACTATAAAATTATTTTTGTTGCTACTTCATAAGTGTAATTTTGCTACTGTTATATGAATTGTAATATAAATATCTGATATGCAGGATGTATTTAAATTGGACATAACCCACAGGTTGAGAACTGCTAGAATCTAGACTCTAGATACTCTGCTTTATATTGGGCTACAAAAACACAAAAGAAAAAAAACGCAATGTCCTCTATGAGTCCATTTCAGGGCAACATTGCATACACAGAAAATGAATACGAAGTGATTTCCAGGAAAAGGATATCAAAACTGGGAAGATCATGCTAGAGCTCAAGTAGGGCATTTAACTTGAGATGAGCCTTGAAGGAAAAAATGGATTCTATCAACCAATCTATTAACTAATTAACAACCATACGTGAAGATGACTGTATTGTAGACTTGAGGGACAACCTGTACATAGGCATGGAAATAGGAGACAGAATGTTGTTGATGGAAAAATAGCAAGTTCCCTGGTGTGACTGCAGTATAGATTACATGAAGGATAGTAGCATGGAAAAGTAGGAGCTGTATTCCAAAGGGCTTTGCATGCCAAAAATATTACTTTGTGTTTTATCCTAGAGGCAGTAAATAAGAAGCTTCTGGAGCCTGTTGAGTAGGAAAAGGCCATGGTCAGAACTGCAAGGAATCTTGGGGAAATGAGAACCAGAGTAGTTGTAAGAAAAAATTCTTTAGTTTCCAGAGCAGACAAAGGGGAGCAAGGAAGGAGGGAACAGAAACTGAGAGAGACAGCATGCAGAACTATACAATGAAATACTAAAAAGTTAAGACTTCAACAATCTGTGATTTCGAGGATATGGGCAGTTCTTTGGTGCCAGTTGTAAGCCTTCTGTGACTCAGGATATGAATAAACATATAAATGAAATGAATAAATGAATGTTTACTAGGAGTTTCCCATCTATGTTAAGTGCTGGGGTACAATACAAAAAACAAAGACAGTTCTTGCCTTCCAGGAGTTTCCTTTCTAGTGAAATAGACTACAAGGTGGGAATGGGAGCCAGGAAGAAGTTTGATTCAGATATTTACGGTGCCTTGTGAGAGGAGCTATAGAGGAGTAGACTGGTATACTACATCCAAAGACAATGGCAGAGGATGTGATCATGGTTCATAGTTCCAGAATGTGGGGGGATTGGCAAGGAATGAGAAAAGTATGCTCATGAAGGGGCAAAGTAGCTGTTGAGGCTTTGGAAGAGATGGACAGAGAATGAGGAGAGATTTGGTCTTTGAGAGTTGCTGTGACCAAAAAATTAACCACCCTGAGGCCAACTCGGTACTAATCTTCTCTAAACTTAGCTTGATTGATTTTCAGACGGTAGAAATAAAGTTAGTCACTCTGCCCATAGTCAGGAGGCAGCAGAGTTTGTGTTCCATTGGCATAGTAACTGAGAACCCAGGGTCATCTTTACAACTTGATAAAAACACCAGAGCGTGATTCTATATCATGTTGCTGTCTCACTGAGGATACTTTGTATCCCATGCTAAACACTGTCATAATTATGTCATTGCTACCTAGCTGCCAAATACTAAAATTAAACTATTAAAAATATATGACCTACTTGACTCCATAGAAAAGCTACAAGAATATATCTCTTACCCTTCTTTGAAGAAATGAGGGACGATGGTGGTTGAGTACCTCAGACTTGAATTGAATAATTTTTGTTGTGGTGGTGATTAATTTTGTTAAATACTTTCTTCTTCTTCTTCTTCTTCTTCTTCTTCTTCTTCTTCTCATTCTCATTATTATTATTAATTGTTGTCGTTATTGTTATTTGAGATAGTTCACTGAATTAGCAAGAGAAATTATATTTGAAAATAAAGATGATATAAAGACAAGAACTATTTTTAAAAATTAAAAAGTATATATAATATATGCATACATAAATGTGTGTGACAAATAATATGAATATAGAAGTAGCCCTGTGGAGTCAATGAGAGCTATTTTGGAAAGCAGGCATGCCTGGATTCAAGTGCTTCTTCTGACATATACCGGCTCCATAATTACTCAACTTCTCAGTGTTCTTGATTCATTTCTCCAAGATTATAAATTTCAGTAAAAGTACTAAGTTGCACAGGTAGAAGGATTTTTTTCCCCTAAATCAGTGAAATCACAGGTATAGTCCCTATTCCCTATCCCTATAAATAAAGCATTTTTTTACAATGAAACTTTTCAAATTATCCCCCTTATAAATGGAAAATCTATTTTTGAAAACCTAAATTCATCTCCAAATGATTTGACATTGATATTAAAATGGAATTATTTTCAACATCTGGAATATCTAAGAATATCAGATATGACACCTCATCTTTGGTTATTTCAAAGATAAAAAAGTAAGGAGGCTTAAGGTGTGACCCCAGACCTGAAATCAAAGAGGCGTGTGATAGCAGTACACACTGGGCAGGATCCGGCTAGCCTTGAGTATATTTCTAGTAGGCAACAGTATGTCCAAAGTAAGCTTCCAAAGAATGGGTTAGCAGCCCAGCCTTGAAACATTCTTTACTGAAATATGGAATCTCTCAGTCATTTGGATACAGTCTTTGAGGAGCTGTGTTCAGAGCCTTGTTCCCTACTGTATTTCAGCAGGGCAGCAAGGACATGACATGTCCTGATTGCAGTAGAGATGGGGAAAATCTAGCTACATACAATCTTATGAGAAAGCTTCAGGACATTTCAACAAGAGCTTCCAGCCTTAAAGAAGTCCACATGTGCATAAATAGCCTCAACTTTAACCTTTCAATTCAATTACCATTATCCAAATGGAAGTCTTGAAAAGCTCAGGACTTGCTCTTCATGTGAAAAATGCCTGACGGTTCATATTACCCTTTTAATCCACCTCCCCCTGCCCAAAAATAATGGGCTGTGTCATTTTCTAACCACTTTTGTAACATTAATATATGTCCAATTTCTGTATCTGTTCTCAATTAACCCTGAGAGCTACAGAATGACTGTGATATAATCCTCTGTTTAATGGGTTGTTGAGGCTACCATAGATGCTGACACAGACTACATCACTGTAAAGGAGAGATTAAATGAGGGACTTGAGTAGTATTCTTAAATGAAATGGGGTAGGGGAAGCCAAAACATGTGAATAAAAGACAGCATCAAATGGGCAATATTAGGAGGAATAATCACATGATAAGAGATATGTTCAGGTGTCTGTAAAATAAGTAATCTGTAGTTGGGATAAAAATCAACAAGATTATTATGATATTGACTTATAATAATAACAGACCAATTATATGTGAGAGGTCCCTCTGAAGGAACTTCATATTTCCACAATGCTTTGGGATCAGGGAGACTCACTAAGCACAGAAACAGTGCTATATATCTGCAAGGTAATCTTTAGGGGCACCACACATAATTTCACATCTACTTTTTATTTTGTGAAATTGAGGTTATCTGTAAAGTCCCTCATCTTTATTCTTCCACACTAAAAACATCTTAAAGTCTTTAGCCAACCCTCCTTTGCTCTCATCTCAGGGAATAAAGTAGTCCTTTAATTTGCCAAGGCAAACTCTTCCACTTTGGCACCATTCCCTCTCACCTGGGTTTTTGCTATCAGAGTATTCCTTCACTCTACCATCTCCATTTTCTACCTATATTTTGGCTTCTTTCCTGCTACCTATGAATGTGCTTAGGGTTTTTAAAAATCTTCTTTTTGCCCTTGATGTTGTATTCCTAAAGCAACTAGAATAGATGATTTTCCCCCAAAATATTTATTTTGCAATTACATGTAAAAACAATATTTAACATTTTTTTTAAAATTTTGACTTCAAAAATCTCTCCCTCCTTGCCTTCCTCACCTACTCCCTCCCTAAGCTGACAAGTCATTTGATATAGATTATTTGTGTGCAGTCATGCAAGACATATTTCCACAATAGTCATAATGTAAAAGAAAACAGTAAAAACAAGACAGTTTTTAAAAAGTATGTTTCGATTTGCATTCAGACTCCATCAGTTCTTTTTCTGGAGTTGCGTAGTATTTTTTAAAAATCATTAGTCCCTTAGAACTGTCTTGGAATAGTTAAGATTTGGAATAAGTTAACACAATATATTGCTGAAAATAGCTAAGTCATTCGCAGTTAATCATTGTTCAATATTGCTATTACTGTGTAGAATTTTCACCTTCCACTTACTGTAGAATATTCTGCTTCACTTTGCATCAGTTCATATAAGTCTTTGTAGGTTTTCTGAAGCTATCCTGCACATTATTTATAACACAATAGCATTTCAACACAATCATACATCATAACTTGTTCAACCATTCCCCAATTGATGAACATCACCTAAAAAAATTCTTTGCCACCACAGAAAGAGCTGCTACAAATATTTTTCTACATATGGGTTCTTTTCCTTTTTTAAAAAAATCTTCTTGGGATAGAGATCTAGTAGTGTTGCTAGGTCAAATGGTATGCCTCTTTGGACACAATTGAAACTTTATTCCCCAGATTGGTTGGGTCAGTTGGAAACTCCACCAATAGTACATTATTATTGTCCCAATTTTCTCATATACTTTCTAGCATTTGTCATTTTCCCTTTTTTGTCATATCAGCCAATGTGACAGGTACAAGATGGTATCTCAGACTTGTTCAAATTTGTGTTTATCTAATCAATAGTGATATGGAGCATTTTATATTACTAAATATAGCTTTGATTTACTTATCTGAAAATTGCCTGTTCATATCTTTTGATCATTTATTGATTGAGGTATGCCTTGTCTTCTTATCAGTTTGACTCAGTTCTGTATATATTTGAGGAATGAAGCTTTTTTCGGAGATACTTGGAACCATAAATTTTTCAAGTTTTCTGCTTTCCTTTTCATCTTGCCTGCATTGATTTTTTTGTTGCAAAATCTTTTAAAATTTGTTGTAATAAAAACTATTCATTTTGCACCCCATAATGGCCTCTATCTCTTTTTTCACCATAAATTCTTCTTTTTTCCACAGTTCTGGCACATAAACTATTCCATGCCCTCCTAATTTGCTTATGGTATCACCTTTTATATCTAAATCATGTACCCATATTGACCTTATCTTGGTATATAATGTAAGAAGTTGATCTATCCTTAGTTTCTGCCAAACTGCTTTCCCATTTTTCCCAGAAGTTTTTGTCAAATGTGAGAGATCTTGGATCTTTGGGTTTATCAAACACTAGATTACAATGGTGATTACCTACTATGTATTGTGTACCCAATTTATTCCACTGATATACCACTTAGCCAGTTACAAGATAGATTGTTTTGTTGTAATACAATTTGGTATCTGATCTGCCTAGGCCACCTTTCACCACATTTAAAAAATAATTTCCTTGACATTTTTTATCTTTTGTTCTTACAGATATATTCTGTTATTTGATTAGCTCTATAAAATTATTTTTGGCAGTTTGATTGGTGTGGCACTGAATAAATAATTTAGGGAGAATTTTCATTTTTATTATATTGGCCCAGCCTATACATGAGCACTTAATATTTTTCATTTGTTTATATCTGACTTTAATCACTTATGAAGTGTTTTATAATTTGGCAAGTAGACTCTCAAGTATTTTTATTATCTACATTTATTTTAAATGGAATTTTTCTTTCTATCACTTTCTATTGGATTTTGTTGGCGATGTATAGAGATACTGATAATTTATGTGGGTTTATTCTATATCTTGCAAGTTTGCTAAAGTTGTTAATTATTTCAAGTAGTTTTTAAATGGATTCTCTAGGTTTCTCTAAGTATACCATCATATCATCTGCAAAGAGTGAGAGTTTTGTTTCCTCATTGTCTATCTTAATTCCTTCAATTTCTTTTTCTTCTTTTATTCTATAGCTAACATTTCTAATAATATTGAATAGGAGCGATGATAACGGGCATCCTTGCTTCATTCCTGTTCTTACTGGGTAGACTTCTAACTTATTTATTTCTGGTACAGATCAGGCATGCCATTGATTTTAGATAAATACTACTGTCATTTTAAGGAAAGGTACATCAATTCCTATGATTTCTAGTATTTTAAATATGAATGAGTGCTGTATTTTCTCAAAAGTTTTTATGCATCTATTTAGATAATCATATGATTTTTTCAGTTTTGTTATTGATATGGTCAACTATGCTCATAGTTTTCCTTATACTGAACCAGTCCTGCATTCCTAGTATAAATTCTGCCTAGCCATAGTGTTTGATCCTTGTAGTATATTGCTGTAGTCTTCCTGCTAGTATTTTAAACATTTTTTAATCACTATTCATTAGGGAAACTGTGTATAGTTTTCCCCTTCTGTTTTTCATCTTTTTGGTTTAGGTATCATCACCATATTTGTGTCATAAAATAAATTTGGTAGGACTCCTTCTATACCCACTTTCCCAAATAGTCATTATAGTATTTTAATTAATTATTCTTTAAATGTTTGGTAGAATTCATTTGTGAATCCATCTGGTCTTGGAAGATTTTTCTTAGGGAGCTCATTTATGGCTTGTTCAATTTCTTTTTTTCTGTGATGGGATTATTTAAGTGTTTTATTTCCTCTTCTGTTAATCTGTGCAACTTATGGCTTTGTAAATATTTATCCATTTCACTTAGATCGTCAGATTTAGAGGCACAAAATTGGGCAAAATAGCTTCTAATAATTACTTTAATTTCCCCGTCACTGGTAGTGAATGCAACTTTTTCATTTTCAATACACATAATTTATTTTTATTCTTTTTTTTAAATCAAATTAACCAATGGTTTATTTAGTTTTTCTCATAAAACCAGCTCTTAATTTTATTTATTAGTTTATTAGGGATTGTAGGAGTTGAGGGGGCACTGTCTCGAGCTTCAGATTTTTATGCTGCTGTTTTGTGATCTACTTCTAGGGGTACAAATGTTTTCTGTTCTTCCAAGGTGGTATGATCTAAGGAGTGTGTAATCACTGATCTCCTGCTCTGTCCTCTGGTCTGTGAGTAAGCTCAGGCACTTTTTTCCCTCTTTTCCACCCTGAAATCTTACCAGAGTCCCCCTCCCCTGTGGATATAAGCTATAGTGTGCTAGTGCTCCTTCTCACTCTGGGATTGTGACCCTGGACTTCCTCCCAGATCTTAGTGGAAAAGAAATAACTCAGGAAGAATGTGAGAGTTTCTGTTAAATACTTGAAAAACTTCCATGTAGAAGAGAGTTTTAACTTGTTCTGTTTGGAACCAAAAGGCACAACCAGAAGCAATGGGTAGAGGTTAAAAGAAACAAATTTAAGCTTGATGGTTAGAAAACCTTCCTAACAATGGTATCTTGTCTAATGTAGAATGACTTACCCTGGGAGGAAGTCAGTTCTTCCTTTCTTTTTTTTTAAATTAACTTTTGTTTATTTTTAGCTTACATCGTTCATTTCCAGAAGATTTTGAGTTACAAATTTTCTCCCCATCTTTCCCCTACCCACCATCCCAAAACAACGATCCCATTGTATACTCCCTCACCCAATCTGCTCTCTCCTCTATCCAGTCTTCCTTTCTGAAGGTTTTCAAGTAAAAATGCAATGGTGCATTTGCCAAATATATTATAACATGGCTTCCACTTGGGGTAAGGGTGGGCTTGATAAGTGTGGAAGCCCCTTCCAACTGTGAGATTCTGTGATTCTGAGAGCAATTTATGTTATGTTGACCTAAATTCAGATCCAGGATTTTCTGATGCCATTTTTTCATACTTCTCAATGTTTTCATTGCTAAGAGAATTAACCAGTCAACAAACATTTATTAAGAACTCAATATGTGCTGGATGCTGAGCATTCAAAGACAAAAATGAAAGAGATCTTGCCTCCAAGAATCTTACATTCTACTAGAGGAAATAACATGCCTGTAAACAAATATATATAAGACATATATGAAATAAATAAAAGGAAAGGGTTTTTTTTTTTGAGGAAGCCCACTAAAATTGGTGGGGGGATCAGAAAAGATGTCTATTGTGTAGAGTCTTGAAGACAAATGGAGGAAGTGGGGTTGATATTCTAAGCAAGGAATATTCAGCAGGAGAGTTAATTCAAAGGCATGAAGATGAAAGATGAAGTGTTGTGTGTGAGTAATAGGAAAAAAAAAATAATCCTAGGCAGCTGAGGTCACAGAAGGTTGGAAAGGTAGATTGGGAGCATGTTGAGAAGCACTTAAAATTCTAAAGGGAATACTTTAAAGCTTTAGAAGCTCTTTTTAGGAGAAGAGTCAATGCTGATGAGTAAGGAGGATGTTGAAAAGGTGATCTGAAAGAAAATAGCAGTTATTCGAGATGAAACTTGACAGGTTTATGATTATAAAGAAGAGTTGCTTTCAGGCCATGAAGACAGAGGGAATGACAATAAGTTTTAGGGATCTCATCCTAACTATAGATCTTGAAAGTAGTTCTGGGGCACTAAATATTTGGGGATCACTGGTAAACTTCCAAAACCTAAATACCAAATATTCCTGAGGTCCTGCTAGGTTAAGTGTGAAGTCACCAGTTATTTTCTGTTGGCCTCAGTTTCATTGTCAAGAATAAAATGAGATCCCTCTTCCCTTTATACCTGATAGCTTTTGGGCAAATACCAACACGTAAAGAAATATGGGGGAGGAGAATCCATTTAGCATTCCTCCTGGTACCTTCTGCCTTGTCTACCTTGTCTCTAGCTAAACCTATCTTGTCCTTTTGACTTCCAGTTCTCCACAGACCTTCCAGCCTGGCAGTTTCTAGTGGGGAAGATGATGGCCTTCAAACTGTTATAGAACATCTGTTCTCTTCACCACATGACCATCTGGAACAAATACTGTCTTAGCTTACTTCTCAGGTCTGTCACCTTCTGGTTGACTTAGAAAACATCCAGGTAAACCCTTTCTTTCTTCTGTAAGGCTGAATATTCAGCAGAATTTACAGTTTGGTTAAAATATAGACTCCTCTACTAAGAATCTGTTATTATATTATGAATGCTAGATAAAGTACAGAGGCAATGTAGCAAAGCTAAAAGGAGACCAGAGTTGAAGTCAGGCAAACCCAGATTGAACTACTGTCTCTGCCACATACTAGCTGTGTGGTCCTGAGCTAGTCTCTTAACCTCTCAATGCCCCTAGGTCATTCTCGAAGATCATATGTTATAGACAAGTTCTCAATCTGCATCCATGGAAACCCCTTCACTCATAATTACAAAGTCTGGTCAAAAATCAAATCAAATCAGTCTTTTGGGAGTCAAAAGGTGTGTGTTCAGATTCTGCCTCTTCCTATTAGTGTGTGGTTTTTGGATCATACGAGCATAAATTTAGATAAGGGAAGGACCCCAATCCATCCTCTCATTTTAGACATGCAGAAGCTAAAAGTAAGAGCGGTTAGGTGACATGCCCGATGTCACACAGGGACCAATATTCCCAGAATCCAAAATATATCATCCTCTCCAATGCATCCTTCTGCCTCCCAAGTCATTTACTTTCAATGCTCCTTAGATTCCTCTTTTGGAAAATTAGGGGGATTGTTAAAAGATAGGTAATAGATTAGGTAATTTCAACTCCAATTCCTATCACCCTGTGCTTTTGATTACTAAATCATATTTATGGATCCCTTATCATCTTTAGAAACATCATAAAAAAGAAATACTTGCTTTTATGAAATGTTTGTCCAAATTTGTTTTTAGCCTACCAAGAAAAATAAAAATCATTGCTGAATTATTAAGTACAAATTTTATGATGGCATAGTGTAGCAACCTATCAGTTGCCATTGGAGAGAAACAAAGAAAGAGGTCCTTCATAGACATCCCTCTCTTGGCCAGATATAGTCTTTTCCTAGGGAAATGGAGGGAGAAGACAAGAAAGAGCAGAAGCATCAAGAGTGTTGCCACTAGATGATGGTCTTGCTTCCATCCCATGAGGCAGATCCAGAAATAGCAATGAACTTTTATTCAAAAGAAAGATTGTCAGTAGGGCCTCCTATAGTAGTAAAAGGAAGCTTCCAAACAAGTTGCTATCCAACCTTCACATGAAATAAGGACCAACCCTTCTCTAGGCCTTGAATCTACTCTCAATAGTTGACCTGGGGAAACTCCTTCCTAAGCTGTATGGGCTTACATGGAGAGTATCATAGATGATCCAGGATGACAAATGAAGGGGAAAGGGGGCTGATGTGAAAGGACAGTGAAGGGGACATTGGGCCCCTTTGATAGGAAAAAAAGCCTCTTGTATGAGATCAGAAAAGAATTCCATCATGTCATTTAGAGCCAACTCACCCAGGATAGGTTCACTTAAGCCCTCATGAAACACCCCATGCTAGTTTTAAATCTTAGCTGAGCAAGTAGAAGATGTATTTTCTAATAAACTAGTTGCTGAATTTATTGATTGGTGGTTTTCTTTCACTGAGGAGTTTTAGATACCATGTAGACTTGCTATGTAACCTTATCAACTAATCAGCAAACATTTATTAGGCTCCTGCTACTTGACAACTATTCTGGGAACTGTGGATAAGGATAGAGGTCAGCAACAAATCCATGGTTTCACTGATGTAAGCAATTTCTTCCAGGCTAAGGAAACTCCATCCAGCAATGCAAGTCACTAACTTCCCTGTGATATATCATCTTAGAGAGTTGTCTATGGATATGAGAGGTTCAATGACTGGTCAAGAGTCATTGAACTAGTATATGTCAGAATTAAGACTTGATCCCAGTTCTTCTTGAATCCTTGGCCAATTTTCTATTCATGCCACCAATGGCTATTTCTAAGCAGCACATATAAAAAGACAAAAATATGACAGCTCCTATCTTTAAAATGGTCTATAGTATAGAATCCCACCCCATTAATTGGGAGTGATGCAGGATAATATATTTTTTATTCTGTACTGTGCCCCAGTGGATTTTATAATTATTATCATGGAACATGGAGTTTAGAAAACCCTAAAGGAAAAGATTAAAACAGTGCTCAGTTGTGTTAAACTTATGATGCATGGGGATGGAGGAGGAAAGAAGACCCAAATCAAATGTTCAACACTTACTGGTATTTATTGGGCCCAGGGTATAACTGTTATCTCCATACCACCAGTGAGTCCAAAGAAGCCTAGAAACAGGAGCCTTGTGGGAAGGTCAAGAGATCTGGACATTTTAAAAAGAGAATTTCACCCTAGTAGGGTAGGAAGTGTGCAGATAGATGGATAGATAGATAGATAGATAGATAGATAGATAGATAGATAGATGGATGGGTGGATGGATGGATAGATGGAAGAAAAGAAGGAGGAGGAAGAAGGGAAAGAGAGAGATAGAGAGAATGAATAGGAAGCAATGGGAATACAAACATACAAATAATGACGTTCTTTATACCTTACTATAGAAAGACAGCACATAAAAAGAGTGGGATGAAGAGGAGTGGTACATGCTTAGGGTCAAAATGGAAAGAGCCAGAGAGTCAAGAATGGAGCTGAGAGAGAAGTAAGTGTGAATAGTGCCAATAGCATCTTGAAGAGTGATTCTTGGCAGGGACTCACCAATCAGAGAAAGGGACTTCCAGAGCAGAAACATTTCCAAGATAATCAGCTTGCTGAGTCACAGGTAGAAAAGTTCAGAGAGTAAGGAATAAAGCTAGGAGAGTACATGAAGCATAAGTGGTGTAAACTTGGTGGCCCCAAAGAGCATAGGGATGCCCAGGCTTATGCAATCCAAATACCAGTGTATTACAGTGAAGTGTGAATTGGCTCTGGGGTCAGAGGATCTGGTTTGAAAACTCTCCTCTGGTGTCTATTACTATTGTAACTTTGGGTAAAGTCAGCCTTGGTTTCCTCATTTGTAAAATTGGTGGTGGGGGGACTAGAAAGCCTCTTAAGCCCATATCAGTTTTAGATCTATGATCTTAGGACCAATTAATTGTTAATAGGAAGAAAAATTGATTTCACTCATAAGAACAGCATTGAACCTAGTAAGTGTCTAAGGCCAGAAGAGGAAAGACACCTGCAATTGATGTCACTGGGGATGTTCAGGCTGGTTGGTTACTTGAGCTTGAGAATTCTGAGTTATAGTGGACTAGGCTGATTATGTGTCTACAATAAGTCTGGAACCAATATGGTGAGCCTTGGGAGAGTGGAAGTCCACCAGACTGCCTAAAGAGGCGTGAGCAAGCTCAGGTAGAAATAAATCAATTCAAAATTCTTGTGCTGGTCAGTAGTAGTTTTGGACCCTTGAGTTGCCACTGCTCTTCCAACCTAGGAGAAAAAGAGAGAAGAGACAAAGATAGAGAGAGACAGAGACACACACACGTGCGCGCGCACACACACACACACACACACACACACACACACAGAAAGAGAGAGACAGAGAGATTCTGTTTCAAAAAAGTCCAAGGTAGGACTGTAAATCAGGTCTTTCTTATTCTAAGACCACTACCCTATCTGGTATAAGACTGTCTGCTCTGAGTACAGTCCAAACCAGATTAAAATGTAATTGGGAAATATTTAACAAAATAAATAAAAACACAAAAGAAAACTACAATAGATAACAGAATAAAATAGAATAATGCTAATATGTGGTTCTTTACATGACTGTGGCTTGCAGGGTTCCTTACGCATGGGGTAGTGGCCCCTATTTCTACCTGAGTTTGATGCTACTGGATTATGTGACCGAACATCCATTCCTGAGTCTGGCAGACAATGAATGTACTCTGTGGATACAGAAGTTGCTGATTTGGTGATTTCAGGATCAGTGTCATAATCTATCAGCAGCCACACACACTTCATTGACCAGTTAGGCTTATGTGACCATGCTGGCATGGAACATGAACATTCCTACTACTGTGCTCCCTCTGAAGGTCTATTTCACAATAGATTTTCCCTTCCGAAAGATAACTTTATTTGGTATCTGACTGACAACACATTTTGACATATCTGGCCTTATCCCTGCCTTACCTAGTCACTTTGTATAATGTCTCCCTACTCAGCTGTACTCTCCTTTGGTTTTCTGCTACTATTTCTTCTCACTGCATGCTTTGGAAATGATACTTTTGGTGAGGGAGTCAAACTGAAAGCATTGTAGAAGTAAAGCCTAAATGAGATGCTGGAGTTCCTCCAAAAACTTATGGGAAAGTGAGAATCCGAATAGTGCCAAATGGACCTGTATACAACTTGGACAGAATCCAGAGATCTGAAGATGTCTGAATTCTTTTCGGCTCATCCTTCCAATGGAAATTTTCCCAAAGCAAGTTTGGAGCCCCAAAGGATAGCATTTCATTGTAACTGAATGTTTTGGCAACATTCTCCGCAATTCTACGAGGAAGTTTGCTGCCATAACTGAAATCTGGAAGATTTCTCTCGTCATAAAGTCAAACTTGTGGACAATTTCAAAGTGTCAGGAGAAGCTAGGGACTTTGTGTTATTAATAGCACACTAGCCACACTTCATGATTGGGCCATTCAGTATGTGGGAACAAAACTTCTGAACTCCAGAGCTTGGTATCTTCTATCCACAAATAAGATTTAAGGGTTGTTAGTAATTTTAGGAGAAAATCTCAAAGTGATTTCCTGGAGTGTTAATGTTTAGGCCACTTCTAACCAAATTAATATAAAACAAATTTGTATCTATGGGATTTTCAGCTTGTAAATGACCATGTAACATTCAAGTTATGCACAAAATTATTGATGCTTGAGCTTATATTTTCCTTAATATTATTAGGTATTGTTAAACATGAAGAATGAATAATTTATCACCTTTAACGTAATGAAAAGAAGTAACATGGTGTAGAAGAAAAAGATCTTGGCCTTGGAGTCAGGAAGTTCTGGGTTTAAATTCCAGCTCTGACAGGTACTGAATGTGTGACCTTGCACAAGTCACCTTATGTCTACATGTGCTAGGCAATGCTTTAATGTTCTAAACCATTGATTAGATGTTGATCTATACCAGTCAGAGACATCTCCACACTGAGAATTCACTATATCATTCCAGTCAAAGTCCAGGGGAAAAATGAGATAATGTACTGCATAAAAGGAGCTTTGCAAATTTGAAAGCACTATAAAAATGTCAGTTATTATTAGTTCTGTTTTGAAGGAATGTGGGTTGCATAAATGTCAAAAAAACCCTCTGGCTAATGTTCATAGAAGGAGGAATAAATTGGAAAACTGATGAATTATCTTTCATTTACAATTAATAGCAACTAATTGTTTCCTTAGCTAATAGATCCTGCTTTTTTTTCCCCAGAGCAAAAACTTAAACAGAATTATAGACAATTTGTTACTATTGTAATTGCATATAATGTTTTTCTCTTATCTTTATCCAGTTTTCTAATTTGGCATTGATTTTCCCATTTACTGTACCAATAATAAAATCGCAAATAGATAAGTGAGCCAGAATATACTCCTACATCAGGAAATAATCATCTTATCTCTGGTAGAATACAGTCAATTTCTTTTCTTTTCTTTCTTCTTTTTTTTTTTGTGATGCTCTACTTTGCTCACCTCTCTCTAGGCCTTCCTGCTTCCTTCTTGATGAGGCTACATTTAGAATTAGAGGACCGTGATTTAAATCCTAGCTTGGCTATGTACTGCCTGTGTGACCTTAGCAAGTAACCTAACCTATAGAAGCCTTGGTTTCCTTATTTGTAAAATGAGGTATTTGGATTAGTTTTGCTTCTGAGGTCCCTCTGCATCTCAAGCTTTAAGTCTATGATTCTATGATATACATGATAAAGTCCTGGACTGGAGTCAGGAAGAACTGAGTTCAAATTCAACCTCAGACAATTTCTAGCTGTGTGACCCTAGGAAAAGTCACAATTTCTGTTGGCCTCTGTTTCTTCATTTATAAAGTAGGAATAATAACAGTAGCTACCTCTTGGGAATGTTGTGAGGGTCAAATGAAATAGTTGAGAAAGTAGTTTGTAAACCTTAAAATGCTCTATAAATGCTGTATTTCGCCATGATCATTTTTATTATACTCCCAAGTGAATGGGATAGTGTTGGCCTCTTTCATTTCTTAACATTGATCTATGTTGCCCCTAATTTCCAACATATTTGTTTCCATCCTTTCCTTGGCCCACCTTTAAATGAAAGCCATCAAGCATGAAGGCATATGGCATATTTATTTTACTTCAAGATCAAGACTGATCAAGTTCTTCATTGAATTTCTCTATTTCTTCATTCTTCGTAACTGTCTTCATTATGAAAACATTCACCTACAATTTTTTTTAGATTTTCTGATTTAACTATATGGGGAGTTTAGGTCAGAGATAAAGTCCCTTCTACCTTGAAATTTATAGTTCATGAAGAGGAAGCTTAGGTGGCGTACTGAATATAGTACTGAACTTAAAATTAAGAAGGCTTGAATTCAAATCTTCCTCATATATTTCCTAGCTGTGTGACTATGGAGGAGTCACTTAACCTTTCTCAACCTCAGTTTTCTCAACTATAAAATGGTGATAATAATAGCAATATGAAAAGTGCTTTGAAAACTTTTATATAAAGATATTATTTATCATTACCATCATTTTTTCTTTTTAAAAATTTATTTACTTTTAGTTTACAACATTCAGTTCCACAAGCTTTTGAGTTCCAGTTCTCTCCCATTCCCTCTCCTCCCCCCCCATTATTACCATTATTGTTATTATTATCATATAGGTCCACTGATTTACTCTCAAAGTCTCTCAGAAATGGATATCCATCTTTTTTTTTTGCAACACAAATACTTTACCAATAAAGCTTTCTGATTGAGACACATAGAATACCATCATTCCTGATTAAATGTAGTTGTGCATCATCTAAAGAGCAACAGACAAGTCTGTGATGGGGATAAATTATGTAACACTTTAGCAACAATAACTTCATAAATAATGCAATATAAAAGGTATCATTGGAGAAATTTTATGTCCAATCAATAAATATTTATTAATAGCATATTATATGGTAGGCACTGTGCTTAGTTAGCTCTTAGGATGCAAAAAAGGCAAAAGATAGTTCCTGTTCTCAAGGAGTACAAAAAGAGTGTTAGTGGTTCAGGATAACCACTGGACAATCCATTCCATGGTAACCAGAAAATATTGAGAGGAAGGAACTTAGAATATTGAGTAGATTCCTTTAGAAGAGGGATGGGGGAGAGAGCAAGAGAAAGAGAGACAGAGAGACAGAGAGAGACAGAGACAGAGACAGAGATAGACAGAGACAGAGACAGAGAGAGAGATAGACAGAGACAGAGAGAGAGATGAAGAGAGAGAGAGAGAAAGTGAAAGAGAGAGAGAGAGAAAGAGAGAGAGGAACAAGAACAAGAAGAAGGAGAAGAAAAACAAGAACAACAAGAAGAAAAGATGAAAATGGGATGGAAGGAAATGCATAGTAATCATAACTGTGAATGTGAAAGGAATGAAAACACCCATAAAATGAAAGTAGATAGTAGAATGGATTAGAAACCAGAATCCAACAATATGTTTTTTAAAAGAGACACACTTGAAACAGAAAGACACACAGAGTTTAAATAATGGGTTAGGGCAGAATCTATTAAGTTTCAACTAAAGTTAGAAAAAAAAATGCAAAGCTAACAATTATGAATCAGAGAGAGCAAAAGTAATGACAAACCTAATTAAGAGAGATAATCAAGGAAAGTGTATTTTGCTAAAAGGTACCATAGACAATGAAGTAACGCCAACATTTTTGAGGACAAGTTTCTCTGATAAAAACCTTACCTCTCAAATATATAGTTAACAGAGTTAAATTTCTAAAAACCAGAGTAATTTCCCAGTTGATAAGTGGTCATAGGATATGATCAAATAATATTCAAAAGAAGGGACTTCTGGTGCCACAATGGCAGAGTAAGGAAGGAACCCTCTGAAGACCTACCAAATTCTCCTCCAAACAACTAGATCAGAAGTAAAACACTTCTGAGGAAGAAAAGAGTGAGTAGCAAGAAGGGGAGTATAAACACATGAAAAATAGCTTAGAGGAAAATACATATGAATGGGTTAAATTCACCCATAAAATGGAAGGAGGTAGCAGGATGGATTAAAAACTGGAATCCTACAATATGTTCTTTACAAGAAACCCATTTGAAGCAGAGAGATATACAAAAGATAAAGGTAAGGGGCTAGAGCAGAATCTATTTTCTTCAGATAAAGCAAAGAAAGCAGATGTAGCAACCATGATTTCAGACCAAGCAAAAGCAAAAACAGATCTAATTAAAAGAGATAAAGAAGGTAGTTATATCTTGTTGAAAGATACCATAGACAATGAAGTCATATAAATACTAACTGCATTTGCATCAAATGATACAGCATCTAAAATTTTGAATGTGAATTTGAATGAGTTGTAGGAGGAAGTAGATAATAAAACTATACTTGTGAGGAACCTCAACTTTTCCCCACTCAGAACTAGATAAATCTGAGCAAAAAAAAATAAATAAATAAACAAGAAGCTACAGAGGTGAATAAAAATCTGGAAATGTTAGATATAATACATTTCTGGAGAAAACTGAATGGGAATCGAAAGGAATATATCTTTCTTTTTTTCAGCAGTACATGACACCTACACAAAAATTTACCATGTATTAGGACATAAAAACCTCACAACTAAATGCAGAAAAATTAAGCACATCCTTTTAAAATCATGATGTAATAAAAATTACATTCAATAATAGACAATGGAAAGAGAGATTAAAAATTAATTAGAAATTGAATAACTTCACCCCCCCAAAATCAAGTAGGTCAAAGAACAAATCATAGAAACAATTGATAATTTCATTAAAGAAAATGACAATAATGAGACAAAATAACAAAATTTATCAAATGGAGACAAAGCAATGCTTATGGGAAAATTTATATCTCTAATTTCTTACATTAATTAAATAGAGAAAAAGCAGATCAATAAATTGGGCATGCAACTAAAAAATAGAAAACAACAAATTAAAAATTCTCATTTAAATACCAAATTGGAAATCCCGAAGATCAAAGAAGAGATTTTAAAAATTGAAAGTAAGAAAACCATTGAACTGATGAGGAAAACTAGAAGTTGGTATTATGAAAAAAAACCTTTGGGTAATTTGAGTAAAAAAAGAAAAGAAGAAAACCAAATTATTAATATAAAAATGAAATAGGTAAACTTGCTACAAAAGAAGAGAAAATTAAGATAATTGTTAAGAGTTATTCTGCCCAATTGTATATCAATAAATTTAACAATCTAAATGAAATGGATGAATATCTACAAAAATGTGAATTGCCCAGATTAACAGAGGAAATAAAAAAATTTAAATTACCTGAGTTTACAAAAAGAAATTGAACAAGTCGTCAATGAACTTCATAAGAAAAAATCCCCAAGACCAGACAGATTCACAAGTGAATTCTATCAAACATTTAAAGAACAATTAATCCCATTACTATATAAACTATTTGGAAAAATAAATGAACAAAGGAGTCCTACCAAGATTGTGAATGACTCAGATATAATGCTGATACCCAAACCACGTAGAGCCAAAACAGAGAAAGAAAATTATAGATCAATTTTCCTAATGAATATTAATGCAAAAAACCTTAAATAAATAAAATACTAGCATAGAGATTATAGCAAAATATCACAAGGGTCATACGCTGTGACTAAGTGCGATTTATATGAGGAATGCAGGGCTGGTTCAATATTAGAAAAACTATTAGCATAATTGACCATATCAATAACAAAGCCAACAGAAATCATATGATTATATCAGTAGCTGCAGAAAAAGCCTTTGATAACATATACCATCCATTCCTATTAAAAACACTAGACAGCATAGGAAATGAAACTTGCCTTAAAATAATAAGTAATATTTGTCTAAAACCACCAACAGGCATTATCTGTAACTGTGATAAGCTAGAAGCAAGAATTTTTAGTATTTTAGATATGTTTATCTAGTTAGATATATTTTCTCCCTCTTGAAAGAATGTAAGCTCACTGAGAGCAGAGACCATTTTGTTGTTCTCTTCTTATTCTTAGCACCTAGCAGTGTGCCTGTCACCTATTAGATGTGTAATAAACTGTTACTGATAGAAAGATAGCAGAGTTAAATAAATGTCAGACAAGTTTATTAGGCTCAATATAAAGAGAAAACTTCCTGGCCATTAGATTCATCCAAAGGTTGAAATTAATTCTTTGGGCTTTCTGGAGTGTTGGACACCTGGCCACCATCTACACCCATATCTGTCTGGGGGACACTCTTTTCTCACTTGGCTTTGGAAGCACCACATACCATGGGTTCTACTCTTGCCTATAGAAATTTCCACCTGGATTTCCTGCTGCCATGTCCAAAGCTGAGTTTATCATTTTTCTCCCTGTACTTCCTTTTAACTTCACTGCTTCTTTTTTGTAACACAACTACTGTCCACTCATCCATGTTCAAAGCATTTGGATTAGCTTTGAATCTTCCCTCTCCCTTACCTCTAGGGCTCTTGCTTCCATTTGCAACTTCTTCGTTTTTATTTTTCCTTAATTTTACCTGTCCAATATCTCTGGCATCCATTCAGGGCTCTCAATTTTCATTGTAGTCACTCTGATACAGATCTCCATTTCTACTTTCAGGGTTTTATTATATTTCTATTGCATTATACGTTATATTGATATTTCAATAGGCTTGTTATAGGTCTCCCTGTTTCTATCCATCCCTCTTTAATATTTTTCATAATTCTACCATAATCCTTCTTATGCATAGATCTAATCATGTCACTTCATTGTTTCCAAATTTTAATGACTTTGTATTATCTTCTTTGTGTGTTCAGACTCCTTAGTAAGACATTCAAAGTCTTTCACAACACCCTACTTTGACAGCCTTTTCCTATTGTTTCTCCCTGTGTACATCGTACTCCAATCAAACTTGACTGTCCTCTGCCACTGAATCCCCATTCTAGAAGGTAAGCTTCTTGAGGGCAGAAAATAAACTTTATAGATGTCATATCTATACTACATATCTATAATGCTCTACAAAAGATAGTATTCCTTATTGTTGTTTCAAGACCAAATCATAGAATAAGAGATGTGTTACCTATCAGAAGGAACTTTTAGAGACTCTTGTAGTCCAGTTGCATCAATTTGTAAGTGAGGAAATGCAGACCTAGGGATTTAAAGTGACTTGGGCAAAGTCACAGAAATAGCAAATAGCAGAAGCAGGATTCTAACCCATGGCCCTATACTTCACAGCCAGTATACTTTCCATCATACCTCTCTACTATTGCTCTTTAAACTGCTCTTCTACATAGATTTCGGCTTTGTCCCTATTCCTCAGAGAAAAAGACTAATGGAACATGATTTTCAGAGACCCATGCTCTGCTTTCCAGTCTCCCAGCCAAGATAGTTCCATAATGAGTGAAAGATTTTTTATTTGTTCCTTCTCTTGAGGACAGAGTTATTTGTACTTTGAAACAAAACATGAAGGTGGTTCAGATGCTCAACCCTGACATTCTGTGACTGAAATTAATGCATGTGTCTTTGCTAAAGACTAGCTCCCCAAAGAAAAGTTGAGCTCTAATTATGTCTAAAGCAAATCCAAGCCTGGGTTAGTTACAGTTTAGAATAAGGTATCTCAGAGAATTTAGAATATGTCACACACTGAAAACTTGGAACCTAAAGAGATTCCCCCTCCACCACCCCCTATAAGCAATATGGCTTTGGTTAGAAATAGGAGGGGAGGTCAGACAAAAGCAGGGTTGACATGAGCCATTTTAATATTCAGAATACACTGGCTTCCCTTTCTGGTTATTTTTAATAGACTTTTCTTGTGCCTCTTTCATTTCCTGTTGTCATTTGAAACACAGACTTTCTGATACCCCAATTGAAAACAGTGTTTAGTCTGAAACAGAACATTCCCAGAATCTCCTGGGTTAATCTATTGCTGGAATTGTTTGAGCCAGATGGCTCTTTGGAGATATCTGTGTGGCCTTGGGCGAGTCACTTAATCTCTATGGATTTCAGTTTCCTCCTCTGTAAAATTAGGGGGCTGGAGTAGCTTTCTTCTGAAGTCTTATCCAGCTCCAAATCCTGTGAGCCTATTACCTCATTCAATCCTGTCATTTTACCAGTAAGAAAATTGAGATCCAAAAAGGAAAAAAAAATGATTTATCCAAGGTCATTAGTCATTTACCAAGGTGAGGAAATGGGACTTGTATTTATGGCTCACAATGTTGAGATCATAGCTCTTTCCAAATTTTGAAGTGTGAGTTTCCTGGAGAGAAGATTAATTTAGTTATACCTATTGTTCATTTGAAAATCTGTCTCTATTTCCTGAACTTTGCTTCTCCAATGAGCCCAGAATTTAAGAGGAAAGAACAAAGTTTTGCCTTAGTTATAATGTCTCAACTCCTGGGACACTTGGTTGACTTAAAGGCGTGAGACATAGAACAGGTTTCCAGCCAGTCAAAAATCTGTGTTTATGAGTCCTATTTTTTATACTTCCTAGGCTTCGGTTCTCTACACATTTTTAAAATCAATGTTTATAGACCATTAACATGTATGAAATGCTAAGAAAAAATTGCTGTGTTGTGTTTATGAAAGCACAGGGGAAGGCTATTGTGTAAATGTGTCCATAAAGACTTCTCCTGAGAAATCAGCAGAAGTTTGCGCTAATGCACATTTATTCTAGGGCTTGGTGTACACTCGATCTTGTGGTTAGGTAATTGCTATGAGTTATCTGAAAGTTAATCTCGTCTCTCTCTTTCACTTAGTACTGCACTGATGGCAAGATGTATATGTCAGCATTCAGAAGGTTCTCCAGAATGTTAGGCTGAAAGCATTGGACCCAAGAGCAAGCTTCTGAGTGGTCAGTGCTGTAGCTGAGTTCATTGTCTTTCTTAGTACCCTTAGGTGACCAGTTTGTGTTGTTTTCTCTCTGAATTTAGAATGTCAGGTTGTTTTGTACTTGAATCAAAAAGTTGGATTTGCATTATAAATGTAGAGCTGGAAGGAAACTTAGATGACTTAGCCCAACTACCTCATTTTATAGATGAGAAAACAGACGTTGAGAAAAGAGAAGTGACTTTTCCGAGGTCAAACAAACGAAAGCAACAAAGCTGGGATTCAGATTCAGATCCTCAAATTCCAAGTTCATGGATCCTTCCACTGTGCCAGGCTGCCTCCTTAGACTAAAGTCACCTGCAGGAGATGCCAACTGAGACATTGTTCATTTCAATTCCCAATTTAGAATTTGATCTGAGATCCATCCATCCATCCATATGTACATATACATATGTATATATATCTTTATGTCAACATCTATATATCCATGTATATCTTATATTTATGTGTGTATGTGTATATATAATTATAAAGCCATCTCAGACAAAACGAAACACTCTGAGCTTGTAGATATGGAGGAAATATTTATGCAATTCACCAATCACACTGAGGAGATGCACCAGGAAATAGAGAGTTTGAATGTGTTAAATAATCCTGACATTTTCCAACAAATGAAACACTAGTTTTCTGCAGATCCCACAGGGCTCAGCAATGCTTTATTAAATCTCACTGAGAATCAGTCCAATCTTGTACAAAAAAGGTTTCTTTCTTATTGTCTGTGGATAAATACAGTATCTAGCAGAAGAAGCAACATCATTTCTGTCCCTCAGCTGCCAAGGATTTCTCCAAATTTAGTCAGAGTTAATAAATCACCTTTTTAAGAACACCTCTGCATTTTGAGCATTCAAGGACTATAATCCCCAAACACCTAGTGAGAGATTAATATGAGCTTTTATTGCATCCTATCTCAAGCCTTATAATTCCTGACTTTCCCTCCAGTGGGTGCAATTGAGCCAAAGCTGAATGAATGGGAAAGTCTGTAGGAAAAAGAATCCAACTATTTCTATTGAATCTAATATAGAATCCTAGAGTTGGGAGAGACTGTAGAGGTCCTCTGGCCCAGTCCCTTAGCAAACACATGAATTCCTCAAGTCTCTAAAACCCTTGACTTTATTTAATAGTGGGAAAAGACAGGACTCAGATTTGTAACAGAGTGGACAAGAAATGAAGTTCCTGCTCACCAATATTAGGAGTATCAGGAAAATTCATTTGCCCTCATGATCAAAGTTAAAATATCAGATATAGTCATCCACTTGAGGATTAAGTGTCAAGTGCTAAAGAACCAGGGCCTGAGTCTTTAACTAGATTTTCATAGTACCTGATCCTAGGAGAGTCCTGATATTCTCTGCCCTGTTCAGAGTTCACTGGAATAATGCATTCACTTCTTCTTCTTTTTTTTTTTTTGCTTTTTGAAGGGCAATTGGGGTTGAGTGACTTGCCCAAAGTCACA
>CM053589.1:173785238-173806189 GCA_028646515.1 Pseudochirops corinnae | reverse complement strand
TGATTGTGGAACTGAATCTTGTAAATTAAAAGTAAATGAGTAAATAAAAAATAAATTTTAAAAAAAAAAAACAAATTTGCAAGATTCTTCCCCACCTTTCCTTTGAATTTCTTTCTTGCCGCACAGGTTGGCCTTGTTCTCTAAAGTTCCCTATCCCCATGTCCAATGTTAGTAAGCCTTTACACTTTGTTAGATTTGTTTCTCAATAAATAGCAGCTGCTCTTGTTGAGTTGTTTGTATCTGACTCTTCGTGACCTCATTTGGGGTTTTCTTGGCAAAGATACTCAAATGCCTTGCCATTTCTTTCTCCAACTCATTTTACAGAAGAAGAACTAAGATAAGGCAAAGTGACTTTCCCAGGGTCACAAAGCTAGTAAATGTCTGAGGTTGGATTTGAATTGGGGAAGATGAGTCTTCCTTGAATTCAGCCTTGGCACTCTATCTACTGTGCCATCTAGCCGCCCAAAGTGGTAGCTAGTGATTGACTTCACATATCAGCTTTTTTGAAAGCTGATTCTAGGTCAGATGACCTCAGGTAAGAAGTATGATAGCTTCTATAATAGAGTGCAAATGCTGGGAGAAAGCAAAAGAAATTTACTTTTTCTTCCCATCCTTGCTTGAGAAGGTATGAGTTTGCAAAGGAAACTCAAAACTGGCTGAGTCTAATAGACCTTTGTGGGACTGAAATAATTCAATTATTAGCATTCCCAGTTTCACAAGGGTATCTTCCAGGGATGCTCCAAGGAAAATTAGAATTATGGGAAGCTTTCATGCCCAATACCAGTCACTTCCAGGGGCACAACACGAGCTGCGTAGGCATGGGAAAACATTTTCTCAGGAACTGGAAGAGTTAAATTTAAAAAGACTATATGGCAAACGAAACCACTGGGAATTGTTCTTTCATTTGTCTCTTGCCAGTTGGCTTTCTGGCAGCTGAGGGATTCAGTCTACACATTTTGCCTGAAATGGACGTTAACCTGAGACTCCTCTGCTTTGTATCAGACAAGCTGTCCAAAGTAGATCATTATAATTTCTAGAAGGGAAATAAAATCTGTAAACTGTAAGAAGTGAGATGGTGAATCATTGTCAATGTGCTCTTCTTTCATCCTGGCTTTCAGGACATTCCCCAGTGTAAATAGTGACATCATTTTGAGTTCTGATGGACAGATGTGCCGGCATGTGCTTGTTAACTAATGTTCACTTCTGTCCAGAATGCATTAGTAAATTGCTACTCTACTCTTTGATGAAAAGATGAGTGTTCTCTTTGCCAAAGCCAACCTCAATGTTTGGGATCTTGATCCTATCCCTTTCTGTATCCTCTGGACCTTGTCCCTTGGATTATTATTTTTCTCTCTCTCTCTCTCTCTCTCTCTCTTTTTTATCTTCAGTCAATTCTTACCCACTGGCTCTTTCCCAGCTATTTGCAAACATGAATGCCTAGATTTCTCTATTCTTAAAACAAAACAAAAGAAAAACCATTTTACCCTTCTATTTCCCCTAGCTATCACCAATTAATCAATCAACAAGCATTTATTAAGCATTTACTGTTTGCCAGGTACTGGACATGTAACTGCAAAGTATGAAGTAATTCCTACTCAGTAGGAGCTTAGCTATATTATCATATCTTTCACACAGCCAAACTCTTAGATAATTGACTATACTCATTACCTCATCTTTCATTTACTTCTTGATCCACTTATATGAGGCTTCCACCTCACTAAGGAAACTGCTTTGCCCAAGGAAAGCTTTGATTTCTCAATTGCGAAATTCAATGATCTTTTCTCACCCCATTCTAATAGACTTCTCTCAACTTTTAGTACTGTCATCTAAGCCCTCTTCCTGGAAACTGTCCTCTCTTGTCTTCTATTATCTGTTATAACTCTTGGCTCTCCTCCTGTGTGTTTGACCATTTAGTCTCCTTTGCTGAATCATCTGGCTCCCACTCAATAAGGAACAGGAGCCCCCAAGGCTCCGTACGAGGTCCTCTTTTCTTCTCTCTCTACATTCTTTCCCTTGGTCAGATCCCATGGATTTAATTATCAGATGATTAAGAAATCTATCCACTCAATTATGCTTTTTCTCTTACATTTTAGTCCCACCATGCTAGTTTCATGATTGACCTGGATGGCTCTTAGATATCTTAAACTCAACATTTCCAGAAGATAACTCATTATATTTACATGTCGTCTCCAATACATTTGTTCCCCTAAATTTCCAATGTCTATTGAAGGCAAGACCATCCTTCTATTAATCCAGGTTTGCTTCCCGATCATTCTTTTTTATTATTTTCTCCCCCTTTTCTTCCTCCTATATCCTATCAGTTATCAAATCTTGGAAGTTTTTCCTAACCCGTAATCTCTTTCCTCCATATTTTCTGCACTCACAAGGTGCTCCAATTTAAACATATATCATTTCTCACTTGAACTACTACAATAGTCTCCTAATTGATCTTCCTTATCTCCAACTTGAATCCTCCTCAATACATCTTCCACATAGTCAGCAAATTAATATTCCTAAAACATAAATCTGATTGTATCATTTTACCCCCAAGAAACAACAGAAGCAGCAGCAGCACCAACAACAAAACCTTTAAAACTTTTTTTTGCCTGGAGGATAAAATGCAAAATCCTCAGTATGACATTTAATGCTCACCATGCTATGATACCTGTTACCTTTTTAGTTATTTGTAATTGTTCTCTTTCTCGGGCTCTCCGTTATGGCCAAAAGAGCCTAATAGCTGCACCCTTATAGATTACATTTCCCTTCTGACCTCTGTGTCTATTGCACAGACATTGTCTCCCAAGCTTGGAATGCAATCCCTCCTCACCCCCTCTTCTTAGAATCTTTAGCTCCCTTTAAAGCATAGCTTTGGTGCCATATTTGACATAAGACTTTTGCTCATTCCTTCAGTAATTAGTAATTGCTTATCCCCCTAGCAATTATTCTTTTTTATATTGCATTGGAGAAATTTGCACTTATGTCATATTTCCTTATCTGTGTACATCTTATACTCCTATAGAATGTAGGCTCCTTGAGGGCAGGAATAGGTGTTCTTTTTTTTAGTTTTTGTCATTGTATACTCAAACCCCATTAAGATACCTTGGACATAGTATGTGCTTAAGAAATGTTAATTGAATCAAATTGCATCAACACACAGAATATTGAAACTAATACAAGATTCACTGTGATTTTGTATTAGTTATTCAAAAAAGGTTTCCTTTGGATGTACTTTAGGGATACCCAAATAACAAAATATCTCCTCCACAGTAATTAAACTGACAAAAAAACAAAGTCTTGCAAGAATGAAATGACATGCCTAACGTTAAACAATGAACTGGTGACACAGTATAGCAGCAAGCACCCTAGCATACCCAGAATGGTGCTAGTACAGGTTCTTAGATCTGTGTTTCTAAGGGAAAGCAACTTTAAAGGGGCCAAAAAATCTTACTCTTTAATTATACACACACACACACACACACACACACACACACACACACACACACACACCATTCACTTAGTTCAGGGGGAAAACTCAGCACCCTGAACTTCAAACAAACTATAAACAGAAAAAACACAGACAGAGAAAATAGCACAAATTAACATACAGGGCTTCTAGCTATCTGACCAAAGCTATACATACAGTTACCAGAGAGAGAAGCACCAACATCTGGGTTTTCAAAGTCAGGGGACTCCTTAACATATACTGAGAGTTTCTCTGGCTACATCACTCAAACATTCTTCCCATAAGTAAACCCCCAAAGCAAAAATGCTAACCTCAGAGTATAAATATCCTTCTTCAGGGTCAGAGGGCATCACGACCCTTGTTACCCACTGCCTAATTACAAAGTAACAAAAGGTGTGGGCCTTCCTGAAAAGCCTCCCCTAAGCAAGTTTCTCTTGTTTAGCTCCCAAGTGAGGCCTATTAATGGGAAGGGAAGATCTTCAGATCCCATTAACATTACACAAAGTTAGGATTAAAATTCAATCCTCCAAATCCAGAGACCAGTATGTCCCTCTCCCCCATTAATATCATATCACTTCTTGAATGAATGGTGTCTGTATTTCCCAGTGATGGATTGGCATTTCAAAAGACCAGTGCTTGAGGCCTAAGTAGCAACTTCCTCCATCCCCCCAGTGATTGTTTTCATCTTATTAGGTTGCTCTTCTTGAAATTAGTCAAAATGTTAATCACAGTCACTGAATGTGTGTGTATGTGTGTGTGTGTGTGTGTATGAGAGAGAGAGAGAGAGAGAGAGAGAGAGAGAAAGAGAGAGAGAGAGAGAGAGAGAGAGAGAGAGAGAGAGAGAGGAGAGAATGTACATTTCTAGAGTAACAGTTGACACATACCTATTAAGCCATCAATAAGAACATTCATTCGACTGATCTTGGCGCCCAAAGGCTCTGGGGTATGTAGGGCATCTGTAATGAGAATTCTTAGCATCTATTTTTATTGTTTGGGGTCATAACTCATGATAGAATGGAAAGAGGGCCAATTTTGAAGTCATAGAACCTCAGTTCAAGTCCTGGTATTTACTGTGTGCTTTCATACTAGGATCCCATCTTCTTAACCACCTTTTCAACACCATAAATGCAACTGGTACAAAATTACATTCAAGTTATTAGAAAAGAGAGGTGTAGGTGTGATAATTTGATCCTTCCCTCACTTGGCTACAGATAGAAAAAAATAAGTTTTAGGAAAGTGGGGCCAGTGAGTTAAATGTGTAGAAACATTTTGTTTCTAACAAGTTTGGGTTTCCTAGATTCAAAACTCATTGAGCTGTCAGAAAAGAATAACATTGTGTGCAATATCTTACTTTCACCAGAGTAAATGGATATTAAGAAAACATTTGTATAAGTTCAAAGACAGTTTTCTCTTGTTAACAGTAGAAACCCTGTCTGATTCAAAACTGACTTTTCCCTTTAAATGGCGTATCTCTGTTGGTTCATAGAGCATAGAAGGCAGACAGTAGATTGGTAGACAGCAAGACTCACAGGTAGGCATTAAATGTTCTTAATCTAGAAGAGGGAGGGGTCATAGGGGTATAATTAGACTAAGCTAGTAGTAGCGAGTGAACTTTAAGATATCTGAGCCTTCTGATTTCTAGGTTCTCTTTCTACCCTTGGAGAGCAAAGCCTTAAAAAACAAATCCATCAACAAATATTTATTAGGAATTTAATATGTATCAGGTAGTATGCTATGGGTTAGGGATGCAAACATAATGAATGAATCAACATTTACTCTCAAGGAACTTTTGTTCTAATGGTGGAGGACAGCCAGGACATATGAGTGAATACAAAATAAAGATAAAGATAATGAATACAAAATAGTGAAATAAAAGGTAGTTTGGGGTCTGCTCTTCACTTTCTCTGTGGGAGCCTGTTACAGGCCAGGCTTGACTCAGGTCAGTATATGTTGGTTCAGCTTCTGGACTGGAACAAAGTGAAATACTTAGGAACAACCTAACAATTAATAAAAGGACATTTACTCAGTCATAAAATAGAAATTATATTTAGTAAGGATATTGCATTAATTTACCTGGACACATCATCTCTACCTCCTATGATGGCCAGTCTATTTCACTGATCAGGAGCAGGTGTCCAGCCTGAGGGAGAAGGTAGTTACTTTCCCTGTTCTGGTTTTTATTCTTAGGATATTAGTAAGCTATGTCAACAGCCTGAGGCTTAGTCCCCTGGGCCAAATGCATTTTGAAGAAAGATTAACCACCCTTGTAGATGAAAACTAGCTTAGCCTATGGAAGACTGAAGTTACTATATGTTACTTTATCAGAAAGGACCTCTTTAGTATGCATTGAAGATTTTCCATTTAAACCTTTCCCAGCAAGAGGGAGAGTAATAAATGATTCTTTCTATTGTTTCTTCCCCATTCTTTCTCCTCTCCTCTCCTTTCCCCTTCCCTCCCCCCTCCTCTTTATGTGCTATTTTGGGAAATCTATGTGACTGCATATCAAGGTAGGGCAAGTTAGGTCCAGAAAGCATGATTTGATAACATCTTCCCTACAGGGACATTTGTTCCTCATGTCTTCAGGATGGATTTGTATATTTATCCTGAACTAGAAATTCCTTTCCCAAATCCATGTGTTTGTCAGCTCTCATTGACTACTTTTCCCCCTATGGAGCTAAATTATTTATTCAGTCTAGTTTATCTTGCCAAGCAGCTCTCACAGCAGATGAAATCTCTACCTACTTTACTGAGAAACCAAAGTTTGTTGTGAAAATCACTTGAGATGTTGTAGGTAAAGCACTTTGTTAACCACAGAGCACTATATGAAGGTAAACTCATAGTTTTCAATGATAAAAATATTGAGACACATAATACCATAGGTACAGGTCTGCAAGAAAAAAGAGGAAAGCAAGGATCAACCTAAGAGCAAAGACCATAAATGGTATGATGTCTGCAGGAGAAAAGAGTAGCAGGCCAGGAGACTGGCACCTAATTAAATTTGAGGTACTGAATAAGGCTTAAAGATACCTAAGCTTTCTACTCGTTGGGTTGTCGCTTTGAAGAGGCCTTTTTAGCTCATTTTCATATTCATTCTTTAGACTTCTCCATATTTTCCAGAGTATCAGTTTGTTTTTTTCTTCCTTCACCTCTCTCACCAGCCTGGACCTCATGGTCAATGATTAAGTTCAAATATCACTATAGACTTCCTTACCCCTATTGACTTTCTGCCACTTTACTCCTGCTATTAAAAGAGCCAACTGGGCAAAGTAAACCCCTATCTCTCCCTTTCCTGACTCCTGTGCTCATTCCTAAGCTATAAGGAGAAAATCATGGAGCATTGCTCATTTCATCTATTATACATCTTAGCAAAATAATGCTGGTTAGAGAGCTGGTATCTAATGAGGAAGGAAGACATGAGTTAAAATTCTGTCTGTAATACTTAATGACTGGGTGACCCTTGGCAAGTCCCTTAACTTCTCAGGGCCCCAGGTGACCCTCTGAGACTTTAGATAAATGGCAGTTATCTTCATTGGTATAGAAAGTTTTGTCAATGGGAGCTCCTTATATAATAAATAAAATCAAAGGTTCAGGCATTCCTCTTCCACTAAAATAAAAACAAAACAAAACAAAACAAAACAAGCAATCAAACAAAACCAAAAGCACTTTTCTAGGTTCTCATTGTTGAGTAGCAATTTTTTCATTCCCCATTTGTCGACCCTTCGCTGAATCCTTCACAGAACTCACCCAGTACCATCTCCTTGCTCCTTAAATCTTGATTCCTCAACATCTAGGTTTTTTGGCTGATGACTTTGGCTTCCTACTTGACTAATTAGATTGAGAACATCCAGCAGGAGCTCTCTTTTTTATTCCTTATTTTTTTCCTGTGTAGTCACCCATCCTCTTCACTTTCCCTTCTGTCTCAGAAGACCATGGGTAAAACCACAAGAATTGCTCTAGATAGCATCTCCTAAACCTTTTTTTTTTCCCATTAAATAATGGTCATTTCACTCACGTGTGTCTTCGATCCCTTCTCCGCTGTCTCCTCCCTTTCTATGTACAAACATGATACATTTCTCTCTACAATAAAAAAACCAAAAAAAAGAAAAACAGCAATACCACCACCACAAAACAACTTTCGTTTCACCCTTCTACTCTGGCTGAGGTCCATTTTATTCCTTTTACTGTCAAACTTCATCAAAGAGTAGACTGGAATCATTGTTTCTACTTCATGCTCAAATCCTTTGCAGTCTGGCTTCTATTCCCATTATTTGCTGAAACTTCTTCCTCTAGGTCACCCCTTAACTGCCATATATGTAACATAACTGCTATGGCATGATCCTTCTCAATCATCATCCTTCTTAATCATTCAGAAGTGTTTGACACTGGCCCAAAATCCAGAATCTCTGAGGTATTCTAGTCCAATTTGTACCTTAACCAGAATCTTCTTCATAACACCAACCAGGCTCAGCCTGGAAAACTCTGCAGAAATGGCAATTACTCTGTTCTAAGGCAACCTGTTCCCCATTTTTTAGTTCCAATTTTTAGTAAGTTTTTGTTTAAATTTTATCTATAATGACCTCTCTGTAACTATCACACTTTGTTCCTAATTCTGAAGTCATCAAAAACAAAACCAATCTTTTTCACATATGAAAGCCCTATAAAGTCATTAAGATAGTTGCAATGCCATACCACCCCCACGTCTTTTCTCCTGTACCCTAAACTTCCCCAAATCCTTCCATTTGTTTTCATATTGAATTATTTACAGTCTCCTCACCTCCCTGGTTGCTCTCCTCCAGTTCTGACACAGTTGCCAATGTCTTTCCTAAAACTGTCACTTACAACTGACTTAAATATTGAAACTGTGATCTGACAAGAGCAGGATAGAGCAGCTATCACCTCCATGGTCATGAAGATTTCACCTTTTTTAATGCAGCCTAATGTGGCTTTAACTTGCTTGATTGTCATACCACAATTTAACTTCTTCCTAACTTACAATCTGCTAAAACCTGAACAGGTGGATGTGATTACTTAATTCAATGCTCCCATTCACTAGTTCTTTTAGTACCTACCCTTACCACAGAGCACTCTATGAAGGTGAACTCACAGTTTTCAGTGACAAAAATATTGACACACATAATATTGTAGGTGTGAAAGAAAAAAAGTAAGAGACAAGCAAGGATTGACCTAAGAGCCAGGAACACAGATGGTATGAAGTACTCTCTGTTCTACAAGAGAAAAGAGTAGTAGGATGGGGAAATCATTCACTTGTAGCCCCAGTGGAGCATACTCACTAAGAGTAGCACAGTGTGTCCTTACCATCATCTCTTTTTTGTGTGGATTTCAAGTCACTGATAACTATTTTCCCTCATTCTAGCAAAACTGAAGATCATTATCCTTGGCAGATGGAACAGAGGCAAAGTAAGAGCTATATATTACTTCCTTTTTAAAAATCATTCATTACCATTATCCAATCCACTCCATGAAGGGGTTCTAGACCTTTTTCATATTTCTTTTGTCCCTAAGATATCTCAAAATGCCCCTATTGTTGTCCTTTGCCTTTATCCTCAATCTGAGTTCATTTTGATCTTTGGTGCTCCTAACTATTCCAGTAAGATGTTTACTTTGACAACTATCCTTGCTTACTCACTCTCATTTCCATATTCTATAGATTCTGACTTGCAGTGGCTCTCAACCTGTGGGTCACAACCCCTTTGGGGGTCGAACAACCCTTTCACAGGGGTCACCTAAGACCATCAGAAAACACATATTTCCGATGGTCTTAGGAACCGAGACACCGCTCCTCTATCTGTCTCCAGGTGGATCCACCCACATGCAGATACGCCCACATATGAGTATTAAAGGGTCTTGGCATTAGGAAGGTTGAGAAGCACTACTTAGAATAAAGTTGGTCAGTGGTTCTTGGAGCAGTCAAATGGATCTTGCCAGTCAGCCCCCTTTTAGTTTGTGCTTGAACCATTGCTGTTCATTTTGTGAGAACTTGATTTATGAGAGTTTTCCATCACTTTTGAATTTCACCTGCCCTGTAAAATTTTCAGCCATGTTAGTGCGTGCTATTGGGATAATGTATAAATGGAATGCTGACTTCAGAGTCAGTAAGAAATAGAATCAAGTCCTGTTATGGCATATACTGGTTCAGTGCCCCTGGATTAGTCACTTTATCTCCTTATTCCACCCAAAGAAATTTCTAAGACCCTAAGTTGCTGAACAATTCATCTTCAATACAATGTAGAGTATATTGCCCCATTGGCACTCTATATACTCACAAAATTTCTTGACCAAGAAAAAAAGAACAACTAGCTTTTCTTTGAAATATTCTCTACCAAAATCTATGATCCACATCAAACTATGTCTGGTTTTCTTCTAATTTAATGCTCTGAATTTTATTATGGTGTGATTATTCTGCCCCCTCCCCATTTTTCTCCCGAAGAATCCCATGATTTCTACTTTAGCGATCAATCCCTTCTTATTGATCAGAATCACGTCTAAAATATCATGTTCCCTTCTTTTGTCCTTTACTTTCTGAAGAATGAAATTATCATCTGCTGTCTTCTCTTGGCAGAGGAAAACCTCTGCCGCAGATGTCTGGATAGCTGAAGTCCCTCATTGCTACTAAATCATAGGTCTGTGCCAGATTTGTAATGTTTCCCTAAGTCCTTATCTGCTTCCTCCTTTTGTCCAGGTGGTCTGCAGTGCATTCACATAACATAATTTCTATTTCTCCCTCCAAATAACCCATAGCATTCTGCTTTAGACAGATCACATCTGGGGTACTATGCTCAAATCTGGGTGCCACATTTTGGAATGGACATTAATCAGCTGGAGGACATCAAAAGAGTGGAGGGACTTGAGCTTTTACTGAATGAGGACCATTTGAAGAAACTGGGAATGGTTCACCTAGAGAATAGAAGATTTAAGAATATGGGGAATGATAGTTATTTTAATGTACTTAAAGGGCCACCACTTTCTTTCCAGACAGCACAGACATCTTCACAACGAAGTTGGAGTCTGATATCAGATGCAGTCAATGACAGTGAAGTCCTCAATTCCTCAAACTTGAAAATTCTAAGCATGGACAGGACAGAGAGTTGTATGATTGGGGGATTGATAAGATTCAGAAAGATAACATTCAAATTTGCTTTTATAGGAAGAGGATTATGGTGGATTATGAGAAGGCTTTGGAGATATTTTTTCTTCCACAGGTGTTTGCTATCATTTACAAAATCTCAATGCATACAGATGTTGATATTATAAAGCCAACCTACATGTTTGTACAGCTTTGGTGGAAATTTTATCTGGAAACCAGTGAACTAAAGATGTCTTGTGTACTGCCCAGAAGTGAAAGATAAAGGGAAGGTGTAAAAGCTATGGAAAAAACATGCTAATTTTTTGGATAGTACTAAAAGTGTTGATCATGCCAGAGGAAGAAGAGGGGGGAACATAGGATGGTGATGGAAGAGAAGATGAGAGCAAAAGAGTCAGTCTTTGCTTTGCTTTGGCTTTGCTTCCTGTGGATTTTTCCTCCATCTTATCATACATAGCCAAGTCTAGGGTTGGAATGGAGCATCATGACCTCTTCCTAGAGAAGATCTTGTAGCTTGCTAAGTGGCATGCCAGTGCTCTCTGTAATTATTCAGTGACTGGTGATGAAAAAAGGTTTTCAGCTGTTCTGCTCCATCTTACTACAATGAAAGATGATACTGAGAACAATCATCTTGCACTTTACTCCCCTTCCACATACTTCACAGGCCATATGACTACTTTGGGGATATAAAGTAGAGGGATCCTAGTCTTATAATTGGCTGAACTACATGGATTGAAGTCCTTTCCAAATCTGTGATGTTTTAATTCTATGATCTTTACCTAATTTTTTCTACCATGCTGCTCCACTCAAGGGCTAAATTTATTTGTATCCAGTGTTACTCATCTACTTTTAATCTTTTTTATTGCTATTAATTAAGGTATCTATCCTTCCAGAGCCATATTCCAGCCACAAGCCACATCCCACAAAGTTTTAGAAATGTCCATGTTTGAACTTACCACTTTTCAAGTGAATATATAGTTCGCTCTGTTTATAATTCACACTTGGGATCATTTGCATATGGACATTTAAAGTCATGGCTTTTATTCAGTCTCTCTTCTTAGATTTTGTTTGTTTAGATTTCTTTGTTTCTACTTTCATTCTACTGCTCTAATTCTTCATATATTGTCTCTGCTATATGTTGTGATCGCTAGCTTAGAAGATAAAATGCAACATAAGGTCCCTGCTCGCTTCTTGAATGAGTAACTCTCTGATAAGATTCACAGGACTCTAGGCAAATTATTTATTTTCAGCTCTTGCTATATCATAGGATTATAGAATCATAGATATAAAATGGAAGAGATCTTAAAGGTCATCAATTACCACATTCATATTTGATGTTAAATAGAATGTGCACATAAAAATGTTTATTTGACAAATAAATGGACATTTGATGTGATAGGCATCGAGTCTCTGAAACAGAGACTTTAATTAAACTGAAACTTTAATTAAACCATTGAAATTTAGTTTCTCTAAATCACTAAGGTTTTTTCAGTCTTTAAAGTTCTCTACTTAAATGTAAAAAATCTAGGGAGGATGCATACTTTAATTTTTAATAACTGAATTCTTAGAAGAGAGAAGAAGGAGGTAAAGGAGAAAGGGAGGTGGAGAGAGTTGAGGTGAAGAGAGGTGAGTGGTGGTAAGGAAACAGGAGGAATCTTTGTAGAAATTAAAAGGGTATGTGAGAGAGAGAAGAGAGAGAGAGGGAGACAAGGAAACTTAGAAAGAGAGAGAGACAGAGACTGAAGCAGAGGCAGACTGATTTTAATATGCATTTCTCTAATAAAGAGTGATATAAAACATTTTTATATGACTAGGGATACCTTTGGTTTCTTTTTCTGAAAACTGCCTGTTCATGTTCTTTGACCATTGAACAGCTACAGAATAACTTGTACTCTTATAAATTTTACTCAGTTCTCTATATTTCTGAGAAATGATGCCTTTATCAGAGAAACATGATGTAATCCCTCCCCTCCGGTTTTATGCTTTCCTTCTAATATGGGGTACATTGGTTTTGTTTGTGAAAAAACTTTCTAAATTTATATATTCCATAATGCTCCCTGTGTTTTTAATATCCCATTCTCTTTTATGAGTTCTATGCTCTTTTATATCTCACAATGTTTTCTACGTCTTCTTTGACCACAAATTCTTACCTTATCCATAGATCTGACATGCTCCCTTGATTTGCTTAAGGTATCACCCTTTATGTCTAAATCATGAACTCATTTTTACCTTATCTCAGTATATGGTGTAAGATGTTGGTCTGTATCTAGTTTCTGCCACACTGTTTTGCGGTTTTCCCCCCAGTTTTTTGTCAAATAGTGGGTACTTGTCCCAAAAGCTTGGATGTCTGGGTTTATCAAACACTAGAATACTATGGTCAATGGCTACTGTGCATTATGTAACTAATCTTTTTCACTGATCTTCCACTCTATTATTTAGCTAATACCAGATTGTTTTGATGATTAATGCTTTATAATAGAATTTGAGATCTAGTATGGCTAATCAGCTTTCCATCCCATTTATTTTTCATTGATTGTGTTGATATTCTCGACCTTTTATTCTTCCAGATGAATTTTGTTATTATTTTTTCAAACTCTATACAATGATTTTCATAGGTTGATTGGTACAACACTGAATAAATAAATTAATTGAGATATAATTGACATATTGGTTATAATGGCTTGGCCTACCAATGATCAATTAACATTTTTCCAGTTGTTTATATTTGATTTTATTAATGTGAAGTGTTTTATAATTGTGTTTATATAGTTCCTTGATTTTTCTTGGCAGAGAGACTCCCAAGTATTTTATATTGTCTAGTTATTGTCAATGGAATTTCTCTATTTCTTGCTGCTAAACTTTGTTGGTAACAAAGTTGATGATTTCATGATTTAAGTGTTTTTTTTCTATATCCTGAGACTTTGCTAAAGTTGTTAATTATTTCAACAAATTTTAGTTGATTTTCTAGAATTTTATAAGTATACCATCATATCATCTGCCAAGAGTGGTAGTTTTGTTTCCTCATTGCCTATTCTAATTCCTTTTCTTTTTCTTCTCTTATTGCTATAGTTAGTATTTCTAGCACAATTTTGAAAAATAGTGGGGATAATAGATTTCCTGGGGGTTTTTTTGTTTGTTTTTTATCCCTGAACTTATTGGAAAGACTCCTGGTGTATCTCCATTACAGATAATGCTTGCCAATGGTTTTAGATAGACACTTCTCAGAATTTTAAGGAAAGCTTCATTCATCCCTATGCTTTCTAATGTTTTTAATAGCAATGAGTATTGTATTTTGTCAAAAAAAAATTTTCTGCATCTACTGAGATTAATCACATGATTTTTGTGGGGTTTGTTGCTGACATAGTCAATCATGCTGATCGTTTTCGCAATACTGAACCAGCCCTACATTCCTGGTTTAAATTACAAATAGCCACAGTGTATGATCTTTGTGATATATGGCTGTAATTTCCTTGCTAGTATTTTATTTAAAAATTTTCATTAATATTCATTAGGGAAATCAGTCTATAGTTTTCTTTTTCTGTTTTTGTCTTTCCTAGTACATATTATATTTGTGTTGTAAAAGGAATCTGGTAGGACTCATTCTTTGTCTATTTTTTTTTTCCCAAATAGTTTATATGATATTGGAATTAATTGTTCTTAAAATGTTTGGTAGAATTCTCTTGAAAATCCACAAATCCATCTAGTTCTGGGAATATTTTTAGGGAGCCCAATGATGGCTCATTCAATTTCTTAAGATTGGATTGTTCAAATAATTCTATTTGTTTTGTTAATATGTGCAATTCATATTTTTGTAAATATACATCAATTTCACTTTTTAGATTTCACTTGTTAGAGTTATTGGCATAAAATTATGCAAAATAGCTCCCAATAATTGCTCTAATTTCATTTTCATTGGTGGTAAATTCACTGTTTTCATTTTTGGTACTGGTAATTTGATTTTCTTCTTTTTAAAAAATCATATTAACCAAATGGCTTATCTATTTTATGGTTTTTTCTCATAAAACCAGCCTCTAACTTTATTAGTTCAGTGGATTTCTTAGTTTTGTTTTAATTTATCTTTCTTTTGATTTTTGGAATTTCCAATTTGGTGTTTAAATGATATTTTTCTTTTTCTAGTTGTTTTTTTTTAGGGGGGTGCATAATCAATTCCATGATTTGCTCTTTATTTGACTGAGGTAAACTTTAGAGATATAATTTTTTAAAGTAGTGCTTTGACTGTATCCCTTTAATTTTGGTCTGTTTTCTCATTGTTAGCATTTTCTTTAATTGAATTATGATAGTTTCTATGATCATTTGGATCTTTAGGATCCTTCTTTGATATACTCATTCTTTAAGATTAGAGTATTTAGTTTTCAATTAATTTTAATCTATGTTTCCATGGTTCTTCATTGAATACAATTTTTATTACATTTTTATGTGAAAATGATACATTTAACATTTCTGCTTTTCTGCATTTATTTTGGTGGGGTTTTTAATGCCCTAATATATGGTCAGTTTTGTGGAGGTGCAATATATTGCTGTCTGAGATCATGTTTGCTACACCTGCCCTTTTTCCTCGGGTGAAGTATGATAGATTCTGCTCCAGCTTCTTATTTTTACTCTTTTTGTGTATCTCTGCTTCATGTGTTTCTTGTAAACAAAATATGGTAGAATTCTGGTTTTTTTAGTCCACTCTTCTGTCTTCTTCTGTTTTATAGGTAAGTTCATTCCATTAACATTTACTTTTATGATTACTGCATATTTACCTCCATCCTTTTTTTCTTTATTATACTACTCTCTTCTTCCTTTCACCCTGTTACTTCTCAAAACTGTTTTGCTTCTGATCAGTGCCTCTCCCAATTTGCCTATTAACCCTACTACCCCCTCCCTATCAGACTCACACCCCTTCTCCTATTCCCTCTCCTCCTATTTTCCTATAGAGTAAGGTAGATTTTATACCCAACTGAATGTGGAAGTAATTCTCACTTTGAGCCAATTTCAATGAGTGAAAAGTTCAAGCATTGCCACTCCTTCCCATTTTCCACTTTCCACTCTTTTGTGCCTCCTTTATATGTTATCCCATTCTACCTCTCCCACCTTCTTCCAGTGCTTCCATATTTTTCACCCCTTAATTTTGTTTTTTTGGATGTCATCCCATGAGAAAACTCACATCTGTGCTCTGTTTCCTAACTGCCTTAATAAGGATAAAATTCTTAGGAGTTTCAAGTATCCTTTTCTCATATAGGAATGTAAACAATTAAATCATATCAAGTCCCTTATCATTTCTTTTTTCCTGTTTATTTTTATATGCTTCTCTTCAGTCTTAAATTTAAAAGGAAAATTTTCTGTCCAGTTCTGGTCTTTTCATCAGGAATGCTTGAAAGTCCTCCACTTTATTAAATATCAATTTTCCTCCTGAAGGATTAGTTTTGCTAGGTAAGTTATTCTTGGTTGTAATCCTCACTCTTTCCCCCTCCAGAATAGCATATTCCAAGCCCTCCAATTCTTTAACATAAAGGGTGCTCAATGTCATGTTATCTTGACTGTGGCTGCGCAATATTTGAATTGCTTCTTTCTGGCTGCTTACAATATTTTCTCTGTGACCTAGGATCTCTAGGATTTGACTATGGTATTCCTGGGAGGTTTTCATTTTGGTATCTCTTTCAGGTGATCCATGTATTCTTCTGATTTATATTTTACCCACTGGTTCCAGGACATTATGGCAGCTTTCTTTGATAATTTCTACAAGGATGATGTCTAGGATCTTCTTTTGATCATGTTTTCCAGGTAGTGTGATAACATTTAAATGATCTTTCCTTGATCTATTTTTCAGGTCAGTTGTTTTCCAATGAGATGTTTCACATTTTCTTTTATTTTTTTCTTTTGATTTTGTTTTGTTATTGCTTGATATCTCATGAAGTCATTAGCTGCCAGTTGTCGGATCCTAATCTTTGAGGAATTTTTTTCTTCAGTGTGAACTTTTTTATCTTCATTTCCATTTGGCTAATTCTACTTCTTAAAGGAGGTTTTTTTTCCTTCAGGGGATTTTTGTACATTATTTTCCATTTGGAAAATTTTAGTTTTTAAGGAGTTTTTTCTTCCGTGGATTTTTGTGCTTCTTTGCTATTTGGCCTATTCTTTTTTTTAAAAAAAATATAATTTTCTTCAGTGTTTTTACACCTCTTTTATGAGTTTGGTAACTTTTTTATGGTATTCTTTTATCACTCCTTTCCTCCAACTTTTCCTCTGTCTTATTTCATTTTTTAAAAGTTCTTTTTGAGTTCTTTAGGAATTCTTTTTGGACTTGAGACTGATTCACATTTTTCATTGAGGCTTTGGCTATAGCTGCTTTGCTTTTATTGTCTTCTTCTGAGTTTGTGTTTTGAGCTTCTCCATCACCATTGTAACTTTCTTTGGCCAATTTCTTTTTTGTTATTTCCTCATTCTTACAATGTTTTGTTGTTTGTTTGTTTGTTTGTTTTTACTTTCAAGTTTGTTAAAGTTGGGTTCTATTTCCAGGGTGGAAAGGACAAGCTTTTGGTTTTTCATGATGCTATTTTCAGAACCTCCACAAGTCTGTAAGTTTTCAGTTCTTCTAAAATGGTATGAAGTAAAGAAAGGTGTAATCACTGTTTTCTTGGCCTGTGCTCTGGTCTATGAGTAATGACAAGAACTCTTTTCCACCCTGGAACTATGACCCACTCCTTATACTACTACACCTCACCCATGGACTGTGACCCAGAACCAAATGTTGGCAATGTAACAGAGTTTTTCTCCCAGTGCCAGAAAACAGTTCTCTGCACTCTCCTTCTGACCAGCGGTCAGACTCCTTTATCATACATCAATTCACAGTTTCAGAAACTACTGCCACCAACTTAGTTGCCCCAAAATACTGCTCCTGGATTGCCAGGAAAGGCCTATACTGAACTTCACTCCATCCTCATATTTTCAGACATATCTTTCCTTCCAGCCTTCCAAGTTTTCTTTGACTAGACAATTGTTTAACCCAATCTTTATTTGTTGTACCACTCTGGCATTTGTTTAGATATATTATTTTAATGTTGTTTGGAGGTGAATTTGGGAGAATTCAGGTGAATCCTTGCCTTTACTCTGCTATCTTAGCTCTTCTTATCCTCATAAATACTCAATCTTAAGACATATGAAGGCCAAATAAAACTGGTTTATTATTTCTTCCACATGGGAACTGACCAAAAGGGAAAAGGATACTTCACAATTAAGGATACAAAGGACTTAAAATTGATTACATTTTATAAGAACACAAAATCTAATCTGTAGATTACTATGGTTGTCAGAGGAAATATAGATATAAATAACTTCTTTGGTAGTCCACAATTACACAAATCTTTGATGTCAGACAAACAACCTAGATGAAGAAAGTATTCAGAAACAAAGAGAATAGAGAGATATATTCTGAGATGAGACTTTTTAGGGAAGGCTTGGGGTGCCAAGGAAGGGGTAACTAGGGGAAAACAAATGATATGGTATGGTATGGCCCGGCCCATCTGTAGTGCCAATACAATATTCATAGCACCAACAGTGACTGTAAATATGCCAGCACAGATCTCAACTGCAAAATATAGACTCTCCATATAGAAGACAGAAACAAAATATTTATTCAGACACAAAAAAACAAATACCAACACCAGAAAGTCAAATCCATCATAGTAGCAAAGAAGTTAATACACAGCTGCACAGCATGAAGCCACATTAGCCTTTAGCCTTTCCACAAATCAACACTCACTAGCCTAGTTCTGTGTCCTCTCCTCCCTCCAGCTCTAACTGCTCTGACTCCCAGCTTCCTGTGGGCTCTGTTCCACCCTTCAGCAAACTCCTCCCACCATAGGCTCCATGAGATTACACTCAACCTATTTTGGACAAGGAAAATCTTTGAAGCAGGGAAGGTTATCAAATTCCCATTACCCTTACACCATCAATTCCTTCTGGAGGTTTAGGGACTTGGACATTTATCCCTCCTTACTTCAGAGGCCATTTGTTGGGCACTGATGCAGTTCTGGAAGGTTTCATCACTACTCTATGCATGGCTCTGTGTTGTTGATTGACCTCCTCCTTCCAGCAACTAGATTAATGATCACAGATCCTTAATCTATCAGCAGGTTATAGGACAAATGGTACATGAATGCACATCAAGACTCAGTACATTCTGGAGTCATCTGAGGGAGCATAGCATCAACAGCTTTATAGCTAGAAGGGACCTTAAAGGTAATCAAGAAAAATACCCTGTTTATGGAACCGAGAAAAGGAGAGGTTAAGTGTGGACTTGTCCAGTCATACATTGGGGGCAAGTTACTTACCAACTATATTGTGTTCCTCAGGCCCTGGAGGTCAGAATTCATGTAGGATTTCAATTTTCCCTTCTTAAACATTTGGAGAAGGGAATAAAGTTTGGTGGTTTGTCTTGGGTCACAGGTGTTTTTGGATGCTCACATATTTTTCTCATTTGATCTTGCTTTTCTATTTTAAATAAATAATCCAATTTTATCATTCCTTTGCCATTATATAGTTAGTAAAACAGCTCAGTCCTTCAACAAAAAAATAGCAAAGTCAGAGGACCTGGGGGTTTGTGAACATTAATTTGATCCATCTATTTATGAAACACCCACTATATGCTAGGTGCTAGAGACAAAAAGCAAATAGTTCCTGCCCTCAAGCAACTTACATTCTATTGAATAGATTGAATCCAAACCAGACTTTAAAAGCTTAGGAGTAGCTAGTATGCATAGTGTAGAGCAAAAGATTTTCATGCACAGGGCAGCAGAAAACAATCTCCTGTGTTAACAGATTATTAAGAAACCTCCTTGGAGCTCTCCCTGACTGAACAAATTGGATATGTAGATCTCTTTCCAGAACCACTCTTGGTCTATAGGACTTCTAATTAAGTCAGAAGCAACAGAGAAAAAATACTTCAATTTTCCCCCCACATAATTTGACATGTGATTCTATCATATTAAAAAAAAAGGCAGAAGAAATTTTAGTGGAGAAGGTGAAAACTGGAAGAGATGTTCATATGTTTCAGCTTCATTACAGATTTTACAGATTCTTGGAACTAGACGGGAGCTCAGAGAGTTGTGACATGATAATTATTTTAAAAGATTTTTAGGTGAAGGTTACACCAGTCGTATGGGAGGGAAATGGATAAACTGCTTTCCTTATTACTAACAGATCCCTTTTTCCTTCTCTGAGCATTTTCTGGCCAGAACACTTTAATTTCCTGTTTTTGAGACAAATATTTTATAAAAAATGGATCAACATGCTCTCAAATTGTCTTAAAGAGCCCACTGGGGCTCCTATATGTCCAATTAACTGCAAATTGACATCATTCATCATATAAGAAAACAAAAAAGTTTGCTAAAAGAAAAGGGACTTTTTTGGTAGGCTCTATCTACAGGAAAATTAGCCCTCCAAATGAAATCTATAAAGTATATGAATGAAAATGACTTGAACCAGTAGTGAAATCAATACACTGGTATAGTAATTAAATGAATTACCAAAAAACAAAAGTACTATAAGCCACTAAATTGAACTTTCTCACATTCAAAGGCTTGTTAGCTACATTTTTAGTTATCCAGAGTAATGGAGAGTTTTGCCCTAATAACTTTTTTCTTAGCTGGGTGTATTAGCAAGCACCCTAGCACACCCAGAATGGTCTGCTAGCACAGGTTCTTTGATCTGCTTTGATAGAGGAAAGACCACTTTTAAAGGGGTCAACAATCTTACTTTAGTTATGTTCACGAGTCCAGGGGAAAGGTCAGTACCCTGAATGTAGAGAAAATACAAACAGAAATTAGCACAGAGATTCAACAGACAGAACTCTTACTGTTTAAACACAGTAATACAAACAGCTAAATACACCACTGGAGCAGGAGAGCACAATCCTCTGAGCAGTCGGGTCTCTTAACAAACTCAGGACTCAGAGTCCTTCTTGTCCAGGGAGTCAAAAAGTCCTCATGAGCAAACCCCCAAAACAAAATGCCAACCTCCCAGAATATATAAAAAAGACTCAGCCCCTCATTGACTCTGAGCCAGAAGGCACTGAAACCTACATGACTCTGCACAGGTGTGTATTATCCGGGTTCAAAGGAGATTGATCCTTCCGATGTTTACAATTTAGCATGAGCCTAGGAAACTGAACCCAGAAAAAAAAATTCCACTTTGCTTATGCTTATCCTGGGGCAAACATGGGAGTTTATCTGGGACTAGTCATATGGGGGAAGGAGCAGGTATAGAACCATTTTTTAAGATACCACTAGATTTCTATTCTGTCAGAAGACTATCTGGAAGCATGCCTAGAAATCAAGTCTTTCTACTGCTATGGAGAATAACTAGAAAGTTAAAAACTTTGGTGGG
>CM053589.1:173729082-173784738 GCA_028646515.1 Pseudochirops corinnae | reverse complement strand
GGCGTATCTGCATGTGGGCGGACCCACCTGGAGATGGATAGAGGAGTGGTGTCTTGGTTCCTAAGACCATCAGAAATGTGTGTTTTCTGATGGTCTTAGGTGACCCCTGTGAAAGGGTTATTCGAACCCCAAAGGGGTCGTGACTCACAGGTTGAGAACCACTGACATATAGGATGATTTTACATATATGTACTTATTTGTGCCTAATGGTAGCCATCTTTAGGGTTGGGAGAAGGAAGAAAAAACGTACATGATAATTTTGTTAAATGATTGAAAAGAATAGCAAGTCATGCATAGTAGGTTTGCAGTTTCATCATCTTTTTTTATTGTACTATGTTGTAGAAATGCTTTCTCCCCCCATAAGTTAAAAAAATAATGAGCTGGGTCAAGTAAGTCATTCCTCAAGACTGGCTCCTCACCACACTTGGTTATACTATGGCCACTGCCATATACTGGCACCAATGTCAGTTGCTGGACTTCTGAAGGCTCTTCTGACTTTCTGAAGTTCATTCATTAACCAGGCCCATTCTTTTTCTGATAACCATTCACCTGAGATGAAGAAAAAATAAACACCCAGAGGTAAAAAAAAATAAAAACAGTGCCATGAGTTCATGGTCACATGGGGAGAGAGGGCCTGAGGTCCTTCCTCACAACAATTTTCATCTTGTTCAGCATCAGGAAAGACAGATTTTGCCTGTTTGAAGCTTTTATACACATTTGGTTCCATCTCAGCAGACACCATAAAGACTTTTCATCACCATGCAGTAAGCCAGAAGGAAACATGATATCTGTGGGTTCTCTAAGTGAGGAGGGGAAATGCAGGAGGCATTTCCAGAAGCAGGCTCACCTAATCTTCATGTAGATATTGTACTTACTCCGAAGACTGAGTCTTCATTGGCCAGTCCTCTGATTACATTAATAGTCAGAAGGTCATCACACAAAATTGCCTCTGTTATATCTCTCAAGATAGATAGAAGGCCATCTGAAAGGGATGGATTTGCAGCGGACAGGAGCTGGAGGAGAGAATATGGGTATCCTATAGAAGGCAGAACTTGAGTTGTGTCTTGGAGGAAGACACAGACAGGAAAAGGTAAAGGAACAGACCATTTTAGGCATGAAAAACAGCTAAGGCAAAGGCATGCAGATGAGTGTCATTAAATGTTTGTGGAACTACAAGTAAGCCAGAGTACAGGAATTTTCCAGTTCATAGAGGGGACTATGGTATAAAAAAACTGAAAAAGTAGGAAGGGCCAGGTTATAAAAAGTATTAAATGCCAAAGTGAGTATTTTATATTTAATTCTGGAGGTAATAGGGAGCCAATGGAGGTCTTTGCGGGGAAAGGGGAAGATGACACTTCACGAACATGGCCTTGGCAGCTGAATGTAATATGCATCAGAGGCAGGATTTGAATCCAAGCCTTTCTGCCACAATTATCACTTCTCTTCCACTCCATTACCTAGGACTTCTTAAACTTTTTTCCACTTGAGACCTCTTTTCACATTTGATGGCATTGCATGGCCTGAGGGCATGTGCAGTAAAAAGTGTTCATGCTTTGTTTTCAGAACCAAGGGTGCTGGCAAGCTGCTAGATGTAACATGGGCAAGCACTGCCAGAAACACCTGGGATTCATTATGCACTTGATTTTTAATTAATTTTTGATCTTTCCATGTTGAGAAACCTTTTACTGTTGCCACATTTTTCTAGACCCAATGTGGGGTCATGACCCACAGTTTAAGAAGCACTGCCTCACTATACCACCTCCCTATGCAAGCTTTCTTAGAAACAAAAGAGAGAAAAGGACAAGTTTGTCTGGTATAGTAAGCAGAGAGTTCACAATAGAGTGCCCTTCTCCTTTCCCAGGATTCTTATTTTTATCTACCTGGATTGACCCAGAACTTTCCTTGATGGTGAAACCTGCCTTGAGCCTTCTATCTTGTACTTGAATACATTTATGAGTTCTTAAGATACAAGTCACTTGACCATAAGAGGTTAATTTCTTATTGTTAATAGTTACTCATGTCTTTGTTGTTTCCTTACAATGGCTATGAGGGAAGGGGCCCACAGCACAATCCTGGCAAAATGGAGAAGTTAGCACAGGGGCATCCACTTGAGGCCCAGATGTTTTAACATGTTGATGGTTGAAGATTACAGTTTGGGCAGTATCTGTGTGTATGAATTCATACACTGCCTCCTAGGGGAGGTCTTTTCTGATCCCTAGAATTATTCATTCTTCTTTTTCCTCTTCCTCAAATTTTCATGTATATATTTATCTTTGAATACAGGGATTGTTTTTAATTTTGTCTTTGTACCCCAGACTTTCACATATTAAGCACTTAATACCTGTTGGATTGGATTGGATAAGGGTAGAATAAGGTAGAACAGAGCAGGATGGGACAGGACAATAAGAGAGGATAGGATTGCATTGAATAAGATTAGATTGGATTAATTTTGGATTTGAGGTTCTTTTGAATTCTGGTTTATCCAGTAGTATGAGGGCTCCTGGATTTCCTGGGATGGTCTAACGAAGGTTTGGCTATCCAGAAGGATGGCCTGCTGTTGTGCATTCCTGACTTAAATTCTAATTCTTCACTAGAATGATAGCTATGTTTTATTCTCATCACAGGGAAGAAGTGAGAAGATCCTGGAAGGGCAGCCAAAGCAGTAATTCAATTGGACAAACAACTTTTTTTTAGTGGGGAAAGCAGGGCAAGTGGGATTAAGTGACTTGCCCAAGGTCGCTTAGCTAGTGTGTTTGAAGTCAGATTTGCACTCAAGTCCTCCTGACTCCAGGGTCAGTGCTCTATTCACTGTGCTACCTAGCTGCCCCCAAAGACAAATAACTTTTAAGTGCAGGACCCCATTCTAGGCACAGAAAAAAAGGTTTAGAGGTCCTAGAAATAATCTAGCAAAACCACTTCATTCTGAAAATGAGGAAATTGAGTCTCAGAAACATGAGATGACTTGCCCACATCTCAGTTAATATCAGGAGACAACAAACTCTTTGCTTTCCTAGGGAAGCTTGGGAGTCAGAGCTTCTGTAAACAATACTTACTTAAACAAAAAGGGAATCAGTTACTGACAGTCTGAAAAGCTGGGAGATAAAGCCAAAGTGAGGAAAGTCATATGATGTTAAACAATGGAGACCATTATTGTAGATTTCACTGAGACATTCTTGGCTTTTTTTTAAATTGCCCAATCCCATATCTGAACAGAAAAACCTTACTCAAAACCCCAGACTAAACTCAGGAAAGGACTCTGTCTCTTTATGGGATCTTCAGTGACAAAACCATTGCACAACAGAGTTGAATTATTCACCAAATTTACTGGACACAAGCCTATTACCTGATGAAACCCAGGGGACCTCACAGTTAGTGGGAGTGAAAGCACATTTTCTTCATCCACATGCTCTCAAAGCAAGAGCTGCCCCTTTAAAGGGTTGCAGCATGGGGAATAAAATGGTAGTTCCCTCCTCCCTAACCCCATCCGGCCTATTCAATAAGAGTAACAGAAAAAAAAACAAGATGGTTGACCACAGAGGGACTATAAAGTACAATGAAAGAATTATATAATTAATGAAAAAATATTTATTCAGTACTTACTATGTAAAAAGTACTATGCTAAGCATTGAGGATACAAATACAAAAGCAAACCAGTCCTTGCTTTTAAGGAGATCATTTTCTGTTAGAGGAGACAACACATATAGGAGATTTCAGCATCAAGTCCGATGAAAAAGTCTTATTGTCCTTAGGTTGCAACAACAAAGAAGTGAGGCATCTTCTGTAGTGTGTCTGGTAAAATCCTATCTTTCTAGAATAATGAATGCCAAAGACTTTAGTTGACAGAAGGTCCACTTGCGCGTCTTCATTAGTTGTAGCTGCTGAAGAAGCAGAGCTGTAGCACACCTCAAAGGAGCTGTCACGCTCAATCTTCCCTGGGGTTGGTTCCCCAGGATATTGGCTAAGATTAAAAGGGGCAGAGAAGCAGCTCTGACTGCACCAAGTGCCAAGACTAAGAAGAAAAAGGGGACATTTATTTAAGAATGTTCATTTTCCTCCTTGACTATGAGTCACTGATGGTAAGATTTTTTTAAAAAACAGTTATTAATTTTGAAATAGTCATAGCAAAAATGAACAAAAAAATGAAAAAGGAAGTCATAAATATACCATAAACTATAAAGTGCTTAACAGTTCAGGCAATAAATACCAAAGCTTCCCCCAAACCTCTTCTACAATGACCACAGAAAGTGAAACCAAAACATGAAGTTGAAAGCCAACCAAAGGACACAGTGAGTCATTTTTTCCAGCCCAGAACAGCTTAGAAAGACAGAAAGAAAAGTCTGCAGTCATTGAAGTGAGGGTTGCCCAGGAGCTCACAGTGGGAAGTAAGTGTTGGCAGCAGCGCTGGGGAGGTGACAGTAAAGAACAGCCCAATGCTCAGGGGCTATAAGAAAACTGATCTCCTGGGTAGAAAGAGATACAAGGCAACTGTTTTTCTAGCACTGGGCACAGGATTGGGCACCACTTTGAGGAGGACAGTGAGCAGACATTTATCTGAATTGTACCTCTTTGGAAAACTTACAGATCCCCACTGAGCTGTAAAAGCAGAAGAACATAAAAGACAGAGGCTCAGGCCAGCTATCTCCCTCAGAGGTGAGCAAAGACTAATTCTAACATAAACTCCAAAGTCAAGAAATAGATGGGAAAAGGATAAAAAAAGGAACTTGACCATAAAAGCTACTGTGGTGATAGGGAAAATCAAGACATAAATACAGAAAAATTCAATGACTTGAAAATTGTCTACAAGCAAAGCCTCAAAAAAATGTACATTGACCATAAGTCCAACAAGAATTCCTAGAAGAGATAAGAAAGAGATATAAAGGGCAAAAAGTGAATCTAAAAATCAAATGAGAGTAGTAGAGGAAAACTGGGAAAAGGAATGAGGGCAATGAAAGAAATTTTGAAAAGAGAATTAATAGCTTGATAAAAGAAGCACAAAAATACTACAGACAATAACTACTTAAAATCATAATTGGTCAAATGGTGAAATAGGTACAAAACATATTAAAGATCATAATCTCAGGGCTAAAATGGAGGTTAGATATCATCTAGTTCAGTGGTATCAAATTCAAAAAGAAACTGAAAGCTGTGGGCTGCTTAAAAAAGCATTTGGAAAACTTAGGAAAGCATTTGACTTAGAAAATAAAAACTATTAACTTAGAAAACCATAAATTAACATTATTTATGTTTTATTCTATTTTATTTATTTTTGTTAAATACTTCTCTATTAAAGTTTAATATGGTTCCACACACACTCATAATGTTGCCTGTTATTACTGAGAGCTGGGGGCACAACTTTGACACCTCTGATCTAGTCCAATCCTCTTCTTTTATAAATGAGTAAACTGAGGCTCAGAGAGTTTGTGACATACAAAATACATAATAAACAGAAGACCTGAATTTCAAATTTATAACCTGGGGAAAAAACAGCTCTCTTTCTATTCTACTATACCTTGGAATTCTCATTTTGTCTTCTACTCTCTTCCCTGATATTCCATTACTATTCCCCAAAGTCCTCAAGGTTGAAACCACTGAAACAAAAGAAATCAAATGGTAAACTCATTCATGGATAAGCTGTTAGTGACTTAATTATTTATTCCTTTCTTAGGAATAATTGCATTTTTAAGGACTATTAAAAAGGGAAATATTTAAGACCAAAAAAAAAAAATCACTAATGATAGAATTTCAGGTAGATAAGAGAAATAGAATCTCAGAAGGTCAGAGCTGGAAAGTACCATAAAATCATCCAATCCAACTCCCTCATTTTAAAGGCAGGGAAACAAACTGAGCATTAATAAATAACTGTTCAAAATCATGTACATGATCAGTCAGCAATAAGGCCAAGTTTATGGCTCAGTTCTTCTGATTCATAATCCAGAGTTCTTTCCACTGTGTGTTTGGGGGTAGTTAACTTACCACATACTGAATGGCTATGTAGTCTGATCATGGTATGGAAAAACATTAAAAGGGATATTCAGGTAAACAAACATTAAATGAAATATGTTCCTTTGCAATTACTTTTCCAGCATTATATAGCATACTTTGCTGCTGTTTCTTTTTTTTAAAACTTTGTCATTATATGTATGTTATTTTTTCTGATTCTTCACTTTGCATCATTTCATATATCCTCCAAACTTTCTTGGCATTCTGTGCTACTGGCAGCTCTCTGTTCCTTCTAGAATTGCCACCTTCCATCTTTTATGGTTGATTTATAGGGAGAGTCCTCACAATAGTTTAAACACGTGTTTCAGATATTAAAATACTTCAAGACAGCTATGGTGTCACTTCAGTCTTATTTTCTTCAAGCTTAAGATTCCTGGTTCCTTCCAATTCTAGGTGCCATAGTGGATAGAATGCTGGCTTTGTAGTCAGGAAGACCTGAATTCAGATGCAGTCTTAGATACTCACTGGCTGTGTGACCCTTGGCAAGTCTTTTAACTTCTATCAGACTTAATTTTCTCATCCATAAAATGGAGGTAATGATAACAACTAACTCCCAGGGTTGTTATGATAATAAAATAAAATATGTTCATAGAGAGCTTTTGTTTTCAGATGACCAATGACATCAAGTGATGTCTTGATTTGCACATGAGTCACATTTAAGGGAGGCAGAGTTGCACAGTCATCAGCTTCACTTTCCCCTTCAGAGTCATCGAAGTTCAGTGGTAAGACAAAAGTCAAGACAACTAGTGATGGCCTAGGATGCACTGGATTACCTTGGTGTCTTTTACATTTGACCAAGCTCTAAGCACTGCCAGAATCTGCTTCAGCCACCTTCATGACTGTTGGAAGAAATTGTTCTCATATACCCATTCCATCAGGGTAAGTCTTCACATGCTTGGGGTAAACATCCCCCTAACTCACCAACGGGCTTGAAACCCATCAGTTACCCCGAGCCTTGTTTGGCCCATCTGCTATGATGGTTTTACTATAGCTTCTTGGAGACACAGGTGAGACTTGGGAGGAGGACACCAAAGATAGATGAATAACCTTGAAAAGGGATCTGTAAGCCTTCTGAACAGAGGTGGTAATCCTCCCTGAATGCCTTCAAACTCTATATAAAAGGGAGTTTTTGTGTTATCATATGACATGCGGCTGAAGCTCTTCATCACCCCTGATGCACTTCAATTCATGCTTTCTAATCATCCATCCTTTAGTTTACCTATACATGGATTCTCACCTTACTTATGCTGGGCAGCCCAAGATTGAACCGTTATCAATCACTTTGAACTCTTTTCTTCTACTCCTCATTTTGATGCTTCTTCCAACTCAAGCTCTAACCATTCTGGGTTTTTTGTTTGGTTGGTTTGTTTTTGTTAGCTCTAGCTATTCTCTGTTGACTGAAGGCCTTCCTCTCTCCTTTTCTTCCTTTTTCTCTTCCTTCAGCACATCCTATCAAATTTCCTTTCCCTAAATCAATCAGTTCTTAAAAACCACATTTTTTTCTCCAGCCTAAATCCTTCTCCTCCCACAGCCTCTTCCAATGGAAAAAAGAAGTTGTCTTATCAATGTTGGTGAAGATAGATTGAGTGACTTAATAAGGACCAATCTACTTCATTTAAGTAATTTAAACAAGGTGAAAATCTATCAATTGATCAAATGCTTTAGATTTAGTGTGAAAAAATCCTTGGTCAGTAGGAAGTGTTCAGTTTGGCTAAAGAAACTTGCTAATGATCTGTGGGGCCTACCTAAAAAGAGAAAGTGAGTAGAGAGCTTGAGAAATTTGAAGTCAGATGAGTGTCTGGAAGTACAAAGGGAAAAGATTTTTGGAGCAGAAGGAATTAGTTGGGGGTAGTGTTGGTAGAGAAGCAGGGAAGAGACCACCATAGTCTCTTTTCTACCTTCTTGGTCAGAAGATAACTGTGACCTTCAAAGGATCTGGAGGCCTATGGACTTCTCATCTTTCCTTTGGTATCCTAGCATCATCCCCTACAATTGCAGTTCATGGTAGTGTCTACAGCAGGTACTGAAGACAGACTGAATATGATGAAAGAAGGCAAATTCATAGATCTATAAGAATCTTGGCAAAGAGTCTGCACAATACCTAAAAGGAGCTTCTTGAGTACCACACAAAGAAAGAAGTCATGATCTGTCTGATATCCCTTTGTTCTAAGATTGAAACTACTCTCCCTGGAAATATGAAGGCACTGGTAAGAGATACATTACAGATTTTGTAAATAGTGAAAGGTATTTTCTAGCAATTATTCCTACTCTTCAAACTCAGTAAATACCCCTTTCTAAAAGTTAATTTAATTTGGTTGATTAATTGATAATCAACTGACAATATTGGAGAGAATCACACTAGTGAGAGCTTGTCAGCTATATCATTAGAAACAAATCTCTATCCATTTAGGGCTACTCCTATAAACCTGAGGGGAGATATAGTAGACATACTCTAGAGACTCAACTCATCACTAAGAATACAAATTGGGATAGTAACTCCAGAGCATCAATTAAATTAGTTATGCTGCTATGGTTAATGTTTTGAATCACAAGTCAAAATAGTAGGAGAGATAGTGGGAAATAATATTTTTACCAGCTTTACTTAAAATATTCCTAATTAATTTGATGCTAGATATAAGTTTCAAATAATTGTTTTTTACTGTGTTAAGGAAATATCCATCTAACTTCTGTACTCTTAAAATATTTTATGATAGGTAACTGTTATGTTTTATCAATGCTTCTATATCTACTGATAGGATTCTATTATTATTCTTGTGATAGGTTTTATCATTCTGGTCATTTTCCCACTATTCAATCAATGTTCTATTCCTAGGATAAGCCTTCAATAATAATTAATATTGTCATATGCCATTATACTGTTGGCTATTTTTAAAAAATTGCTTTCTTGATATCTAATTACATCTATTTTTATCTTTTTGCCTTACCTTTGCCAGGTTTGAGGATCAAAATCACAGGAAGTGTTGTGTATAATACTATTTTTCTCTTTAAATACATCTCCTTATTTTATAGAAGCATAAAATATACTGTAGGGATTCTATATTCTTTGAACGTTTAGAAAATTTACTTTGGAAATTGTCTCTAATGAATTTTTTTCCATAACAATTCACAAATGGATCATTGGATTTTTCTTTCTTGCACTGGCCTATTTAGCCTCTCAATTTCCTACCTTGTCAGTCTGGATATTTTATATTTATTCAAACTGTCATCTTTAAGTCTATAAATTGTTGATTTTATAAAGTTACACGTAGTAGTCTCTGATACTCTACTTAGTTTCTTTTGCATTTGCTGAATTCTACCCTTTTTGTTTCTAAATTTTGTAATTTGAATTTTCCATCTTCTCTCTCTTCCAACATTCCTTTAATCAATGGTTTGCTTTATTCTCTAATTTATTTAAACAAACATTCAACTCACTGAACTTCTCTTTTCCATCATTAACCCGACCATTTCATGCTATAAATTTGCTTCTAAGTACTGCTTTGAGTGCATCCCATAAATTTTGATAAGTTGTATTTATATTGTCACTATCTTTGAGATTATCTGTTATTCTTTCTATAATTTCTTTATCCAAGACAGTGTTTAACAAATATATACATATATTTTTAAATTTCCATATGGTCTTTTACCTTTTGATCACATTAACAATGTTTATTTCTACTTCTACTGCATTATAGTCCATAAATTATTTCTGCCCTTCTAAATTTACCAATGACTTCTCTATGACCTGACACATGATCGATGGTCATGACTGTTCTTTGTGTATATGGATATATATCTCCCCACTTTCTCCATTAACCCATTTCTACATATCTGTTATTTACAATTTCTTCAGTAATCTCTCAATCTTTAACTTCATTCTTATTTATCTTTTTGTTTGATATATCATAGTCTGATAGTGGGGTGTTGGAATTTCCTACTAGTACTAATTTTGGATTTATAAATAGAAAAAGGAGTGAAAAATCTTGATAGACTGAGATTTGCATTTTAAAATTTAACTGATTTGATACATATCTTTTTTCCATGACACCTTTAAGTAAGGTGTATTTTTTGCTAGTTTCTCCTCTAATCATGTATATTTCCTAGTATTTACTGTGAGTGTAATTTAATATTTCTTTGTTTATATGCATGCTGCTCCCCTATGTAGAATAAAACTCCTTAAGGTGAAGGACTGGTTCATTTTTTTCATTAAATCTCCAATGCCTACCACAGTGCTTGGCATATATGCTTTGATGTCATCTCATCCACAAAGGGTCAACTGCATCGCTCTGTTGATTATAACAGAACAATTCATTGCCCACAATTGAAAAGTACATATTCTTCTATAGAATGTCTTTCATGGTCAGCTCTGAATTAAGTTTTTTTTTTTTCTTTTTGAATCTTGTTCCTTACCCCTACTTTTGTCAAAAGGCCTATTTGGCCTCCTGAGTTGTTTTAATTCCACTCCAAGGTCTTTTTCTAAACTAATTTTAGGGTGTGTGTGTGTGTGTTTGTGTGTGTGTGTGTGTGTGTGTGTTTTCATGCAAACTTTTTAAAGTCTTCTTTGTTGAAACTTCACTAAAGTATAGTTCTTTAAAAAACTTCTTGGATTTGTTGGGAAACTAAATGGAAGGGTAATTTCCCCTCCACCTTTATTAAAATTTTGCATTTGTCGGATTTCAATTTCTCTAGTTGTTTCTAGTTCAAGAATGAAAATCATATGAGACTGAAATGAACACATAAGGAAAAGTCATGATTTCTTTCCATCTTAGCAATGTGAAGGTTTTTTTCCCCATTTGTCATTGAAGTGTTTCAATTTGATGATGATGACAGCAGCACAGAAATTTGAGTTTGAAAGACTTCAGATATGATCTGATCCAATTTATATCTGACCAGAAATCTACTCTATTATGTTCCCAACAAGTAGCCATCAAGTCTTCACTGAAAGGAACTCTACTGTGGTGGAACCCAGTAATTCTAGAAGGAGGTCATTCTGCTTTGGCATAATTTAAACTGTTAAGAAGTTTTTCCTTTCAGCAATTCTAACTTTTTCTCTTTCAAACACTTGTCCTAGAAGGTTTTCAGGAATTAAGGTCAGACTCATCCAAGTAGATTAGAGTTTTGAATTCTATCCTGTGCCTCTTTCTGAAAAAAATGGGACATTCCCCTTTTACAATCCAGTAATACCTTTATTATTTTACATAACTATTCAAAGATGCTAGACAAATGCTCTGCAATCACATACACCCATTTTATCAATATCTTGAGATAGTATTCATATGAGCTTGATAACTGGAACTCTTTGATATCAGCTTGGGATTTTGCAATAAATTTCACTAATTTTGGATTTCAACTTCCCATTTACCATTTTCACTCATTCTACCCATGTGATAAAACTGTCCTTGGGGAATGACATAAGCAGGCATGTCTTAAGAATATTAATTTGACAGTTGTAAGGAAGAGCACATAAGAAACTATTAGAATAATACAATAGAAAATGGGTAAAGGCCTGAATTCGAGTTATGGTTATGTGAATTGAGATAAATCAGAAAGTATTTATTCAATGCCAGTATGTATCAGACACTGCTAGACTTTGAGGATTAAAAAAAAGTGAAACAAGTCATGAAGAATGGATAAGAAAGAATGGAGATCGAACTAACTAGCAGTAGATCGGACATGTGGGGAGATTAATGAAGAAGGCACAGTCAAAGATGACTCCATGGTTACATATCTTTAGATGGCAGTTCAATGGTTAGAGCCAAGGCATAGTTCAGATGTCATACCAAGTCTGTCCTGATTCCCCAATAATCAACAGAATTTCTCCCTCCTGACATTATTATTTTTGTTATTCTCTATACACATTGTGTTTACCTATCTGTGCACTAGCTGTACCTTCCCACTAAAATGGGAACCTGTGATCTTCTAGGTCCTTAGGTGTGGCCTTTTGACTGACAAGTTTTACGGAACAAATCCTTTTATTAAGAGGATTTGTTCTATGATGTTCAGATTCAGTCAAAGGGCCACACTTGAGGACCTAGGGGTTCATATGTGACCTCAAGGCCACAGGTTTCCAACCCCTGGACTAGACTGCTGAACTTGGAGTCAAGAAGACCTCAGTTCAAAAGTGGCTTCAAATACAAGCTATGTGACTCTGGGCAAGTCATTTAACCTCCCAACTTTATTTTCTTCATCTGAAAATTGAAACAATAATAGCACCTACTCCCCCCACCCCAGATGATCATCAGGATATTAAATAATATTTGTTTTTTCTTTTTTCTTTTTGGAGGGCAGTGGGGGTTAAGTGACTTGCCCAAGGTCACATGGCTAGTTTTGTGTTAAGTGTCTGAGGCCAGATTTGAACTCAGGTCCTCCTGACTCCAGGGCCGGTGTTCTATTCATTGAGCCACCTAGCCTCCCATAAGGATCCAAATAAATGCAGCTAGGTGACACAGTGGTAGAGCACCAGGCCTGGAATCAAGAAGGCTTGAGTTCAAACCTCACCCTAGAATTTACTAACTCTGTAACCCTGGGAAAGTCACTTAACCTCTATCTGCCCCAGGTTCCTCAACTGTAAAATGGGGATAATACCAACACTTATCTCACAGGGTGGTTGTGAGAATCAAATGAGGGTATTTGTAAAATACTTACACATATTAGATGCCATAAAAATGTTAGCAATTATCATTGGTGATGATGATGATGATGATGATGACGTCACCAAGAAAATCAGAGGCATTTACAGGAACAACAGCTTTTTTTAGGGGAGGGGAGGTATGTGGGTAATAGGGTAAATGATTTGTATTCATTGAGAAGAGCTTTAGTAGGTACTCTTATCATCACCTAACTCTCTGATTTTCAGTTCCCAGTTAACTATTTTTTATTTATCTTGCCAAGTCATATATCCTTCTTTGGAGATAAGACAGAAGCTGAATAGTTCCACCTTTGCCTGCTTCCAATGTCTTTTATCAGCATTATGCTAGCCACCCTATGTAACTCACTATTCTTGCTTCACTGATGACTGGAGATAATGTGCCAGGGTTATTCAGATTTTCACTTTCTCCTTATTAATGTTCTGTGATTTCTTAATATTTTTTAGTATACCATCTATTTTGCTACCATGAAGTGGTCTTGTACAATTTCCCCTAAATATCATTCTAACATTTTCTGATACTCTAATAATCCTGAGATTTCAGTTTGTTCTCCAGTTCTATTACTCCCATGAGCTTGCAGATTGGGACCTGGAAGGAATCTTTGAGATCTAATTGACCATCTCACTTTACAGATGTAGAGTCTGAGGCCTAGAGAGATAGGGTGATTTGTCCAAAGTTATGTAGCTTCCCTTCCTAGAGCCAAGATTGGAACTCAGGTTATTTAACTATGGATAGATCTAACCTCCATTATTCTTTCTAGTGCAACAAGCTTTTATCTTTTACTATTTTTCAAACTTTCTCTATTAGGTGTCCTTATCTTATCAAAAGAACTATGGTCTGAATATTTTTTCGTCTCCATATTCTTTTATACATTCAATTCTCTACTATATTAATTCTTTTCTTAACTACTTTTAATTAAGAATGGGAAATACTTAACCATTTTCTTTTATCCTTCACTCTTCTGAGTGTTGACATCAAAATATTTGGTTATTCTCTGCTGTCATTTAAATAAAATATAAACTTCATTAATTCATAAGGATAGGGACTCATTTCATTGGTACAATAAAAATTATTTTTAAAGACCTCCATAATCTAGCTCCAAAGTACTTTTTCTAGCCTTATTTATATTACAGTCATTTATGCAGTCTATATTCCAGTCAAATTTTGGTATTAACCAAAATAAACATTTTTGGCCTCCATATATTCACTTAAGATGTCCCTCTTTCTTTGAATGCATCCCTTCCTCACATCTTTCTTTATAAATCTTTATATCTTTTGGAGCTTAGCTCAGATCTCTCAATTTCCTAAAACCTTCCATGAAACACCTAGTTGTTAACATTTTCTACCTCTTTACCTTTTCTTAGAGCATTCTATCTGATTTCATCCTTATCATCTTCTTGATTATCCGCTTTCTCCCACACTTATCTGTGCTCCATCTGTACTTTCCTCCACCTCCAGGAGAAGAAAATCTCTTTAACAGTAGGGATTATTTTGATTTTCTGTTTCTATATCCAACACCCAGCAATGTACCTTTCACCTGATTTTTTTTTAAATTTTGAGTTGAATGTATTCATTTTTCCCACGATTCTTTATCAACACTAAGTTTATTCCTTAATTTCTTTCTACTTGTCAATTGTATTACTAATGTATCTTTAAATGGAATTTGAACTAATATTTTCTGGAAAAAAAAATGTTCAAAATCCCCATTCTATTCCCTCTGGATATATTCCTCATGATTACTAGTAATTAATCACATGACATCACTCCATCATGGTGGAACATGACAATTTACTTAAAATAGAAGAGAATTGAATCAGGAAAATCCATTAGCAGCCAGCATAGTCAGCATCACCCCAGGTGAGATTCTCTCCAAACCTCTAGGTTGGAATTTCAGACCATGTCCCCTCCAGTTGCTTCTTTTCACAACAGGAGAGTGTCCCGGGCAGTTTTAAAGCAATTTTTCCACATCTCAAATAACTCTTCTTTCTCCCAACACAGTGGGAGGGGGAATAGCTCATTCACTCACAGAGGGTGGTAAAAAACTTTAGTGCAATACTTCAGATCTGGAACTGAGAAGTACTGAAGCCTGAAAGTCTGATTTGCCTGAATCAAGACCATAGCGAAAGAAGAAACTCTGCCTAGATAGAAAAAGATCCTGCTGCCATTTTTAACCAGGATGCTCAGTACTATTAGAATCTAGGTGACTTGGGGCGGCTAGGTGGCACAGTGATTAGAGCACCAGCCCTGGAGTCAGAAGGACCTGAATTCAAATCCAGCCTCAGGCACTTGACACAAAAAATAGCTGTGTGACCTTGGGCAAGTCACTTAATCCCAATTGCTCTACCATCCCCCTTTCAAAAAGAAAAAAAAAAAAGAATGTAGGTGACTTCTGTCTCTCATGGTGATCTGACTCCCTCCTGATGAGAGTTTCCCTGCTCACCTTTTCTAGAACTGGCTACTCCTTCTTTAACAACCCTAACTCACTGGTCCTGTTGGGGCAATCAGAATACTCCTTGATGTCCAGTGTCACTTCCAGACAATTATTCTACCAATCTCACTAAATAATCTCTCTTCTAGTAAAGTTCATGTCAGCCAAATTGATCACCCAGTCCAGATACTGGTGTTTGTTATCTTTCGATCACCAAGACATTTCCTTTCCTTTCTCAGTGAGGTTGGTGCCTGTCATGGTATTTCCTCTCTTCCTCATCTATAGAGGACTTCAGTATACATATTGGTGCTCCATCAATTACCCCGATTTACCAGTTACTCAATCCACTCAGTTCCTATAACTTGCTTTTCCACTCAATCAATTGCACGTGTAGATGGTCATACCCTCAATCTTGCTATCTCCTGCAACTGTTCCACTTCCTTGTTCACAAACTCAAAAATTCCATTATCTGATCATAGTCTTTTATCAATCTATATTCCCCTATGCCTTATGACTCCTAATCCTAATCTTTGTCTTCATTGTGACCTCCACTCCCTCTACCCCTCAATTCTTTGCCAGACCATGATCCCTGAACTGGTACTCTTTCCTCTCTTGTCTATCTCACTGTCTTGGCAAACCAATTCAATTCTATACTATCATTCACTCTCAGATCCCATTTGCCCTTGTGTTTTCATGGATCACACCATGCCAGTCCCCAATCCTGGGTTATTCACACCATCTTCCTCCTTTGCCTCTATTTATGTGCTTCTGAATAGAGCTGGCAAAAAAAAAAATACAAAACTGTATTACTTGGGTCAACTACAAATTCAGATTTTCTTATCTCAACTGGGCCCTGACTACAGCAAGGAAAACATTCTATTCCTTTCTAATAAATTTGCTTTCCTATTTCCTACAGTGGCTGTTCTAAAACTTGCCTCTCCTCAAACCTCCCACAGTATCCCCTCCCTCTACCTTCTCAACAGAACTTTGCTCATAATTTACTGAAAAAATTAAGGCTTTTTCGTCAGAGCTCCATCCTCTCTTTTTCTCCTAATCTAATAGCATTTAGACATCTTCCTTCACTTTATCTTCCTTCAGTCTGGTGTCACCCACTTCTGTGATTCACTTACTCAATTAACAAATATTTATATTTAACAAATTACAAATATTTATCAATATTTCTTTTGTTTTAAGCATAACATTAAATGCTGGGGATGATCCATAATATTGACAATACATTTTCTACCCTTAAAAAGCTTACAGTCCAGGGGCAGCTAGGTGGCACAGTGTATAGAGCACCAGCCCTGAAATCAGGAGGACCGGAGTTCAAATCCAACCTCAGACACTTAACACTTATTAGCTGTGTGACCTTGGGCAGGTCACTTAACTCAAAATGCCCTACCTTCCAAAAAAAGACAAAAACAAAAAAAAAAGAAGAAACTTATAGTCCATCAGGGATTATGATACACACAAAGAGCTCTAACACATATTAAGATATTGTAAGTGCATAAGAATAGTATAAATTGTTGTTAGAAGTCTAGGTGACTGAAATCTTTACTAAACCAAGAGAGACATCACGGAGTTCTTAGAGAAAATGAACCCAATTTCCCTGAGAACAGAGAACTTGCATAGTCATAGATGGATGGAGGTTGGGAGTTAGTACTCAATTCAAATTACTATTTAAAAAACTAGGAAATGGCTTATTTATTAGCAATATTTGCAAATAATAGGAACTAATTTCTTCATGATATTTCATAAAATATTTTCCAGAAGTTACATTATTTGATCCTTGCAAAAACTGTGAGAGCATACGAGGAAAACATAGATGGGGAAATTGTCCTAACTTGCCTGATGTCACAGAGCTGGTAAGTGGACAGAGCTAAGTGCAATGCTTTACCAGGATGACAAGGATTCCCGACATTTGAGCAATGGGAGATTTGGAAACATAAAGTCCCCAGACACTAAATACAGAGTCAATTTGAACATTTGATCCAAACAATAAGGCCACAGAATCAAGTTTCTGGTGATATAAGAAAGTTTCACTAGCCCAGGGGTGGGGAACCTGCAGCCTCAAGGCCACATGTGGCCCTCTAGGGTCCTCGAATGTGGCTCTTTGACTGAATCCAAACTTCACAAGACAAATCCCCTTAATAAAAGGATTTGTTCAATAAAACTTGGATGCAAGCAAAAGGCCACATCTAAGGACCAAGAAGGACACATATGGTCTTGAGGCCACAGGTTCCACATCCCTGCCAGTGATAACTCTGCAAACCATCAGCATCCAGTAAACATGATGAGTTTTGTGATACTGAAAAGAAAATTCATCTCCAGGGTGACCAGTGCATCACTTCAACAGGGCTTTCTAGACAATTGCTTTAATTGCAATGTGAAGCAAACAGGTAGCCAAAGTCAGGCCAGCCCTTCAAGCCCAGATAAAGTGCCTACATTCATCCTTATGTTCTCTGGAGTTTTTGTTTTTTTTTCTTACCAAGAGGCTGAGAGAACGAGACCATTTTTGTTCAGGAATTTTATAAATAACAACTCTAGTAGCATGCCCTTCTGCTCTGCCCCAAATCCTGCCTTTATCTCTGCTTTTAACTGACTTCAGCCAAGTTCCATGGTAATAATTAGCTGCCATTATTGAATATCCAAATTCCACTGGGTCTACTGCTTCGCTGAAGGTGAGTCAATAGTGCCCTTTTGTGCACTACTGACATAAAGTCTATTTGTCTCCAAAGAAGGCTAACTGCCCTAATGTAAGTTCCTGGAAAGCACTGAACATTCTTTTTGGTGTGTTCTATTTGTAACTCACCTCCCTCATTCAACACCCATCTGTTTGACTGCTGTGTGCACAGCACATTGTGTGTCAGTGCATGATACTGACAAAGGACACTGGGAAGTCAGTTAAATGCAGCTCTTGTCTTTTATTTCTTCTCTTTTGCTGATGCTGTAAAGGGTGTTTCTCTTATTTAAAGAACTTAGGGCAGGAAGAGACTTTAGAAATATCTAACTCAGTCCCCTCCTCTGGCAAATGAGACAACTGAGGCTAAAGTTCAGAAAGGAGTAATGAAAGAAATAAAAAAGAGAATAAAAACAGCAAGGTGAAGTAACAGAAAGAGGAAATGTAACAGAGAAGGAAATAATATGATAGAATGAGAAACAGAGTCAGTGCACAGAGAGGAAGAAGAGACAGAAACAGAGAAAGACAGAGATAAAAAGATAGCAAAAGACAGACATGGAAAAAGAGAGACATAAAAGAATAGAGACTGAGAAAAGAAAAAGTGTAATGTTGAAAGAAATAGCAAGATAGAGTAACAGCATGGGAGGGAGACAGAAAATGAATGGAAAGACTCTTGGGATGGTAAACTGCACAACCTGAACTTAAGTTCTGCCCTTCTGACATCAAAGACAGTCTCGTTTCTACTGTACAATATACTTCCACTGAAGGGTTGGCCATTAGTAAGGAAGAGGAAGGAAATTAGTCTATCTTCCCATTTTTTAACATATCTGCTTTGGCAATGGAGGCTGAAGCTATTATAGGGGCACTATTGTCATTGTGGAGTCCAAAGGAATCAAAGTCCTTGAACTCACTCCATCCCATACCACCAGAACCTCTGGCCCTCTCAGGAATTAGGACTAGAGTTGTTCTCATCCCAACACATTCATCTTCCTTCTTCTAAGATGACAGCTATCATCCATGATATTTCAGTTTTCAGGGGATGCATGATGTGGAGTTTTCTTTAGTTTATGTTTTAACTCATCTATACTTTCCCATCCTTGTCCAATTCCTGTCTATATTCTCACACAGATTCTTTATGGAATCAATGTGCTAGAGAATTTTCTCTACATCTTTCCAAAATAACAATAATGACTAGCACTTGATGTTTTACATTTATTATCTGATTTGATACAAATCTCAACTCTGTGAGGTAGAAGACGGGAGTATTTTATAAACGAGGATACTGAGATGGCAGAAAATTCAATGACTTGCTAGGGTCAAAGACCTTATAAATGTAGGAAAGAGGACCTGAACTGGGGTCTTTCATATGCCAAGTCTCATCCTCTCTTCACTCTGTCATCAGTTGCCTGATGTTTGGTAGATGCCAGAGCATCACTCTTGCTGTCCATTCCTCATGCACATTCTTCTACAATCATACATTTTCTGGATGCACAGAAGTCCTTGCCCACTGTTGACCACTGGAAATGTATGTATAGAAGAAGTTCACTGTCATGGAAAGAATACTTTAAAAAAAAGTTGAAGACAAAATTCTAGCTCTGGCACTTACATGCTGTTTGACTATAGGGAAGAAGAAAGGAATGAGCATTTACATAAAGCCTACTATGTGCCACACACTGTGCTAAGCATGTTACAGATATTTCATTTGATCTTCACAACCCTGGGAGGTAAGCACTGTTATTATCTCCATTTTACAGTTGAGAAACTGAGGCAAACAGAGGTTAAGTGACTTGCCCAAGGACATAAAATGAGTAAGTGTCTGAGGTCAGGTTGAAACTGGCTTCAAACCTGCTGCTCCCTAAACTGTGTACTTTAGGTACCTCTAGAAGCTCAGGGTGCTAGATGTGAAGTCAGAGGACCCCAGTTCAAATCCCAGCTGCTACCTAGCACCTGTGAAATGAACAAATCACTCAATGTCTCTGGTCCTCAGTTCCTTCAACTGTTAATGAAGAAGTTAGGTTTGTTGACTTTCAAAATCTCTTCTGGCTCTAGATCAAGAGTTCTAAATTGTGTGTGTGTGTGTGTGTGTGTGTGTGTGTGTGTGTGTGTGTGTGTGAGAGAGAGAGAGAGAGAGAGAGAGAGAGAGAGAGAGAGAGAGAGAAAGAGAGAGAGACAGAATGAGAGACAGAGACAGAAGGTGGGGAGGCAGGAGGGACAGAGGGAGAGAGATTGAGATCTTTGGTAGTTTGGTGACTGCTTGTGGTACTTCCCTAGCTTACCAGCTTCCTTGCCCTTCCCTAGTACTGGCTTCATTCTAAACCCATTGCTCATCTGAAGTCAATGGAAAAAAAATAGAAATTCCAATTTGTTTCCCTTACTTTTTGGTGTTCATTTCAATTGTTCCAGTCATAGCTAACTCTTTATAATCCCATTTGGAGTTTTCTTGGCAAAGATGCTGGAATGATTTGTCATTTCCTTCTCCAGCTCATTTTACAGATAAGGAAAATGAGGCAAACAGAGTATCAAGGTCAGATTTGAACTCATGAAGATGAGTCTTTCTGATTCCAGGCCTAGTGTTCTAGACACTGCACCACCTCACTGCCCTGGTGTAGATATATCTTTCTGTACAGTCTCCTCACCAGCCTATTCCCCCAAACAGTTCAATTCATTGAATAGTGATTGTGACTGATAGAGGCCACTTTTTATTACTTCCATTATTTTGAGCTGACTGCTGGGTAACAGGCAGGGCCTGAGCTTTCATTCTGATATTTTGGTGCCAATGTTGCCCATTGTCTTTGACTGATTGTTTTGCATTGATATCCCCTCCTTTTGGGGCTGTCTTTATTTACATTGTTTTAATCAGTGTGTATGTTGGTCTCTTGGTTGCTCTGAATTCTTCATATTAGTAAACATTTTATTAACATTTAACATTTTAAAAAATTAACATTTAACATCAATATAACCAAACTTGCTTAGAAAATATTTACATTTAAATTAATTAAATTCATTGCATAACGTATTATAATTTTTTCACTCCATCTTTCTAAGTCCTCATTGATATTCTTCAATCTGATTTTTCTCATACACTTTTCTTTTTATCTGATCAGAATTAGCTTGTGTAGTCTTCTGGTTGTATTTTTTTCCATTTCATATTATTTCATAAAGGTTTTTCCAGATCTCTCCGTATTCCCTGGTCTTAATTCAACAGAGAATTTCCCATATGTGTGTACCACAATAGTTCTATAAATATTTTATTTCCCCCCCAAATACATGTTAAAACAATTTTTTAACATTTGGGTTTTTTTTTAAACTTCTGAGTACCAAATTCTATCTCTTCCTCTCTTTCCTGTTCCCCCCCCCCACCCCCCTGATGGTAAGCAATCATATATAGGTTATATATATAGCACCGCAATATTTTTAAAGCATCCTGCTCTTATTAGACTTTGGGTTGTTTCTAGCTAGTTTTGCAATTACCTAAAAAGCACAGGGGTTTTGGATACCTGATCTTCAAGAGAATGGAGCAGATGAAGATAATTAAACAGAGTGCCTTCCACCCCAACCAGTAAGTGGAGATATTGACCAGGAAATGAAATGATTATTAGGACGGCAGTTGACCCTTGACACTCAGTAAGATAACAGCTTATTTATCATCAGACCACCAGCTTCTACCTAAATGGTCCATGAGGACCATGTGCCAAGGCCCTTTTGTTTTGTTTTAGTCTCTTAAAAGAAGATGGGTCTTAAAACAGAAAGTCATTACACATAGAGAGGACCACCCACATGTTATAGGCAAACCCTGCCGTTCAGTTTCCTTAGAGAATCTCAAGTGCATTCTGCAGTGTCTGCTTAGCCCTTCCTTCTATCCAGGATTTTTAGGCCCTGTTATTAACAAGTATTCTTTGGGCAATTCACACTTCACTGATTTGCCTTTGGATAGCTTCTTGTCTTCCATCTGGCCTCAAGAAACTTCCATTCTGTCAGATCCTATATACAAAAAAGTCATTCCTGGACATAGCTAAATATACTTGATCTTATACCTCCTCCCACTTTTCTAATTTTCTTATACCCACCTCCCCCATGAATTCTGCTATTCAGTGACTCTGACCTTGTCATTGTTCTTCAGCGAGCACACTCAATCTCCTAACTCCATTCATTTTTACTGGCTGTACTCTCATCTGGAATTCTCCCCCTCCTCATCTCCTTTTTTCCTTAACTTCCTTCAAATCTCTGCTAAAATGTCACCTTCTTACAAAAATGTCTTTTCTGATGCCCTTTAATGCTATTTCCTTCTCTCTGAAATGATTTCCTATTTACCCTATGTACATCTTGCTTTAGTAATTCTTTGCATGTTGTCTCCCACATTAGACTGTTGAGTTCTTGAGAGAAGGGATGGTCTTTTCCCTTTCTTCATATCTCCAGGACTTAGCCAGGAGGGCCCAAAGACAGTCAGCAAGTGGAGCTTGGGTGGGGACCTATTGTGGTCAAATCTATGCACAGTGCCTGGCACATAAATAGACAATCAAAATTTATTGACTCATCTACTGACTAATCATCTCACCCCAAAAGGGGATCATATGGGGCAGTGCTGAATGCTGTGCAGATATTCTATGTTGTCTATTATCTACCCCAAGCTCAAAGTTTCAGCTCATTCACAAGAAGAGAGAAATAGGGGTGACTAGGTGGCACAGTGAACAGAGCACCAGCCCTAGAGTCAGGAGGACCTGAGTTCAAATGTGACCTCAGATACTTGACACACTTACTAGCCGTGTGACTTTGGGCAAGTCACTTAACCCCAATTGCCCTCAAAAAAGCCAAAAAAAAGGAGAGAAATAAAATATTTGCTTGAAAAGTTGGCTTTAGGATGGCAAAATGGAAAGTGTGTTATATGTAGAAGCTTGACTTTGGACTGGCTGTTTACCTCCCCTGGGTTTCATTTCCCTCATTTTCAAAATAAAGCAGTTGGACTAAGATCATTTCTTAAGTATCTTCTATGTCTAAAATGCCAATCTCTTCAGTTTCTATTACTGATTTTACTCTCTGTGTCATCTCTGGTAAAAGACATGACCTTTTTGTACCTTACTTTTATCAACTGTAAATACCTCCCAGAAGGGGTATAAACATATAAGCCCTGATTACCCCTCTGAGAATGTGCTAGGTTAGTATTAAATATTGATTCCCACAATCATTTATCCAATTCTTTTTCCAGACTCTCAATCAGCTCATTGAAAATAAGAAAATACGCAACCCAAAGATATTTCTGAAAACAATGTCTACAGTGTTCAGAAAGACAGGGTTTTATCATTATTTTTATTTCCAGGGTCCCGTTGCTTTTAATGTTTAAAACATGAAAAGTGTTAACAGAGGTCGACCATGGTTTCACCCATAAGCTTACCTTATCAATTGTTAGTTACAAGATGTTCTGGAGGACCAAAAGCTAGACAGACTAAGAAAAAAACTAGGTTTGCGTCTTGGTTCTGCCATTTGCTGACCATGTGGCCACTGGCAAATCATTCGACAATACTCAGTTTTCTCATCTATAAAATGGGAATAATAATACTTGCCCCCACTCTCTCACCAGTATGTCATTAGGAAAGCATTTTGGGTTTTTTTTTAAAAATGTTATTTTAAGAAGATATAGTATTATTGTTCCAAAAGAAAACATACTTTGAACCTTAAGTCAGTCACAATGTTATATAAGTCACAGTGACTCATGTCTGATCTCATAAAATTGAGAATCTCTGAGGATTTTAGACTATTGCTAGATACTGGGGTGAAATGGGAAGAATGCTAGAGTTATAACTGAGAGGAGATGGGTTTATATCCTGACTCTTGGACCCTGAGCTTTGACATATATAGGAAGCATATGGTAGAAACTTAATAAATTCTTGTGAACTTTACACAGTCACTTGCTATCTATGTTACTTTGAACAAGTCATTTACTTTCTCTGAGTCTGTTTTCTCCATTGTAAAATTCTCCCACAAATTATGACCCTATAATCCTAATCTCCTTCTGGCTCTCTGATGATATATACATATATACATACATATATATATATACACATATATGTATATATATAAAAGAGCAATAACTAACACTTTAAAACATTTTAAGTTTTGTGAAAAGCTTTACATACAATCTTTTTCTCATTTGATTCTTGTAACGACACTGGGAAAAGGTGCTGTTATTATTCCCATTATATAGATGAAGAAACTGAGGCTGAAAGTTTAAATAATTTGACCAGGGTCACACCGTTATAAAGTATCTGAGATAGGATTTGAACCTAGAAGCAGCTCAGCCCCATCAGACGCAGAGTAATTGATAACATATTCCATATCAATGTCCTTGGCAACATTCCAACTCATACCCCATAGTAGAAAAAGTCTGTATGATAATTAGGTTCCTTGAACCACCCTAGTTTACTCATGTGGAGTCCATCTAAAAGTCAAAGATTACTTAAATTACTATAGATGTTGTAATATAGACATTGACTTAAAAAATCTAAAATAGGTCCCCCTCTGTTTTGGATACCCTGAAAGCTACTCTGTTAGCACACTTTGGGTCAGCATCCTCTCAAAATCATATCTCAAAAGCCCCCATCAATGTTTCTTTCATGAGATCTGACCAAAAGACTACTAAAGCACAATAGATTAATGGGAATATTTTCCCCACTTGTGCACTGGGCTGCTCTTCCACAGAGTCAGGTGATAAAGCCACTCCCCATTGTCACTGAGCACAATATTTTTTCTTGTGTCCGCTTCACCCAAGAAAAGAGGAAGCCTGGGCAGTTTTCTCATAAGTAGATCATGTCAATCCACCTCAATAATAACAGCAACAATGATAATAAAGAACATTTAATGATTTTAGAGTCCATTTTATACATTATCTCCTTTGATCTTTATAACACTGTGAAGTAAGTGGTATTGTTATCTCCATTTTAAAGATAAAGAAACTGAGGCTGAGAGAGACTAAGTGATTTGCCCAGGGACAAACAGCTAGTATATTATGGAGTCAGGATTTGAACTCATATATTCCTGACTCTAATTCCAAACCTATCTACTGTGCCACAGCAGCTGTCTCTTGCTAAGGTGCTTCCTGTCCCATATCATGTGTTGCAAGGGTACACAGATTGCCATGGCTTGTAACATCCCATTTCTCTCAATGTAAGGAAAGGGGCAATAGCTCAGTTTTTTATGGTAGTTGACAGGAAACCTTACTGAAGCTCTTGGAACATGCCAGGAAATGCATTACTGGCTCTGTGAAGCTTTGAAGCCCAGTGAATAGATTGTCCAGAGGGAAACCTGCCTGAAGATTAAAGCTTCCTCCTGCTCCTGTTTCCACCAAGCTTGTACCACTATGGCATGGTCCAGACAAAATCAAGGCAATAACTTCCTGGTAAGGAAGCCAATGTGGCAACTCACCCCCACCCCCCACTCCCAGTGTGCACAGACCCAGTGGTCTAATCTCCCTCCAGCTTCTTCTTCCCAGATCATTTGACAAAAAAATAATTGACTCCAAAGTATTTCACATGCTTTGTGCCCAGCACGTCCCCAGTGGGCACTGGCATCCACAACAGTTTCCTTGTAAGTGGCAACATTTAGGTTGCAAAGCCTCTGGTAGGTTTATTCCAGGGAATCTAGACTTATCCCACAATGCTCCTTATGTTAGTCAAAAAGAAGTTTCTTGGACTTGTTCTATTAAAATATTTTGACATTTGTGTTTCAGTGTAATTGATTTCCACTATAATTTGATGGTTTTATGCATTTAAAAACATTATTCTGAGAAAGGGATCTATAGGCTTCACTAGATTGCCAAAAGACCTTGATGACACCCACACACTCAAAAGGTGAAGAACCTCCCGTCTAATAAAATGTACAGTACAGAGACAGTGCCATTGATGGGGCCAAATCATAGCATAATAACATTAGATCTGCAAGGGTTCTTAGAGACCATCTAGTCCATCTCCATTTTACAGAGGAGCAAATGAAGGTGATTTTTCCAATGTCACTCTTTCCCAAGTAAGTAGCAAGATTGGGATTTGAACTCAGGTCCACTGAGTCCATGTGTTCTTTTCCACCAGACCAGGCTGCAAAAATAGTTGTGTGTGTTTTTTTAATTTAATATTTTGGTTAGGAAGAAGTCAGACTGCCTTTTACTAAGTATAATTCTTGAAAGCTTAAAACCAGGTGTGCATGCACTAGAAGGAAATTTAATCTGTGTGGTTGTGACTCATTTATTCTTAACTCATTCAACTGTTGTGTTCTTCTCACTTATCTGAACTTGGAATTGCCTAGGGAACTTGTTTAAACTTTCAGAGTAAAAAGAAGTTTCTATTTGCTAAATGTAAAGCAAGTGACCTTGAACCCTGTCGGTTTGGACTTGGCTCAGAACCCCAAGCCAGGAGGCCTGAGCAGCTTCTCTCCTTGCTAGGTTTACTCTCCTACCTCTTCCTGTTGGATTTGTTAACACTGGTGATAGAGCAGTTAATGGAGTGGCTTGGAGAGGCAGAGATCTGTGGTTCAGAATCAGTGGCTCAGCAGTGAGTAAAATGATCAAGACAAAAAACCCATCAGGGACTCAAAGTTTAGGACTGAGCATTTTTACTTCAGGGATTATGGGAGTTAGAACCAAGAGGAACCTTAGAGGTCATATTCTCTCTGCCTCATTAGACAGATTAGGGAACTGAGACCTAGAGAGAAGTTACCTGTCCAAGGTCACACACCTAAACCCTGGCGTTCACTCCAAATTCTTTTGGCTTTGAACCTTTTCTTTGGTCTATTCTATTTCCAGTAGGAGTAAGAAGAGATCTTTCCTTAACTTGAACATAGCCAAGCATCTTCTAAGATTTCATCTTCAGTGTCCTGCCCTGGTGATTGACCCCTGCTGGGACTGTTACAAGTCGAATGATAAATTGTTCAACATGGAAATTGTTTGTCCTGCACAGAACGATTTCTTGGTGTCTTTCAAAGCTATAGTTTATTGGGAAAGAACAGCAGCCCAAGGAGAAAAACAGCTGGTATTTAAATACCACTTTGAGGTCTGCAGAACTCTTTTTATAATTTTCATTTGATCATCACAAAAACCCCAAGGAACAGATGCTATTATTATTCCCATATTATAGATGGGAAAACTGAAGCTGAGAAAGATTAAGCAACTCTCTCAGTCACCCAGCTAAATAAGTGTCTGAGGCAATATTAGAACCCAGGTCTTCCAGATTTTAAGGCCTATCCACTATCCACTGCCCCACATAGCTGCCTGCTTGCCTGGCATACTGGCATGAGGTTACAGAATCAATTAAAAAACAATTACTGTGCCAATATCACTGAATCACAGTTTAACAGGATTTCATAGGTCATATAGCCAATTTGATATACAAGCGTCAGCTTGAACAACTCAAGTGAGTGGGAATTTATCCTCTGCTTAGAGGTAGCTAGGTATTGTGGTAAGATAGAATGCTGTGCCTAGAGTCAGGAAGACCCAAGTTCAAATTCAGCCTCATACCTTTACCAACTGTGTAACCCTAATCAAGTCACTTAACCAGCCTTGGATATCACTTAGCCCAAACTCCTTACATTATAGCTAAGAAAACTGAGGCCCAGATGAGGCAAATGCCTAAGGTCACTCAGGTCTCATAGTTGGCATATGAATGTAGGCCTTTTATACCCAAGGTTCTTTCTACGGTTATGATCAAATGAGAATATATGTGAAATGTTTTACAAGCCTTAAAGTGCTATACAAATAGTAATTAGCATGATTATTAAATTTAGTTCCTAAAATATTTATTAACCATTTTCCTATGTGTACAAAAGAACAAAAAATAAACAGAAGGAAACAAAATTTTCCCTACCCTTGAGGAGCTTACATTCTAACGTGTGGACCGCAGCACATTGACAGTGAAGTAAATCCAAAGCATATACAAATGATCCAAGGCAATTGTAAGAGGCAGGGAGAGCCTCTTGTGGGGAGATCAGGGAAGGCTTCAGGTAGGTGTTGCCACCTGGGCCACCTCACAGTTCTATGTCATAACTCTAGTTTCTCCAAGTCCTTCCTAAGACAAAATGGCTAAAAGTAAGCACAGTATTCCTGGTGGGACCAGACTAACGCAGAGGATAATGTGATTTTCTGCTCCTGGGTTCTAGAAATTTTGCTATATGCTTTCTCTAAGGCAACCTAAAATTGATTGAGAAGAACTTGGACAACTTTGACAGAGGCAAATGGTTTTATGATCTCATAGATTCAGAAGTTCTCTCTAATGATAAAAGTTCATCCATGCTTGCCTATCCTATCAGACTCTAATGGATGCTCTCCCCAAAGCTGGCCAAAAGGGACCCATGGAATATTAGAGTTCTATCTGACTTTCTCCATATATTGAAAGAGTCCCAACGCAGCACTCTGGGGCACAAACCTGCACTCCTGCTGTAACTGCTACTCTGTGTAGCAATGTTGCCCTTTGGGAACAAATCCCCAATTAAACATCTAAATGAAAATCCTCAAAACCAAAACTAATAATTGCTTTAATTTCATCTTTGTTGGTGATGCATTCACTCTTTTTATTTTTGATACTAGTAATTTTTTTCGTCTTTCTTTTTTTAAAATCAATCAGTGTTTTATCTACTTTATTATTTTTTTTTCACAAAACCAGATCCTAGTTTTATTTATTAGTTCAATGCTTTAAAAAAAAACTTCCAATATTGTTAATCTCTCCTTTGGTTTTGAAACTTTCCATTTTGGTTTTTAATTTAGGATTTTTCACTTGTTCTTTTTCATTTTCTTTTAATTGCATATCCAATTCATTGATCTGCTCTTTTTTTTTTATCTGTTATTTATGTACACATTTAGAGATATAAATTATCCTTCAAGTACTGTTTTTGGCTAGGTACAATAAATTTTGCTAGGTTGTCTCATTGTTTTCATCTTTAATGAAAATACTGTTTCTATAATTTGTTCTTTGCTCTAATTTCCAGGTCAGTTGTTTTTCTAATGAAATATTTCACATTTTCTTCTATTTTTTTCATTCTGTTGATTTTGTTTTGTCATTTCTTGATATCTCATGGATCAATAGCTTCCACTTGTCCAATTCTAATTTTTAAGGAATTATTTTCTTCAGAAGCTGTTGTACCTTTTTTTCCATTTGACCAATTTTTATTTTTAAGTAGTTGTTTTTTAATCAATGAAATTTTATACCTCTTTTACCATTTTGCTAATTCTGGTTTTTTATGTGTTATTTTCTTCATTATTTTTTTGTCTCTTTTACCAAGATGTTAATTGTCTTTTCATAATTTTCTTGTATGACTTTTTTTTTCAAAATTTTTCTTCTACTACTCTTATTTTGAAAAGCATTTGTACCTTTTAACAGGAATTTTTGTTGGGCTTGTGTTCAATTCACATTTTTTGAGACTTTTTAAAATCTATTTTGACATCGTTTTCTTCTTTGGTGCTTGTCTTGAGCCTCCCTGTTACCATAGTAACTTTTTGTGATCTAGTTCTTGTATGTTGTTTTTCGCTCATTGTTTCAGCCTATTTCTTGGCTTTGTTGTGTTAAAGTTAGACTCTTTTCCAAGGGTGGAGGGCGTAAAAGGGAGCATTGTCCTAACCTGCAGGATTTTTTTGTTCTGGTGTTTTCAGAGCTAGTTCTGGGAGTTTGGAAGTAGTTGATGTTTCCAAGGTAGTGTGATCTAGGGAGAGATGTAGTCAATGCTCTTCTGATTTGTCCTCCATTCCTTTCCTAGAATGGGCACCTGCTATCCTGCGGCTGCAAGCACTACCGATCATATGTGCGCCTGATCCTTTTGTGACCAGAAGCAGTACTCTACCTTATGTTCAGCTGCAACTTTCTTCCTTCTGGTTTCATTTATAAAAAGAAGGTCAAGATTGATATGATTCAGCACCTCTAAGAATACATAGGTTCTGTGGCCATTGGAAAAGTATATCACACACCAGGTGGTAAGCACCTTGTAGGTAAGGCACCTGAGGATTTCACACCTCTCACCTAGTGATATAGACATCTACTTACTCTCTGCATTATCTTACTCATTCCAGCTTCTTCTCCCACAGACTGATCTACATTTCCAGAAATAGACAACCACCTTACTCTTGTTGTTCAGTCTTGTATGACCCTTTGTGACCCCATTTGCAGTTTTCTTGGAAAGGGAATACTGGATTGGTTTGCCATTTTCTTTTCCAGCAAATTGAGTGGATCTATCTTGGCAGGCAATCAAAAGTGGGTTGTCTAACATCACACAACTAGGAAGTACCTGAGGCTAGATTTTAACTCAAATCTTTCTGACTCCATGCCTACTGTTCTATTTTCTCAGACTCCTAGGGCTACCATTGTTTAGGGAACAATCCCTGTCCTATTTTTTAAAATTGATTTGTTTATTTACTTTTAGTTTACAAGATTCAGTTCCACAATCTCTTGAGTTTCAAATTTTCTCACCTCCCTTACCCCACTCCCCCAAGGCAGCATGCAATCAAGTATAGGATCTGCAAATACTTTCACATTGTACAATAGTCTGGTTGTATAGAAGGGTTGTAACCAATGGAGTGAACAATGGGAAATAAGAAACAAAACCAAACATGGAAAGGAATTGAACAGTCCCTAACCTAACACTTTTAATTATCAGGGGTCTACTTTTCACTTAAGGCAATCAATCATTAGAATGAAGTCTATTCATTCACTAGAATGAGGTCAATTCAGCCAAATCAGGAACTAGGAGCTGTCTCTTATTATAACTCTAACAGGATCATTTTGCCCACCTATAGTTTCTTTCCTCTTCTCTCAAGTTCTCCATTCCCTCACCAGATCAGCCTCAACCTCTGTCTCACTCTGCTGAAGTATTATTATTATTAATCATTACTTTTATGTCATTTAATGTTATTTTATGGAGTAGATAGCTGGCATAGTTGATAGAGGGCTGAGCCTGGAGTTAGGAAGACTTGAGTTCAAATGCAGCTTCAGATACTTACTGTGTGACTGTGGGCAATTCACTTGACCCTGTTTGCTTCAGTTCCTCATCTGGAGAAGAAAATGACAAGTCATTTCAGTATCTTTGCCCAGAAAACCCAAAATGGCATCATAGAGACTTACATGACTGAAAAAATTGAACAAAAAACTTTTATGTAACATTTCATTTTCTTCACAAAGATGCTCTAATCACATCAGAAAACTGTTTGTTCATGTACATGAGTGATACAATGGGTGACCTTTGACTCAGGAAGAACTGAGTTCAGATCCTACTTCAGATTTCTTGATAGCTGTGTGACACTGGGAAAGTCACCAGACCTCTCTCAGTCTCAGTTTCCTCTTCTGTAAAATTTGGATAATAAAACCACCTGTTTCCCAGACTTGCTGATCAAATGGGTTAATACATGTAAGGTTCTCTGTGAACCTTAAAATGCCATGTGAATTCTAGCTATTATTATTAATACTCTTTTCAAGCATGAAAATATTCATCTCTAACAGCAGGCAATAGATTACATCATTTAACTGTTGACTTAAATAGTTTTCTTTACACAAAAGTACTTTTTCTGCACTTTTCAGTACTGAACTGTTCCATATGAGAAGGGCCTTAAATGAAGTCAGTACCTTGCACAAGGATCTCACATTTAAAGTATAAAGATTCAAATAGAAGTTTGTTGATGGTTGAAACCCTGGGTCATTTTTAGTAAGGAGGAAACTGTTTTCTTGGGCAAGTGTCTCTCTGGGTTTAAGTTTCCTCATCTAAAAATAAGAGTGTTGAACTAGACTACCTCTAAGATACCTTTCAACTCTAAAGCAATGATCTCCAAATCTTGGATGCCAAGAAATCATAGGATCACATACAGGCGACAAGCTTCCCATGTGGATGGAGTTCCTATCCTGCAAGTTCACTCCCACTGAGGAAATCACAATGTAAATTCAAGTCTAAGAGGAAGAATTGCAAACTAGGAGGTCTGTTCATTATTTTTGTAATTGCTAATCCACAAATCTCTTCCCCTCCATTCAGAGAAAGACCTGTTCTTGATTGGTCTTTTCTGTCTCACTCAGTAATATAGGGAGAGCTGGATGCTTTGTAGAATCTGTCAAGTCCTAAAATAAATCAAAGCCATGAGTTGAAGAATAAAGCATCTTTAATTTTGATAACAGTATAGCAAACCTGCCACCCTGAGGGATGTTCAATGTATCTCCCAACTCCCAGGCCTATGTAAAAGTTTCTTATACCTCTAGGAAGAGAGCAGGAGGAGGCAGTGGGAGGTAGCAAAGCCTGGTCATGACATGCCAGTGACCCTTGGCAATCTGGGCAAGGAAAGCTATGCCATTTCAGCTGATTTACCCTTGACCCTGTGAATCCCAGTGGAAGGGGGCAAAGACACTAGAAATTGAGATCCAGCTAGAGCTGGGCTCCCCCACAAGGCAAAATCCCTGGGATGGAAGGACCTAGGGTGTGGTTCAGCTCAACCTAATCAAGTGTAAATATTTTAAGAATAAGAATGTAAGGATATTACCACAATTCTGACAGTGTAAGGATAATTTAAGGGAGTGGCAGCTCATATTACATTTAGTATTAACAATTTCTGTCATTATACTAACAATTTTCTACCCAATCATTTCCCTGTTTTTAGTTAGCAGAGTGAAAACACAGTTCAAAGAATCATAGATTTAAAACCGAAAGTGACTTTCAACCTCAAGGAGTCTAATCCACTCATTTTCTGGATGAGAAAACTGGGTTTACAGAGGTTGTGTGACTTGTCCAAGGACACACACGCAGGTAGAGTATATGGCAGAGCTAGGATTTGAAGCCAGGTTATGGAACTCTGAATCCAGAGCACTTTTCCTTGAGCTGAGTCTTCGGATGCCAAGAAATAATCACAGTAACTGACGTACCTATAGCTTAGGGTTTGCAGTGAACTTTCCATTCATGATCTCATTTGGAGGGGGAAAAGAGCCCGCTCCGGCAGCTTAGCCCCAGAACAACTGAAGAAATTCCACTTCTGGGGAGGGTTTTTTGCTACCTAAAAACAATCTACAGGGAGTGGTAGCTGCTTTTCTTTTCTAGCTTGTTTGTTTTAACATGTAAATTGGGGTTTTGTCATGGGACCAATTGGGAACCTCTCATGCCTCCCCTGTCCCCCCCAAGTCCAGAGGCCCAGCCAGGCCTGGATCTGTTGTAATTCTCTCCCCAGAGGGAAGACTATTTGACCTTTCCTCTCATTTGTCTCTTTCAGCTTGGCTCCAGTCTGTCCTTTTGTTTATGAAGCTGAAACCCCAGAGTTCCTCCTTCATTACCCACTGCCTTGAAGAGCAAATATTTGGCACTTTTCCACTGAAGCCAGATCTGCTCAACTCCCTCCCCCCCATGCCTTTGGAAAGGAAAGAGTATCTTGGGAGATCAGATTGTCCAACTAGTGATGGAACAATAAACCAATTGAGGGGGCTCTGATAAGAGGAGGGCAGAATGAAGAGGCAGGTCAGTTTCTGTGTCTTTTTTCTCATACCTGAAAAGTTCCCATAGATTTAGTGGATGAAGATGGTTATTTTTTTAGAAGGGGATGAGGCGGCCTTGTAACGGTGACTTTTGTGGTTGTATGGAAGGGCACAGGTCATGTGATCCAATCCAATTCACTCCTACCTCACCTGTGCCTCTGATAATCCCTAGGTTCTTTCACAGATCAGCTCAGGGATCACCTTCTGTATAAGAGGAGACAGTTTTTGATTTCCCACTCCCTCCATTGACGTCTCAGACACACACCAAATTACCTTTGCATACACTTAGATGTGTAGGTGGTGTTTCCCCCAATAGGATGAAAGTAGGGACTATTTCATCTTGGTATTAGAAACTTCTGCTCAACTTGTCACATTGTAGACACTTAATAAATGCTTGTTCATTGATGGATGGAGGAAACTGAGTCCCAAATGATTTAAAAGGCCCCTTAAGATTGCACAGATAACCTGATAATGAATCATTTAAGGTAGCTAGATCACTCAGTGGATGGTGTGGGAGACTTAACATTAGCACAATCTGTCTCTGAATTCAGCTCCAGACACTTCCTTACTATCTGATCTTGGGACAAGTCATTCAGCCTTGCTTAGTCCCAGCTCCTTCATCTGTAAAATGAGGATAATGATAATAATGCTGATATCATAGAGCTACTGTGAGGATTCAATCAAATGGGAATACGCCAAGTACTTTGCAAACTTTATAGTATGATATAAATGTAAACTAGATTCCATGTAATCCAACCTCATCCCCTATAACCTTTAAGTTAGTCCAGGTAATTTTAGAACTGGAATCTTGGGAAATCTGCTAGTCTAAATAATGATTATTTTTATAGATAAGGAATTTTCTATAAAATAATAATTTTATAGATAAAGAATCTGAGGTCTATAGAGAAGCAAAATGATTCACCCCAAATCACACAGTTAGATAGCAACCGATCTAGGATTTAGACCCTGAGATAAAGTCGAAGGTGGTCAGGACTTTCAGTTTTGCTTTCACAAAATAGAGAAAATTAAGCTTATAGTCACACTGAAAATAGCCATAAATAGCATGGGTTTTGTTTTTTTTTTTTAATAGTTTTATGGAAATTTTTAGAGAAAAATATCACTAGCATTTTTAAATGACAGAACATTGGGCTCGACATAAATAGTTTTAGAGATTCTGATGCAAAGGAATAAGCCTGCCAAGCTAATGAAATATGTCCATCATTCCTACTGGCCAAATAATCAAGGATTTATTAAGCACCTATTAATGCAGCAGTTCTCAACCCATGGGTTATGTTCAATTTGTAACAATGAAAATACATTCTGCATATCAGCATTTTACATTGCGATTCATAACAGTAGCAAAATTACAGTTATGAAGTAGCAATGAAAATGATTTTATGGTTGGGGGTCACCACAACATGAGGAACTGTATTAAAGGGTCATGGCATTAGGAAGGTTGAGAACCACTGTATTAATGTGCCAGGCACTTTAGAGATGTTGTCCTAGAAGAAGTGTCCACAATTCTCTCCAAGCAACATTTTATACAGTGAGTAGTCTGTTTTGCTCTTTTGATGACAACAATGCCAATTTTTCATCAGATGTTTATCCCTGATGGCTTAAAGGACATAATTTCCCCTGTTTGTAATTCTCTCTCTTTTTACATCCTTTGGTTTCTAGTTATCTCCAATCAAGATAAGTCTGCCTTCACCTACCACAGTCATCAGTTAAAGCTCAGAAATTCCTTCCATGAAATAGAGATTTTTATTGCAATTGCATTTATTATTGAAGGATTTGATTGAGAGTGCAAAATAGTTATCTTCAAGTTTTTTAAGGTCTATCACACGGAAGAGGGATTAAATTTGTTTTGCTTGGCTCCAGAGGGTAGAACTGAGAGCAAAGATATAGATTTCAGCTTGATACAAGAATAAACTGGACTGTCTTGGGAGGTAATGGGTTCTCTATAGCTGCAATTAATCCACTGGAGTGTGCCTAGCCACTTGTCAGGGAAGGGTAAAAGGTATTACTGGTCAGGTATGTATTGACCAAGATGATCTTTGAAGTCATTCAATTCAATAAATAAGTATTAAGCACCTACTATGTTCTAGAAGGTAAAGTACCAAAAAAAGTCCTTGTTTTTTGGGAGTTTATTATATTCTGACTGAAGATAGAAGACAACATTTAGTCACTTTGGGCCATTTACTCTTAGCTCCTTGTGCAATGTTCATATTGACCCATTCCCATGACTGATGGCATCCTTCCCTGATACTGTAGGGTTTCCTAATTGGCATATGAAGACCCAAGCCCCCTAGTCCTCTACACTTGGGAATGATCTCTGCCTTTATGGGGCTGATTTGGTGTCTAACCAACCCTTCGACAAAGGATCATGGAAAGGGGGGGCCCACCCTGACCCTCTATTGGTTCCTGTATAAACCCCTTTCCCCTTCCCAAGTTTATTCCCACTTATATTTTTGTTTTACCCACATTCAGTCTCTGAAGTTCTCATAACACTAGTCCTAAAGGTAATTCTAAAGCATCCCATAGGACTGCTTTTGATTTGCTCAACCTCTGACATCACATTGGGACTCCCTAAGTTTATAAACCATTGCCCGAGTTAGGGCTCTGAACCTCCCAATAGCCCTAGCAAGCTCCCCAGATTTTGGAATATAGAGAACAAGAGTTGGGAGCAGGAACCCCATGTCCTGAGTGGAGGGACTCACTGTTTCTCTTATTGACACCCACACTAGGACTAGTGGCTTGTCCTGAGCTTTAGGCATCCCCTACTCCCAACCCCACCTCAACATCATAAGCAGATCGAATAGGACAACATACAAACAAGTATAAATTTTCCTTTGGTAACTAGTAGCGTAAGGTATAGAAGGATGGGTGTAGAATCAAGAAGATTCAAGTTCAATTGCTGCCTCAGACACTTATTAGCTATGTGACTCTGGACAAGTTACTTAACCTATGTCTACCTCAGTTTTCCCAGCTGTAAAATGGAGATAATAATCATATCTATCTCCCAGAGTTTTTGTGAGAATAATAGGAAATAATGTTTTTGAATTACTTCGCAAACTTTAAAGAGCTGTTGAAATGCTAACTATGATAAAGGAAATGCAATTTGGAGGTCTGTTATGTGGAAGAGGGATTATTTTGCTCGACTCCAGAGAGTGAAACTAGGGAGAGGTGGATATAAGAGGGGAAAAACACAAAAAATGAGGGGATTAGGAATCTTGTCAAGAAGATAGGACCTGAGATGTGTTTGAAGTGAACTAAGGATTCTAAGAGGTAGTGGAAAGAGGGTGCTCCAAACATAAGGGACCACTTAGGCAAAGGCCCGGAGGCAAGAGGTGGAATGTCAAGTGTGGGGAAATGCTAACAGTCCAATTGGGGTGAACAGAGAACACATAAATAAAATCAGTAGGAAATAAAACTAGAAATATAGGTGGGGAATCTATTTCAAAGCTCCATCTATGCTAGATTGAAAATTTTGTATTTGATCCTAGAAGTAATCTATAGGAAGACACTGGAAATTGTTTTGATGGGGGTAGGGTGGCTAGGTGACATAAGCACATCGATATTTTAGGAATAATGTTTAGCAGTCATGTGGTGAAAGTAGAGAGTGGATAGAAGGAGGCCAAATAGGAGACAATCAGAATAGTCCAGATGACAATGATGCCCTGACAGATCTGAGGTTTGAAGATTCCATGATTTTATTTGTAATTTGCATAAAAAATCATAAAAAGACAACCAAACCTTAATCTACTTATCTCCATTTCTTCTAGAGTGGTTTGTGTGACTATGCTATGGACAATTTGGACTATGGTTCCAGGTACCCGTTGAAGTGACTTAGGTTGTTCCTTAAGTACTATTAGATGTCAATGGAATAAGGAAATGGTGTTTTCTATGCAGGGTGTGCATTTCACCTAACTTTAATTATATGTTGTTTTGCCGAAAGTATTTCACTTGCAAGTATCATAAAACAAACAGCTCATGACAGCAAATATGTAAGCTGAGGATTTACACTTTCTTTTTGTTTTTCCTTTGGAGGACATCCAAGGCCTTCTGCAGGGACTCAGTGGGAGGAAAGATGCTAATTAAAGGTGAAGAAGTGAATGAGATACTCAATAAGATTATTTTGGTCAACACTCAAAATATACACTCTTTTACTCTCTGTCTTGGAGACAGAAAGATCTATCTATCTTATTTTGGAGAAGCTACTCCCCTAATAACCAAATATTTTGATAAGCATACTCTTTAGTCACAAAAAGTCACAGTAGAATAAAGCTTTATCTGTCTCCTTGGAAAATACATAGCATGAAAGCATATGTATGAATTTTCTCCATGCAGTAAATTGTTCGGTTTTCTAGCTTGAGCACCAACACATTTTTTTTTTACAATTTAAATTTTTTTTTTTTTTGCTTTTTGGAGGGCAATTGGGGTTAAGTGACTTGACCAAGGTCCCACAGCTAGTTTTTGTGTTAAGTTCTGAGGTCAGATTTGAACTCAGATCCTCCTGACTCCAGGGCCAGTACTCTATTCACTGTGCCACCTAGCCGCCCCTTACAATTTAATTTTAACTACCATGGATGACTTTCAGTTTTCCTGTCTATAAAATAAAAGGTTTGGACTAGACAATCCCTTGTAGATTCAAATGAATGATCCTATGACCATGCTAAATTGTACTACATGCTTCCATGCTTTCATTTAACAAATATTTATTAAGACCCTAGTTTGCAAAAGACTCCACTGCGTTAAAAGTTTTTTTTCCCCCAGTCAACAAATAGCAGGAGATAAAAACCCTCTAATGTCTGGATCCTTCAGTGAATAGCTTGATGATATAGATGTCATGTACTATGGAATGTTGCTCATGGATGCCTGTTACTTGTTCCTTAATGACACCCTCATCAAGGACATCGACACACATATAGATTATGGTGATAAAAAGTTTCATTGGAGCAGAGGATATGATTTTTTGAACTTAGAGGTTTTGAACTTAGAGGTCAATGAATCTAAGCCCCTTATCTTAGAGATGAACTCCATAATTCCTATTCTATATAGCAGCTGTGGAAAAGCAGTGGAATAAAGGAGGTCATCAAAGAAATGTCTGAATTAAGCTGGGCATGTGCTTTTTTCGAGTTGAGAGCAAAAGATGTTTAATAGACACTGCATTTAATACACTGGTAGGCTTGTGATATCAAGAGAAGGTGAGAATGATCACCAAAATGCTGGGTTGAATGCTTTGATACACACATAGACAAGAGCAGCACCATTGGAGAGGACATTTATATCAATGAACTCAAGATCCATTTTAGCATTTGAATATGTGTTGAGATCTATGCAAAAAGCTAGGAATGTAGATGCCCTTGAGATGCCTAATGCCTACAGTCTACTAAAGAGCATACATATAAGTGTGGAGAAGTGAGGTTTGAATTAGAGTGTGATGTAGCATAGTGGAGGTAGATGATATAGTGGATAGAGTGCTGGGCCTGAAGTCAGGAAGACTCATCTTTCTGGATTCATAGCTTCATACACTTACTAGGTGTGTGAACCTGGGCAAGTCATTTAACCCTGTTTGCATCAGTTTCCTCATTTGTAAAATGAGCTGGAGAAGGAAATCGTAAACAGCTCTAAAGAATCTCTGCCAAGAACCCTATTGGAGTCACAGAGAGTAGGATATGATAAAAACAACTGAGCAAACAGTAATAGAGCTTAGGAATACCACAGTCAAAGTAGCCTAGAAAGATTTAGCAAGGAAGAAATTAGATTTCACTAGAGGAGTCAGAAGAGACCCCATGAAGAGGATGACCTGTGATATTGTACTTGAAGGAACAGAAGATCTTTTACAGGCAAGGATGAAGAAGGGGTATGGTCCAGGTTTGAGAAAGTGCTTGTGCTAAATGAACAAAAATGAGAGAGGTCAGGGGGCATCAGAAAATTGTTAATTCAGTCTGATTAAAACATAGAGTATGCAAAACGATAATGAGAATTCAAGCCAGAGGTAGATGGTGGGATGTCAGGTAATATATTTTATATGTTATATTAGACTCCCCAGGAAATCTCTAAAGACTTTTGAGCAAAGGGGTCACCACACCAGATATGGGCCTTGGATGAATGACTTGGGTAGTCATTTTGGCAGGCAGAATGAAGAGAGGAGAGACAAGAGGCTTGTCTAACAATTAAGAAGATATTGCCATAGTCCAAGAGAGAGATGATGGTGATCTAGACTAAAGATGAGTTGAAATATTTACTGATGGATAAAGTAGCCACATCGGTGAATTTACAGATTCATTAATATATTGAATTAAAATAGCAGTCTGTTTTTTTCAACCATCTACTTCTCTGTAACTTTTATGTGACCTTGGTTAGAATTGTGAAGTCCTGCATCAGGAAAGAGCTATCTGTGTCCATTCCACTTGGATGTTCTCTTCTAAGGACTAGAGATGATCCTTCCTTATTCAAATGCAAGGGAAGAGACATGAGTGATTTTTATCACCTCCTTGGTTTTAAATGCGTTTTACCACAGTGTTTTACTACCAGTAATTAGGAGTTGGTTTTATGGAGGGAAAGGAAAATACCTTTTCCAAACAAAACATTAGTTCTATGTAGCCTGCTTGATTCTCCCCCATAAAATCTAGGAGGAAGCTATGGGTAGGCATAAAGGAGAACAGCTCATAACATTGGGTTACTGTCCAATTCTGTTACAGATAATAAAGCTACTTGGTGCTTACACTTCAGATCCTCTGTCTCTTATTGAAGCTCTTTCCTCCTGAAAGCACTCACAGTGATGACTCAGCGTGAGGCTTTCGGCATAGCCCTGATCATTCCAAAAATCTTTCCTATCTTCTAGGGATATGACTGGTCCTCTTTCCATCTCTACGTGCAAAACATCTCTATTCTCCCCATAGAATGAATGAAAAATAATTATTAATCACTAATGTGAAAAAGCACTAAAGCTGAGTGCTGGAAATACAAAAAAAAGGCAAGCCCCCTATGGTAGGTAGCCAGGAGAAGAAGTATATACACTAAAATGCACTCAGACAAAGATGGATGATTTCAACCTTTCGGTCAAAATAATATTAGAGGAATGAAAGGAGCCAAAATCTGAGGGTGTAATTAAAGCTTTAGTTGTTGTTTAGTCATTTCAGAGTATCTGACTTTTCATGAGCCCAATTGGGATTTTCTTGGCAAAGATCCAGGACCAGTCTGCCATTTCCTTCTCCTACTCATTTGACATTTGAGGAAACTGAGGGAAAAAGGTTAAATGACTTGTCCAGGGGTTCATCTAGGAAATATCTGAGGCAACGTTTTAATTCAGGTCTTGTTGACTTTATGTGCAGTGCTCTATTAACTGGGTTACTTAGCTGCCCTAAAATTAAGGCTAGTGGGTTCCAAGTGAGGAAAAGTCAGGGAGTATTTGGGGTGAGGGGTATGTTCCTTGGTGGAATAAAGGGAAATAAAAGGAAATAAATATATAAATATTTATATGTTACACAAATTATGTTTGTATACATATATATGTATATATGGAAATAAAAATGATTTTGGACTAATCAATTTGGATTTTAAAAGCCCAAAGAAGAATTATGTGTATACTTAACAGCAGACAGAATAAAAACCTTTCAGTAGTGAGTTTTGTTGTCATCTGATTCAGTTAAGAAATGGAAAGTTTAGGATAAATATTGGACTAGGAGGGATGCTAACATATTACCCCAGGAGACCTTTGAATCCCATTCTATCCAGAGTCATGAAAGCTTCATTCCCTTGAGATGTTTCAAAACCAAGTTTTCCAATGACTTGGAAAGCATAATACAGGGAGCTGCACTAGTCTGAGGGAGCAGATTGGATAACGCTGCTGTTTCATTAATTTCTTGGCTTCCCAAAGATATGGGAAGATGCCCCCTTGAATAGTTAAGCAATAGGCAGTTTACCTAAGTGCTGGACAGATCACATCCATATGCTACTATAGAAAACTTGCCTTAACTGATTTGCCCAATTTTTAATGCTCTCTTTTATCCCTCAGATTGGTTTATATTGACTTCATATATGGTTTGTATTTATTTATTCAGGTATATATTGTTTTCCCCAATAAAATATAAACTCCCTAAGGTCAGGGACTGTCATTTCCATGTGTTTTGTTTTGTTTTTTTAATTGACAACCCCTAGCAAATAGTAAAAGCTAATAATTTAATACTTGTTGAGTAACTGTTTGGATTTTCTGAAGATATTTCATCTCAATAATAAAGGTTCTGCTCTGGCAGTGTAGTCAAGATGACAGAGTAAAGCAAGAACTCAGTTGGGCTTTCCTAACATTCCACTTCAAACAACTTTAAAATAATGTCTCGAATTCTAAAGTGGCAAAGCCAATAAAAGTTCAGAGTGAGACATTCTTCCAGCCCAAGACAACTTAAGAGGTTAAAAAGAGAGAGCTGGGACATAGAGGTGGAGACAAAACCCAGAGTCCATATGGGTGAAAGGCCGGTGCTGAGCCCAGGTGGTGGTGACAGAAATAGCAGCAGCTTTGGGAACTCTCAAATTAGAGAAGATCATGAGACTTGGTAATTGGTCATAAAGAGATTACAAGGAACCCCTGTATTAGCACTGGAGGTAGGACCAGATATTGTTTGGTACGTTCATTGCTACTAACCGCTTCTAGGTTATGGTTCCAGGGCAGAAAGGAGCACTTTCAGTCAAGAAGTATTGAGATCCTGGAGGAGTAATATCTCTCTGGATCACTGAGAATGAGAGACCCTAAGGAATGATATTGTTTCCAGTCAAAGAACCTGAGACGTAATATTGATTATAATCCTGAGAGATCAGGGTTCCTTCCTAGATAAAGACCAGGGTGCAGATCAGGAAAGAAGCAACCATACCTCTTTCTCTCTTTAGCTTGGAAACACTGAGAAATTCAGCTCTAAAGATAGCAGAATGAAAAAAAGTGAAGCTTGAGACAGTGCCCTCCCTCAACCTCACCCACATGCCAGGAACAGAGCTCAACTTTTAACAAAAAGTTCCAAATGAAGAAATAGAATGGGAAAATGAGCAAAAAATGAGAATAAAAAAAGAACCTTAGCACAAGAAGCTCCTATGGAGACATGGAAGATCGAGAGACCAACTCAGAAGAAGAGAGAAAAGTCAGAACAACTACAAGCAAAGCTTCAAATGGGAAAAAAATGAAATTGGACACAACCCCAACAAGAATTCCTGGAAGAGCTAAAAATTGATTTTCAAAATCAAAGTGGTAGAGGAAAAATTCAGAAAATCAATGAAAGCAAAGGAAGAAAATTATGAACACAATCAAGAGCTTGGTTTTAAAAAGGCACAAAAAATAGTAAAGAAAACAAGCCTTTAAATATTGAATAAATAGAAATGGAGGTTAAAAAATTCATTGATGAAAATATTTCCCTAAAAAGCAAAACTAGCCAAATGGAAAAAGAGGTACAAAAGTTTGTTGAAGAAAATAATTCCTTAAAAATTAGAATATAAATCTCCATGCAACATCAAGAAATGATCAAACAAAATCCAAAGAATGAAAAAAGAAGAAAATGTAATATATCACATCAGAAAAACAACTGACTTGAAAAATAGAACAAGGAAATATAATTTAAGAATTATTGGATCACCACCTGAAAGAAGTCCTAAAATGAAAACTTTGGGATGTCACAACCAAATTCCAAAGCAATGAGGCAATGAAAAAAACAAAACTATCACTCTTTGAAGATGATATGATAGAATAGTTAGAGAACCTTAGAGAATCAACCAAAAACCTAGTTGAAACAATTAACAACTTTACCAAAATTGCAAGATAAATATAAATAATATAAAATAAATTCACATAACCCATTAGCTTTTCTATATACTACTAATGAAATCCAGCAGGAAGAGATAGAGAAATTCCATTTGAACTAATAATGGATAATATAAGATACTTGAAAGTTTAAATGCCAATCCAAACCCAGAGACCACATGAACACAATCACAAAACACTTTTTTCACATAAATAGAGACAGATCTATTTGAGAAAATTGGAGACATCTAACCTGTATTCTAAGATAAAGTCAAAATGAATAAATGATTTAGACATAAAGGATGATATAATTAAACTAGGGGAGCATGGAAAAGTGTACCTTGTGGATTTATGAATAAGGAAAGAGTTTGTGATCAAACAAGCTCTGTAGAGGATCACAGGAAATAAAATGGTTAATCTTGATTACACGAACTTAAAAAGTGTTTGCACAAACAAATCTAATGCAGTCAAATTTAGAAGAAATACAGGAAACTGGGAAAAACTTTTACAGCAAGGGTCTCTGATATATTCTCAAATATATAGGGAACTGAGTCAAATGTATAAAAATAACAGCCATTTCCCCATTGATAAATAGTGAAAGGATAAGGATAAGCAGTTTTTAGAAGAAATAAAAACTATCAATAATCATATAAAGTGCTCTAAATCACTATTGATTGTAGAAATGCAAATTCAAACTCTGAGATAGCACTTTACACCTATCAGATTTGTTTGAATGACACACAAAAAAAATGACAGATGCTGGAGAGGTGGTGGAAAAAGTGGAACACTAATTCACTGTTGGTGAAGTTGGAAAGTACTCCAACCATTCAGGAGAACAATTTGGAAAAATGCTTAAATGGTTATAAAACTGTGCAAATCTTTTGACCCAGCAACAACACTAATAGCTTTGTATCCCAAAAAGATCAAAGAAAAGGGAAAACTACCTATGTGGACAAAAACATTTATAGTAGCTCTTTTTGTGGTGGTAAAGAACTGGAAATCAAGCGAATGCCCATAAATTATATAATGGCTAAACAAGTTATGGTATATAATTGTGATAGAATACTTACTATAAGCTATATGCTATAAGAAATCACAAGCAGGATGGTTTCAGAAAAACCTGGAAAGACTTATATGAACTCATGCAAAGTGGAATAACCATAAACAGGAGACTATTATAGCTAGTAACAGCAATATTCTAAGGATGATCAACTGTAAAAGATTTAACTCTCTGATTAAGACAATGATCCAAGACAATTCCAAAGGACACTTGACAAAAAATTCTATCAACCTCCAGAAAGAGAATTGATGAATGCTGAATGTAGATTGAAGAATATTTTTTAACTTTCTTTTTTCCCCTGTGTATTCTTTCACAATATGGCTAACATGGAAAAAAATATTCTCTGCTTATATTTATTTTAATATTTTATTTTCCCTCAATTACATGTAAAAACAGTATTTAGCATTCCTTTTTTAAAAAAAGATTCTGAGTTTTTAATTCTTCCCTTTCCTCCCTTCTCTTCCCCCTCCCTGAGACAGCAAACGATTGATATAGATTATGCATGTGCAATTGTGTAAAGCATTTCCATATTAGTCATTTTGTGAAAGAAGACTTGAAAAGAACAAGAGAGGAAGGAGGAAAGTAAGGAAGGAAGGAAGGAAGGAAGGAACGAACGAACGAATGAAAGAACTAACGAAAGAACTAACAAATGAACAGAATATTAGTATAATTCAGTTTGTGTTCAGACATAAGTTCTTCATTTGAAGGTGGATAGCATTTTCATCACAAGTCCTTCGGAATTGTCTTGGATCATTGAGTTACTGTGAATAGCTAAGCCATTCACAATTCATAATATAGTATTGCTGTTACTGTGCACAATGTTCTGGTTCTGCTCTTGACTTTGTATCAGTTCATGTAAGACTTTCCAAGTTTTTCTGAAGACATCTGGTTTGTCACTTCTAGCACGATAATATTCTATTACAATCATAAACCACAACATGTTCAGCCGTTCCCCAATTGATGGGCATTCCTCAATTTCCAACTCTTTGCCACCACAAAAAAGAACTGCTATAAGTATTTTGGTACAAATTAATTATTTTCCTTTTAAAAAATCTCTTTAGGATATAGTCCTAGCAGTAGTCTTGCTGGATCAAAGGATATGCAGAGTTTTATAGTTTTTGGGGAATAGTTTTAAATTGATCTCCAGAATAATTCAATCAGTTCATAGCTCTACCAACAATGCATTAGTGTCTCAGTTTTCCTTCATCACTTTCAACATTATCATTTTCCTTTTCTGTCATATTAGTCAATGTGATGGGTGTGAGGTAGTAACTCTTAATTTGCATTCTCTAAGTAATATTGATTTAGAGATTTTTTTTCATATATCGCTTTGATTTCTTTATCTGAAAACTTCCCGTTCGTATCCTTTTACTATTTCTCAATTGGAGAATGACTTTAGTCTTACAAATTTAACTCAGTTCTCTATATTTAAGAAATGAGGCCTTTGTAAGAGATACTTGCTATAAATTCTTTCCCATAGTTTTCTGCTTTTTTTCTGATTTTGGTTGCATTGGTTTTGCTTTGTATAAAACTTTTCAATTTTATATAATAAAAATTACTCATTTTACATTTTATAATGCTTCCTATATCTTCTCTGGTCCTAAATTCTCCCTTTATCCATAGATCTGACAAGTAAACCATTCTATGCCTTTGTAATTTGCTTATGGTGTTACCCTTTATTTGTACATTACATATGGAAATGTTTTGCATAACTTCACATGTATTATTGATATAAAATTCCTTGCCTTTTTAAGGAGGGGGAGTCAAGAAAGAGAAAGAAAATTTAGAACAAATTTTTTAAATGAATGCTAATTTTTTATATGAAATTGAGAAATATTTAATGAAATAAACATATTTTTAAAAGTTTAAAAAGAAACAAGGCACTAATAAAAAATATTGGTGTTAAGACATTTTGTTATTTTTTTTGTCCAGTTATTTCAGCCATATCCAACTCTTTAGGACCCCATTTGGGATTTTCTTGGCAAAGATACTGGCGTGGCTTGCCATTTCTTTATCCAGTTCATTTTACTGATGAGGAAACTGAGGCAAATGGGGTTAAATAATTTGCCCAGGATCACATAGATAGTAAGTGTCTGGGGCCAGATTTAAACTCAGGTATTCCTGACTCCAGGCCCAGTGCTCTATCCACTGAGCCACTGGCATAGGTATAACCTGATGACTCTCAGAAAGAAATGTGGCTCTCCCCAGAAAACCATAGAAATGACAAATTATTAAACACTAAGAGAGGTAGTAGAAAAGTTTTCCCAAAGATTACTTATAGATAACCTTTGAATTATCTTGCTAGTAATTTGGATTAATATCTAGATTAATATTCAGTGTATATATAGAGACCATTGCCGGGATGGTAGAGAATTTTAACCCCTTTTTCTGAGGTTGGACATTGCAGGAACTCTGCTCATGAATGCTAATGATATTATAATGAAAGTAACAAACAACAGATATGGTACATTTTTTCCCACTCTTTGAATAGCAACTGACAAAAGGTGAAGAAGGAGAAATACCTGGGAGATGGAAGGAGGGAGGATATGAGTTTTGGGGAATATGTATCTCAGTCTTTCTGGAAGGCAGGGACATTTTAACTATTCTGTGCACTAAGTACCTCAAGATCTGTGTAGACCTGGGGCGGCTAGGTGGCTCAGTGAGTAGAGCAGCAGGTGTGGAGTCAAAAGGACTTGAGTTCAAATCTAGCCTCAAACACTTAACACAAAAAAGTAGCTGTGTGACCTTGGGCAAGTCACTTAACCCCAATTGCCCTACCTTCCCCCCTCCAAAAAATTAAAAAGAAAAAGAAAAGATCTGTGTAGACCAATTAAAGCATTTAGATACATATAGGTTTCCTCTGTGTTACCCTTGGACCTTAAGACATAAAGGAGAGAGGTCTACCATAATCCTTTACAAGTCTTTAATCATTATGATTGGTAGTTAAGAATCCATAATATTGTTCTGTGCCTTGGACTCTATGACACATCACTAGCATGTTAAAAAAAACAACAACTTTTCTTGAGGTTTTCAATTTTTCTTCTCTAGAAATGGAAGAGGGGAGTGTTAGTTGGCATATCACACACCACCCCACTCTAGTTTTGTTCCAGTATTACTTTCTTGCAGGTAATCCATCAAAATAGATAAATTATTTTACAAACCTCTTTTACTCAAACAATTCAAACCACATTTCTTTGCAAGTGTGCCTTGGACTTGTCTTTTTCACAGATGGATGGCTTTTGGCTTTCCCACAGACTCTTCAGGTACAAAGTCAATTCTATCATGACCCTTGAAGAACTGAATAAATCATGACCAGTCTTGTTAGGATTGAGCTTTCTGAACCTCCAACATATTTGGTGGTGCCAACAGTCTCAAATGAAGCTAGCAGCCTTTGACTCACTTAAGTTGGGTATGTGGGTATAATAGCATGGGTTTTAAAAGAGTTGTACTCATGATAATTATGACTCACAAAGTATTTATATCAGATAAATTCTCAGTCTGGCACACCTCATCTCAAGGAGATAACCTTCCTTAGCTCTTTGTCAGAATCACAAGTATATGCAAGTCTGCAATGCAAAGTAGAGTTGAACAGGAGAAAAATCATGGGAGGTAAGTAGCATTTTTAGTAAACCACAAACTCTGATGTATTTAAAGTTTTGATAGCTTAGCTGCTGTCAGATCTTTTATTAAATTCAAATCTTCAAAGTAGAATTTGAGACATCCTTGCCATCTGGCAAAGATATTCTGGGCCCAGAGCCCTTAGAGAGTTTAGAAAAGAAACTTGGTTTATAGAAAAGAGGTGTAAGAAAGGCCTTAGTATAAGAAAGCCTGGATAGATAGATATTTAACTAGATGTGTGACTAGGAACAAGTCACCTGTCTTTTCTCAACTTCTATTTCTTTGTGCATAAAATAAAGTGAATAATTTCTACTAATTGTCCTACAGGGTTGTTATGAGAAAAAAAAAGTGTTTTGCAGGGAATATATGTGCTGTTGTGCTGGACTTGGAGCTCAAATCCTGCCTCTGACACCAATTTGTGGTTAGCCACTGTAAAGTAAATTCATCTCTTTGAACTTATCTCCTCAACTGTAAAATGGGTATAATCAATACCTATGTTTTACAGGATATCATAAGTGAGGCTCAAATGTAAAATATTTTACAAATATTAAAGCCCTATTTATATTAGTTTATTGTTATTAAACCATAGAAAACTTCATATAAATGTGGAGCTGTTTTAACTTTCTTAAGTGCCTAAAATTGGTTTTGAAAGTGGGGCCAAAAAAAGACATAAACATATCCCATTTTGTTTTGAGAAATGGCAACTAAAGGGACTTTCAATTTTTCTGGTTCATTGAATCAGCAGTAGATGTAGTCCCAGCTATAAGGTGAAATAGGCTAGAAGGGAATGAGTTGAAGGTGTCTTACAACTCAGAGGATACGCTAAAAACCAGCTCTTAATGATTTAGTTGCAGTGATCCTCTGGTGGTATAGGAAATGTTTTCTATAATGTCTAGGGTGTCTTTGCTAAATTAATTGGGTTCATGCCATTTGGTAAATTTCTTTGACTTAAGAATATAGAGTCACAGAATGTTGGAGCATCAAGGGTGACAGATCATCCCAGGAGTGGGAAAGCTGTGGTCTCAAGGACACATGTGGCCCTCTAGGTCCTTGGGTACAGCCTTTTGACTGAGTTCAAGTTTTACAGAACAAATCCTTTTATTAAGGGAATTTGTTCTCTGAAGCTTGGTTTCAGTCAAAGTGCCTTACTTGAGGACCTAGTGGGCCACATATGGCCCTGAAACCTCAGGTTCTCCACTCCAATCAATACTTTATTTTGTAGATGAGGAAAAATGGGAACTATGGAGGCAAAGAGATTCACCCAAGGGGTACATTGGAATATGGTGACATACAGTGAGCTAGAACTGAGATCTGAGGTCACCAAAGATCTAATGCCCTTTGGACTTATCCTATATCTACCTAAATTATTGTGCTGCCTCTCTAACACTCAATGACGTAATGACCATTTCATCACCAGAATTCAAGACTGAACTGCAGAATCTTAGATTGAGAAAGACCTTTTGTTGTTTGATGTGATCTACAAATTCGCAGGCATGGTAAATGGAGCCATAGGGCAGTTGATTAAAATGGCCTTCACTGTTACCAAAGCTACAGGTAGAAAAAGGGGTGGAGGTAAGATAAAGGGTGGGGATGGTATGGCATGAAGAGGACAAGAGAGCAACATCATGGTGGTCCCCGTCAGATTAATTGTGAATAATTCTCACCAAATGGATTGCAGGTTACTAGAGTGATGTCTAGAGATACTGGTAACTACCCCTTCCTCCGGGGTATTCTCCCAATTCCTTAGTGTTCCTAACACTACTCTCACTTCTAGCTTCTCCTATCTGTCTTATTTTTGTTCTCATTCTCATTTGCTGGATCATCATTCTGCTTCTCACTAAGTATGCACAAGACCCTGTCCTAAGGCCTCTTTTCTCTTCTTTCTATGCTTTTTCCTTTGTTGATCTTAGTGATTTCCATGATTTCACCTGTCATATCCGTGGAAATGACTCCCAGATCTAGACATTCTAATAATCTCTCCTGAGCTTCCACTCCATTTTACCAATTTCCTGCACAGTATCTCCTATACAATATCTGTGGGATCTTTCCTATCCCCCTACTTCTTGTTGCTAGTGCTCTCTCTCTCTCTTTTTTTTTTTTTGCTTTTTTGGAGGGGGCAAGGCAGGGCAATTGTGGTTAAGTGACTTGCCCAAGGTCACATGGCTAGTAAAATGTTAAGTGTCTGAGGCCGGATTTGAATTCAGGTACTCCTGACTCCAGGGCCAGTGCTCTATTCACTGCGCCACCTCGCCACCCCACTGCTCTCTTTTTTTTGATGCACAAGGCCTAGCACACATAAACACTTAATAAATGTTTTCTCTTTCATCATTCATACATTCAAATGTAAACTCCACAAACTCCATTATTTATATTTACTCATGTGCAGACGTGCCTTTCTCTACTCACTGATAGAATCTAACTTCCTTGACTTTCAGAACCGTATCAACTTTGTCTTCAAAATTCCCAGTTCAATCGGTCTTCACAGGGTAGGCGATTAATAGATGTTTGTAGAATTTATTGGAATGAACCTGATATGACAGAACATTAGTGAAGAAATCGCTAGCTATATCCAGTTTTTAATATATACATTTATGAATGGGTGTCTAGGAACTAGATCAAGTATGGACTCTAGCAACCCAATAAGATCCTTTCTGCTAGGGAGGCAGCCAAAGAGGCAGGTGGTTCTTTATAGTTACTTTTCCTTTTGTGGATAACAAAGCTTGAGATAGTTGGCTGGCGGGCAGGATATACATCTCCTCCTTACTTTAAGGTTTTGTCTAGGTCTGGAATCCATTTGGTCAATTTATTGCTTGTTGACAATTGGGTTGGTTTCGATGCAAAAACATACAACCGCAGAGGCCACTGGATCCAACTTTCTAAATGGGGAATATAAAAACTTTTTTTTTTTACTCCTGTTTTACTCCTGCCCCATAAAGCATACACTCCCTAAATCAACCACAAAATCCACGGGAGAACAAGAAACATTTGCTCTTATGAGCAGTCAGAACCTTTTAAAATGAAAGGCAGCTGGGTCTAGTGGATAGAGCCCTGGAAATGGAGTCCAAAAGATCCAAGTTTAATGCCCCTAATAAATTTGACTTTAATTAGATCAGAAAATTTCTTCCCTTTCAGGGCCTCAGTTTCCTTCAGTAGTAATGGTAATAATAATTGCAATTACAATAATAGTTAGCATTTCTGTAGTGATTTAAGATTTACAAAGCTTACTACAAATAATATCTCAGGAGAGGATTCTGGGAATATGGTAGAGTAGGTCAGAAAATTCCAAGTTCTCAAGATTTTCCTCTACAAGAGATAAAAGAGCCCTCTGGGCAAACCCAGAATGGTAAAAATAAACTAGAGGAGGGGCAGAACAGGTCCTTCTGGTACAGTCAGACAAGATCTGAAGACAAATCCCAGGATGAGGTTTGGTCCCCGTGAAGGATAAACACCTGCAGGATAGCTATTGCTTTAAGAGCAGGCAGCAAGCCTTTGGGTTAGCTGGGTTGGGAGGCTTCCTCAGCACCAGTCACAGGAACTTTTGCCCTGGGGCAATGAGGGAAGTTGAGCCTCTGAACTGGGGAAGACCTAGAGAACCTCTGATGACAAGAAACACCAGACCCAGCAATGCTATGGAAAGGTAGCTAGGGGTGAGAAGGAACCAGCACAGTATGTGAATGCAGAAGCAGTGGGGCAGGGATGCCTCTGGCCATGGGGATTTATAGGAGACTGGACTGAAGGAGGATCTGAGGCATACCCCAGGATTAGAGGTGATTAAAAAACCTAAGCTAAAATAAATTTTTAAAAAAATACATGGACAAAGGAGAAAGAATTCAACCTTAGAGAGTTACTATGGGAATAGAGAAGACAGGGTCTGACTTTGGAGGTAGATACTGAAGGAAAGAAACCCTCTTATACCCCCAGAGTTGTGTTAAATGTCACCTGTCAAAAAAGAATTCAAAGAAGAATTTCAAAAAGGGCTTCAGACCAAAAACATCACCCAGCAAAGCTAAGCATAATCCTGAATTAAAAAAAAAGCTATTTAACGAATCATCTGACTTTCAAGACTTGTTCAAAAGACCTGATCTTAACAGAACGTTTGACATACAAGAACCAAGAGCCATATTATTTTTTAAAAAGAATTTAAAAGTAGAAAAAAAAAATCTCATTTCAGCTTCACAACAGCCCTGAAAGGTAGATAGTTTTATTTTTCCATTTCAAAGGTGAGGAAATAGGTAGGAAGAGGTTGTGACTTTAAAATGAGAGGTGAATGAAATCCTTCCTTACTTTAATCGAATTCTATACATTATGGCCTCCGTTTTAAAAGATGGCTACTGTGGATGAATGCAAGTCTAATATACCAAATGTTTGTTAAGCCTTATTTCCTTACTATTAGACAGTGGAGCAGCCGCACCATGTAATCTGGAAGCACATTGCCTTTCCTGTCCCCTTAGCTAGGTAAGTCTCTCTTGGTTTGCTTTTTTGCTGTCTGGCAGCCATACAAAATTTTCAGAACAGAGCTGCAGGGCTAAGCATGATCACATAATCGATCAGTTTCCTAAGAGTTAATTTTTAAAAAGCAATAGGACTCTAGTAGTATCATAGGACATAGAACTTAAAGGGAATTCAGAGGGATCTAGTCCAATCCTTCCCCCATTTCACGGATGAGGAATCTGTGGCCCAGAGAGATCATGGCCAAAGAACATACAGAATCCCCAGGATGTAATCATCTCACCTGAATTGGATGGCTCAAGCCAGGCATTATGGTGTAGTGTCTATCTCACTGGAGCTGGTATCAAAGGACTTGGGTTCTAGTCTCACCTAAGACTCTTATCTGCTAAGAGATAGTAGGCCAATCACTTACACTTTTTGAGCTTCAGTTTCCTCATTTATAAAATGAAGATGATGATACTTGCACCAAGACACAGAATGGAGTAGCAGATAGAGAGGCAACCTCAACTTAGACAAACCTGAATTTAAGTTCTGCTTCTGGCAAAGACAGACTGTGTCTTTGTAAGAACCTCAATTAGCTTTTAGGGGGGAAAGTATTTATTAAGAAAATATAGTAAGAAGAGTTGATACAAAAATAATTCCCTTTTACAAGGTCTCTGGGTAGAGTGGGCTCAACTCCCCCCTCCAAAAAAAAAAAACATTTAAAGGTAGTGAGACACACATAGGAGAAAATTTAGGAATGGACATAATTCTTAAGAAATCCTTTTTTCCCTTTGTACAGGTCTCCTAGATTTCCCCTTTGGAGTCATTCTCTTCTGGTCTCCAAGAATGATTTAGTGCCTTTGTAGGGTTCATGCCTGGCACATATTATGAGTGGTCATTGTCCCTAAAGCTCTCTTACTTTGGTGTGTCCTATAGCTTCCAATGCAAAGGTATCAGTCAACTATTGCTACTTTGGAGACCTACAAACCAATGCTGATGGAACTCCAAATGTTCTGACCTTTAAAGATAAATGGGGAGAAGAGGAGAGAGAGAGAGAGAGAGAGAGAGAGAGAGAGAGAGAGAGAGAGAGAGAGAGAGAGCCAGAACTCTCCCCAACCTGAAATGGGCAATTCCTTTTCAGGAGCCCTTCACCACTGGATTTAACCACAAATTGGTGAACCAGCTCTGAACTAGCTTGCTGTTTTTATAGGAAATTCAAGGATGTATCAGTCAAAAGTGAAATTCAGTTAACCACAAGATATTTCCTGTGTGGTGGTGATCTGTCTTTACCCAATGACCAAAGTAAATTGTTTCTTTAAAATTGATTAGGGACTTGATCATTAACTAGTTTATACTTTGGGTTGATTGATTGATTCAATATAGCTATCCAACCTTTTTTCATTAATTTCAGTAGTAGTGGAACACTGCTCCCCCCTTTTTATACAACTTTTGGGGTATGTAAAATGAAATCAAGTAAGGTAGTGTTAGCCTGTGAAGCAGGATTCTTTTGCCTGTTTGTCCTGCATAAGGTGAATTCAACTACAGAAATAATGAAGGGGACTCTAGGTTAGTTTTCTAAAGCCAAATGTTTTATGAATGGGAGCTTGCCTCTTGCTCATGAATTGTTACACTTGACTCAAATAATTCCATTGGTGTGTAAACATGGTGTTCTTCCTTGGAATAGTTATAACTGTGAGAAAAATAAAACAGTTCTTCATGGGGGCCTTGGGCTAATTTTAGACAAGATTTCGAGAAGAAACATGTAGGGATTAAGTGTGTTTTATATGAGCAAACAAGTAACATGAAGTTTTCAGATTTCCTTTTCCTTCAGGCTATAATGAAATTGTGCAGTTAATGGTTTCCTTAATGGGGATAGGGAAAAACACATGTGACTGATTTCTCTCTCTCTCTCTCTCTCTCTCTCTCTCTCTCTCTCTCTCTCTCTCTCTCTCCCTCTCATCCTTAGAAAACAAGCTTCAAGATTGTCTGAGAAGTCATTAGAACTCCAATTCCTGAGTAAAATTTGCATAGTGATTCCCGATTCACCCTAAAGGAAGCTATCTAGGCCACAAATAATTGTTGTACTCTCTATCTTGAGACAATGTTGTTTCCTGGCTAACTCTTTCCTCTCATCAACAGGTCATAGGAACATTAGATCAGAGCTGTGAAACAGGTATCTCATAGCTGAACCAAATTAAAATGTAACTTGGAAACATTTAACAAAATAAATAGAAATACAATAGAACATGGATAATGTTAATCTGCTGTTTTGTAAGTCACTACGTGACCCACAAGGATATTTCTGCATAATTTAGAGACCCCCATTTCTAGTTGAATTTGACACTAAATTGACATTAGATGACAGATTTAGAAGCAAAAACACTTCACCACTTTTGATATTTTATAGATAAGAAAATCAAGGACCAAAAAAGATTAAATACCTTATGCAATATCACCCAAAGGGTCAGTAACCGAAATTCCCTGATCTTAGTAGAGAGGAGGAAGACCACAAGTATAGAATGTGGCACACACTCTCTTTTACAATCCCTGTGGTAGTTGGGTTTTCTTCAATGTTTTTCTTTGGATTTAAGGAAGGCTCTGGACCAAGATCTGGAAGCAGCACAGAGGATAGTCCAGATTGTGATATAGAACACACGAGGTATCACTAAGACTATTTTTTTTTTAATATTTTGTTTTTTTAATGCAAGTAACAGGTTGCAAAACTAGGATGTTTGACTTCAAATTCAACAATTTCACTTTGAGTATTATTACAGCAATGGTGATAAATGCTAACAAAATGAAGGTGACCCTGTGCTATCTTGGGAGGAGAGGTGGATGAAGGAAAAGTGACAATGGTCCTAATGTCAGTGAATCTCTATGGTCTAATCAGCAGTGTTCTAAAAAAAAAAAAAAACAAAAACCAATGAGACCTAAGGAGTACAATGTAACTCAGGACAAAACATAATGACACATTCTTCTCATGGCGATAACCCATGCCAAGAGATGAAACAATTCTTATTTATTTTCTTGTTCCAGAACCTGGCATAGGACCTTTTATACACAGTATAAATGTAATAGTTTTTAATGAAGTTCTTTCAAAATTATTACTTATTGATTAAAATTCCTGAATCTCTCTGATCACCATGTCTTTATGGTAATAGTTGACAATGAATATAGTATTTCAAGTCTTATAAAATTATATATAATACACATATGTGTGTATATGTATATGTGTATGTATATATATATATATATGTATGTATGTATATATGTATGTGTGTGTGTGTGTATCTATATCTACATCTGTATCAACCCAATACTCACAAGAGCCCTCTGAGTTAGGTGATACAGTATTATCCCTGTTTCACCAATGAGAAAATGGAATCCAAAGGACCAATGCTACACAGCTAGTAGGTGACAGACTTAGATTTAGACTCAGGTTTACTGACTCCAGGACCAGTATTATTTTATTATAGTATAATGTCTGTCCTGTACCTTCCATAGATTTTGAGCTGGAAGGAACATTAAAGTTATTAAATTTACCCCCCCCCCC